>JARHVA010002902.1:222500-845000 GCA_037957365.1 Torreya grandis
ATTAACGTATGCTTACCTTTTGATTTGAATTATAGATTATTATTTGCACATCCTTTAATGAATCCTTTTTTTTGTAGGTACTAGTCTAATCTTGAATACCATGCTCTAGGTGCCTATTTTAGACCATATAGAGCTTTCTTTAGTCTACATACATAATCTTCTTCTTCTAGCAATTGAAAAAATTCATGTTATTTTATGTAGACTTCCTCTTATAGGTTCCCATTAAATAAAATATACTTAACATCTATTTGATAAAATTTGAATTTATTATAAATAGAGAATGATAGAAACATTCTTAGGTCTTCCAATCTAGCAACTAGAATAAATGTTTTTTTAAAATCTATGCCCTCAACTTGTGCATATCCTTTACACACCAATCTGGCCTTATTTTTATGATAGTTCCATCCTTATTGATCTTGTTTCTAAAGACCCACTTTTTACCTATTACATTATTGTTTGTAGGTCTTGGAACTAATCTCCATGTTTTTTTCTTTCCAATTTAGCTTAGTTTTTAATCTATGGATTTTATCCAATTCTCATCCTTGCTAGATTCAACATAGCTCTTAGGCTCAATTTCAAACGTTAGAGCAAAACTTACTAATCCTTTATTACAACTCTTCTCCTTATCTAAAATCCTTCATTATTATTTCCAATGATTTGCTCTATAGGATGATCCTTATAAACAAATTTTTTAGGTGCCTTTTCATTTACTTCCTCATGTTCTTCATTAGTTGCTTCTTATTCATAATTTGATTCTTCATTACAAATTTCTCTGTCATGTTTAAAATGTTTCAAGCCATCTTAAACCTTGACATTGATGCTCTGTATAATCTTTTGTAGCATTTTTTTGTAATATATGTAGGCTTTTCTTTGGGTGGAATAACCAAGAAATATTATATCATCACATCTTGATTAAAAACTTCCCAATTTATCCTCCTTTATTTGATGTATCATTTGCTACCAAACACTCTAAAATACTTAATAGAGGTAGGTTTTCCATACCATAGTTCATAGGGAGTTTTGTCATTATTTACTCTTAGTTGAACTATGTCCAAGATATATATTACTATTTGGATTGTTTCTCTCTAATATCTATTAGGTAACTTAGCCTCTTTTAACATTGTTCTAGCCATCTCCTTGACTATCCTATTATTTCTCTCAAAAAATCAATTTTGTTGCGGAGTCCTTGCTACTGAATAATGCCTTTTGATTCCATGCATCTCATAGTTCTCTATGAACTCATTTGAGGTGAGTTATCCACCTCTATCAGATATTAAGCATTTGATTTTTCATCCTATCTCATTCTCTATCATTGCCTTAATGATTTTGAATCTTTTAAATGCATGAGACTTATCCTTTAAAAAGGTTATGCATGTCATTCTTGAGTAATCATCTAAAAATAACATTAAATATCTCTCCTTTAGATCTTTTTGTCTTAGTAGGACCACAAAGATTAGTATGAATTAATTTTAGAGGCTTTGTAGTTGCATACTCCTTTGTCTAAAATCTAACCCTTGTCTACTTGCCTTATTGATATTCGTTTCAAGTAGTGTCTTCAGGTTTGGTTATCTTAGGAATATGTATAACACACTTATTTGAGCTCACATTAATTAGGTTATCAAAACTGACATGACCCATTCTTTTATGCCATAACCAATTCTCATCAATATTTCCTATTAAGCAATTATTACCATTCACTTAACTAAGATTATAGTTATTGCTTTCAGTTCTTTTCCCTTCTACAACTACTCTTCTAGATCTCCTTATCTTGAAACCTTCTACATTAAATGTGACCTTATATATATTGTCACACATTTGGTTGACACTTAGTAGATTATACTTCAATCTCTCAACATAAAGGACATCATCTATAGAAAATTTTCCATCTATGTTCAAGATTCCTTTACCTTAGATATTTACTATAGTGTTGTCTACCAAGCTGAAAGATCATTCCTTACATTTACTCAATTTGATGAACTTGCTCTTATCACCAGTCATATATTTTGTGAAACTACTATATTTTACCCTCAAATTTAGTTCTTTGGCATGGAGTGTAGTTTTATAAATCATAGATTTATCTTTCACTTTCCACACATCCTTGGATTTCTTATTTGGCTTATTTTTCCCTTTTTTAGATATTTGTAAACCTTTGTTCACACTAAGAGGCATGTTATTCTTCTTACATTGTGTTTTTGGTATTATAAAGTTTGTTATACATTGTTTATCTATGTGACCAAAATTATTGAAATTATAGCATATTGGATTTGTATCCAACAAGGGTGCAAATGAATTTTTACTTACAAAATTTGTTCTCTTTTTAGGTATAAATCTACAATCAATAACCCTATGACTAAACTGATTATAGGTATACAATAACCATAAAAAGATGAGGAATACCTGATCATAACATTTCTTTGTGTAGGATGAGGAGCTCTTATAAACTTTGGTTTATTCAAGTCTCTCACTCTTGTGTAACCATCTACATCAGCTACCTTTATGTTCTACATCTTTCTTGAGTTTATAGAGATTCACACATTGCTCTTCTACCTTTCTTCAAGATTATTTTCTCATTTAGCTTTCTTCACATAATTAGTGTTTGTGTTTGTCTTTATATTATTGTAACCTTTCTCTTTATTTTCTCTTGATTCTCCTTTTGCTTTGAAGTTGTCATATAGGTTAGCAGATATACTGGTTATGGGACTTTTCCCTTTTTCATAACCAAGATTAGATCTCTTTTTTGAAGGCTTTTGAGAGTTGATCAAATCATCAAGAATGTTTGATCCTCCTTTCAACTTTAGACCTTTGTCTATTTATTCTTTATCTTTATCTAGTTCTTTTCTCAAAGCCACTATTCTACTTCTAACTTCATGCACTCATCAGATTTAGATTATAGTTCAAGTTTGACTACATCTTATGTTATTTTGGCCTCTTCAACATGTGTCTTTAAGCTAACCACCATATAATTAGATTTTTCAAGACTTTTGGGACATTTCTTCAATATTTTTGTCCAATATTCATCTATTTTGAGTTCTCTTTTATTAGCTTGTCAATTTCATCTAGAGCACTAATGAGTTCACACTCTAGATCCACTTCTCCTTCCTCTTCTTCGTTTGAGTCTTCAAATTTTACTTGATCCACAAAAGCTAATCTTAATGTCATGATTTATGACTTCCTTGTCCTCAACCATAAAATCATAGTCAAGGTCATCATTAAAACTATCACAATCATCCAATGAATCACTATCTTCTTTTGTGTACAAGCCTTTTTTGTTTTTGAATAATTCTTCTTCTTGGAATAGTTAGGTTCCATCTTCTTATTATCCTCTTCTTGCTCATAGTTATCATTTTATTATAAGGGAATTTAGTAAAAAAATTTCCTAATTTACCATGGTTAAATAATTTAAAGGGTAATTTACCTTTGTACTTTATAGACCCTCTTTTTAATCTTCTGGTAAAGTTGGCTTCTTATTCATCAGCATCTTTAGATTTATATGTAGGTGCATTTGAATTTACTATTTTGGATGCTTTGAATGTAACTTCTCTCTTCGAGGTATCTATTTCTCCCATTCTCATCTCATAGGCTTTGAATGTTCCATGCAACTCATCAACAATGAGTTTATCTAGATCTCTTACTTTCTCTATTAAAGAGATTTTTGAGTCATACCTTGATTGTAGAGATATTAGGACCTTTTTGAAAATGATTGGATATTTCATATCTTCTCCAAGGCCTCTAATTTATTATCTATTTCATCTAATATGAATAAGTAGTCTTCAATTTTTTCTTCTTCATTCATTTTATGGCTTTCAATCTTGCCTTTGAAAGTTTGTAGCTTGGCTTGCTTTACCATGTCATCATCTTCTTAGATGATCTTGAATTTATTCCATATATCTTGTGCCTTTTGACAATGCATCACTTTAACAAACTTTGAATTAGGTAATCCACATATAATAGCATTCTTAGCCTTGACATTGCTCTCATATCCTTTTTTGGTAGCTTGATCTGTAAGAATTATAACATGAGTTGTATATCCATTTACAATAGACATCCATAAATTAAATCCTAATGAAGATAAATATCCTTCCATTTTAATGCTCCAAAATGCATAGTTTGATCCATCAAATAGAGATGCTTTATTTGAGGAAGATCCTTCTTGACTAGCCATTTGTGTTCACCATCCAAGATCTACCTAAGCTGATTAAGCTTCTTCTAAGGAACCTAGCTTTGATACCAATTATTGGAACACAACTATCTAATGAGAGTGGGGTGAATTATTAGATTGAATAACATAGTCCTTTTTATAACTTTTAATGTAGATTAACAATATATGAAAAAATCACACACACACACAAATATGCATAACACTAGATATATCATGGAAAACCTAATATGGGAAAACTCACCATAAGAATAGATGTTAAAATCTATTATTCTAATCTATCCTCATAATTAAGAACCTCACTAGTTAAAATGTTTAAGGGCATTGACCCTAAGGAGACATCAATCCCTTTATTTAAGAGCACCTACTCTAAGTACGCACCAACTCCCTAATTGATCACCAACTTAGCTTATCTTATGGCACCCACCAATCAGATCTATATTCAAAATATGGAGCTACAACTCTAGATTACAAATTTTATTCATAAATTAATCCAATCCAATTCTTTGTTATAGGTTTGGTTTATAACTACTCATGCTCTACACATATCTCTCTCTTATCTTCCACACTATCCATCTATCTTTGTGTCTCTATATTTCTCTATTTGACACACTTCATCAATCTCTTGCTCTCTACCTCTCTCTCTCTCAATTTGACTCTATTTAGAAATAGTGACAAAAACAATAATTTCTATGTCCTAGATCTCTCTCTCTCTCTCTCTCTCTCACACACACACACACACACACACACACACACACACACACACACACACACACACACACACACACACACACACACACACACACACGTGTGTGTGTGTGTGTGTGTGTGTGTGTGTGTGTGTGTGTGTGTGTGTGTGTGTGTGTGTGTGTGTGTGTGTGTGTGTGTGTGTGTGTGTGTGTTTGTGTGTGTGTGTGTGTGTGTGCATGTGTGCACATGCACATACACACACATATAATCATTTGATCTAGGGTTATGTATCTTCTCTGTGTTCACCCTTGGAATGTAACATATCATGATAATTATAGACTAAGTTCATATTTTTGAACATCAAATTTCCCACATTTTGAAATCATGCTTCACTACCATGATACTTGGTCTCATTACTAGTTTTAGCATATACTAGGCTCTAGTTTTGATGCACATGCCATATTTCAAAAATTTAATTGATCAACTTAATCAATTTTGTTATTAGTGTTGCATTTTATGGCTTATCTACATGTTATTCTACTTGACCATTGGGATGAACATTTTTTTAAATATTAACCATAGATTTTAAGTTTCATAACATGATATAATGATCCTAATTCAATTTTCTCAGCTTTAAAATACATCTATTATATCAATTTCTAACATGTACACGCTCTCCATTAGATCCTTGTATGCTTGTGAGCTTTAATTTTCCAACTTTAAAATACAACTGTTGGATAATTTGATCTAAGATCCCATGTGTCATTAGATATTCAAAGTTTTCGAAACTCTATTTCTATCTAATGTTAAACCTTGATCTCTTAATCTCATCTCATTGTTTCCTAAGTCTTTAGAATGTATACACTCTATCGATCTTATCAAACTAGCTTAGTATTTGACTCACCTCTATGCCATTAAACATTGAGTATTTGATCCCATTGATCCTAATCACTCAATTAGATATTTATTACATGATCACATGCTCACCATTCGATCTTCTGACAAGCTCAAACTTTATCTCTAATAAGCTCATTAATTATGACACTTGACACCTCACATGCCTTTTACACCTTTGATATCAATCCCACTATTTAGATACTTGACATTCCCACATTAATCCTTGACTATTTGAATTTAAACTACTCTATAAATTTACTATGCAAGCTCTATGATTATGAAACTTATCACTAGCGTATTTACTCAAAGGTGCCTTTGAAAAATTAACTTTGCCATGTTTCATTCGATATTCAATGTATGATTAAGTGCTAACCATTGATTGAGCTAGGATAAATATTAAGCATAAGACTTAGGAAATATTAAGGTCTTAGAACATTGCTCAATCAATAATTACTAGGTCAAATGGGTTGGTTACTCAATGATGAGGAAAACTTAAGTTATAACTGAAGTAACTGGTTCCCATCTATAACTAGTCAACATAAAAATAGAACATGCATGTGAACGCCATGGATTGAACCCTTAAGATTTAACTAATAAACCCTATAATGTTTGAGAGCAAATATAAATCAATTTTGAGCTCATTTCCTCTCAACTAAACCTATATAGCATCTATTTAATATTCTCTTGAAAAACCCATAATAGATCTTCTATTAATTTTTCTTCAAGTGGTCCAGAAATGGTCTCTATAAAAGCATGACAACTTTGCACTGTGAAACTATAAAACATGCTCTTCTCTCCATCAATCCTACCTAATCCTTTGACATCAATGACATCCATAATGTCCCTTTCAACATCAATGACAATTATATGTCCAGTAATGTGTGCTTCACATTTGTGAATATAATAGAGAGAGGTTTAAAATTATCATTACATTACTCAAAACTAGCATAGGCCATTTGATTATTACAATAAATATATTGCCTAAAATATTATAATATGAAAATTTTTAATGATATTAAAAAATATTGGGATAAGTTTCATCTTGTGACACATCATTTCTGATATTTGGAAAAAAATGTCAATCATTTTAACAATGGCATAATATCAATGTTATCAATGTTGTCCCAAATAATAAATTCCAACAAAATACATAAGGTGAAATAAATGATAATATTTAAGGTGAAATGTTTTATTATATTTAATATCCATAAAATCCATAAAAGCATAGAAAATTTTAACATAATAGAATATCCTAGCTCAAGACTAACTCAAGACTAGCTCTGAGGAGCTTTCTAATTCTACCTAGTTTTGTCATTTCATGTGTTTTCCTTATCTGCTAGTAGTTTCTATTTTTTTTTTTTACGTTGAATACCTTATTTGTAATATGGATGTTAGAGGCTTATTTTTTGATCTTCGATATATACTATTAAAATTTGTAGTTTATAGATCCCTATAAAACTAACTTTATTTACCCTATCAAATAAAAAAATAGAATATCCCAGGTCAATGTCATATAGGTATACAATGCCAAAAAACCATACATGAAGCCATATAGGCATACAATAAAAATCCATAAGACATGATCCTAATCATAAAATAAATCAATCTATTTGCTTTGTTTGTCTAATTCTATCATTTGGATTCCTTGCTCATAAATGGAGGTCTCTAAGATCAATGACTATAGGTCCTCTTCCAATAAAAACTCACTTGTATCTCAATTTTGTCATCTAAAAATATTATCATAAACTTTACATACTAGAACATGATACTTAAAAAAATATAAAGTTACTATTAAAATGATACAAAAATTATTCAAATGTGCACTTATCAAAATCTTGTGGTTATGATCAATTTGCATTTAGTACTCAATAGGGTCATTGGTAGGTTGAGGCTAGAAAATAAGAGTGTGAAATATAAAACAAATAGGAGTTAGTGCCCTGATCCTAATAATAGAAGGGGTAAGACCCTATACAAATATATAATAAAAATAAAAATTCAAAAATTATCTCATAAATATTTAAATAAACTAAATAAACCATTGAAATATAATAGCTAAATTTAAAAATTAAACTATCCTGTACTACATCATGTCTGTTAATCATTTGAATAGGACTAGAAGATGTCACTAGAAAAGTCTACATAGATAATTATTTTGTACATAATTTATTTTTAAAAGGATAGTGTAACATTAAAAATAACGAATCCATATTTACACTTAAATATTAAAATAACTCTCATACCTCGATGAGTTTCTTCACAGATGAAATTGTAGTAGTAATACCTACATTTGTTCTTACCTGAATAGATGGTGGAGTGTCTAATATGGGAATAAACTAAACAAACAAAATATCATTATTATTCACATGATTATATATATTTAATTACATACATGTAATGAACCATAAAATTAATAAATCCTTAAAAATTACCTTTGTGTGTGTGTGTGTGTGTGTGTGTGTGTGTGTGTGTGTGTGTGTGTGTGTGTGTGTGTGTGTGTGTGTGTGTGTGTGTGTGTGTGTGTGCGTGCGTGCGCGCGTGTGTGTGTGTGTGTGTGTGTGTGTGTGTGTGTGTGTGTGTGTGTGTGTGTGTGTGTGTGTGTGTGTGTGTGTGTGTGGATGCATATGTGTGCAACATGAGAGACATAGTGATCATGTAGAATCCACAATCATATTACAACATTACACACACACACACACACACACACACACACACACACACACACACACACACACACACACACATTATTGATATTTTTATTAGCTTTTAAATTGTATAAATATTTTAAACTAAATAGGTCTGATTTTGTTTTTAAACATGTAAAATATATAAGATACCTTGGAAGCTATAGTCCAGGTGTCTAGAGAAAATATAAATGACTGAAACACATCAATGAGATTAATATCATCTATCCCCCCCTGAAAGGTAATAATGAGTGAGATTCATTAAATCCTCCTTATCCTCCTTAGGTTCAATGCATATAACACCAATTGATCTGCAATGGTAAGGTCAAAAAACATAAATAAATCCTCCCCATGTCCACTCTCACCAACAACAGTATGATAAACCTAGATTTTGGGTTTAATGAGAGTGTTAGTAGTCACTTTAAGTTCATGAAAAGTATAAATTTGTATAGTCTCCTTGACTATAGAGGGTATTTATCAAGAGGATGTGGTTTTTGGATAAGTTTTCTCTTAGGATGATTAGGTGCACAATGTGCACCTAACATGACTTGCACATCCTTTTCCTCTGTCCTAAAACTCTAAGAAATCAAAATAATTTGGAACTTCATTAAGGATAAACTCACAATATATATATATATATATATATATATATATATATATATATATATATATATATATATAAGGGAACCTCATTCTTGTTTCAACGTAGGTGATTAAAGACCATCCAGCATCAATCTTAAATTTTTTTGATCAATTCATGGGTGCACAAGTGGATTTCAATCTATTTTATTGACACATCTAGTGGCACATTGATTTTTCCATCAATGAATAGTGCACAAATTTTGGATTTTTTAAAAATCTTTCATAGCGCCTACAATTTCTTTTTAAATAGTATTCCCTACATTTATCTTTATAATCAATCCACTTGTTGGTTTGACTTGTTAATGAGTCAAATTCACCTACTAATGTCTCTAATTTATTTTATAAATAATTTAGATGAAGGTTTCCAAAATGGGAATCACTCATTACCTTAATTAATTTCTCAATTCTGATTTTGTTTACTATTACATGGGCTGCCAATTCCTCCTGATTACCTTGGGGGACTTGAGTAACGATAAGAGGGTTAGGAACATTTTTTAGGCTATGAGGATTGGGATGGTTTTATAGGCTAGGAGGGTTAGGTTATTCCTTTTCACTTTACAAATTTCCATCTACACATGAAGGTGTATTGTGTACTATAAAAACATAAAATAAATAATTTAAACATAAAATAATTCAAATGAAATAAAATTTACTAAATTTATTTATAATTTCACTAAAATTCATCTCTGTACTTTTATTATTATGTTACATTACCAATTTTGAGGTAAGGTGTTGTTTTTATAAAATCCAAGTTAAGAACTTTACTTTTCTAGTTGTAGTATGCATTGATGACAAATTAAAGGCATTAACATTTTTTTACTTATAATAGTAGTAATGTGTATGTTGTTCTAAAAAATAAAAATATATACATATTTTAGGCTTGGTAATCACCAAAATTATGATCTAATATTATGTATGCACTTTTAGAAATTGTGTATGTGGATATGTTGAATTAAATTTAAATGAAAAAAGTGTCCACATTATGGCCTCCCAAATTCAAGCACTTACCCTCATATGTTTTTACAACTTAGGAAACTCTTTCTTACAAGGTATATAGATGGAAGGTAGGAAATATTCAACTATTTTTATTATTGGGATGCATGTTAAGTGTTTGAAAATATGATGAAGCTTAAGAATTTTCACCCAAGTGTTTGAAAAAATGCTTTTATGATCATGATCACTTAGAATTCAATGTATCTTTGAATGTTAATTACCTCAATTTCTATTTTTGTAGGTTATGTGGTTTATTTTTATTTTTTTAACTATCCAAGAATCCATTATAACCTTATTCAATATTTTAGCTTATTTTTAAACTCTTGACTTTTATCATCCTTCATGCACAATGACAGAGGATGGGTTGGGAGAATCAAGTAGAGAAGGAAGAATATTTAATATGTTATTTATTAGATCCATTTAGAGATGAGAAGAGTTTTCCATTAGGTAAAATATTTATTGAGAGGTGGAATATGAAGTGAGGTATGGTATCAAAAAAGAATGGAAATACAAGTAATAATTATTAGAGGTTTGTGTTGGAAGACTCAATGACCAAAAACAACTTACCCAAAGCTAAAAATGGAAATGAGATTATGCCTATATTCTTAGGTAATACATTTATAAGTCTATTGGGTGAAAAATATCTAGGTATTAAACTTGTGGATGCCATACATGGAAATTATGATAGGCTGGGATACATAGTAGTGGATAGCCTGAACATGCTTAATGCTAATATAATATCTCAATAACAATCCCAATATAAATAGGATGTGCATGCACCTAATGTTATGAGTTCACATTTATTTTCAACTTGACAAGGCTATACATGCCTCTACTATCTTGAAATCTTTAGGAAATGATTCAATATTTTTTGAGATGTGATCCTATGAGGTCAAAAAACATTTGGAATATTCCTATGCATATGGTGGTTTTCTTAAATTAGGGTTTTATGGATATTTTATTCAATGGGGTGAACTACTCAAACTTAATAAATCTATAAAAAACTATTAAAATTGGAACATTTAACCAGGGAAGAATAATAAAAGGTGTATTAAGATAATAGAAGGTAAAGTAAATTTGGTTTTAGGTGAGGATATTCTAATGAGCCAAGTTTGTGATTTGAAAGGAACAAATATACCATGTAGATTTTTTGTATGACTTTATTTTGATAAGTTAATGGGAAAATGCCTAGAAAACGTTTGAGTTCCTATTCTAGGGTACACACAAAGATTTTAATCATATTTTCATAGATGGTTAGTCTTTATTTAAAATGATATAGGATGCTAGTTTGATTCTTCAAAAAATATTATATTGGGACTTTACTACTTTATCACTGAAGAGATGGACATTATGTTTTGACCCCAAGTATGAATCTAAATTGACTCAAATTATTTGGGTTAAAATTAATGATTTATAATTGGAGGTGTGGTCCACTATAATAATGAGGGAAATAGGGAATACTATAAGTTCCTTCATGTATCGGGATGAGGGTCAACTAAAGGGGTATTCTAACTTTATTTATATAATATTGGTGGACATGAACTTAAAGGAGGGTCTTCTAGAGGTTATTGAGATTTTTAGTGTCAATTAAATATTTATTCATACACTTGATTATGTGAAGGTGATTTTTATATGTATACATTATCATGCATATGATCATTCATGGCCCAATTCTATATGAAATTAAATATAAGGAAATGGATACCTAAGTAGGCTAAACCTTCTATTACCAAGTTGACAATGATTATTATTAAAAAAGTGAATGAATATGTTATTATTCATTAGGATAAAGAGGTTAGTGAACCATTTATAGAACATGTTGTATTGGATTAAAGTAAGTTTTAGTTGGAAATGATCTTCCCAAGATTTTTGAATATAGGTGAAATGATGGTAAAGAGATGAGGGATGGATATGTTGAGGTATTGAAATAGATAGTATTTTAATTTGAATAGAGACAAAGTCCTACACTAAATGAAATTAGTGATCCTCTCATAACTTTTTTTCTTAACTATAATCTTTATTCTCCCTTTCCAAAATTCATTAGTCCCCTAAATCTTCTAATTGAAAAATGGTCAGTGTTTGGTTACTTTATTTCTACTCACCATATGCCAAGGGATAGGTAAGGGATGATTCATAAAATACTTAATAATTTGGATGGAAGTGGAAGGGTAAGTAACTCTCTTATAGTTAGATACTTATATCCAAATTAATTTTCCTTCCTTTCTAAATCCAAAATTAACTTTAATAACACAACTTTATATTTCTATTATTTGGTAGAGGGTGAGTTTATTCATGGGGCAAGTAGACATTTTTTAGATATTCAAATAAGGAAATAGATTTGGAGGAGTTAGGTGTGGAAGGGTATCTAATTTTATATGGGATAATAGAGATTTATTTTTTGTGAGGAAGGAAATCATACATTAGTCAAGGAAAGGATCAAGCATTGAGAGAGATTTTGAGTGGGAAGTAACTAAACCATTATTAGGTTACTTAGAGAAAGTAAAAACCATAGGAAGGGATGTCCATGTTTATTCTCTCTCTTAACATTAGAGGTTTAGGTAGTGACTCTAAAAAACTACCTTTTTATATTAGTAAATTTACATCATCCTAATATATTAATTTTAAAATATACTATGGGGGAGGGAAGAAAAGTAAGAGTAATAAAAAAATTATTATAGAGTGGGACTTTATCTCTTTGGATTATGCAATAAGATCTAGGGGTTTAATTTTGGGGTGGAGGAAGAGGTCCTTAATGATAATCAAATATGTGTACTTATATTAGGGTTGGGAGTTGAGATTTTATCCATGGAGATAGGTGAATAATTTGTTTTTATAAATATTTATTGGCCATACAAAAATAAGACACAATACTCGTATTTTATTTTGGTGGATGAGTATATTATGAAGCATGAGAGAATAATTTAAGGTGGTGATTCTAAATTTAATTTGAATAAATCCATGGTTTTGGGGACAACAACTATAATTTATTCTCAAGAATGATAATTTATTCACAAGCTATATGAGACATGTCTATTTAATATGAAACTAGTTAAAATTATTACTACTTGGCATAAAAATAGGGTGGGTGAATAACTATTGTCCAAAATATTGGTCTAGTTATTAGTGGCTAAAATTATTATGATAGGTGGAGAGATAATTATATATTGGGTTAAAATAGGTGTTGATTTTGATAATTTTCATTTTTTATTCAAATTATAAATGACATAAACAAGAATCCAAATCAATTTAAGTTTAACCCCACTTGGATGGAGGATGAATAATTTCAAGAATTAGTTGAGTAAAAATGGAAGGGATTTGATAGGGACTTAGGAAACACCACTTTATTTAAATTTTATATTAGTTTAAAGATAGATCAATTATTTCTCCTTGGCCTTGTAACAAGTTTACATCCTAAAACAAGATCTTACTCAAATGAGAAACATACTTATGATTTTCATGATGCTATGGTTGAGAATGACTATGAAGAGGAAGTAAAATATATGATAAGAGACTTATAAAGGGAAAAAGAGAGAGATACTTCTTGCACATAAGTCCTAATGGTGATTGAAAAGTAGATCTATTTGGATAGAACTAGGAGATTAGAAATCTGATTTTTTTTCATAATTTTTCAAATTAATGGAGAATAATTAATACAATTTGAGAAATTATAAGAGATAATTGGATAAAATCAAATAATTTTAGTGAAATTAATAATTTGGGGGTGATTCATTTCAAGTCACTATTTTTTAATCTAGGAATGGAAAATTTAGTTGAGATCCTAAATTAAATAACCTATTTTATGAGTTTCTAAAATAATGAAACGAATGAGGTGATATTATATGAATTTTATAAGGAATAAATTAAATCGATGATTTATACCTTTAAAAATAGCAATAGCATTAGACCTGATGGTTAGAATGTGGAATTTTTCTTAGGTTTCTATGCTTTGGTGGAGAAGGATTTGTTGAGGGTTGTATACGAATTAAAATATACTAATTTTATTCCAATGGATATAAACTCAAATATAATTTCCCCTATCCAAAAGTAGGACAATAATAATACATTTGATGACTTCAAACTAATCTCATTTTATAACTTTATTTATATAGTCATTGCAAAAATCATAGCATTGAAAATTAAAAGACTATTTTCTAACTCTATTTTTAGTGAATAATTTAGGTTTATTTATGGGAGGAAGATACATGATTTTATTGGTGTTTATCAAAAATGTCTTAAATCAATTAAATTAAATAATCAACCTCATGTTGTCATCAAATTAGATCTATCCAAATCTTATGACAAAGTTAGTTGGTTATACCTGATAATGGTGTGTATTAATATTGCATTCAATTTATAAGTTATCAATTGGATTATGGGATGTGTTACATGAGTCTCATTTGATGTTATTATAAATTTATCTACCTATATTTTTAAATCCTACTAGAGGTATTAGATAGGGTTATACATTGTATCCCAATATTTTTCTTCTAGTTGTAAAGTGGATAATTAGTACAATTAGGGAGGTTAGAAGAGCTTCGATAATTATGGGGATCAAGGTGGGAAGTAATTTATCTTTAACTCATATTTATTTAATAATTATGTGTTTTTTCATTATGATGTAACTCTTAGAGATGTTGAAAATTTATAAGGTGATTTAGTATAGCCATTGGAATGGAAGTTAATATGCATAAATATACTTTGTCTTATAATGATTTAGAGGAGGTAAAAATACAAATTCTATAGGAAATTCCTTATTCTATGATTAATCTTCAGGTTTAGATAAAATATTTTTGGTTCTTACTAAATACAAATGATTATGGAATTATGGATTAGCATTTTTTGTTGATAAAATTGATAAAAATGTTTCTATGTGGTGAAATAGGTGGTTTATAATATTAAGTAGGCCTAATCTTGTGAAATTAGTATAAGAGGTGATCCTTGTTTACTAACACAACTTGGCTTACATACTTGTTGGGGGTTTTGGATAAAATTAGAAAATTTTGTTTTAAATTTATTTGTAAATGTAAAAAGTAAAAAAGAGGGAATGGATTGGGCTAAGTACTAATATATATATATATATATATATATATATATATATAAGGAGGAGGATGGTGCTTGAAGAACATTCACCATTTTATTGAAGCTTTTATCTATTAAGAGTTTATGGAACATAATATCAAAATACAACTTATGGAGGAAGTTGATAATGAATTAATATATATATCCCTTTACAATGGTGGATTTTATTAGGAAACTTGATAAGCATATTAAAAATGTGTCTGTAATTTAGAAATCAATTGTTCAGACCTTCCCACTTATTGAAATTTGGCTTGCTTGGAAAGTTTTTAATGGTGTGAGTATCAAATTGGGTGTAGACCCATGGGGGGAGTGGTAATTTTACTTGGTGTTGGAAAGATATCTTGAAGGTGAGAACCCATATTAAAAATAAAAATCTCATGTGGTTAGATCTTAATGATAAAATTTTAAATAAGGATTTATTTTTAAAGTGGGGGTAGTAAGGCATAGGGAAATGTACCCTATATATAGAGGAGATGGAAAATATTAATAATCTTTTAGTTGATTATGTATATACAAAGGTAGTGTGGGTAGAGATCAAAATGTTGACAATGAACATATGAAATTATCAAGGGGAAAATTTAGGAGTAATGTTTGAAGTATTGGTATGATAAAAAAGAGTTGAATCCCTTTAAAGATATTCCTTTTATGGTGGCTTGGGGAATATGGTTACCTAATAATATTGATAGTTTTAAAAATTCCCTTTATCCATATTTTTAGGTGGTAATTCAAATTGTTCTCATGTTTGAAGGTTTTAAGAAGATCATCAGTAATATAATGCCAATATAGATATCATATATATTCATAAATAATTTTGGGTAGGAAGAATATGTTATCTATAGGATAATAACTATATAAACTTTATATTAGGTTTAGGCCCTAGTATAAACTACTTTGCTAAGCTTTTAGCTTTGAAGTTGATATTAAAATTGACCTAGACAACAATGTAGTTTATATTTAAGTATTGGGGAAATTCAATGGTGGTTATTAATTGGATGAAAAAAATTATAGAATGGTCAATTTTCCCCAACACCCACTTCTAGAATATGTAAATTTTCTGGTTGGGGCCTTCACCATTATCTTATATAAACTTGTATATTAGGAAAGTCATCCCTATGTATCAAAGGAGGTTGGTGAATTTATAAAAATAAGGATGGAATGTAAGCTCCAATGGTGTCAAATATTTGATTGTTTTTTTTTTGGGAATTGGTGTTGGGTAGGATAGGTAGATGAATATTTATTGTTGTAACCCTTCATGTATGTTTAATTGAACAATTGTATGAATGTATTATGCATATGTATCTTTGATTTATTTATCTTTTAAATATGTTTTACATTTAAAAATAAATAAAATGAAATAAAATAAGTTATATAACATTTCATGTTGATAAAAATGAGTTTGAGAAATTAATTACTATATAACATGCATTAAATATAAAATTAATAAATAGTATAACAAATAATGGAAAAAATATTAAGATGAAATAAATTAATTATATGACATAAACATTAATTTAAAATGAAAGATAATGCTCAAAATAATTTTGAATCCCTAAATTTATAATTTAAATATAGTAATACAATGTCAAAAAGCTATGAAAGATAGTTATTGACATGTCCAAATCAAAGTTATCAAATATGATTTTCTAGGCACCACAACTAAAAAGAATAAATGTTATTAATGTGTTAAATTATAAGATAATTTATAGTGATTCAAACACTATCATTCATGTCTTTATTATTATATTATCCATTGTCATCATCATCATCCTCGTCATCTTCATCCCCATCATCTTATGATTATTCTCATCACCATTTTTATTTTGTGAACTACTTGAAGTCCCCTAGAAAATGGATTAAAATTTTGATGTTTGATAAAAATACAATTGATAATGGAAAATATTAATAAATTTTATTTTATTTAATAAAAATTTATTTTATTTAATAAAAATTTATTCTTTGTTTTAGATTGAGGGTAAAAGCAGGTTTTGAAGGGGCCCCGAAACCTTGTTACAAAGAGCGAAAGAGAGAATGTCTAAGACCACAGGCAAAGCCTAAAAAACACTACAAGGAAGTAGCAAAAATAGGTTTTAAATGGACCTGGAACCACCAGAGGAACATCCGGTCAAAACCCAGAAAACATAGATCTGGTAACACAACAGTCAAAAGATAACAAAAAGAAAACAAAGATCAGTACCAGTTTCAAAACCAACAAGAAGGACCAAACAAACAAATGTCTTGTTCTTCACTTGATAAAACTTAAGGCTCTATATATATACACACACTAACAAAAAATAAAAATTATATTATATATTTATTTTCTCATTTGTTATTATTGTGCTAGAAATCATATAAAAACATTTTAACAAGGTATAAACATTCAAAAAGTACTATATATATATTATATATAAAAAATACTTGCAATCCCTCAACAATGTTCATAGAATTTATTAACTTGTTTCAACTTCTCTTTAAATGAATGTCCAAGTGGTCAAAGGGTAGATGTACTATAAATTTCACTTTCTAAAATAGTGATGATAGAGGTAGATCATTAAATATTATTCATAATTAAAAATAAATGTGCAATAAATTATATGAGAAACATAAATTAGCTTAAATAGAAAATGGATAAATGAGCTTGAAGCCTAACTATTTTTATATTTCAACCATGTCCTAATGAATCATATGCTCTTGGAAAATGAAAAAAATGGATATTAAAAAAAAATAATGATGAAAAAAATAAAAAAATATGTTACAACCTTTTTTAACTAATTTTGGATTTAGTGGTCTAAATAAGCAAAAATATTGAGACTACTTTAGATTGTATAATATATTAGTAGATTAAGTGAATATGAATGTAAAAATAGAGTATAACTAATTTATTATAGTTTATTATTTATGGAAATGAACTAAATGATAGGGTACATATAATTATTAGTTTTTATATTTGTGACAATGTATAGTCATTAAATGGGATATATAGGGGCTATGCATTGACTTAGATCTAGAACAAACTTGAAACTCAATAGTGCAAGTTTGATACTACTTAAATGCTTGTGGGAGTCATATTCATCTGCACTCTATCATATATATGTAGGAGACATATGTTGTACCTATCTAAAATCAGCTCTTATGTATTCAATTATCCTTACATAGGTGCAAATAACTCTATTTTCCTTATCTTTGTCATAAAAACCTAGATTGAACCCCTGAGAGAAATGTGATATCAAAAAATGGATTATAAAGGATGGGTTGAGATAAAATTTATCACCCCATGTTGAGTGGATAAACACTTCTTGCATTCTAATACTCCATGGATGGCTCAATCTACACATAATTATTCTACCTATTTGTGTGTGTGTGTGTGTGTGTTATTTGGGTAATATGAAGATGTTGTGAAATCATGTGTATGGATTTCAACACTTGAAAAAATGTGATTTTAACCTTGTAATGATATTCAGACTTGGGTTAAGGCCTTATCCTTTGAGGGATTTCAAATTTGGAAGTTGTATGGTAATTCTTCTCAATGTTTAGTTGAATAATAGATGTGGTATTGATAAGTGTTATATAGGAAAAGGGTTAGGATTGACATGCATATATAAATAAAATTTTAGGTAATTTTCCTTTGAATTGACATACAAAAAGTATGGGCCAACCCAAGGGAAGGCTATGAATCTAGTGAAATATTAATTGAAGGGCATGCAAATGAGCTCAACCAAGAAAAATGACTATTATAACTAGATCCTTTTGAATATGATTAGAGTTCATAAATTAAGAACAATGATATGAGATATGGAGATAATATGTGTAATATATTAAGTTATTCATGTAGAGACTATGGTAATATTGTGTATGAATAATGGAAATTAGGGAAGATTTCACCCATAGATATGTGAATGGCTAGGAGAGAATGTGAGAAAGAGCTAGTTATGTATGCAAAAGTCATGTATACTAAGTCTTGGTAAACAATTATATTATCAAATGTATACTACCAAATGTGAGTGTCTACATTTTTCTCAATTTTTTTTTAGTATTAAAATTTATAGATTAAAATGATAGAGGAAGGTGGCTATAATAATCATGGTAGGTGTGTTCATGTAGGTGTCGAGCATTACATTTACTTCATGAAAAACTTAGATGGAAACATGTATAAATAAATATATACTTATGTTAAAAATATTAATTAAACATTGATCATATTTGAAATTGAAATAACAAGGAAAAAATAAACTTATATGCACATTAATCAAGTTGTCGTCTAGAGTCAGTGAAGAATGAGGTAATTATGCCCAATGGAGATGTTAGTGTTAAAACCATGGGCTGAGCTAAATATGCACCAACCCTCATTAGAGGAATAAAAGTGTTTATAATTTTAAGTCATTTAAAACATCAACCACACTCCTCATTATATTTTTTGAGAATAGGATCCACCATGGGTTCCACCAAATTTGAGTAAAACTTGAGTAAGTTTTCATAATCATTTATTGAATTTTTTTCTTAAGATTCAATCTAGGTAATTATTGAGTACAATTGAGTATAACCCAAGTAAATAATTTTTTAGAATGTCTCACATATGCTTTAAATATAATAAAATATGTAATATAGTCCATTTAATCTATGTAATTTCTTGAATCTAGACATGAATAAATATTTTTATTGTATCTCTTGGATTTTGATAGAATTTTTTTTGGATAGATTAGGATTCCATATTTCCTTTAGGAATATAGTCTCATCCTATATCACTTCACCTAACTTCTCTATGATCATTAAAGGAAAAATTAAAGGATTATTCTTAGCCTCCAAGGGAATCCAATATGGGGACCCTCTTTCCTCTTATCTTTTCATCATCTTTGTTGAATCCCTTATCAGGTATCTTACTAGTAAAAGGAATTAGTGAGAGACACAAGGTATTTAAATTGATCTAGAGCTAGACCTGCTCACCCATCACCAATTCATCAATAATACCTTTATGATTGATAATAATATTATTGAGTCAAAGTACCTCAAACATATCCTTATATATTAAGAGAGAGAGTCTCCAAACAAAATTTTAACCTCACCAAAATCTCTATCTTCTTCTTAAACACCCAAATCTCCCTCCAAAGGAGAATTGTTGATATGTTGGGTTGTAGATCTCAAGATATTCCTTCTGTCTATCTTATTATGCCTCTTTTCAAAGGATATATATATATATATATATATATATATATATATATATTATAACCAATGTAATGGTATGCTTAATATAATTCAAATAAAAGTTGGATGGAAAGCTAAGCTCCTATCTCAATAAGGAAAATTACAACTAAATAAAAGCTCACTTCAGAATATTCCCATTTATCTTATGTTTCTCTTTAAAATTCCTTCCAAAATTGTGGATAGAGTGGGAAAAAATACAAAAGAGGTTCCTTTGGTTATAATATAAGGAAATATCAAGATTTCACCTCTCAATTTGGGACAAATTATGCCTCCCCAAGGATCGAATAGGTTTGGGGTAAAGAAGGGTCAATAAAATGAATCATGCCCTTCTTACCAAAATGGATTTAAAAATCATGATTGAATATTATTTATGGATAAAAACCATAAAATATAGATATATGCATAGATGGGATGCCAATTTTTCCTAGCATATGAACATCATATCCAAGGATCCTCCTTTTAGAACATAGTGGTCAAAATTAGGAAAATTCTCAATAAAGGCTACATGTGGAACATAGGGGATGGAAACAAGGCTTACTTATGGTATGATTATTGGTTATAAAATTATTTTATCATCTCTATTTTCCCTTATAAATACATCTCTTTAATATTATAATACACTTTTTGTACAATATTTAAGGATTAATGGATCTTGATCAATAATGAGAAATATTGGATCTCCCTCTATTCGGATGATGTTTATATTCTCATATCTTAACAAATTGATACTTTTAATCTCATATAAAAAGGAATTCACATATGTCATATTCCAATTTTTTTATGAAATAATCTAGTTTTTTGAAGACCATGGGGAATATTCTGTCAAGTTTGACTACCTTATCAACTTGGGACCCAAAGAAGAGGGTCTGAATTGGAACATCCTCTAGATCAAGAACCTCACTCCCAAAATCAACTCTTTCTTATATATAGTTACTCAAGACAAAATAATCTCAATTGATAATATTATAAAGAGATTAAATGTCATCCCTAATAGGTATTATCTCTATTAAATGGAGGAAACCACTCTCCATATTCTCCTACACTACCTTTTTCTCACAAGGTCCTAGACTTGTTTCTCCATCTCTTCAACATCAATTGGGTCAAACCCAATTATTTGTTTGATCTCATCCTTCAGTGGTCATGCCCTTGGTCCTCCCTAGTGATTAAATTCCTATTTGACATCACCCTTCCATATATATTTTTTAATGTAATGATCGAGTCTTTAGAAATAAGAAATCTTATTTTTCTAGGATGGTAGCCAAAATTTCCATGGCTATCTAGGATAATTGGTGGGTATTTAAAAATCTCTTTAATTATACTCCTATATTATAGATTCATAATATTTAAATATATAACCTAACATCAGCTGAGGGGAACTCATATCTTAACCTGAAGATTGAGAAGAAGCATATCAGATGGAAAAAAACACCACTGAACTGGCTCAAACTTAATGGAGGAAACCACTAAATTAGATGAAAGTACCACTAAAACACATCAAACTTTAATGTTGGAGGTGGTGATATAATTAGAGATTATCATGGAAAATTAATGGCAAGCTATGCTAGGCTAATGGGACATAAATCATTCCATGTATTAGAATCCATTACTATTGGAAGAAAAATGACTAAGGTGGGGAGGGGGGGTGATTAGTCTTCAAAAACTTTCTTATCAATTTCCATAAATCAATTATGAACCATTAAAATAAACATATAGAACTAGCAATAAAAAACAACTATACACATAAGAAAGAAACACAAGAGCACATCACATATGTGGGAAAAACTCAAGGGTAATAAAACCCACTGATATCTACAAATTAACTATAGTCCTATAAAACAAATACCAAATTTAGTAAAAAAACCAACTCTACATGGAACACCAACCCCAACTAGCTAAGCAAAAATTTCAAGGAAGCACAAACCCCCTAAATTAATTTACACCAACTAATCCACCTAATTTTTTTAATCACCTTTATTACACCTTGTTTCTCAACCAAATGATGATGAGCACTTCTTCACCTCTTCACACTCTTATCCTTCTCAAACTACCTTCTAGGCGTCTTTGCTCAAATAGGTTTCTTCAAGATAGATTGGGTCATATGTCCTTGATTTTCATAAATATAAACTCTATAAAATATTCATCATATATTATATACACCCTTTTTATGGTATACAATACCACATTATTATTACTAATGTGCTATATTATTGTCATACACTTTTTCACTCAAATAGGCCTAAAATTGACTTGTATTTATACAAGCCTCTTGATCATATCATTCTTGGTGTTATAACACATATCATATATAAATCAACTATTAAATTGGGTCAACCACATCTTTAAAATACCCAAACCTCCTTTAGGCTTTAAGGAGACCTAATTCGATTATGCCTTCATTAGTGCATGTTACCTTTTGAAATCCTTGGAACACTTTAAAACTCCATAAATGGTATTAAAACTTAATATTACAATAAAATATACCCAAAACTATATCATATTATGTCCATGACACTTTTTATCTCCAACCACCACTTAAAGCACACTATTAGCACTCTTTACAATTAGGTCTGTGAACCTATATAAAGTCTATCTTGAACTAATAAAGATTATAAAAAAATTAGACTAAAAAACATGGAAACAAAAAACATATATAGTAATTAAATTAATTCAGGTCATAACCATGTGATTTATACTTCAAAACTCAGGGCAAGATGACTCAAACCCTTCTATGCAAATAGTCCACACAGAACTTCTAGAATACTCCAAAACCCAATCATAAACAACATGATATTTAACACCTAAAATAACACTTCCCATGACCAATTATATTTTTTATATATCATTTTACATGTATATACCACTTTAAAATACAATAATCACAAGGTCTAATGTCAAATATTGGTCTTGTAGACCAATCTTTTATCTTTAGGACACACAATCAAACTAAAACTAGTCAAGCCATTTTGGCTTCAACATTTCAATCACTTTAATTGACTCTAAAACATTATACAAAGAATTTATAGGATATAAATGTTAAAAAAAAACACCATGTGTATTATATACTTATATTTAGGTCATCGAGCCTCAAATGCATCACTACAACTTGCTTACCCACAACTAGCAGTTTACCTTAAAACACAATCATGGTGATATTGACCTTAAACACCTATATAAGAATTTAAAATTATTAAAATAATTAAAGTTATATTTTAAGATAATTATACCATTATTTTATATAAATATAATATATATAAATTTAAATATTGGTCTTTCAGACCAATCTCATAACCTCACTATACATAGACCTTACTGAGTCAGACAAGTCAACTTGTGATCAACTTTTTCACTATAACCATTGACATATAAATTTTTTAACAAATATGATATGTATTAAAATTATTTAAAACCATCTCCATGAACCTGGTTTCATCCCTATTCATGATAACACATTCCTAAAACTCTTCTCACTACTACCTAGATTTTTTACTATTTCCACCATTAGGCCTGCTAGTGACTAGCTATATTGGATGACCATTTTAGCATACATTAGGGATAAAAAAATATATAAAACACCATGGAAATGAAATAAAATTATAAATATTCTCCATCCAATTATTTTCATACTTTGAATTGGTCAACTTTGACTGCTACAACAAACCTCTAAGGAACTAGTCTTTTTATATAGGGTCTACTCACACACCTAATAACTCAATCACACTTGGAGGTTCTTGGGAGAGTTTAATACAATATAAAATAGTTTTTATATTAATTTTATACCATTTTGTATTTTTTAACCAAGATATTTCACATCGGATCTTTATTAGGGTTTTAAAGAGGTTTAACACAAGTTTTAGTGTTAACGATTATTCATAAAAGATTACCCCTAAAATTCAAAACTAATGCTTTTAGTTATTATCTATGAAACTTAAAAATATATATGAAACATATTAGGTTCCCATTAAATTGATACACATGCCAATGAACACCTAAAAGTCCTTCTCGGGTTTACATGCCTTCATTTTATATACTTGAGAGACCTCAAAACTACTTTTCATACCTTTTATTGTAAAAAATGACCTAAAAATTTGTGAAAATTATTTAAAAAAACATATAATACCTATATCCATTATAACATACTCACACTTTACTTTTAAACTGATATTTATACTCCATTAGGCTTATACTCTCTATCTACACCATAGTCTTCATACCTCACTAGGCCTTGATTTATCCTTCATGACTTCTTTCATGATATAAAAACCTAAATTTCATGATAAAAATATAAATATAATTACATAAAACTCCTCTTATGTGTAAAAATAACCATACATCCTTTATATGTCTTGATAATAGATCATGATGCCTCATTAGGCTAGGTAGGGTCTAAAAATGATCTAGTTACAAACTTGATTTATAGGTCCTAACCCTATAGACTCACCTTGAGACTATTATAAGTGATACAATGATTAAAATACATGATAAATCATCCTCATATAACCACTCATGCATGTGTGTACTCATCTCACCCAGACATCATACTCATACCTTCTCACAAAGTCTCTTCATGCTATGACTAGTGCCATGACAAGGCCTCCCAAGCACTTGAAACTTGAAAAATGACCTTGAAACACTTTTGAAAGTATCTAAAATTATATTTAATGATCAAATAATTCCAAAAAACTTCTCACAATATTGTGCTTACTTACTTCACCAAACTTCACTATACACATCTTCTCATAGGGTCTAGACTGGGCTTCTCAAGATACCTTATACTCAAGAACTAGTAATCAAACATGTTTTAATGATTGCATAAACTCAACCTTGACATCAACCAATAGAATAATCATTATTTTACCTTTAAAATCTCTCTTAATAGAGAGATAATAGGTTTCCTTTAAATTCTCTCTTGTCACATCAAGCACAAAAGCTCATATCTCATATACCACTCACCATGCATCTTCACCAGATGCATCTTGACATCAAACGACATCAACCTTGACATCCATGATAACACATCTGAATAGTTATTGATATCTAGGGCATTTATTTAAATTTTAATTTGTAATCTTTTAAAATCATCATCAAAGGAGACTTAATCAACATAATAACCGTAAATGCTCTTCAATACTAAGTTAGACCAATAAAATATTATAAATTATTCCTAAGACATCTTGAATACCTTTTGAGTAAATATAAATTTTGCACACTTATCAAGAAGCTAATATTTTTATTAATTATCTTGTAAATTTTAGGGTCAATATGGAAAATCTCACTACTTAGACTCAACTATAATTGATCCCTTCTAATTTATCCTTAGTTTTTAATTAGGAATACATTCTTTAATATTAGGTATGATGGTCTCTGGATATATAGTGTAACCCTTAGTCTCATGAGAATCAATGGTGAAGCTTTAAATATTACTGAGGGCAACTCTAACATGGTTACTTTGCATACATTCTCTAATGATGACTCCACTTCCACCTCAAGTTAGATTTTTTTCATCATGATTATTAGGAACCATCCAATTGATAATTTTTCAAATCATATTAATAACACTTATGGAATGAGGCATATCAACCCAACTATAAATGGTTTTATTATTCTCACATTCTCTACTAATTTGATTTTAACTCTTCACAAAGTCAATAAAGGATCCCTACATTATATGAGAAAAATGGGGGGTGTCAGAGTCATAGTCTAACATATATCATGCACCAACCTCAATTAATGTACCAAAATATCACTCTTGATTTTAATAAGTCTTGGACTGATATAACTATTAAGATGATGGGTCTTATGTTGGAGGTTTCTAAAGCTAACATTTCATTAATAATTTATATTATAATAGAGGAGGCTTAGGCCTTTAAGGATAAAAACAAGAAAAAGTATATGGTATAAGTTTTATTCAAGGTTGAGGTGTGTATTCATTAGTTTAATGTTGGGTTCCTCAAAATAACCCTACCATACCCTTGGGATGAAATTTACCTCTACCTCATAAAGTACCTAACTCTCAAAAGGTAAGTACAATGTCATCTACTTGAACCATTTCCTTTTGTTGAATATTTTTAGGCGTAATGCTTGTATTAACCTTCCTTGCTTCTTGTTTATGTATCTTAAGATTAAGATCATAGACTATCAAGAGGGAAAAATAAATTTACTTATCCATTAGGACCTTTTATTCCTCATTTTTAAATCTAACCTCCCCATGGTCAAGCCAACCATTACATCCAATGATGGTGAAGATAGGTTAGCTAATGTGGTGGACCATTATCTTCATTATGATGAGATTCCTATAAACTATGACTATGAAGATGATGAGACCCTTGACCATTTCAACAACAAAATCAAGCCCATAAATACAATGAGACATATTATGATAGGTAAAGCCACCATATGTCACATTTCAAATGGGTCTAGTAACTCCAAACCAACCCCCATCAATCTATATTAGAACAAGAAATCTAATACTGACACCCCTATTTATAAAGCTCCTAAGATTTAAAATTCCCTCCTCATTTAGCTCAACCTTATCAAGGACCTAGTTAATTAATTAAATAAATCTAAGAAAGCCATGTTTGAAATTAAACTCAAGATCAAAGGCTAAGGTAAAGACTTCAAGCAAGCCATATATAATAATAATTGATCCCTCCTCCAATTTCAAGTTGTGTACAAAAAGATGGTGGAAATAAAATAAATGCATAAAAATACTAAAGCTAAGGTGGTGGAGGGACTAAACACTCCCAAGGTGGATAAAGGAAAAGGAAAAAATAGTAATAAAAATGTCTTAAAGAAACAAGTGGTGGAGGATAATATTGATGGGCTATGCAAAATAACCTAAGGTAAGTAGAAAAGGTAAGAGGATACCCCTATATAAAAATATGAAACCATATTTGACATCATTATCTAAGAGATTCGGTAATATATAGAAGCTTATATTTTATTTTAAGGCATGACAAATCCTTAACTTTTTATCACTCTTATTGTTGATCTTTTTGGTAGATTTTGTTGAAATTTCACTAACCATTTGTTTCTCTTATACCTTCCCTTTGTTTCTTCCATTTTCTATTTTGTCTTTTTAGTTTAGATATATTCATATTTCTATTATAGTTGGTTGTGGGATCCCTATAAATCCCTCTTTGAATCTATTTTATGCTTGGTTTGAGGATCCCTTTAAAGCCCTTTTTTACCCATATCTATAAAAAACTATGTAATAATATCATAAAATGTTTGAAATGTCACTCATAATCTTTTATAATATCTGACATATGCCACATATATACCCCCAATTTATGTCAAATCTATGTAAAATTATAATAATATGTGTAAACATGTTCTAATATAAAATAATTGGATCCCAAATTTTGAAAATTTAATTCAAAAATATCAATGTGTGTGTGTGTGTAAATAACTTAGTCTCTAAGAGAAGTATTATGTGTATTCTCACCTTTTGAGGTGAAGAATGTAGATTGAGAATTACTCATCTCAAAAGAAAGGAGCTATACACATTGAATGTTATATATAAAAATGTGTAAGCATGTAAAACATGTGATTACATGATTAGAAGATGTGATCATAGTGATATTAGATCATTTGAGCATGCATGATATTAGGTAAAATAAATGTTATCACTAAAACGATGTTAGGAAAGAGAAATCTTAGGAACTTCAAGACACACTCAATTGCATAATTATTATTCAAATGAGAGAAAGAGGTTCATCAATAAAATAGAAATGTATTAATACATAAAAAGGGATATACAAGGGATAAGGTATGAAAATAATATTTTTTTACAACAATAATACCAAGAAACAAGGAGTGATCCTTGGTTATCCTCTTGAATACATCTCTACTATCTCACTAGATGCAAAGCTCTAAGACTACTATTTATTACATTATAAAGACACAAAGGTTACTTATAAAAAAAGTTGTGTGGAGATGATTATTAGTAAAGTGAAAATGTGGGATCATTCCTAAAGTTAAACCTAACCCTTTTCACACATGTGAATATAACTACCACATGAAATTTCCACATTAACTATGTAGTATGCATAATACATCTCACCTTAATAACATATCTACCCGAGGTGATATTTGTATGTAAACATAAATGTAACTAATCTATTAATCAATCCTATCTCAAAAAAGATAAATCCTACTTGCACTTACAATTGTTGATACATTAGATATTTGGGGTCATGACCAAGATGGATCTATTAGACCTATATAAGGGATTCCTTACCACAGTAATATCACTAGGGAAGGTTACAAAGCCTCTATTCAATCAAAACTATGCAATAACCCTAGTTAGGTCCTATTTTTTTCATATTCATAAAAGTATATGAAAATGAATGTAAATTCTAATCTAGTGCTCACCAAAGCTTGTGGCACAAAGTGGTGATCAGTAAACACAAAATTAAACATGCATAAGATAATCCTAATTAAACTATATAAAGGTAAAACCCTAATGCATGAAGAGAGTAAAAATATTTTAAATACATTACCTATACTACTTCTATCTACTAAAATAGAGGAGCAAAATTAGAGATACTTATCTTGAAGATGAACCCATCAAGAATCAATCTCTCCCTTGGCCAAAGGTGCTTGATAAGATGTTGTTGTGGTTTTTAAATATCACTAAGAAAGGCCAAAGCATCCAAGGCTTTTTCTAAAATATAATATTCTTATCCAAGTATAAACCCTAAGCTATAACTCCTCAAGTAGAATGGTAGAAGATTAGATTGTAAATAAGAACAAGTGAATGATTGTTTCTTGCTATCTTTTAGAAATGGCAAAATGAATGTGTATAAATAGATAAATCTAATCCTAAACATTTTAAAAAGTTTAGTTGATAAGATCAACCCAATCAAATTTATATCATTATTGATAAAAATAAATTAGGTCTTGATCTAGGTCATCTAGGGTTTGACCTAGACACTAAATAAGTTTTATTAATTAAATTACAGGGTCAATGGGGATGATAGTGTATTATAAAGCTTTGGAAAGGGTTTTTAGGTTAGGGAAGGGATAATAAAGGTGTAAAATGACTAGAGAATGGTGTAAAAGAGGAGGTAAATATTAGGGGAGTCTTTTCAGGATATGTTTGGATTGATATGAAGTGATAGTAAAGGGATAACAATCTTATGAAGTACTAATGATCTGCCCATCCCTTTCCTGGTGCACCCCTTAAGGTATGCACTTAGAGAAATTAAGACTCGATAGGTTACTACAAGAGATAAATAATCAGTAATTGATAAAGTTTAAAAACATTATGTGTATACATATGCCCCACTCAAAGTTCATCACATGTCACTCAAGTAAAATAGGGGATGGTGCTTCAAGAAAAGAACATAACAATACTTAATGTTAAAGCTAAAAAAATACATTATTTTAAAGAATAAAATAGTTAAAATAAAATGACTAAAATGGAAATAACTATAAATAAAAGTAATGTATGCATACCTTGACTTACCTTTATCTATTATGTTTGTAGTTTTGATCATAGATAACACATGGACTACTTTCAACAAACCCAAGATATAAAACTAAAGAGCAAAAATAAATAAACACAGTAAAGTCAAGGTAACTGATGTAGTATAGATGAGATGTATTTATAAATTTGTCAATATGGGTTCACAAATTCTAAGTTAGGATAAATAACAAAGTAAAAAATTTAGAGTAAATTGGATAACCAAAAATCCAAGGCTACTAAATATTGAAAAATCTAAACAAGTAAACTTTAAGTAAGAAAGGTAAACTCACCAAATTAGACTAATGATACATGTCAAAAATGGTAATAAAACATCAATGTGAAAGTAGTAACAATCCTTAAATAAATATGGGCAAGAAAATGGTAAAACAACATTTATGAGTGAGCAATAATAATCCTTACTCAATCATCAATGGAAAAAGTGCATAAAAGGGGAAATAACATGGGTGAGTGAAAAGTAAGAATCCAACCTCACTCAATAATGGAATAAGTACATAAAATTATAAATGGACTTTGGTGTCTAAAAAAAGAATAGTAAATCAATGAAAAATGGTAAAATAAAACAAATCAAGTCTAAGAATGTAGAGCCAAGGTTTAAAGAAAGAAATCCATAGGTAATCAAGCATATGGTTTTGTTATAAAGATAGATAAAAATAAAATAAAGTATTGATAGCATGTTTAAAGATGTGAATAAGAGAGAAGATATAAGAAATGGGAAAAGAGATTTAGAATCACACTTGCATATAAAGGTGGGAAATGAAATGTGTGGAGGAAAAAATTAAGGAAAAACTAAGGTATAGAAACTCTTTATCAAATTCAAGACACTCAAATTAGGTTTTTGAAAACAAGAGGATTTTTGACATTAAGGACTCTGAATAACATCTTCTTAACCACACAAATTTTGGGTCAATAAATCAAGTATGAAGATCATCCCATAAAGGCTATATGCATGAAAAATTAAAATGGACCTACCTTCCCAAAAAGTGTTCCCCATTCCTTTGGACCCATTACAAAGTTGTCAGTCCACTAAAAAGATTGGGTATTTGTATGAAAAATTAGGTATCACCATAGAGTTTGTTGGATTCTCCTATTCAAATCTACTAGCCTACCACATCCTAATGGACCTCGCCTCTATCATGGGGACAACTCTAGATTTTAATCTTTGATTAAAAGTAGGAGATATGATATTAATCACATATTTTAGTGTGATTTTGAATTTTGAATTTGTATATTGCCTTTTATATCATAGCCTTTTGTTTTAAATGATTTGGATTTTACCATTTTTGATGGATTTTTCTAGTCCTCCTCCATATATATTTTGAAAACCAAACATGGGTGCTAAATATGAATATCCTTTGAAGACATTAGACTTGGTTACTAATAAAAATAACTGAGAGATCATGGTGTCTAAGAATCTCATAATTCACATGAAATAAAATATATATCTTGACTTTGACCTTGGTTTATCTAGAGTGGAATGAAAGGAAAGGAAATCAAGAGGATTGAAAAATGAAATAATTTTAATTACTTCAAATTGTAAATTTTTTTGACAAATGTAAAAAGGGATACAATGAGAATGAAGTGTCATTCTTTATCATAAAAATGAGGGAAGTGTAGGAAAACATGCTAACACCTTATCTTTGTGAAAATTTTATCTTAAAAAAAAGCAAAAGCTAAAGTTGAGAACAAGGGATCATAAACTTGTAACCATTATGAACACATTATAGAAAAAGAACACTAAATTAATTAAATATGGTGATTTTATGAAGAAGGCCTAGTCCTATCCATGGTCTTACACTATAACTCATAAAAGAAGAACCCAAGAGGGTACACAAAGTATGTGAAAAATAAAATAAAAATGGGATATATGGTATTTATGAGGAAGGCTAGGTCCTATCCATGGTCTTACACTACAACTCAACATATAAACCCAAGGGGTGTAAAAATTATTGAAAATTAAGGAGATAATGAGAATAAAAAGGAAATCATGAAGAAGACTAGGTCTTATCCATTGTTTTATAATGCAACTCATTAGAAAAAGAAAACCAAAGGACCCAAAAGAAGGAAGTAAGATTTGTGAAAAGAGAGACCTCTATTGAGGGTGAGACCAATGTAAGTGTCATGAAAAAATCATTAGAAACATAGAATATAGATAACATGATAAGAAGAGAAATTTATGGGTAAAATACTTCTTTTAAAATTTTGCATTGGTGGGCTCTTTGAAAATATGTCCTTCATTGGCTTGAAGATGATAGGTTCTAGGACCAAGTATGTATTTAACTAAATAAGGTTCCCAAAATTTTTGGGAATATTTAGCTTAGTATTCATGAGTGTATTCTAATTTAAGGAAAAGATCATTGACATTAAAAGTGTGGACTTTAACTCTTCTATTATGTCATTTGGCAATGTGGTCCTTGTATTGGTGATTGTGCTATAGATTGGAAAGAATATGTTCATAAAGAAGATAAAGAGTATAAAGGAGAGATTAACATAATTATTCATCAAGTATGATATCATGAAGATAGATACAGAGAGACTGAAGCTCAACTTCTAATGGAAGGATTGATTTAGAACCATAGACTAGTAAAAAATGGGGTTGCCCTAGTGACAGTGTGTATGCTTGTGTGATAGGCCCAAAGAGAAAGATATAGATGAATATTATAATCCATGAAATTATAATGAATTATATTTTTGATAATTTTATTAGTGTCCTTAGCTCATCCATTGAATTATGGATGGTAGAGCATGGACAATTTGTGATTGATTTTGAATATAGCACAGAGTTGTTGATGTCTTTATTTTTAAAGTTACCACCATTATAGAAAATAAGAGTATGAAGAACACTAAAGTAGAAAATGATTTTATTAAGGATGAATTTATCAATGGTGGTACTAGTGACATTTATGAGGGGTATGGATTTGACCCATTTGGTGAAATAGTTAGTATCCATTATAATAATTGCATGCCCATCTTGTGATCTAAGTAGTTTTCCTATGAGATCTAATACCCACATTGAGAATGTCTAGGGAGACTCCATAGTTTGAATATTAGATGGAGTTGAATGGATTAGATCATCATGAAGATGGTAGGGACTACACTTTTTAGTGAACTTAATGGTATCCTTTTTAAGAGTATGCCAAAAGTAACCCATACATAAGCATTTATAAGCTATAGCATGTATGTTATAGTTACCACCAAAAATTCCCCCATGTTTTTATTCAATAATGGGAGAAACCTCTTATTTCATAAAACATTTGAACAAGGTACCTTTAGCATTATGATAATAAATGATGTCATCTCTAAATACATATATAAATGTTTGTTTGTAAATCTGAGTATTTTCATGATAATTAGTGTTTAGAAGATAGGTTTGGTGTTCAAGTAATTAAATTTTGTATTTATACCATGAGATATATCAAATGGTAACATCTTGACTATGGTAGATGAGGGAATATAGTGATTAGATGGAATATAGGGACTCTATTATTTGGATAAGAAAGGTAAAATTAGTAATAACTTGGTGTGGATGAAAAAGAGATGACAAATAAACAAGGGAATCAATAATATAATTTTGATCTCAAGGGATGGGTTTGAAATTTAAAGAAGTAAATTATTTGGCAAGGGTAGTGGATATTTTATGATAAGCAATGAGATTTTTTATTTTTCATTGACAATCACTATTAGACTATCGACAAATGAGTTAAGAGTCACCCAAATAATGTAGATATAGAATGTCTAAATCAAGGGTCCTTATCATGCCTAGGATTTATGCTTTGTATTATACCATGTTATTAGTGACATAAAATGTAAGACAATATGCCAAAGGAATAATTTTACCAAGAGGGCTAGTGAGGATACAACCTGCCCATGATCTTTGAAGGTATTTGGTACCATCAAAGTGAAGGCTCTAAGTATCCTCATGTAAATTGACATTAATTTCATGAATCTCTTTGATGACTTCTTTATATTTAGTAGTATTAGGAAGGATAGAGGACTCTTCTAGATTACTTACTTCAAGATTGAAGGGAAATTATGGAAGTGATATTTAAGAGATATGGCTTGATTAAGACCTTCAATATAGAAGATATTGTCATCAAGGAGACTATCTTGATGGTGGTTGATAGCTAGGATGGGAGTGGATATGAGTTAATCAATAGTGATATGTCATTTAATATATTTTTACATAATAATGTAGAGATAAAATTCCATTAAAAAGACCATCCACTTTCCAATTGTGTCTCAAATAAGGAAGAATTTGGAGAAGAAGTGATGGAGTGGATCAGAATAAATGATAACATAATTTTTTTGATAAATCATATAATTATGGAGCTTTCCATCTACAAAATATATGGTGAGGAAATCACTTTATAATTTTGTGTAACATTTTTCATAGTCAATGAGGCCTCAAATGATATAATAGATGGCATATACTCTTCTAGTATCATTTTGTTGGGAAAGCATTGCTCCAATTGATATAGGTATGGAATACATATATAATATTAAGGGATGATTGTTAAAAGGTGGATGAAGGGTGTGTAGATGAAGGAAATATTATTTCATATTGTCAAATGATTTCTATAAAAGATCCATCCATTTAAGGGAATTACCTTTCTTAAGAAGAGAATTAATAAAATATATGTGGTAATCCATTTTGGGGACAAGTCATCTTATTTCCCCAAGTTTGATAAGGTAGGTATGAATATCGAGAATTGAATGGGTGATAGGCATGCTGACAATAAAATTTATCTTGGTGGGATCTACATCAATACTAAGAAGAGAGACTAAGAAACCTAGTAATTTTCTAGATGTGACTCTAAAGACACATTTCTAAGGATTTATTCTAACTTTATATTTGATGAGATGATCGAAGATGGTAGTAATATCATAAATATGAGTTTTACGGCTCTTAGACATGGAAATGAGGTCATCCACATAGGTTTTCACAATATTATGGATAAAGTCATGGAAAATGTGGGTCATATCCCACTGATAGGTAGCTTTAGCATTTTTGAGTCCAAAGGGAATTTTAACATAACAATAAGTGATCCATTCCATGATACAATTTGTCTTATGTTATCTTATGTGGTGAATTTTAAAAAAATCATCATCAGTCATGTTATGATCAGCCTTGTGAGATAAATGTTTAAATCATTTGATAAAATCATGAGCAGATTCAATGAGAGATTACTTGACATGAATAAAAAATACTAAGGCATTTTTTGAGAAGATCATTGTGTTGAAACTATTTAATTAAAGGATTGACTAAATCCTCTATTTTACATATATAATTTTAGGTAAGTTGATTATACCATTCTAATACATCATCAATGAAATTTTTAACTAAATTATAGTTGTGGCAAAGTATTAGTTTGGATCCAATCTTTATAAAGATTACCAAATGCCTTAAGAAAAGATGTAGGGTCTTTAGTCCCATCATACTTAATAATTAGAGGTATGTTAACATTATTAATAGAAATAATGAAATACGATAAAGGTTCATTTTGGATGTGTTGGAGCATCTTATTATTCATGATAGGTTGGGGGATCTGCATGGTATCTCTAAGAGGTGGAGGAATAAATTTTTTATTGTTTTGAGGGAGAATAATGAGAGGTTGATTGTCCATGTTGATCAAATGATGTTGTAGTTTCATTATTTAGTAGGTTTTAGATGTTGTCATTATGTTCATTTGTTTCAATGTCTATACAAGAATTTGAGTGGTATCAATTAGTGGATTAGTATTTGTAAAAGGACTCCCCTTATTGGTATTAAGAGGGTTATTAGGTGGTGGATTACTTATGGGGTTATTGGATAGACTTGTGTCAATGGCCCCCACATTTTGGTGAGATGTTTGAAGATAAGAATTATCTTGATAGGTATGATAAGGATCTGATCCACCAATATCATCTTATGGTGTGATTTAAACCATGTTGTAATCCAAATATGAGGGAAGAGAAGAAATACTCCAAGAATGATTATGCTCATGGGAGGTAAATAAAGGAAAAACAAAGTACCCCATATAGTGTCTAAATTTATTCAAGTTGTCCAAAAGTATTTTGATATGGTATTTCATGATGATTGATGAAGGAATTGATATTAGGAAATAAGAAGGAAAATTATGGATAGAGTTAGTTTGATAAATAATATAGTTGGCCACCAAGTATAGAGTCAACTGGGTCGATAGAGTACTACTTAGACATAGGCTAAAGATAATACATAGTCATATATGTTAATAGTGTACTTATAAACAAGGGACAAAATAGAGATAATGATACACAATTGTGTAGGTTTAATGTGTAATATAGGTAGGTGTGAATAAGGAATACGTATATGGGAGGTTAGTTTTATGTTAGTCCAAGAAATAAAACTCAAAACAACACACTAAAATCCTAACACCTCTAGCCTAGACACTAGGGAGATGCTTAGGTAATAAAAAATATATGAAATCACAAAAAAACTTAAAATAAACAACTCTTTTACCTTACTTGGAGTGTAAAATGGCTTTTTGAATGGATTTCTTATCTTGTGCATCAAGAAGTATTTGACAATGAAGTTTTCTTGTCTCCTTCTCTCCTTAGCACCTTGGATTTAATGTTGCTTGCCTTAATATTTGAGAACAATACTTGTAAGGAATTTAGAACACTACATCATAATATCTTGTTGAAGATATTTTTGAAAATAAATTTGGACAGCTTAAAAACTAATAGGCATGGCCTTGAATTTATAGCCTCAAGAATTAACTTTGACCCAAGATGAGTTAAAGTTGAATTTTGGCTTGGAATGGGTTTAAAATAAACCTAGGTGAGTTAAAAGAAATTTTAGTTGAGTTAATAATTGTCATGTAATTATGATTTTCAATTACTAGGAATGGTTCTCAAATTAGATATTTTAGGATATTTTCAAAGAGATTGACAACTCATAAAGGCAATGATGAAAGGATTTGATATTATAATATTTAGAGTTTCCATTTTTAGATATTTATTAATTATAAATGGATAGTTAAATGAGGAATTTAACCATTTTTAATTTATTAATTGATTATGATTAACATTTTAGCTCTTTCAAGATTTTAAAGTGTCCCACTTAATAGGTCCATAGACCATATTGATAGTTGGTATGCTGCAAGGTGATTAGGGATGAATCCATGAGAGGTTATTATTGAATATGGGCTAGTATCCTAAATAAGGATGCATCAACATGATTTTAAGATTTAATCAATGATGCACAAACAAATTTGGGGCACTTAGTGATTCTTAGGATTAATTTTCAATGTTTGGTAAGAATCAATTTGAAGTCTAGTCGAAAGCTAGTTGTGGCTAGAATTAGATGTCTATAGTTTCCCCCTATTTGGGAAGGCATTTCAAGCTATAGGCATAGTAACATCTTCTAAAATAATTTAAAAAGTCATGTATACCTACTGATTCAATAGAAATGGCTAAGCTTTGGTTGTCCCCTCAAGGGAGCATTTGATAAATAAGATCAATGATCAATCCCTTGAAATAAGGAAAATGATGGGACCAAAAGGTAAAGGGGTGGAAAAGGTAGATTTACCCACATGTGATTATAATCTATGGCATAGTGAATTGTCCCATTGGGTCAAACAAACATGATGATTTTACAAAAGGTGGATATAATCATTGAAATATGAGGATAATGATTTTCCCAAAGGTGGTTATAATCATTAGCCAAACAATAAGGGCAACAAGAGAATGATTTTCCCAAAGGTAGTTATAATCATTAAAATGGAAAATAACGATTTGCTCAAATGAAATTATAATTATTTGTAGTATAAAAACATGCCCCAATTGGGAAGATAGAGATAATGGTTTTACCAAAGGTGATTATAAGCATTATAACAATGAAATTGTGCCCTAATTAGGTAGAAGAAAGAGAATGATTTTCCCAAAGGAAATTAAAATCATTGGCAAAATGATGGGAGTAATATGGAAAATTGGATAGTGAGGGATTTTATAATGAATCCATACTCACAGAGTAAGAGTAAACTGGTACAAATGAGAAAGATGAATTTTGGCAACCTGCTAGTATGGAGATGCATGTCTTAACTAGCAAGGATTAAAATTGTTTCATGACTAATTATTCTATATGTGGGGAATGATTTGGATAGATTGGGATTTTTTTAGGTGTCAAGGAGAAGTACCATAGCCACATTTATTATAAGATTTCTTGAGATAATTTTTTGTTGTATCATGTGATGGTAGGTATAATTATATCGAATACCTTGAAAACGTAGCTTAAATATGTATAAGTATTGACATGTGATCCAATAAATAATGGAAAATAATGAACCAATGATAAAAACCATGATGATAATATGGACATATGAATATGGATGGACATAAGTATAGTGCACAAGGAATCACCCAATGAACATAGACATACTAAGTCAAGGCACAATAAGAAAACAAACAAATAGGTACAAAAACACACAAATAGCAAGAAAAAATAATAATAAAAATCACATCAAAACACTAAGAAAAAAAAAGAGAAGAAAAGAAGCAAAAGAACATGAAACAAACACAATAAATAGTTATTCATAATGTTAGTTCAAAAAATAAAAAAGCAAATGACACAAGGTTTCCCCTAGGCTATAGGAGATAATGAAACAAGCAGACAAAAATGGGTATAATAAAAGAAAAGTAAAGGGGTAGACGATTTTACTCTAGATGTACTAGGCAAGTGGGCCTTGCCTACATAGTTCCATAAAGAAAATATATAAAATGAACTTCAATCCAAATTTAGGTCTCATAGGATATGGCATAGAATAAAAATGATGATACAAAACATGATTGATATTGTAGAGGAATATGGGAATTATCTCACAAAATGACAAGCACATGGGACATTAGTCAAGTAAGGATAGGGAAACTAAATGATAATTGGTTTATTATGAAATAGTTAGGGGTTAAAAAAAATCCTTAAGGCAAAGAAGTGGTTAGTTTGGTAATTTTTAGAATTTTTGAAGATCATTTACAAATGTTTTTGGATTTTTTGATGCATCTCAACTCAACTTGAAAATTACGAGATACTAAATGGTCTAACTCATAAAATGACAAGAGAGTTTAAATTGAAATTATTTAAAAAATAGTGAGAGTGTATTAAGAGGGTTACTGATTTGACCTCAACATAAATCAACACTGCCTACATAGTCCTAGAATTGGATCTCAAGTCACTATAGTTCTAACTTACAACAAAGCAATCTAACTAGGTATTGATAAATTATCAAATTAGGCAAATGGTAAAGTACAACATAGGAATGTCAAGTTAGGAATTCAAGGCATGATAAAGGTGTTGTTATTAATTTACCCATAGGTGGTTATAACTATGAAATAATGATATTGGTTAATTATACTAATTTACCCATTGGTAGTTATAATTAGTAGAACAATGTGAGACACTAATTTGCCCAAAGGTGATTATAACTAGGAACACTCAATATGAAACAAAAAAAGAAATGAATAATGTAAATAAAAATATAATATTACTAATTTTTCCAAAGGTGATTATAATTAGGAATACTTAGTATGAAACAAAATAAGAAATGAATGACATAACTACCAAACTCCTATTATACTAGTCTACAATATGACATTTGTCTACAATACTAAATCAACCACAAGAACATGACTAAATCCTTTAATTGAAGGTGCTTGAAGAACCAATGAAATGGAACCAAGGTCAAATGGGTTAGGTAGGGAGGGTAGAAACAACTGTGGTTGATAGGAAAGGCATGGTAGAATAGTATAGGGTATGGTACAAAGAATATATCAATATTATGGTACAATGGAAATGTGCCTCATAGACAATACTTTAGGTCACTAAACTAAAGTAATGTTTAGGGTATATTATGCTCATTGACTCATCAAGTTCATCCCCATTTGGTATGAATATCTTGTATGCATTGAATATATAATGTTTAACAATGATATAGGGGCCTATCTAGTTGGGTTTGAACTTACCCTTGTGTTTATTCTTGGTTGTGGTATTTTGTTGGTTTTCTTTGAGAACAAGATCACCAAATTTGTATTATGTATGTTTGATCCACTAGTTATAGTGGTCATGAATTCTATTCTCATATGCTTCAATATTGTTGAAAGTGTCCATGCATTTCTCATCAAGTAACTCTAGCTCTTATAGGTGATCTAATCAATAATATTCATTGTCTAGAATGTCATTTAATGATATGCATAGAGAAGGTATCTTGATCTCAATGGGAAGAATGGCCTTAGTGCCATAAACTAGGGAATATAGAACGGATCCAATTGGGGTATGTTAATTAGTGTATTATACCAAGAAGGCATAGAGGATTTGAATTTGGAGGTGTCAATCATGGCCAACATCATTGACAGTATTTTTAAGGATGTTGATAATGGTTTTTTTGGATGCCTCTAATTAGACATTAGCTTGTGGGTAATATGTGGCTAAAAGTTGTTGAGTAATTTTATACTCAACACATAACACTTTTACATCCTTGCTCTTAAATGATCCACCATTATCAGATATAATATTAGATGAGATACCATAGTTGCAAATGAGATGGTTAAATATGAACTTAGAAATTTCTTTTATAGTTACATAAATGAGGGATATAGTTATAAATATTTTTTAGTAATAAGGATGTGCTTATGGCCATTAGATGAGGTAGGGTTAATCTTTTCAATGAGATTGAGGCCCCATATTACAAATGGCTATGGTATAATCATTGGTTTTAGAGTTTTGGCTGGGGCATGAATCAAATTGACATGCCTTTGACATTTATTTCACATTTTAAAGTAAGTAGTATCGGCATCCATAGTTGTCCAATAATAACTGATACATAGGAGTTTTTTTGGCTAGGATTACCCCACTGATATGGGTTCCACATATTCCTTCATGAAATTCATACAATGCTCTTGTTGATTCTAACTAATTTAAAAAACTAATTACAGTTCCATCAAATTTGTGATGATAAAGGTTTGGTCCAAGTAAGGTATATTATGAGTCTTAGTGGGTAAAGGCCTTTTGATGTTTGCATGATAGGTCAAGTGTCATAATATGGTCATGAAGGAAGGTAAAAGGTCTAAATATCATATAGAACTAGGACTGACAATATCATATATCATTATGATGGTTGAAGGTTCATGAGCTAGCATGAGAATATTTTAAATCAGGAATTGATATTTTGTTGCCTTGTCTATGTGATGGATCAAAGAGTTGATGGTGTGCATGGTATCCACTCTTATATTACTAGTCCTTGGTATGTGTTCAAACTTTACACTGGTGATATTATACTTAAGAGTGTCTACCATGGCCTTGTATGGTAATAACTTATCATCTTTGGTCTAAAATTGGTTTGTAACCTAATCGATGATTAATTAAAAATCATTGTAAACTTTGAGATGTTGAATATTATATTGTACTACCTATTGAAGTCCTATAATGAGTGATTCATATTTGTCCATGTTATTAGTACAAAGAAATCTAATACAAAATGATTTAGGGATAATATCCCCCTATGGTGTAATACACAATAGGCCTACCATTGATCTATGTGATGTGAATGATCCATCAAAATACAGCTTCCAATTTTGCTCCTCAAGAGGTATTTCAATTATGGTCATAATGGACTCATAAGGAATTGAAAATTGAGTGGTCTAGTATCTATAAGGGGAGTTTCATCAAGCTAATCTATAAGTACTTATCCCTTGATAGCCTTTTGATTGACATATTTTATCTATAACTCACTCAGAAGCATGATCCATTTGGCCATGCAACCTTATAAAGCTATTTTTAATAGTATATACTTGAGTGGATCTACTTTGGGAATAACTATGATCTTATTATTTAACATTTAATGTCATAATTTCTATGCTAAAAAGACCATAACTGAACAAGCTTGTTTAATACGCATATAATTTTGCTCATACACAACCAGTGTAAGGCTTATATAGTACACAACATGTTATTTTACATTATCATCATTTTGAAATAAAATTTCCACCAAGAATTTGTTCATGGTAGATAAATATAGTAGAAATGACTTTCCTGATATAGGTGGTAACAAAACAAATGGATTAGCAAGATATTCCTTTAGGCATATAAAGGATTTTTGGAATTCATCATCCCAATGAAATATGCCATCTTTCTTTAGTAAGTGTGCAAATGAATGGAATTTATTAGCTAACTAAGAACTAAAGTGTCTGATAGATTAGATCTTACCTAAAAACTATAAAGCTCATTTAAATTAGAAGGCGGTGGCATCTTGGTAATAACTTGTACTTTTTTAGGATCAAATTCGATACCTCTATGACATATGATGAAGCCTAATAGATTTCCTGAATTAACACTAGAAAAACACTTATTAGGATTGAGTCTGACCTTGAATTCTTAAATCCTCTCAAATATTTTCCATAGTGCTACTAGATTTACCCAATATGTCATCAATGTAATATTCAATAATGCCATGATCATACCATGAAATATGATGGTTATGGCTATTTGGTATGTGGCCCTAAAATTATTGAGACCAAGTGGCATAATGTGATAACAAAAAAATCCCTATGGATTGGTGAGCAATATCTTATGTTCGTCTTCTAGTGCAATCCTGATCTAGTTGTATCCTAAAAATCCATCCATTATTGGATGCATTTCATACCCTATAGTGGAGTCAACTATCATGTCAATGTTAGGTAGAGGAAAGTCATCTTTAGGGCAAGCCTTATTTATATATCAAAAATTAGTACAAATTATGATTCCTTCTAGCTTCTTACTAACTAGTACAACATTCAAGATGCACTATGAGTAGTCTATCAATCAAATACAACTAGATTCTAAAAGTTTTTTCAACTCTTTCTTTATTAATATAGTAATAGGAGGATGCATCTTACACAATTTACGCTTCATAGGTTTGCAATTAGGATGTAAAATAAGATGGTGTGCAACTAGGGTAAGGTCTAAACTTAGTATGTCTAAATACACCCATGTAAATATGTCAACAAATTCCCTCAAAAGGTATATAAAGGTTTCACACTTTTCTATAATGAGGGATGTGCCTAGTTTGATCCATTTCAGGTTGTCTAGAGTCTTGATGTTGACTTTTATAGTGTCTTCTATGAGGACAGTTGAATCATCTTATAGAATGGTTGGTAATGTTTTAAATTGGTTTGAAATTGTAAAGTCCTCTATTTGGACTGGATCTTCAAGTTCTCTGAGGCAAGATGAATCAGAATCTCCAAATGGTAGAGATGGCTAGGTTACACACACTATTGGAAACTCTTGGATGATTCAATCAAAAGAATGCTATTATTTAAAATTGAACTCAAACTTGAAAGCAAATTCATTGTTGTTGGTCTTCTAATATTTATTTGAGGAAAGGTGAACACCCTCATCTAATGGTGATTGAGATAGGTTTTCACCAAAAGACTTGAATTTATTGTTACTTTTAACTTGGTAAATAAGTGAATCAAAGATATTTTCACTTTGGGACCTCAATGTTTTCTTTTTTTATTTGTGGATAATGGTGTTCACCCATTCCAAAATAGGATGAAGGATCTAGTTTGATAGAAAACCCATGTTTATGGTCTCCCAATAGAACATTATCCCTTAGGCCTATAAAATTAAAAAAGGCCTCATCATTCTCCAACTCATCTATAGAAAGTATGGTTTTTTGTTGGTCTTAGGATATAATTTGAGGGTGATATAGAAGAAGTGGATTATTATGAATAAATATGGTAAGGATACAAATGGCATGGATGTAAAATAGATTGATATTGGCAAGGTCTTCATAAAAGTTGTGATTAGAATCTAATTTGTTTCCATCATCATCATCATCATCATCATCATCATCATCATCATCATCATCATCATCATCATCATCATCATCACTAGTCATTGGCATTAGAACATGAATAATATCCATGAGGTCATCCCCAAGTGGTTTAAATTTGAGACCATAGGCTATTTTATATCAAGTAATGAAAATTGGCTCAAGTGTTCCTCGTTGATTTAGCCTGAGGCTTCCTCTTTTATAGGCTTGATTATCTATGATCTAATTAGGAATATGATACTTGGAATTTTTGTATCAGTTGACCAACTTGTCATTATATAAGCAAGATTCATTATTGGCAAGTGGGTATTGTTCTTGGTTAGTGGCTAGTGTGAAAATGATAGGTTGACTATGTAGTTTGTCCTTTCCTTTTCATTTCCATTCCATGCAATGTGGATTGAATTTAGGTTTTACATAGGACTTGGGGTTTCTATTTAAGCTTAGAAATGTGGAATGTATCATAGTTTAAATATTTTATTGGGTCATTTGCTAAGATGGTAAAATTATTGGATAGTTTTAGAGGTGGCATATGGAAGATGAATCAAGGCCATCTAAGTTTATGCAATTGGACTTTGGTAAATAAAAAAGTATTTATTTTCCCTTATCCTTTTCAAGAATTAAATCTAAGATAAAGTGTTAATTTTAACTTTCATACTTAGCCTCCATATTTTTGCATGTTGATAGGGCTACAAGACTCCATTGATAGTGACCTTAATGCTTGAGTGAGAGAATTTGAGACACTAGTGTAATGTTAAAAGGTTTATACAAATCTCATGTATCCAAGGTCTACCCAAAAACCAATTGCATGCCAAATTGAGTTATAAAACATGGCAAAGTGGATCATGGGTCAAAGTCTCAATGATAACTAGCAAGCTGATGGTGCTTTGTGATTCCTACTCTTCATTGTCATAGGCCTTGATGGTGATTATTTCCAACTATAGATTGGTTGTGTTGTATCCAAGATGCTTGATGACCTTTAGAGACATAGTATTCAATCCTAATCCATTGTCTATGAGGAAAAGTTTCACTTTGGCCACATTATGACAACTTCAATGTATAATGGATTGTGTCCAAGAGATAACATATCACTTTGGTCAAAAGTTAACTATTGGCCTCAGGATAGATGTCTAACTAAATCATGGAATTTATCTAGGATTATGTTATTGGTAACTTGGGATTGGTTTAGGAAATCTATTAAGATGTTATTTTGTATGGTATACATATGCAATAAATCCAAAATGGAGATTTGTGCAACCATCTTATAAAGTTGTTCCAAAATATCAAATGTATTTTACCTCACAACATCATGTGGCTTATTCTAAGCTAGAATAGTGGGTTAGATGGATTCAATGGTAGATATTTGTGGTTTAGGAATGGTAATATTTGACTACTAAGTTATTATTGAAAAATCAAGATTAGATACATGACCATTATTACTAGAAAATGAAGGTGGTGAGGGGCTAGATAGGATAAGTCTCAATTACCAGTGTACTTGTATGTGGTCATAGGGCAAAGATGAGTTATCAATATAAGTTCAAAAAGTAGTAATCCATACTTGTGGGTGTGCCTATATATGGTCCCAGTTTAAGGAAGGATCACTAGCATAGGTTAGATGACTAGAATTATTTAGCAATGGTCCTATTTTTTAGTACTTGGTTTTGGACTGATGGTAATGGTGAAAATGTGACATCCTAAAATATGACCTATAACTTTGTTGTAATCATGTGCAAATATGTGGTAAGTATGTTGGTTATTGGGATCATTCTCTCCATTAGATTGACATTATTGTTATTTTTTTTGTCATCTTTGCTATTGATATTGTTGCTTCTATTGTTCAAGATTTTGATGTTGTTGTTGTTGGTTGTTATGTTGTAGAAAAGGGTTTTTTTAATAAATACCTAGGTTATGATTGGATGTAGACACTATATTATCCAATTTTATCTCCTCATTTTCCAACATATTCTTAATGAGGTATTTTATTTATACACAACAATATATATTATGTCTATTAACCTAATGCTATTCATAGAATTTATTTTCTCTATACCAGTTTGGATACCAAATACCCTTAGGATAGTGATTCAAAATTGGCCAACTAATGAAATTAGAGGTATCTATCTTTGGAAACATGATTTTAATTAGTTCTCCAAGGTCACTAAAGATGTGACAAGTATCCATATTTATCCTTGAAGGAGGGGTTTGCAAAGGTAGGGGTTGCTACATTTATTGAGTAGGTGTAAATTGCTATGAAGGATATGCTTGTTGAATGGGTTATTGGTGAGGAGTAAGATGCATTTGAGGTTTTGGTTGATTAGATGAAATTTTCACCATTTGGACATGATGTGACTTAGTTAATCCATTTCCAACAACTTTCTTATTGTGGTTGGATTACTTAGATTTTTCATAATTACTAGCTTGGGCTAGTGTTAATACTTTTAATTAGACTTGGTTTTGGGTCTAATTTTGGTTAGATGAGGTAATATTGATGATCCATTTGTTAATAAGGGTCTTTTAAATTAGAAAAACTTTGTCGATGATCTCTTTAAAAGTGTGTGCACACTACAACTCTAAATGGTAAGATATCTCACTATGTAAATTTTTGGTAAACACAACGACTAATTGTTTATATAGTAATATATAAGTAAAGTGGCCTGAAAGTGATCTTTATCACTATAGATATATTTTAAAATTTTCATTGACTTTCTACTTGGATTGTGTCAAATCTACCAATGAAATCTCATGTTTGAGATTGTGAGATAAGTGTTGCACAAACTTATATGAAAGGTCACCAAAATAAGTATCGAATTCTTTGGTAATTTTAAAAACCAATCCAAAGCCTATCCTACTAGACTTTAAGGAAACATAAGTAGGATGTATATGTCACTATGAGTAACTAGATGTCAAGAAATAAAATAAAATTAAATGGGCTTTAGAGTCTCATTTGCCCTTGTATTTATCAAATTTCAATGGTTCATACATTAGAGGAAATGGTATTTAAAAATAATCCATGTTGAATGGGAATAACACACATCATATATCTTAAATTTATTGGTCTATTTTCCTAGCTTGGATTGAAGAAATTGTATCCTTCATTTTTTGTAGTTCTTATTCCAAGAAACTAGATGGAACATTGGCCTGAGGTGGAGGTTGGGCAATCAAAGGTGATTTACTTTGACTAGGGTATAATGGCATAAGGTTTATTATGAAATGTTGGTTTGGTTAGGGAACTGACCAGTAATATGCATCCATGAATTGGTATGAGATTATTTAAATTTCACATGTTATGGTGTGATATTCTAGTTTGGAGTCAATAAATAGGCCTAGTTTTGAGGGAATTATGGTTGAGATGAAAGGATAAAACTTTAAGTGAAGTACTGTGCCTGCTATAGTTGAGTAAGGACTTACAAATAACTAGTCAAACCTAGGTGAATAACTAGAATTTGTTATGAACCAAGGCCCTATCATTGAATCTACAACACCTTTGGAATGAAAGGCAATTATTATCTAATTTATACATGCTGGACAATAATACCTATTTATTGCATGAACACTTGTTGTGAAGTAAATATTTGTAAAGTGTTTGATATTTGTCACTGACCAATAGAAATACATTGTTTAGTAGATATTTTTTTCACTTATAAAGGCATGTTTGTCTATGATTGGTGAGGCATACTTGTTACTACTTGATCAGGTGGAATTTTCATTATCCCTTACTGAGGTGGTAGAATGCTCTACCTCTACCACATTGGTCTATTGGACTATGCCTATTGTTGTGAAATTTTAGTTTTCATAATTTGTGGTGGAGTAACATTCATCTCATTTTCTTGAGGCAAGGCACTAGTTTGTATTTGACTACTTAATCCCTTAATCTTTGTGATTACATGCTTAATGAAGTAGTTGGTTAAGGATTAGAGGTAGCTTATTATGGTTGGGATGTAGGAGTTCCTATTCCATTATATTTTGAACCAATCATGGCGTTTACTAAAGGTACTTGTTTTAAATTAAGGTAAAAATAGGTTTTGAAGGGACCCCAAAACCTTATACAACAAGGTGAAAGATAAACCATTTAGCACAATCAGGTTAACAAAAGAACCAGATTACAGAAAAGAATCGAAACCAAGTTTTACAGGGACCTATTACCAATAAATATGACCAAAAAACATAGCAGTCAAAACACTAATCTAAAAGTTAACCAACTAGAACAGTAAGTTGAACAACCTCCCAGACCAGTAACCAGTAAACTAGAAAAGCGACTAGTTTACTTACCCCAAAAAACTAGTCAGCAAAATGGTACTTAAGATGAGTCTTTATAGTTAATATTTTTATTTTTTTTACATGACCAAAGGTTCATAACTAGAGAAGGGACCAAAGGCTTAGAATTATTTCTCTTTACTGTTGTCCAACCTTCCTCTACCTTAGTTGCCTCAGCAACCCATGCCTCAGAAGACAATGATCTTAGGATTCCAGCAGGCATAAAATCCTTGTGAGAATCAAACCCAGTCTGACTCTTAGAATGATCCTCCAAAGCCAGGGGAGATACCACCATCTCCTCCTCAGGCTTAGCTATATCACTAACCATAGCCTCCGCCTGGGTTTCAATAGAATGATTCACCAAATATTCCTCTTCACTTTCTGGTTTAGACTGTGAACTTTCCTCAATCTCAGACTCGGCATCAGATGTTGCTTCTGAGAGTTTTTTGTCAATGGTAAGTTCAGAGGAAACCTTAGGCCACCATAAAGGTAAACATCTGGGAAAGGATTTCCCAGCAACACAATGAGCAACAATATGTCCCGTCTGGTGACACTTCCTGCACCGAAAAGGGATCCCCTCATAATCCAATATTTGTGTCTAGGTACCCCTTGGGGTTTCAATGCAAATCACCTCAGGAAGGCCCTTAGAAACATCTAGATCTGCTAGAAATCATGTACACATTGATTGGCAAGGATTTGTACTATCTTCTTCATATAAAAAATCCCCTATAGCATTTCCAATGGTTTTAAAAACCCCTTCATGCCACAGTTGTATCGGAAGATATGGGAGCCGCACCCAGATAGGGAGCTTGTTAAAGGATTCTGAGAGAGGATTGAAATCCTTATGTCAGGGTTTGGCCATAAGAGGAAATCTACCCTGCCAAGAAAAATTATTGTGACACAGTATAGACTTCCTAGCTTTAGGGCTTTGAAAGACTATTATAAAAAAACCCCTGGCACAAGGAAAGATATGACCATCTTTAATTTGAATCCAGTTCTTGAAAATCCAATTTTGTAGATCTACAAAAGAGGGCCATAATCTACTAAATGTACTTGTTATGGAATAGTTTTTATTAAATTTAAACCACTTTGGCCTGGATTGGATGACACTTGTGTGTGATCCACTATGTTTGGTAAATTTGTCTACATAGAAGTAGTAAATACTTATTCAATAGGTAGATAATTGAACATGTATTTAACTAAAGTGATTTGAATTAATGGGTCTATACTCAAATTAAATTGGCTTATCAATTTAATTAGTACACTTATTTAATAATATAACTCTATTACATGAGCATTTATCATGGCTATGTTATTCAAATTATGTGCTAAGTTTAAAGAGGCCTGATATGTTGTTTACATTTATATAAAATGGTCCTCCATAAGGCCCTTGCCTATTAAAATCATATGTGGGTATTGATTTGATATTGGCACAAACAATTGAGAATTTTTAGAAGAGGCATGTTTGATGGTTTGGTTATAAGGTATGTTAAAATGCATGCTAACTAGACTTGGAAAATTTTCATGCAGGAAGTCTACTGGAAACTTATCCCCTACCTCCATGGATCTAATTAAAACTTTGTCCTTATTTAAGTCAAGTGATGATCAAAATAATAAGGACTATATATTGATGGCATAGTAATGTATTATAATTATTGTTAAACTTGGTTTATAATCAATGGTACACTAATAAAGTAATAATGTTTTTATTCTTGGTTCTACTTTGAGTATGGAGGTGTATTAAATAAATACTAGGATAAGGGATCTTAGCCTTATTCCCTAGATTGATAAATGTAATGAGGCTAAGGATCCATCTCATAAACTACATCATCACAATAAGGGTCTTGAACAAAGTCATCTAGTGTGACCACATTATCATATCCTAAATTATACATCGCTCTGCTATGAGTATAGAGAGATATATTCAAATCAATGATGAATGTTTCACAAAATTAGGCTTAGATTTTTACAAACTCTCAAAAATAATGTCCAAAAGATAAATGGTTCAAACTTGGTCCAACTTCGTCTAAAAAGTGGAGTTGTATCTCCAAACACGTATTTGCTAAAACTTGGTCTAAAAAAATCTAACATAAAATGTCTAATGTCAAATTTATTAAATAAATGGGCAAGTGGATGAAATAAAATTAAAATGGAAAACTTTAGGTATAAAGTGTTTCAAAGAAGTCTAAACTAGGTCTAAATAAATGAAGTTTGCTAGTTCTTTTGTAAAAATAAGGCATAAAATCTAGGCTCAAAAGAGGTATTGATAGGTCTTTTGAAAAAGGCACAAAATATATACTTTAAATAAAATGAGGTGTAAAAGGGATGAGATTTAATCTAAAAAAATTGAAACACTTTGACATGAACTAGGCATTCAGATTCAAACATAAACTTGATCATTTGGAAAAAGACATGAAATTATAGGCATATGGAATATTGACCACTTCCCCAAATTTAGGCACATAAAAATAGTTTTCAAATTTAATAAAGGATTAACCTAAGTTATAAAACCCAAAAGAGAAAGGAAAATGCTCTAAGACAAAATTGCACAAGGCCTAGCTATAAAGCAATCAATGTTTAGATATAAACTTATCAAGGCTAATTTCAAACTCAACTTAGAAGACTAAGCTTATTTAAAATATACAAAAATCTACACAAGATCAAATGACATGATGGCACTAGCTATATATCTAAAAATAACATGTGGTTTTGGTTTTAACATTGGAATTTGGACACAAGGAAATAATTTTTTGAAATTATTTGAGCAGCATAATGATGTTGTCTTGATCTAAATATGTCAAAAATGTTTTATTTCAAGACTTAAAGGTAAAATAATTAGAATGAATTAGGTAGCATAACAACACCCTTTTCCAATCAAGTAACACACACAAAGGTTTGATCAAATAACTAAGGCAAATGTGGCATGTCAAATGGATAACATAACACCTCTTCAAAAAATGTAGTAATGCATAAACAAGACTCATTTTGGATGTGGAATGGTCAAAAAAATATTTTAAACTCAATACCATGAAATAAAATACAAAATGACACAAATACATAATTGTAACATCCTAAATCCTAAAACTGATAAGGTTACATTGTACCATTGAATTATATCAATATACTCATTCTTGAGAGGATTTTATATTTTAATCCAAAAAGTAAAATCACATGAAAAGTAGGATTTTTTATGCCACCTTTTATCTCAAGAGTTTTTATGATGATGTAGAACTTTGGGCTACTCACCCAGCATCAACAATATATTCATGGCAACTGGGGTTATTTTAAACTATCAACTTTCACTCCTTTCTAGATGGTCCCAAGTGTGGTTAACACTAGATATGTAAACATGTCATTTAGATCCATGTTAATTAACTTGTTGTGAAAAGGTATTGCCCTTCTCACTACCACTACATCCATCACTTGCTCAGTGTGGTGTGATATCTGAGTTGCCCTTAAGGTTTGAGGTTGAGTACCACTAATAGAGATTATTTTATATACTCAAAACAAGTATCCCAGTGAGTCACCCTTAATTTATATACCCCATCATGTAGTGGGGTTGAAACGATGGCAAGAGATGAATTCCTAGGTTAATGCTTCCCTAAAGAACTCATGAGGAGGAGATGAACTCCTACTCACAAGATAAAGTACATAAATTACAAGTAAATGGAAAGACTTTATGTTCTTTTTACGGTCACCCAAGGGAAGACCATAATGATTTTATTTCCACAATTTTTGGACCAAAGAAATAAAGGTAAAGAGTGAGCATTTTTTATCACCTGAATTCCCTAAAGGGGTAGGGGGAAGAGAATACATGCCTCACTTATCTTGCTAAAACAAACACTTCCAAAAAATAATCATAAAACTAAAAACTCTTATGAGGATGTAATTAATGTGAAAGTTCATTTTATGAGACCAAAATGAAGTATGTTGTGAATTTTGAGCCCTTTGGTGTTTGTTGTTGAAAACTTTAAAAAGCAAAAAGTTACTTAAGCAAAAATATTATTAGGGAGTCCTTGTACTTAGAATAAAATCATAAGTGAAAAAATTAATTATCAAATCTTCTCTTAGATTTTTGACTTTTTACACAGAGTGAAAAACTCTAGAAACATAGAGAAATACCATGACTCTCTTTGCAAACCACAACTTATTATGACAATACCACAACTTGTGTGAAAATGGATTTTTTAACATAATATCAATATTGTAAGCACAATAACATATAAATAAAGACAAAATCAATACTTTTAGAGTCATCATATCATAAATTAGCCTTGTATCATGAAATGGTTAGTAGGCAGACTACTAGTGGTTAAAGCAATATCATTAAAATTATTGTGATATCACAACTCACAAAGTCACGATATTGCAATATCATGATTTTTATGTCAATACTATGACTGTTAGAGTCATGATATTAAAATATCATGGATTTACCTACAAACACAAATAGTCAATCCAAAAACTATGGAGGTCAACACAATACCATGATAATTATGAAAATACTACAAATGTAAAGTATCGATATTGTGCAATATCATGATTCTAAAGAGAAAAATTATGAATACATAGAACAAATTTGTGACTTCCATAAAGGCATCCTTTATCCTCCAATTTCCCCCTATTTTGATCAACAAGCTTGAATTTTTACATGAAAATTGTTTATAATGCCCTAAAAGGCCTTTAGAGCAACTTCATGGGGTGTGGCTCCCATCAGGCATGCCAACATGTGAATAAGAAATACATAGAGGGGAGGTTAGTCTTTTGTTAGTCCAAGAAATAAAACTCAAAACAACAAACTAAAATCCTAACACCTCTAGTCTAAACATTAGGGAGATCTTAGGTAATAAAAATTATATGAAAGCATAATAAAAACATAAAATAAACAAATATTTTACCTTCATTGGAGATCCAAATGGCTTGTTGAATGTCTTTCTCAGCTTGTTCATCAAGAAGTCTTTGACAATGAAGCTTTCTTGGCTCCTCTCCTTGGCAACTTGTCTTTGATGTTTCTTGGCTTAAGTTTTGAGCATGATAACACTACTTACAAGGCATTATAAAAATACATCAAAATAGCTTGTTGAAGTAATTTATGCATAATAAATTTTCACTAAAATAGCTTAAAACCAATAGGCATGGACTTGTATTTATATCCTCAATAATTAACTCTCAACCAAGATGATTTAAGGTTGAGTTTAGGCTTGTAATGGGTTCAAAATAAACCTAGGCGAGTTAAAACAAACTCTAGTTGAGTTACTAATTTTCATATAATTATGATTTTCAATTATTAGGTATGGATCTCAAATTATATATTTTAGGATATTTTCAAAGATCTTGAAAACTCATAATGGCAATGATGAAAGGCTTTGATATATGGATTTTTGGAATTTTCACTTTTAGATATTCGTTAATTGCAAATGGATAATTTAACTAGGCATTTAACCTTGTTTAATTTATTAATTGATTATGATTATCATTTTAGCTCTTTCAAGATTTAATCAAGTGTCCCACTTAATAGGTCTATGGCCAAATTGACAATTGTTATGCCTCAAAGTGATTAGGGATGAATATGTAAGAGGTTATTATTGCATATGAGTTAGTACCTGAATAGGGATTCCTTAACTTGATTTTGAGCTTTAATGAATGATTCACAATTTTTTTTTGGACATTTAGTGATTATTAGGCTTAGTTTGCAATGGTTGGTAACAATCATTTTAAAGTCTAGTCAAAATCTAGTTGTGTCCATAATTGGATGTCTACATGAGGAATGTGAATATAGTCTATAAGAGACTATATCAATCAAAATGATAGTGTTTAAAAATAGGTGAAAAATTTTCAAGATAAATTTGAAGTAAGATTAAATTAAAAACATAAACAATTGGATCAATGTGACTAATCTAATTGGAACACACAACACAAACCTTACACTAATGTTGGCCAAATCATATTTTGTAATAAAACATATAATTATCAAAGAGAAAGCAATAACTGAAAAGTAAATTCTAAAAGGGAAATGTATTGGTGATGGTGCTAGCTTGGCATTGGGGCTTACCCCCTCACTTCATAATCCCATAATGATAAAGGTGTCTGGTCCTTTTACAATATATACCATCAACCACATATTTATACATGTCTAGAAAATCAAGTTGACTTCCCCCTTGGTGATGATATCGAAGTAGGTATACCTTGGGAAGACAAATGTTTAATGTTTTTTGTGTGTAAATTGATTTGGAAGTGTGTGTAAAAGATAAAAATAGTGTAACTAAAATGGTAATTTAAAAATCTACCTATTTAAACTATATGAATTACTATAATCATGAAAATAATTGAAAAGGAAAGGTGAGTTAATTACTAGCAAATAGATGTTAATTTTTTGATTAAGAATAGTACAGAGTCAATTTGGGGTGATACTATATGTAAATAATATAGAATATAGTTGACTAGGTCTCTATTATTTTGTAAAATCAAGGTCTATAAGAACATAATCAAATATGTAGATTATGTCTTCTAGACAAAAGATAAACTACAGAACTATGTTGACCAAGTCAACCAAATTAGTTATAAGGTTGCAATTTTACAAAATTCAAACTTATGAAAAATATTATTGAAAGAAGAACTAAAAATGATAGAGAGAAATGAAAGAACCTTGATGGACTTGAAGAAGTTTTAGTTTACTAATTGTTATGTTGTGATGTTTAAATGTTGTTTCAAAATTATACCAATTGGGTCAATTGGTTTGACCAAGTTTACAAACCCATATATGTTGAAGAAGAGATAACAAACATAGTCAACCTATTAGACTATGTTTGTAGACATGTATGTTGATAGAATATAATAGTAGATAGAGTTAACTAGTTAAACTATATATTCCAATATAAAACTAAATAAAAATATTGAGATGAACTATTTGATCTCATAACCTATAATTGGTGAATATTTTCATAGACAACACATAATCATTTTGAAGTGACTATGTGTTAAACCTATACACAAAAAGTTATAACTATATTGATTAGTTTGATACAATAATGTAAATATGTAAATATATAATATGATGACATGAAATAAAACCTAAAAGGGTTGGATTAATTTCAAGCTCACCAAAATGTATGTAAATAGAAATACAACTAATCTTTTAATCAATCCTAGCTCGAAGAAGATAAATCCTACTTACATTTCTTATTGTTGATACATTATATATTCTACGTCATGACCAAGATTGATCCATTAGACCTATCCAAGGTATCTCTTACCACAATAATATCACTGGGGAGGGTTATAAAGCCTTCGATCAAGAAAAACTACATAATAACCCTAGCTAGGTCCTATGTTTTCATATTCAGAAAAGTATATGACAATCAAAGTAAATTCTAATCTAGTGCTCACCAAATCTTGTGGCACAAAGTGGGGATTAATAAACAAAAAATTAAACATGCATAATATAATTATAATTAAGATATGTATAGCTAAAACCCTAATACATGGAGAGAAATATATTTAAAAGCCATTACTTAGGCTACTTCTATCTACTAAAAGAGAGAAGCAAAGTTAGAGATACTTACCTTGAAGATAAACCCATTGAGACTCAATATCTCCCTTGGCCAGAGGTACTTTACAAGAGGTTTTTTTCATTTTTAAGGAACACTAATAAATGCCAAAACATCAAAGACATTTTCCACAAGATAAGATTCTTCTCCAAGTATAAACCCTAAGCTATAACTCCTCAAGTAGAATGGTGTAAGAGTAGATTGTAAATAAGAATAAATGAATAATTAACTCTTGTTATCTCTTAAAAATGGTATAAATGTGTATATATATGAATCTAACCCTAAAATTTTCCAAAATTTTATCCAACATTATTGGTCCAATCGAATTTGTATCACTATTGACAAAAATAAATTAGGTCTTGGTATGAGTCAATCAGTGGTCGACCTAGACCCTAAATAAGTTTTATAAATTAGAGTATAGGGTTTATGGGGTCAAAAGTGTATTTTAAACCTTTGGAAAGGGTTTTTAAGCTTAGGATGGGCTAATAAAGGTAGAAAATGACTATAAGAAGGTATAAAAGAGGAAGCAAAGCTTAGGGCAGTGTTTTTAGGAGATAATTAGATTTATAGCAAGTGGTAGTAAATGAACAACAATCCTAAAAAACATTAATGGTCTACCCACCCCTCTCTTGGTGAACCCCTTAAAGTATGCACTTAGAGATATTGAGGCTCGATGGGTTCCTATAAGAGATAAAACATTAGTAACTAATAAATTTTGAAAATATTATGTGTATACAATATTCAAATCAATTTTTAATATGACACACACCAACACTCTCCATAAAGATAAGTGTAGGTGATTTATTAAAAGAGAAAAAGTATTAAGATCATAAGAATGGTTCCTGACAAATAGGACTAATTATTTACCCATGTATAATGAAAAATAAAAAGAAAAAGAATAATGAAGTTGTTAACGTAGATGACTATCAAATCTGACAAAACCTAATGAATGAAGAAGGAAATAAAAAAAATAACTTCTATATATTTGGTTATGTGACCAAAAGTGACTATATATATGTGTGTTTCACCTGATCATATTACATGGTTAACACACACCAAATAGGGGTATCTCATAAACTATTCTAAATTTTGAAAAAACCAAAAAGAGTTGGTTCAAAACAATTCAAAATTTTGAAATTAAAAAGATATGGCTTAGAAATTGTTGCAAATTTTGAAACCAAAATAAATGGGTCAAAAAGTGTTATGGGTTTTAAAAGTAGCCTTTACATATTATAGGAATATATGTTAGGAATATAGAATGCAGAGCAATATTAATAAAATAAAGATGGAAATAAAATGGATAAAATACAACACAAGAGAGACAAATTTAATGTGGTTTACCCAATATGGGCTACATCCACATAGAAATAGCAAGTCATTCCCTTATCTAGTCTAAAAAATGAAGGGAGAAACCTACAATACATATAATACAACCTCCTCTTCATTCACACATAATGTGATGATGTGATTACCATTCTCTCATATCAAAGGAGGGCTACATATTAGGGAAAAAAAGTACCAGCATAATTTTTACCATTATATCTATGAACTAATAGTGAATGGTCTAGATTTACTATAAAATTACAATATTTTATGATTAACTTTGCACATGCCCCCCATTGAGACCATATTGGGGGAGGGGGGTGTTCCCCCTCACACCCCCTATCAGGAATTGGGCATTATCATAAGATAAGGCTCCACCATCCAATAATAGACACTAGGTACATACTAAAACAACTAAAGAAGAATTATCAATTTGCAACACCCACCGATAATTATAAATAAGTAGTGAATAAAATGTGTATATAAATATCCAAGACCTAAAAAATGTATTTTAATGTGGCAGGAGTGCAACACAAAAATAAGTTTTGTAAAGGCAATTAAGGCTATCAATCGTATACATCAAAAAATACTCAAGTGAGAGGTCCACATGAATTACTTAAAAAATGATATGAAAAATGGAGTGTGATAAATCACACACATGCCTAAAGGTAGATAATATTGTGCAAAAACACACACACAAACACAATGCTAAAATAGAAAACCCCTATGATAGTTTATAAATTAGCTTGAGTATAACATACATCTAAAAAACTAGACAAAAGTTTAATATATCACTAAATATTGATCCCATATAAAAATGAGGTAACACCTATAATTAATGTGTAATAATATGTTTTATAATTTTAAAATAATCCACTAAGCTAACAAACTAAAAATTGATTCAACATCAGAATAAATAGATATTATAATTATAACCATGTAAAAAGCATGCACTTAAAAAAACATATATATATCCGAGTTAATAGTCAAAATTTAAGGCCTCTTATAGGTATAGAAATAATAAATGGTTATCAAAATAGGAAAAAACTACAAATTTTGTAAAATTATGTCATCAAAATATAAAAATAACCCCATCATTGTGTAGATCTTGAAAAATAGCCAAGGTGTAAAAACATTCATCCTTCTAGGCTTCTTCGCTCATTATTTATGAGTTTTAGATGATCAAAAATAAAAAAATGAAGCTCAATGGTAGGGGTTATATCCCTCAAGGGATAAAAATTGCCATCATGTGGTCATGTGGCAAGCAAACTACTAACAACTAGTAGTTGAATGGTAGCATGTGCATTTTATCCCTAACAGTTAGCAAAACAAGTCTAAAGGAGAAATTCATGGACACATGGAGGTTGGAGGTCAAAACAAGGTGTCAAAAGAGGCATGAGTAGTAGATTGGGTTGTGGAAACACTATGATGATAGTCACATGGTGGAGGTTGTATATCTAGGTGGCACTAATCAAGATAATCCCCCTTTACTCATATTCTATCACACATACCTAAAATTACAAACACACACCATGAGGGTACTATAATTCTTAATTATGCAAATGAGGGATTTTTAGAAAATATAAAAAATTTGATTCCATCAAACATAATTTCATTCCATGGATTTTCATAAAAATCTTTAAAAAATGCTAGAGATGCCTTGGTATCGTAGCTCTTCAAAACTAAAATCTATTCAAAATTTTGGGAACAAAAAAAAACTAAGTGAAATATAGTTCCCCCTTAAGGGCTTTTTATGTTGTATATATACATCATATTTTCTCTATGATTCCCTAAAAAAGTATGAAGTGGTATATTTACTATTGAAATTGAAGTGTTTTCCAAATGAGCTTCCTATGTTTGATTCAGGTGAAAGAAAATTAAAACTAACTTTCTATAACACTTTGAATACAATTAAAATTTCTAATTTACACAAAAAAATAAAATTCCAAAAATATATTCAATATAGCTTCATATGTATATATACAAGAATCCAATCAAAGTAAAAACTCGATCTAAACAAATAATAAATAGGGCATGTGAATAAATTCTCACATAATCAAAATTAATCTAATAAAATTTCTTGAAATTTTAGAATTAGTAATGAAAAAAAACACCCAATGTAATTTTTTTAAAACCAAGAAGGGTTGACTTGAATATAAATATGATATTGAAAATATACTGAATGATTATGAAAACTTTAAAATATTTGGTACAAAAATGACATGGCACAAAAAAGTACACATCTAGTGTAATTTAAGAAACCCAAAAAGGCTTGGCATAAAAAATGGTTTTGACAATGACAAAATACCTAGTGGTAAATTTTTAAAACCTTATAATGGTTAAAAAAAAACTTCATAGGGACATGAGAGTATGTGTGGGAATGTCAAACTTGTTAAAGACTATGGAAATATAATATGATTATTGATGAGGCCATAAAATGAAGCATTATATCAAAAAATTACACCATTTGTTCTTGCATAAATCATGTTTTAAAATTGGACTAAGATGTAATTTTAATAACTTATGCTTGTTTTATAATGAAATATATGAATATATCTAGTCTATTATTGTGATGTCATTGCATTTTATGTTTTTTCTATTTATAATAAGCTCTTGGAGAAAATATGACAAATATTGTATGTGTAGGCTGAAATGAGTAATCAATGTAGATAGCAAATTTGAAGTTATCAAATAACAAATCAGGGACAATATTCATATAACTTCAATGATCCTTAATAGCTATAGAGTCTCATAAAAATATTCTCTAAATTTATTTAGTTGATTTTGATATGGATGTTCTAATTATGAAACATCAGACAAGGTATACAAACACTTTGTATCAACCAAAAATAGGTCTTGTGTTGATTTGTTTGATGTTTTGGTTATGAAGGTGTATGTAAAAAATTGATAGGTTCTATAAAATAGTAAAAATAATCGTTGATAACATTTATAAACCTAAATATAATTACAAATTTGGATTCCCTTCAAAAAACTAAACAAGTTTAAAACATAAATCATCTTGATCTTGTAGGAATCAAGATTATTGAGAGGGGGGGGAGGTGAATTGGTCTTTAAAACCTTTATTTAAAATCCACTTAAGCATTCATGAACATTATTAAAGCATGTAGATCAAATAATGACTAAGTAACCATCCACATATGAATGAAACATAAGAACACAAGATAACACAAATTATATATGGGAAAACCTCAAGGGGAATAAAACCAACTAATGATGCAAATGGAATATTTTCCTATAATACAAACACAAACTTTAGTGAAGCACCAAATTCACATGGAGCACCAACCCCAACTATCTAATCACCAACTCAGCTAGTCTTTAAAAAGCACTCACTTACAAGGATGGACCAACCCCCTAGATAACTCATCACCAGATCAGCCACCTAAAACCCTTGATCACATTAAAATATTTTTTCCTAATATAATATATTATGATCTCCTTTTTCATCTCTTCTCTCTCTTTAAACCCTCTCAAATTGTCTTCTAGGCTTCTTCACTTAACTAGTCCTCTTCTTGACTTGATTATGTCATATGACCTTGATTTTCATACACATAACCTTTTTAAAATGTTTATCAATAATTATATGTATCAATTTCATGGTCTAAAATACCTTCTTATACTTTGAAATGAGTTATTATATTCACTTCATTCCTTCACACCCCACTAGGCCTAAGATTGCCTAGTATTAATACAAGTCTCTTTTTCATATCCTTATTAGTTAGATAAACATCCTTATACTTATTATGTCATCCATGAAATTAATCTTAGGACATATAATCTACATATATAAAATGTTATTTTGATCCCTTTAGGTCTGAACTTCCTTAATTATGCCTTATCTCATCTTTAGGTCTCATGGAGACCTAATCCCATTAAGTCTACTTAGGACACGTTACACTTATCCTTATTTGGAAAACTTAAAAAAATCACACATGGTAGTGAAATATCATAAATCACTCAAATATATCCTTTATAATCTCACCTATGCTTAATATCTCCTTTAATCTCAAACCCCTAATTGGAGCACACCATTAGTACTATTCAGATTAGTCTTGTCCATACTGAGAAACTTTATCTTGAACAACCAAAGCATAAACACAAATTCTCCAAGAAACCATGGAAAAAAAAATCATACATTAAAAATTAACATGACCTTAATATCATCACCATGTTTTTTATACTTCCTAATATAGGTCAAAAGAACTCAAACCCTTTTTTTCAAGTAACCCACTCAGAACTACCAGAACACTCCAAATCCTCATCATGAGTAACTTGATATTAAACACATGAAATAACATAATAGAAGAGTTATAATGAGTGAAAAATATATTAAAACATAATAAAAACAACCTCAAACAAAATTATCATAAGCACTAATGGCACATATTGGTCTTGCATACCAATTTGTTGGCCTTCTCTCTCATAGACTTCACTATGCTTGACAAGCCATTTTGGCTTCAACATTTCAACCTATTACACTAAATTACAATATTTTTAAAAGGATTTATAGGTCATTAAATTAAAAATATATATATCATGTGCATTGGATACATTAACTTAGGTCAAAGAGCCTCCAACTAATCACTATAACTTGCTTACCTAGATTTACCAGTTTACCTTCAAACATAGTCATGGTGATAATGAAATTCAACACCTGTGTAGACACTTTTATATATTTATAATTAATTTGGATAATATTATAATATAATTAACAATATAAAATAGATATAGAACATAGTCATATGGAAATATTGGTCTTGTAGACAAATCTCACAACCTTACACCTTCACTATCTCATTTGTGCTAGACATGTCAACTTATGAGCAACATTTTCATCATATCCACTAACCTCCAAAAAATATATCTGACATGAAAATATATTAATGTTATTTAAAAACATCTTCATTTAATTGGATTCATCCCTAGTTCATGATAACACATCCCTAATCAACTTCTCACTTCTCCCTGGTTTTCTCACTGTTTGCACTATTAGGCCATTTAGTGATAGGTCAACTTGTATGACTAGTTTATAAAATTTAATAGATATAACCTGATTATAAAACACCATGTAAATTAAATATAAGACTAAATATTCAACCTCCATCCATTTATAAACTTTAAATTTGTTAACTCTAACTACTATAGCAAATCTCTAAGAAATAAGGCTTTTCTTGTAGGGTCCACTCACTCACCTGACAAAAAAATCACACTTGGAGGTTATTTGGAGAGTTTAATAAAACATACAATCACTTAAATATCCATTAAAATACATTATGATCACTTTAGAATAAGATATTTCATATCAGGTCACTATTAGGGTTCTTTGAGGGTTTAAACCATCTTCTAGTGTTAATGATCATTCATAAAGCTTAGCCCCTCATTATAGAAAATAATAATTATAAATTTTATCTAGTACCCTTTAACATTTACCATGAATGTATTAGGTTTCCATTCAAAGGCTACATGTGCCAATGAACACTTGAAATTTCTTCTTAGGTTGAGAACCCTTCATTATGTACACATGAGAGACCTCAGGATACTTTTTATTTCCTTAAACTTTAAAATTTGACCTAAAAATTGCAAAAATACTTGAAAAAACATTAAATACCTTTTAAAACACTCACCATTACATACACACCTTGGTAACTAATCTTGATATTCCATCTCTCTACCATATCTCTCTTTGCTCTCTAGGCCTTGACCTGCAAGTCCCATTAGGCCTTGAAACTAACATTATAACAATTGTGAAAGATTAAAAAAAATCATATACATGTTATAAAACCTCTTAAAATTATCATATATTTCCATACATTCCTCATATTCCTTGAAAATACCTCTTGACACCTCATTAGGTCAGGTAGGATCTAGAACTAGTCTAGTTGAATGTTAGGTCTATAGGCCCTACCCCTATAAGATCACTCTAATAATCTCATGAGTGATCCAATGACTCATATACATGATTAAAAAACTATATACTTCCTCTTATTCCTCTATTTTATCCATCTCACTAAGCTAAAATGCTCCTTCATGTACAAGGCTAAGTATCCTATACACAATCCTTCTTAAGTCTCTTAGACTTGAAAACTTTGGAAACAATATTAAAACACTCCTTGATGATTGTATACCTTTATCATATGTATTACATGATCCTAAAATAATATCATACCTATAAACATGCATTTTCATGCTCATTGTGTGCATTTTCATGATATGATTATGCTTGTTATGACTAGGCTTCTCAAGACACCTTGTACTTAAGGACTAGTACTCAATCATGCTTACCTTGACCTAAATTTTTACATAAACCTCAGAAGAATAATTAGGTTTCATTAAAATTCTCTCTCAATATAGATACATTAGGTTCCCTTCAAATTTCCTATTTTTACATAGCTTCTTTGTCACATTAGGCACACAAGCTCATACCTCATATATCACTCACCATGCATCTTCACTAGATGTAACTTGACATTAATGACATCACCCTTGACATGAAATGACATCAACCTTGACATAAATTACAAAAATTATCAATAAAATACCCCTTTGTCATTGATGGCAAAATATTATTTAAACTGATCAGTCTCATCTTCCTTCTTGAACTTTTTACCCCTTTGACATTAATGATAAAAGTCTTCCATAATTGACATCTAAAAACACACTCTGTTTGCAACAAATGTTCAACAAATAGAATATGAAGCATTAAGGTAACATGATCCCCCTAACTCTATGCATACCTCCTTAAAGTGAACTATGATTACAATACCACTTCTCAATACATATCAAACTCAGTCATAAACCTAAATAACTCCCCCTAAAAACAAGCATCCACCATGATTCTGCTAACTAAAGAGTGTTTTCATGAAACCTAATGAAGTCACCACTTTCTATAGGGCACCTAAACAACACCAATATAATATATTCCTAAATCTCCATGATCTCATAATATTGAATTTCCTTTAATAACCTTTTAGACTTTATTGGCATTATAAGCTTGATCTCTTCATCATCCATTTGATCATCAATATGAGCTAACAAAAGACATTCTTGAATTGATTTCACATCTGAAATATTCTCTATCATAGCTAATAGTTCATTGTATTTTTTAGACTAATCATGACTCAAATTTTCTATATTTGGTTTCCATACATTCATTTTCCTTCTTTCTTGCACTATATGGGCTTAAAACTTCTTGTTTTAACTTGATAACCTTATACCTCTATTAGGGAAAAATCTTGCAATGTGTCCTACATTATGAAAAATATATAAAAATATATTTTACATACCATATGAATTATTTTAATAGTGACTCTTTTTATAGTCCCATGAGTACTCATTCTTGGAGGGCATTCTATACTCTCTTGCTCTATGACCAAACTAACTACATAAAAAACAATAACCATTGAATGAACTAGATACATGTTGACCATTTTTTTCCATAGGCAAAAATTCATCAACCACTTATAGTTATAATATTATATAGGGGATTTTTATAAATGTCATAGGGTATATTGTAGCTCATTTAATGTCATTGCATATACCATTCTAGCTTTGGTCATAGTCTAGCTTAGTCTTTGTGCCTTTTGATATCTTTAGGGTCCTTTTAACATCATATATGCAAGTGGTAGGTCTTCATGATGATCAATGCAAGATAATATCCTAGAAAAGTTTTTCATAGGCCTCAAGAAGTTTATTTAGATCAATAAAAGTATCAATAATAAGCTTTACGAAGCCCAAATGTCATTGGGACATCACATGGAAATCAGAATGGAACAACTTGCTTGTGCAATTTATAAATATGATTAAAAAGCCTTGCATGACCATGAAACCATGTGAAATCAATGTCCTTAGTGCCAATATAATGATTTACAAGTTTAATATCTTCATGATTCTTCTATCTTGAGATCTAAACCTTTCAAGTTCAGCTTGTCAAGCCTAAAGGACCAGGTCATCCTGCATCTCAAACAAGAATGAATGAACTAACTCATTTATGTATTTTTATATTCACTCAAGAATCACTCATGATCCTAAGGATTATATCACCATGTATTTCTACATACCAATATCATGCTATATATATTTCATGTTCATGCAAGATTTCTAACTCATGTTATGAAGCTTTAAAATTGAGCCAAAAGAGTAAAACATCTACGTAAATGTCAAAATAAATATCAATAAAAACAAACCCTTTTTAGCTAAAATTTTAATTTTATGAAAATTTTAATGATGGTTGAATGAATGTCAAATCATAGGAGTGTGTATGTCAATTTTAAGCTCAATAAGTATCCATTAGATTTCAAATAATGGGTCCAAGTAAATCTGATAGTCTACGTGACATCATACAACTTGATCTAATAGTGCAAGATGAGTCAAATGATCAAGGATTCCAAGAGGCCACCATACAACACAAGTACTAAATCTGATATGTTGATAATAGGATCTTGAAATTAATGTGTGATTGACATGTGGCATAATATTAGACAATGTTAACAAGTCAAGGTTAAGATTGATGGCTCTCACTTGATCATACTGATCAATATCAACAATGTGTGCATCAAGCAAAGTGTCATAATATAATGACTATAGGAAAACCAATAGTCTGAGATTGGTTTTTTGTCTATATTGGACCTATGAGAAAGGGGAAAAGTTAGAGCATGATCCAATTTGAATAAGAGTTGGCATTTCAAAGGATGTCATGAGGGTATAAACATAGACTCTAATGGCTTCATCACTAGAACTAGCTGCAAGAAAGAGACCCTTCTTTCCACTTTTTCATGCCATGAAAAACCAATTAGGATTAGTTAGCAACAAGACAAAATTATAATAGATGTATCTAATTATTGTAAATACATTGATGCCAAAACTTAGCTCAAAACCACCTAATCCCATCATTACAACTATATGGAGCATTAGTAAAGGAATAATGAATTGTTGTAACTACTTGAGATGACCCAAATCAATCAAGAAGTTAAAAATAAGAATAATGGTAGAATTTGTTGTAACTATGGTTCAAATGAAGTTTAACTCATTTGATTCCCCTTGGGTATTTTTTTTTGACCCCTTCTCTCTTAAATGTTATAAGTAGCTACCATTTTTTCCTTTGTAAGGAGTTCCACTCCATGTATGGCAGAGTCCTACTGGAATGATTCCATACTTTTCCTTTGAAAATTTATACAAATCTGATTTTTGATTTTTTGAACAATTTTATAAGTATGCAAGTTATGTATGGTGATGCAAAGTGATAATTATCTATCCTTTCTTCCTTTATCCTTTCATGTTTGTGTAAGATTTCCTATTATAATAGGTCATATGAAGTATTTTCAAGTGTATGATCCTATAATTTATGTGTAAAATTAGCCTTATTGTCTAAAACTAGCCTATGGTTCACTTACCTTGGATAGCTCTCATGCATCCCACCTCCATACTGAAATACTCATGTTAGAATCCATTACACTTAGAAGTTAGTTTGTGTGCCTTGTTCTTAGTTTAGGAAAGTATGATGGTCATATGGAAGAAATCTTGGTGCATCACCCCCTTATATTAGGTTCATTTCATGTAACTCAATTCTTTTCCCCATAAGTAACTAGTGAAGTAGGTGTCAGCATTTCAAGATAAATTCAGGGAGCTAGACCTTAAATCTAGAGGCTCATTTCCAATATAGGTACACCCACATACCTAAAAAAGTTCCCAATTTTGTTGAATCTATAATAAGATTGAAAAAATTAATCTAGGGTGCAATATTTGGTTCCAAAAATTCTAACATGCCTAGTGGGACCCATTACCTTCAAGATAACTTATCAAGGTGGATGTTGGTCTTGACAAACATCAACTATCAACTAGTGTGCTAATTAGCATTTGGAGATTTCAAATAGTAGGTTCTAGTTGTAGGTAGTCCATATATCTTTAGTTTAAGTTTTGATTAGTTTATACATTTCCTTTGATTCATGAGGTTAACATGAACAACTATGGTAAGTATCCCTACCATGGACTTCTTTTTAAACCTTGCTATGAACCACAATAAACTACCCAACATCCTATCAAAATGGCTATCATTCATATGAGATAAGGAATCCTTATTGTCCTCCATTTCCCTCTCCATATGGACACCATATTATTGGGCAACCTTATTAGGAAGGATACCAAGATACCTATCAAGAAATGTCTCCCTATCAGTACTAAAATGAGCCCTATCAACCATACCATGATGCCTATAAAACTTGAGATTACTCCTATGAGTCTTTCCATGAGGAATATAATGTTTACATGGAATACACATAAAGGTATCACAAGGCAAGATATAGATTATTGAAATCTAGAATACAACAAAATAAAGATGGTCTTGATCCCCATCATTACCCTCCTCTTCCTTCACTTTTTCCATCTCATATCAAGTCCTTGTTGGTATCCATACCGCATTTACTAGATCTTGAAGACAAACTGAGTACATGGGATGATGATTATGATGTGCTCCCTAATCATCTCATGGAATGGCTGAGAAGTGCTTCCCAAAATCATATTCAAAATTTAGAGACATTTGAAGAACTAGAAGGAACTCAATGGGAGATCAATGAATAAATGGACATGGAAAAGAAGTGCCTTCAATGTTCAATAGATAGATTGAGTATATGGGAAGATAAAGAGCTAAAAAATGAACATGTTGCTATTGAATAAACTCAAGGAGACTATTGGAAAGATATAACTCTTGCTTATGTAGGTTTTTGTCCTTTTAATCAGCTTAGAAAATCACTTCCTTATGAGCTTACTAGTGCATTAATCTTTCCTAAATCCACTCACAACCCCTCTCCTACCCCTCACACTATATCTCCTATCTATAAAATTTCTACTACATCTCATATTATAGCTCCTTCACATGAGCTAATCTTGAGAGAATAAAATGAAAGGGAGAAAATCCAAGAAAAAGTTGACTAAGATAATGTCATGAGTGACTATGAGGAGGAAATCACCATAGGGATTCCCCTTGGTGACCATGATTGTAATACTACATTCTCAAATGAAAAGAAACATATTAAAGATCCTATTGTATTTATTCATGAGGACTATGGCCAAGATAAGACATAAATAAGATATGATAAAAAATTCTCTATCAAGGCATATGGCTAGGAATGGGGATGAATTTTTTACTAATGGAGATGAGACATAAATAAGACATGATAGAAAATTCTCTTCTTTATCAAGGTGGGTGTGTGGGGATGGGGATGAGTTGTTTACTAACTAAGATGAGACCTAAATAAGACATGATACAAAATTCTTTATTACGGTGGGTGGGGGGTGCTTGTGATTAACCTCTATGAAGTATTAGGGTTGTTAACCCCTATGTGCTGGCAGTGGGTTGTTGCCTTCAAGGGGAGCTAGGGTAAGTGGATATGTGTGTATTATGATCCAGTGATCATCTTGGGTTCTTGTAAAAGTTGAAATGAGGAACCTAAGCAAGAAAAAGTTGAGGAACCTGAGCAATAGTTGAGGAACCTAAGCATTGAGGAACCTAAGAAAATTTTGAAGAACCTAAGAAAAATTTGAGGACCCTGAGCATTGAAAGAATACTCCATGTCTAATCATGAAGTTGTGAATGACCATATCAAGAATGAAGTGGAGTGCACAATTAATAAATAAGTTCAAGTCACTTCTCAAGAATTTTTAGTCCTAAGATATTCTAATGAGACCAAGATAGATGAAACAACTCTAGAATATGATACTCGTGAAGTGGATAAAAATGATTTGTGGCAAAATTTTGGTTTCATGTGTCATGAGTTTGATCAGCTCAGTAAGGCTACTCATCCTCCCAAAAAGTCAACATCTGATTTGGATAATTCCTCTAACAAGAATGTTAATGATTGTTTCAATAATCATAAATAAAGGTCTCATGTTTTGAATGAAGAATAACTATGGCAAAAGACCAATGCCATATGCAAAGAGTTTTACAAGTTGGGTCTCTTTTTTCTCCAAGAGATTCTATGTCAATGACAAGGCTGATAATGATGCTATGGATCATTTTGGCAAGTAATACATCAAACATAAATATGAAGGTCATTATGTTGATCAAAAATTTGTTATCACAGAGAAATCTGATGATGCTAGTATCTAAGAGATTATAGACATCAAAAGTGAGGGAAAACCAGAAGTTATTGCACCTCAAGAAAAGTTAAGAGACCCACATGATATTGAGCCATAACCAAAGGTATTGGATCATGAATAAGAAAAGTTTGATGCTTCCAAACATCAAGTAAAATCTATCAAGGAAGAATTTTTTTCCATAGAGGATAATGACCAAGATTGGGTGGACTATGTAAAGCCCCTTGATGAGCTTGAATAATGTATAACTGAGAAAAAACACAACCTCATTGAGAGCAACATGGAAAACAAAAATGTATGTCTTGTTCAAACATCACTAAAGGTAATAGTTAAGGAACCATTTGAGAAATTTTAGGTTATTTGGATGCAATAAGAGTTCATTTCCATAGCTATATTGTTGATAGATGCTTGGTTCTTATTAAACATCATGCCATTGAAGTTAATAAACACCATGAATAAGATAGAGGCATCAATGTCAAGGATCAAAAGGACACATGTCTCACTCAAACCTTCATGTCATAAATCAAAAGAGGTTTCAATCTTTACTTTTGATCTTTCTTAGGTTAGTTTGAGCTTGAGTTAGTTTGTTTAGGTGCATTTTCCCTTTCTTGTGTTGTGTTCCAATAAGTGCTCATGAAGCAAAAATGTGTTTTTCTTAGTTTCTTGTCTGTGTGTTGCTTATTATTTATCTTTACTTATGTTTTATGTGTTTTTCAAGTTAATTTATGTGTCAAACCTACTATATATATGTGAATTCATATCCCAATGGATAATATTAGGTAATTAGTCATAGCATAGCAAGTATGCCACTCCTAGGAAATTACCAAGAATGTTGATCATTTTTTTCTATAATCCAAAATGGGTCAACCAAATATAGTCAAAATATTGTATAGGATATTTTTATAAATTTCATAGGGAATGTTTTATCTCATTTGATGCCATTTCATATAGCATTATAGCTTTGGTCATAGTCTAGCTTAGTCTTTATGTGTTTGGATATCTTTGGGGTCTTTTTATCATCATATATGCAAGTGGTAGGTCTTCATGGTGATTAATTCAATAAAAGATCATGGAAAGGGTATACACAAGCCTCAAGAAGTTAAATCAAATCAATCAAAATCTCATGAACAAGCTTTGTGAAGCCATACTATCATCTAGATCTCACATGGAAACCAGAATGGAATAATGTGCTTGTGTAATTTATAATTATGATCATAAATCCTTACATGACCATAAAACCATACATGATCAATGTATTTAGTGTCAATATCATGATCTATAAGTTTTATATCTTGATGAGTCTTCTATCTCAAGATCTAAGCCTTTCAAGTTCAGCTTGCCAAGTCTAAAAGGCTAGACCATCTTGCACGTCACACAGGGATGAACAAACCAAATCATTTGTGTATTTTTTATCTTCACATAAGAATCCCCCATGAGATAAAATATTTTAGTGTCATGTATTTATAAATACAAAGATCATGTTCTACAAGGTTTATGTCCACGTGATATTTTTAGCTCAAGTTCCAAAGCTTCAAATTTGAACCAGTAGAGTAAGATGTCCATGTAAATGTCAAAATAAAGATAAAACAAAACAAACCATTTTATTTTAAATTTGATGATTGTGAAAACATAAATGATGGTTACATGAATTTTAAATAATAGGATCATGGACATCAATTTTAAACTCATGAAGTAGCTATTGTATTTCACATAGTGGGTTCCAGTAGATCTAATAGTCTGGATTACAGAGTACATCTTGATTCAACAGTGTAAGATGAGTTAAATGGTCAAGGATATCAAGAGGACACTACATGGCATGATCTCTAAGTATGATAGGTTGATAATAGTTTATTGAAACCAATGCATAATTGACATGCGGTATAAGAATTGAAGCAACAGGCTAATAACAAGATCTTGAAACCAGCATGTAGCATAAGCTTAGAGAGAGTCAACAAGTCAAGGGTAAGATATATGGCTCTAATTTAGTTTTAATGATAAATGTCAATGGTTCATAGATAGGTCAATGAGTTAATGATCTGAGATATGGTCAATGACCAATGAAATCAAAGGTCAAGAAGTTAAGGGACTTCTTAGAGATCAAACACATGACCAATGCTAAACTAGGGAAAGCTTTTAAAATAGTACCTACCACCATTATAGCTTGATAAAATGTCATGAAGCATACATAGCCATGTACTCAGGCATCAAGAACATAAAGGACCACCATCAAAGCTTAATATGGACCCCTGGTTGAAAGATTGAAGGGTTGTAGTGTCATTTTATGATTGTATTCCCTTTCTTTAAAGAAATGTCCATGCATATATGAATTTTTAGATTTGGAAATGACATAATGGATCTATATGGACCTAATAGGAACTAAGTATCAAATAGAGTGTCATAATATAATTACTATAGGAAAACTAATAGTCTGAGATTGGTTTTTTATCTATAATAGACCTATGAGCATGAGGACAAGTTCAAGCATGATCTAGTTTGAAAAAGAGATAAAAATTCAAAGGATACCATGAAGGCATAAAAATATACTCCAATGGATTCATTGATAGAACCATTTACATGAGAGAGACTCTTCTCTCCACTTTTTCAAGCCATGACAAACCAATTAGGATCAGTTAACAATAAGACAAAATTCTAACATATGGATCTAATTATTGTAGATATATTGATGTTAAAACTTATATTATAACCACTTGATCCTATCATTGCAATCGTATGTAATGTTAGTAAATTAATAATGAACTATTGTAACTAATTTAGATGACCTAGATCAATCAGGAAGTTCCAAAGAAGCATAATGGTAGAAATAGTTGTAATTGTGGTTCAAATGAAGCTAAAATCATTTGATTCCATTTGGTAATTATCTTTTCCCCTTTCTCTCTCAAATTATATAAGTAGCTACCATTTTGGCCTGTGTAAGGAGTTCCACTCTATGTATGGTGGAGCCTCACTAGAATGGTGTCATACTTTGCCTTTGAACATTAATTCCAATCTGATTTTTGGGTTCTTAAATAATTATCCAAGTATGTGAGTGATGTATGGTGATTCAGAGTGATAATTATCTATCCTTTCTTCCCTTATCCTTTCATGTTTTTGCAAGAGTTTATATTCTAACAGGTCATATGAAGTTTTGTCAAGTGTATGAACCTATTTTTTAAGTGTATAATGATACTTAGTGTCTGCAACTAGCCTACAGTTCACTTACCTTGGATAACTCTCATGCATCCCACCTCAATATTTAAATACTCATGTTAGAATCCATAGTACTTGTAATTTAGTTTGTATTTCTTAGTGTAGGAAAGTATGATGGTCATATGGAAGACATCTTGGTGCATCACCACAAGCTAGATAGGTTTAATTTATGAAATTTCTTAACTCTTTTCATCCCAACTAGATTTAGGTTTTATAAATAGAGGTCCAAATTGTGAAATATAAGGAGGTAGCCTCATTAAAAACCCTAGATATCTAACCATATTATAGGATACCAATAGCCTAGGGTCATTCTCATGTTGAGCTAGATTTGGGTAAAGGACTTAAATAATCCCTTGCCTAGCTAGGGTGTAATCTAGATCCACAAAAATACATTATAGTGTTAGGTTTCTTGATAGGTCTTTTCATGTTGACATTCTTATCTTCAATAACTTTGTCTTTAACTTGAGCTTCCACCTTTTGGTCTTCTTTGAAAATAAGACCTATCTTGTCAAATTTATACTTTTGACTACTTAGGATATCATCTAGAGCCTTAGTGCTCTTTTTAAACTTCAAAAATCTCTTTACCTTGATAGATGCTTGATCTAAATTAGATTTCAAGGATTCTAATTTAGTTTCATACCTGATTCATTCTTGCTCTTTAGATTTTAGGCTTCCATTGACTACTTTAGTATATGAATCAACTTTATTGATGATCTCATCATACTCCTTGGAAGTGTTAGCCTTTCCTCAAATAAGCCAATTTCCTCCTCATAGTCCTTAACTAATGATCTTAGTTTGTGATTCTTTCTCCTTTGAAACTTCAAATCCTATAGAAAACTTACCAGCTCTACCTCAAGGTTCACTTAAACTTCTTCATTTGATTCTACATCAACCATAAGTCCTTTTCCACTTGAATAACACTCATTGTCTAATTCTATGACCATGAATAAGGTTTAATTATTATCATGTTCAGGTTCATTACTACCATTGTCACTCTAAAATGTACTTAAGTCACATTAGAAGATTTATATTCTTTATTATAGAAAATTATCTTCAATTTTAAAGTTCCTTTCCCACATTCATACTTTATAAAATCCTTATTTATATTAGGATTATAGGTCTTGTTGTCATCTCCATGATGTTCATCATGTTCTTCTTCATGCTCAGATTTATCCTTTTTAGGACACTTGGATGCAAAGTGACCAATATTTCCATAGTTGAAACATTTGAAGGAAAATTTACCTTTGTACTTACTAGATATAACCCTCAAATTCATTACAAACATGGCTATCAATTGATCATAATCAATATCTAAGCATTCCTAATCCTTGACCTTTTTGGATTTTGATTTCTTCTCAACTTTGAAAACTATTTCCTTTTTGGGAAGTCTTCCTTCATTAGTTCTCATCTCATAGGTAGTCAAAATTCCATGAAGCCCATCCATATCTAGCTTGTCCAAATCTTGCATCTCTTCTACTACAAATACCTTAGAGTTAAGCTTAGGAGTTAGTGATATCATTACTTTTTGAACAACTATAAATTATTTCACCTCTTCTTCTAATCCTCTAATGACAATGACAACATCATCAACCTTCAATAGGTAATATGAATTTTTTTCATCTTCATTCATCTTTAAACTTTTAAACTATCTTTGATGGGTCTACAACTTGGACATATTCACTTTGGTTTTTTATTCATAGATGGTCTTCAATTTTTCCCATATATCTTTGGAAAATGCATAATACATTACCTTCACAAGATTTGCCTCTAATAGGCCTCAAAAAATGGCATTCATTACCTTTGAGTTATTTTCACTAGCCTTCTTGTTTATTTCATTAGTTAGGGGAATAAGAGGAACACTATAGCCAGCCATAACTAACTACCATATATCATAACCTTGAGACATAAATTATATCTTCATCTTGAAATTTCAAAAGGCATAATTTTATCTTTTGGGACCCTTTTTTGAGAAGACTTGATTCCACACTAGTTGAACCAACCCTGACATATGGAGACCCTTGGAGGAATCAAAGGACCCTTTTTGCACACCTTGACATTGACTAGATAGACTCTAAAAATCCTTAAGCTAGATAGCTAATGGTTTTATAACATTGCAAGTCTTTAGGCATACCTACCTAGTCATACACATGATGGTTTGAGGCTCAAAGAGTATGGGGAGATTAGTGAAGTAGGTAGGCATGTAACCCCATCTGATAGCCTAGTACTTAGAACATGCCATGAACATCTTATCTAACATAATGGATTTTACAAGATCTCAAATACCCCACTTTGGTATGCACCTATCTAGTCAATAAGAAGAGTGGAAAGTACCTTTATAAAAGAGGTAACCTCCAAGAGAAATAAAGGGGGATTAGTAGTAGAGATTTATTAAATTTGAGAGTGATAGAGGGATTAAATCTTGATCAATAAATTAGTAGATGTAATCCATGTTCATTTATGAGCCTCTAACACTAGTAATAATTGGAGTTAGCAGTGAAGGCTGCTACTAGTTATTGTAATGAATACCAAATAATAATGGATGAATATTAGTCACTAAGTGGTATATATATTATTATATTATATTGGTTAAGTTTGTGTTATCCCCTATGAATAATTTTAATGAACTAGGACTCAACTCTATAGTAAGTGGCACCTCACACTACTTATTCTTGTTACCCATTATGAAGGCCCTTGTACTAGACCCAACATCAAAGGGTGAACTTAGGATGAATAGACATCCCAATGTCTATCCCACTTTGTTTAAGCATACATCAATGAACCTATGCTTTTGAGCCTCTACACCAGAGACCTAGTGAACCTCCTAAACTATTACACCCTACATAACCCTTGGTTACACCATGATGTAACTAGCCTAACAAAGACCTAGTCCCCTCGCTATCATGCTTTAGGTGAGCATATAAGGCTTATGCCTTATGTGAAACTACTGCTATAATGCTAGTGTGTTTAATTTTTTCTCAATAGACATTTCTCCCCTTATTCCTAACTCTCATAAACCTAGAAGTGCTTGATAACCAGAGTTTCATGCATGACCAAGCACCGTACCTACTTAAATGAATACTTAATTATAATATTTTGTCGACCTTCTGAGGGAATTTTAAGATCTCTTCCCATGAAGCTATAAGAAAATGAAGGGAACCCACCTTTCATTAGGAAATATGAACATCAAACTAGTAGATGGTGCAAGACCATTCAATAAGTGCCCTTATTAGATGAATCCCAATCTCTATGCCAGGGTGAAAGTGGAGATTGATGGAATGTTGGCCACTAGTGTCATCTGACTAGTAAAAGAATTAGAGTGGGTGAGTTTAATGGTTATCAACATCAAGAAAGATATGTGCATATAAATTTGCATCAATTATAGGATTTTGAATGCCACCTATGTTAATGACCCTTTCCCAATACCATTCATTGATGAAGTCCTAGATGGGGTCACAGGTTATGAAATCTACACTTTCATTGATGAATTCATAGGTTACCATTAGGTGTAGGTAGAAGAGGAGTATAGGACCAAAAAAAATTTCATGACTGAATGAGGTTGTTTCAATTACAACATAATACCCTCTGGGCTCAAGAATGTGCCAATTATATTCTTCAAAGTGGTAATCACCACTTTCAAGGACTTCATCCACAAGTTCTTCCAAGTATATCTGGATGACTGGACCTTATTTTTGAAAAGTATAGATAGCTCTAGATATCATTAAATCTCATGAAGTGAATCTTTGACACCCTATTTGGCACACTACTCGGGCATATCATCTATAAGGATATATATCTATTTGATCTAGTGGAGATTGTAATAATCATCCAACTCTAGACCTCATCCATGTAAAAGGATGGGCATGCCTTCCTAGGCCATAGTAGCTACTATAGAAAGTTTATAAGGGGGTATGCAAAAATATCCATGCCTCTAGAGATAATCTTTTGCAAGGATGGCTTGTTCTACTAGGGTAAGGAATAAAAAAAGCATTTGACACTTTGAAGCTAAAATTGGTGAGTGTACTGATAATTCAATTTCTTAACTAGATGACTCCTTTTCATATCCATGTCAATGCATTAGGATTAGTGATCAGTACTATTTTAGTACAACTAGGTAAATGTAATATGGATCAACCCATTTAATTCATGATAAAAAGCTAACATACGCTGATCAAAACTATACCACCATCAAGCATGAAACATTGGCAATGGTCTATGCACTATAAAAGTTTAAATAGTATCTGATAGCAATACCATTCACTTTCTTCACTGATGATGAGGTGTTAAAATACCTCATGAGAAAACCTATTTTTCATGAGTACATTTGTCTATGGGTGGTCCTCTTTTAAGAGTTTCAATTTTTAGTCATGGTTAAACCTAGAAAGCAAAATTTGGGGCCAGAACACTTACCTCACATAATCTCTAGCAATGTGGTAGTGTCAATTGAGGATGATATGCTAGATGCATAGATATATTAGGTTCATTGTGTTCATAAAGAATTATTAGAGATTACCACTTTTATAATCTCAAGGCTAGTGCCATAAACACTATCTTTCAAGGAGAAGAAGCAGCTTATTGTCCACACCTCTCCCTTCTAACTCATTGAGGGGGAGATATACAAGATGAGTAGGGATGAAGTCTTAAGGAAATGGGTTTTAGAACATGAGAGAGAATCCATCCTTTAGGAATCACATGAAGGGATAACTAGAGGACATTGCACTAGAGATGTAATGTCATGAAAGATTCTATATTCAAGGTTGTGGTGGCCAAGCCTATTTATTGACACCAATGAATACATGTGGGCATGTGATATATGCTAGTGAAAAATCATCAAGATGAGATGAATCTCATCCCTATTCTAGCCCATGTGCCATTCAAGAAATGATCCATTGACTTTTTAGGGCTAATCACCCTTACAACACATTGCATAGGGGTTAGATATATCCTTATGGTAACTAACTATTTAACTAAGTGGGATGAGGTATTATTAACCAAAAATTTCACAACCATGTGATTCATATAAGATAACATCATCAACTAATATGGGTTCCCATTAAGTTTGACTAATGATAGGGGCACTCATTTCATAAATGAGATAGTGCACATCCTTCTAATAGAATACATGGTGGTGCACTACAAGACCACCCCATATCATCCCTAAGGCAACAACATATTTGAATAATTCAATAAGATCCTTGGAATGTGCCTCACCAAGATATGTGATGTAGGTTACAAAGACTAGGATGATTGTGTCTCTATAGTACTATGGGCCTACCACATGACATACAAGTGTCTGAGTAAGGCTACACCATTTCAATTGGTATTTGGCATAGAAGTAATTATACCCCTATAGTTTTTAGTACCTTACTTATGCATCATGAAAATTGGCTACCTTGATGACCAAGCATATTTTATTGAAAGGTTGGAATAATTTGAGTGCTTGGATGAGACATGCACCTAGGCCAAGTAGGGTCAGCAAGTTGAGAAGGCATACCAAAAGAGGTGGCATGATAAGATTATCAAGCATATGGTACTGACAAAAGGAGCATTAGTCTTATTATATAACTCTAAATACTTTTAAAACCTAGGTAAGCTACAGATTTGATGGATGCATCCCTATATCATCAATCATATTTTAGAAATCAGCACATGCAAACTGCACACCTTGTTTGGTGAAATACTTCAAGGGCATTTCAATGGAAACCAATTAAAGCCATACTATAAATAGGGTGGTTCTCATATAAGGATACTCCAAATCTTTGGTTAATATTCAATTTGAATTAAGTTGACCAAAATAATGTTTGGCACAAGCCAAACCATGTGATTTGTTTACCAATAGGTGGTATAAGATGGCCATAGAGGTTCCTATGTTTTCCAACTCTATGCATAAATCTAATCAGATGAGTCAAGAACTTATGCCACTAGAACATGAGGCTAAAAACCTAAGTTATGGGTACATGAAGCCTATAGTTCAAGTATTATAAAAAAATATTTGTGTAAGAGGCACATGGTGAGATGGCAAGAGGAGCCCTTAAACATATTGAACCACTAGAGGGCCAGTGAAAGAGAAGATGTTCAATTACATTGGATGCAAGATGAGATAAAAATATGCTCAAATTATTTGAGCATAAGATTGGTGAAAAGATACACTTCCTATAAAGTGCACAAAGTAGATGGACAGACCAATTATTAGAGGGATAATGCATGTAATTTGTATGGGTAGGTTAGGCCAAGGAAAGATTATGTGAAATAAATTGACAAAGACAAAGGAGTGCACAGAAAGAAGAGTGTAACTAGAAGAAGTGGAACTTAGGAGGATAAATTACATGCATGTGAGGTGTTGCACCCAAGTTTCCATAAGATAGGTGATGGTCATGCCAAGGAGATGTACAAAAAAAGATCATCAAGGATATTAGCATCTACTTAGGAAAAGTGGGAAGTGACCATTTAAAAATTGATGTCACATCACTAAAAAGTTGTTAAAAGTATTTAATGTGATGGTAGAACAAAGATACACATTTAATGTAAACAAGACATGGAATTTTCAAAGATCTCATGATCTCTTAAGAAATCCAACAATCAAGTCCAGATGGTAGCATTAATGATAGTTGTTGACATATCAAGATATAAATAAGGTGAATGGTGAATTAACAAGGTTACAAACTTATATGAAATTGATGAGTAACTAGAGCTAAATGAACCCAAGAGATCAAAACCTCACAATGTATATAGTGCATCAAGTGAGGGATTAGTGAAATAAACTAGATCAAAAAGTGCATCAAGAGTAAAGTGGTATAAAAAACTAGAGTATAGAAGGAAAACTATAATAAAAACCATGACACCATTAATGGCTAGAGAATCTTAGGTAAACAACTCATGTTAAACTAAAACTAGGGGTTTCAATAAGCCACACCTCCTACATTTCAATTCCAATAGATTTAAAATGACAAAGAAGTATAAGGCATTAAGATACAAAGAGTTGTGACTCAATCCCAAGTGAGTTTGAATAGTAGAGGAAGTAGCTACCACTAAGACAAGGGTGCAAGCAATAGAAGTGATTGGCATTGCAATGGTGGAAGCTAAGGCATTGATCAAGATGTCCTACCAACACATTAGTTTCCCACCCAATGTTTTGATGGGAAAACCCTAGTGCTCATTCATTCATTTATGTCAGCTATGGAATTATAATCACTAGACATCAAGTCAATTTCAAGACTTGATGAAAGATTGGATGGTGGACACTATGCACACGACCCTAGAGGGAGATGCAATCTTTGACTTCTCAATAAGAGATAGATTGAAGGATTTAAGTGTAACTCAACTCTATGATTTGCCTTATTTCATAAATCTAGAGGAACTTGTTTAGTTCCTCATCTCGCATGTACATTAAGACCTTGTGTACCTCATAATGTGATGCATGAAAATATCTACACACCTGATCAATAAGATAACTAGATTACCAAAATCCATAAGAGACATCCATTAGCTGATGGGTGATGATGAAGAGGTGGATCAAATTGTAAATCTCCTCAATTATGTCAAGGGGGATATACTTCCCCATCATCAGGTGTGATAAATTGGTCACAAGGGTGATGGTGTGATTGGTCAACTCAAAATTATGCCTAGGAGGGAGATGGAATAATGTATCCAAGGCATACCTCTACTTATCTTATCACATGGTGTAAGGGGTAAAGTTCAACATGGAATAGTTCACTATCATAAAAATGACCAAGAACATGTTGGAGTACCACATCATGAAAGGTATGTTCAAATGGGGCTCCATCCTCATCTTGATAATCATAGAAGAAATCAAGATCCCTAATAGTAGAAAAGATAACTTATGGGTGTTTTTAAAATACCATGAAATCCCAGCATAGAAATACAAGGAATTCACCTATCCTATGGCCTTAAAGATCAAGTATAGGACTCACATACTAAAGTGGTATGATAAATACATAAAGGACTTTGGGTTAGAGTGGTACATCCCACAAGGGCTCCCAATGAGCATGTTTGGAATGGTGACCTTTACCATCATGCAACACTATTTCATCATTCATCTAACAATCAAGGATGAGAATAAGTTGGGATTATTTAAGCTTCCCTTTTCCTTCTCGAATGATCTCTTCTAATATGTGCTTAGTATAATCCCTAATGTACAAAGCCTTGGCATTCTAGTCAAAGAGCTAGATGCAGAAAGCTAGTGGATGAGGCATAGATTCCTTCACATCGATGGAAGAATGATATAAGATGAAGAGGGTACATAAAATTAAATAGATATCAATATTTTATAGGAATTAATTATCATCATCTTCATCCATATATTATACTATGTGATGAATCCCAAAAGAAAAGATGATAGTGTGGGGTCTAACATCAAGAAATGAAGAGAACCCTAGGTCCTAGTTGGGAAGGAAGGAACCCCCACACCCTAAGAAAAGAATAAGATACTAAAGAAGAAGAGGGGGGAGATGTTGGAAGAGATCAAGGAGAGGTTAAAGCTAAAGATAGCTTTAGAAGGTGAAGCCTCAGTGATAAAATCACACCAAAAGTGCATGCACTTTGCATCTCAAGCCCCCACAAACCCAAAGGGGAAAAGGAGAGAAAATTCCCCTTCCCTTAAAACAAATAAGACACATCATAAGATGGATTAGAAGGGGAAGAGTGGGAATAAGGTACCTACATTATGCCTAAGGACATAGAATCCTCCCATTGTGAATAAATCCTTTCACCTCCTCCACATGTGCAGCCAAAAAAGCCAAGGTGTAGGCTAAGGAGACTTAGATCCTATGAGGCCAAGACCAAAAGGGTGTGGTAGTTAAGGGAGAAAAATAGGATATGTCCAATATAGGCATGCCCATTGAGGTCATCTAAATGGTAGAGGAGTAAAAAAGTGAAATAGTGCATAGGGCATAAAAGGAAGATATGAGTAAAGTAGGCAAAGCACCTAAAGAAGCAACTCAATCTAGTACAAGCAATGAAGATGAAGAGTTTTTAAATAAATGGTGATAAATGGGCCTGGATCAAGGCCACATTGATGCAACACTCACCTTACACTAGAGGTGTAAGGAGTTAAGGTCATTGGGCCTAATCGAGGCTGAAATTGAATGGATTGAGGTTGAAGAACTTAAAAAGAGGGAAGAAAAGTGTGATGCATAAGCAAAATAAATAAAGGACAAAAGAGGGAAGGCCAATAAATAAGAAAGGATGGAGGAGGCATAGGTAGAATATACCCAGAAGAAGGAATGAGAAGTAAAAGTAGCCCAAAAGGAAAAGATATGCATGCTAAAGGAGTAGGAAAGAAAGAAGGGTTCCACTGGCATGAAGCCCAGGGGAGAAGAAGTTAAGGTAACACTCTAAATTGACACCCAAATAGTGTAATAATCCACATAAAAGGCATGCCCCAACTTTGAGGGGGTACCTAAGGAGCAAAAAGGTGATGCTAGCACCTTGGAAAAATAAGTGAAGGAAGAGGTACCACCCTAAGAAGAGGATGAGGGGGAAAAGTCTACCAAAGAACCCCATAAGAATATAGAGGAGGGTCATGACTACCATCTGATAAGCCCCCATGACATGAACTCCAAGCACTCAGCCAATGCTTTGATCAAGATGGTAACCTCTATGGTGTGCAATAACATCATCAATGAGTTCATGCCAATAACTAGAGGAAATTTGCTAGAGACATAGAGAAAGAGCATGAGGAAACCAAACTCAAGCTTTAATAACTGATTAAGCACATCAAGAAATTAGAGCCCTCCCTCTGAGACAACATCAAATACTCCATCATGAAGGAGATCAACTACACCTATACGCTCATTAAGCAGATGATCCCTAGGATAAAACTAGTGATAGAAGATAAGGAGGACCCCTATGAGGCTATAAGGGGTGAACTAGTAAAAAATATGGATGAGGTTGAAGACCTATTCACTAAGATCAAAGGATGAACTGAAGAAGCAAATACAATTTTCTACAACTTTGTGCACCAAGAAGAGATCATCAACATGCACCTCAAGTAGATAAAGGTGGAGAAGGATGCCTTACTCTAGCATTATTTCATGGTTTCAAGGATCAAGCACATGTAAGTGATGGTGCAAGTCAACTCCCTTAGTGCCTAGATAAAAACACTAGAGCAATACCTATAGGTAGTATTTCATGCCTTCTAAATTAAGGCTATTGAGTAGGGTGAAATCCTAGATGGAGGAGTGAGAAAGGCAAAAGAAAGGATAAAAGCCTTTAGAAAGGAATTAGAAAGAATAGATGTTCTTATTCTGGAAGTAGCATCTACAAGAGTGGATGGCACCATTGAAGAGTTAAAGGGCACCATCCAAGGCTTTGAAAATTTTGAGGATTTATAGTAGGGTGTTCTCAAATTCTGTGCACCTAAGGCACTTTAGGGCTAGTCTAAGGTGGACTAGAAATATTGTATGGGGTGATGTTGGGATCCCTTTTTGAGAAGACTTAATCCCATGCTAATTGGACCAACCCTAGTGTGTAGATAACCTTAGAGGAAGGAAAGGACCCTTTTTTCACATCTTGGAACTGACTAGATAGACTCTCAAAATCCTTGAGCTAGATGGCTGACAGTTGTATAACAATGTGAGTCTCAAGGCATACCTACACAGTCCTACATGTAGTGGTTCAAGGGTTAAGGAGCATGGAAATATTAGTGGAGTAGCTAGGCATATATCCCCATCTAATATAAATGCACTTGGAATGTGCCTTGAATGTCCTATCTAGCATAATATAGTTGATAATCTCTCAACTACCCCCTTTGGCATGTGCTTATCTAATTAGTAAGAAGAGTGGCTAGTGCCTTTATAAAGGAGGTGACCTCCAAGAGAAAGAAAGGGGGTATTAGTAGTGGATCTATATAAAATTCAAGAGTGATAGAGGGATTAAATCTTGAGAACTAAAGTAGTGGATGTAAGCCATGCTCATCTATGAGCCTCTGGCACTACTAAGAATAAGATTGAGTAGCGAAGGCTATTACTAGTTATTGTAATGAACACTAGATAATTTTGAATGAATATTAGTTTCTAAGTGTGTGTGTGTGTGTGTGTGTGTGTGTGTGTGTGTGTGTGTGTGTGTGTGTGTGTGTGTGTGTGTGTGTGTGTGTGTGTGTGTGTGTGTGTGTGTGTGTGTGTTTTCTCACCCATGAAGAATGTTGATGAACAAGGACTCAACCCTGTAGTAAGTAGTGCCTCAAACTACTTATCCCTCTTACCCACTATGAAGGCCCTTTCATTAGACCCAACACTGAAGGGAGAATTTAGGATGAATGGACATCCCCATGTCTATCCCCCTTTGTTAAAGCATACACTAATGAACCTATCCTTTTAAGCCTCTACACCAAAGACCTAGTGAACCTCCTAAACCATTACACCATACATAACCCTTGGCTACACCATGATGTAACTATCTCAACATGGACCTAGTCCCCTTACTATCATTCTTTAGGTGAGCACATAAGGCTCATGCCTTATGTGATACTAATGCTAGCATGCTAGTGCATTTAAATGTTATGTGTCAGACCTTGCTTCCCTTGTGCCTAACTCCCATTACCCTATAAATTATTGATGACTAGAGTTTCATGCATGATTGAGAATTGCACCTACTTAAGTGAACATTTAACTACAACATTATCCATTGAATAATGGATCCTTACTGGTAGAGAAACCACTTTGAGCTTGCTGACTAGCCATCCTTACTTCTTAGATGTCATTTAGGTTTTAAAACCTGATTTAAAGTAACAAGATATGATACCAAATTTTGGAATAAATATGACTGAGATGGGTGTTGAATTAGTCTTTAAAACCTTTATTTAAAATCCACCTAATAATTCATGAACTTTCATTCAAGCATGTAGATCAAATAATGACTAAGTAACCATCCACATATTGATAAGACATAAGAACACAAGATAACACAAATTATATATGGGAAAACCTCAAGGGGAATAAAACTCACTGATGATGAAAATGAAATACTATCCTATAATGCAAACACAAACTTTAGTGAAGCACCAACTTCACATGGAACACCAAATCAGTTAGGCTTTAGCAAGCACCCACTTACAAGGAGGCATCAAACCCCCTAGATGACTCATCACCAACACATCCAATTAAGACCATTTATCACCTTCATAAAACTTTTCTTCTCATACAACATATGATTATCTCTTTCTTTAGCTCTTCTCTCTCTTCTCTCTCTCTCAAACTATGTTCTAGGCTTCTTTGCTCAACTAGTCCTCTTCTTGACTTGATTAGGTCATATGACCTTGATTTTCATATACATAACCTATATTAAATGTTTATAATTTATAATTTATATTAATTTTATTATATACAAGACATTATTCTCCTCTATAATGAGTTATTCTATTCCCTTCATTCCTTCACACCCCTATAGGCCTAAAATTGCCTAGTATTTATAGAAATATCTTGTTCATATCCTTCTTAGTCAGCCAAACATCATTATAATTATTAGGTCAGCCATGAAATTAATATTATAACATAAAATAAACATGGATAAAATATATTTTGGTCCTTTTAGGTCTGAACTTCCTTAATTAGGCCTTATCTCATCTTTAGGTCTCATGGAGACCTAATCCCATTAGGTCTGCTTAAGACACCCTACACTTAGCCTTCTTTAGAACACTTTCACACATAAAAAATGGTAGGAATATATCATAAATCAATAAAATATATCCTTAATATTATCACCTATATAAATCATTGTATCTTAAACCACATGGAACACACCATTAATATTGTTCATATTAGGCCTATGCATACCCAAAAAATCTATCTTGCACAATTGAAGCACAAACACAATTTTTTCATAAAAAATGGAAAAAAATCATACATATAGAATATAAATTACCTATATATCATAAATTTTTTTATTATACCTACTAATATATGGCAAAAATACTGAAACCCTTCTCTACAAGTATCCCACTTAAAACTATCATAACACTCCAAAACCCAGTCATGAGTAACTTGATCTTAAACACATGAAATAACATAGTCAAGGAATTATAATTAATGAATAATATATTAAAAAATACTTATAAAAAAATCAAACAAAAGGATCATAAGCACTAATGGCACATGTTGGTCTTTCAGACCAATTTATTGACCTTCTCTCTCATAGACTTCACTCTATCTGACAAGCCATTTAGGCTCCAATATTTTAACCTCTTACACTAACTTACAAGATTATAAAAAAATTATATAGGTCATTGAATTCAAATAAAACAATATCATGTGTATTATATAAATTATATTAGTCAAAAATCCTCTAACTCATCACTACAACTTACTTACCTAGATCTGCCAGTTTACCTTCAAACATAGTCATGGTGATAATGAACTTTAACACATGTGTAAACACTTTCATAGATTTATAATGAATATGTATGATATTTTACTCATATAAAATGTGAAAATTATTAAATTGATTGTGAATTATGACACCTAACCCATAAATCCCTTCTAGACATCTTTCGTTTATTCTTAGTCATCTATAAGCTTCCAAGACTTGATTCTAGCTCATCCAGGCTACATTTATTATGATAATTCCATCCCCTTAGGTCCTATACCTTTAGGATAATATAACCTAACTTAGACTATAGATCCATACCCTAGGGTGTTCATTTTTTATGCTCCTATCCAATTGCATTTTAATTTCCAATTGTCACTTCCTTTTGATTTCTATCTTTCTTATTGGAATAAGTTAAATACATTAAATACATAAAAAAATCTATATAAAATGACATTCAAAGTTAATTTATATGTGTTTGGAAAATATCACAAAGTAAGCAATAATACAAGCAAGACTACTTAGGCATATTTCCCTATCCTCTACATACAACCATCCAATATGGCCATAATACTATTAAAACCCTTACATCAGTACCTAGCCACCTCAAGCACACCCAATTTTAGAATTTTTCATATTCATAACACTATTTCATAAGTCACATCAAGTGGGATAACTATATATGGATTAATCCCTCTTCAAAGTATTGGTATGTAGGCAGCGTACCCACACAAGGGGTGTGGATACACATCTAGTGCATCTTAAACACATTACCCCCCACCTTATTTCTCAAAGTTTGTCAAATTGTAATGGACTCTAGGGTTTTAATACTAAATCAGCTCTATAGTGAGTTTCATATACATCTAGCATCCAAAATTTCATAGGTAGGTTCACAAAGAGATAACAAACAAAACCCAAAAAGCTTAGGCCTCTAAAACAATAGTGGTAGAAGAGGAATATAGCACCAAACCCTAGGGTGTCTTATTTTTATGATCCTATACTTTCATGAAATGAAGGCTAGATCCTGATTCATGACACTATCATAGTCCTACATAACATATTCTAGACCTTATCTCAACCATTTCAGTCTTGTTTAAGCTAAGTTACATTTCTCTTCACTTATTACTATTTTTAGAAAGTTTAAAATTACACTTGAATTATACAAATTATTATATTAATTATCTAAATATTATATACTAACTTAATTAATTCAGACCCTTAACTAAATTAGGAATAATACTCTAATATTCCTAAAACTATTAAATCATTTGGTGAACCTGACTTACTTCATTTATGGATAAAAACCTTAGAAACCCTAGGATAATTATTTGCTAATTTTTACAATATTTTTTTAATTTTTTACTTGCGTATTTAAATAAAAAATTCAAATTAGTTTTTAAAAATTTCATATTATTATTTTTTAAATATTTTCTGTAAAACCCTAATTGCATATACTAGGTCTCTTTAAATCATGAATTTTTGAATAAATTTTTGATTTTTTACCTACATATTTAAATAAAAAATTCACATCAAATTTTAAAATTACATAGTAATTTAAAAAATTTATTTTCTTCCAAACCCTATCTACATATACTAGTCTGATTACTTTTGAAGTATCACCTTACATGCTTGTGAGCTTCATATCATTTTTATGTATATTCTAGTTTGTTGTTTAGATTACATTTGTTTAATATTTTCTTCTATTATTCAATTTATTTTCCTTATGCCACCTAATCTCCTTGAATTTCTTCCTTCAAGATGAAATGCAAGACTTAGTGGAAACCCTCTTGAGCTCACCCAAATTCCTTCAACCCAACCATATACCATGGATAAATAACCAACTCAAGTTCTTGTTATAGATCTTACACATCCAAATTACACCAATTTTTATGAGGATAATTTAAATAATGAGCAGTATGAGAATAAAAATGATGATAAAAACATTGATGTTCATAACCCACCACATTAGACTCTTGATCCACTTCTACCTATTATTGATAATGAAGTTGAAATAAACAAAAAAGTAGGTACAATCATAGTTTTGTCAGCAATAGTTCAGTTCAAAATTAGTAGTTTTAGTACATTTTTTCTTAGAGAATCCAAATATAGAAGGCATAATACATGGCATGATGGATCTTACTTATAGTTTTTAATTAGGTAGTTGGTATAACTTCTATATCATAATCCATGTTTTAGACACCAGTGATTGGGGGGTAATGTATGTGGCACATTTGACTTCTTTTATTTATGAGTTTAATAAATTACCTAGGTATTCTCAGTAGTTTCATTCCTTTTTTAATTTTTAGGTGGTTGGCATCATTTTCAAGTGGCTTCCACATAAGACTATTGCCAATTTTAGAGTGGATTTCATATAATCCTAATCTCCACCTTTTTGGAGTGGTCAAGAATGGCCTAGTTTCCAACACAAATTTGACTATCAATGGAACATTATTAGATTATATAAAATTCATGGGCTTCAATATCCATCTCATATGACACAAATTTCATATTGGTATTAGTTCATAGCTTCACTTTATGGGGAAACAATGGAGCCAAAGGACTAGGTATCCTTTTGTAATCTTGAGCCACCTACCAAAGGGATTGGACACATAGTTTAGATGTCAGTTAGCACATGCATGATCACATATTTTCACATAGTGGGTGATGATGGAGCCAAAGGTATAGCCTTTACATTATTGAGCCACTCTCAGGGAATTGAGTACTCAGCTCCATTCATGATATTATCCTTAGTATAACATCATTCAACAATACCCAACATCACTTATAATCAATCAAAATCACAATCAATTTACACTTCACAACATGCTCTCTACATACACCCAATATCACACAACTTCATGAGCTTCACCCTTATAAGTAAGTTTAGGTACACTTTCTATTTTTCCTTTATCCTAGTATTTTTCTTTGTTGCATCACTAGAATAAATGGGGGTGGGGAAATGAAGTCATATAAAATGTGAAAATTGGTAACTTGAGTGTGGATTATTAAAACCAACCCATAGGTCCCTCTTTCATGCTCTCATGACCATTTTAGACATCTTTTTTCTTATTCTTAGTCATCCATAGGATTCTAAGACTAATTCTAGCTTACTCGGGCTATATTTTCTATGATAATTTCATCCCCTTAGGTCTCATACTTATAGGACAATAATACCCAACTTGGACTATAAAATCAAACCCTAGGATGTCCATTTCTAATGCTCATATCTAATTATATTTTTATCTCCAATGGTCACTTCCTTCTAGTTCCTATCCTTCTTCTTATCGACCTAACATGAATACATTCAACCCATGACTAATAGATCTATATTGAATCCCATTCATGATTTAGATGGAGTTAAACAATATCACAAAGAAAACAAGAATACAAACAAGACTACTCAGACATATTAACCTATTCTCTACATATAACCATCCAATATAGCCAAAAGCTTATTCAAACCCTTACACCAATCCCTATCCACCTCAAGCACACCTAGTTTTAGCATTTTTCATCTGCATAACACTATTAAAAAAGCACATCAAGTGGGGGAACTAAATATGGCTTGATCCCTCTTTGGAGTATTAGTATGTTGGCATCATGTCCACACAATGGTTGTAGATACATATTCAGTCCATCTTACACACACTAACCACCCCTTCTTTCTCAAAATTTGTCAAAGCATAATGGATTCTAGGGTTTGAAGACTAAATCAGCTCTACAAGGAGTTACATACACATCTAGCATCTAAAATTACATAGGTTGGATCACACAAAGATAGTAGAAAAAATCCAAAAAGCTTAGGTCTCTAGGACAATAGAGGTAGAAGAGGACTATAACACCAGACCCTAGGGTGTCTTATTTTGGCATTCCTATCCTTTCACAAAATGAAGGCTAGATCCTGATTCATGACACTATCATAGTCCTGCACATCAGATTCTAGACCCTGTCTTAGCCATCTCAGTCTAATTAAAACTAAGTTACATTTATCCTCACTTATTACTATCTTTAGAAAGGTTAAAATTACAATTAAATTATACAAATCAATAATTTAGTCATCTCAATATTATTTACTAATTTAATTAACTCAACCCCTTAACTAAATTAGGAATAAGAATTCAATATTCCCAAAATTATTAAATCAAATATTATAATATCATCAGATCAATCTCAAATAGATACATAACATGGTCGTATGTCAATTTTGGTCTTGTAGACCAGTCTCACAACCTTACACCTTCACTATCTCATTTGCATTAGACATGTCAACTTATGAGTAACATTTTCATCATATCCACTTACCTCCAAAAAATCTATCCAAAATGAACATCTATTAAAATTCTTTAATAAATTTTCTATGTAATTGTATTCATCCATAATCCATGATAACACATCCCTAATCAACTTCTCACTTCTGCCTAGTTTTCTCACTATCTGTAGAATTAGACCTTTTAGTGATAGGTAAAATTTTATGATAGGTTTATCATATTTGAGGGATATAACTTTATTTTAAACCACCATGGAAACTAAATAAAATTATTGAGCTTCAACCTCCATCCATTTAGCACATTTGACTTGGTCAACTCTAACTGCTACAAAAAATCTTTTAAGTAACAAGGCTTTTTTATAAGATCCAATCACTCACATAATAAAAATACCACACTTATAGGTGATTGGGAGAGTTGAATACAACCTCCAATCACTTAAATATCCATTCCAATCCATTATAAGAACTTTAGAACAAGATCTTTCATATCGGGTCACTATTAGGGTTCTTTGAAGGTTTAAAATATCTTCTAGCCTTAATGATAATTTGTAAAGATTAACCCCTCATTATATAAAACAATTATTGGAACTTTTATATAGTATCCTTATCGATATACCTTGAATATCTTAGGTTCCCATGTAAATTTTACGTGTGCCAATGAGCTCTTGAAAGTTCTTCTCCGATTGAGAACCCTTCATTTTGTGAACATGAGAGACCTTAGAACACTTTTTATTGCCTTAAACCTAAAAAATTGACCTAAAAATTGGTCAAAATACTTAAAATAAAATTAAACAACTATGATAACACTCACTTTTCCATACATGCCTTGGAAATTGATCCTAATACTTCATCTAGCCACCATCTCTCTCTTTGCTCTATAGGTCTCGACCTACAAATCACATAAGGCCTTGAAACTAAACTTATAACCACCATCCAAGATGTCAAAACCTCATATAAGTTTTATAAAACCACTTAAAATACTCAACCAGTACCATATATTCTTCATATGCCTTGATAATACCTCATGACACCTCATTAGGTTAGGTAGGGTCTAGAACTAGTCTAGTTGCATGCTAGGTTTGTAGGTCTTACCCCTATAGGCTCACTATGAGACACTCATTAGTGTTATAATGACTCTTATTCATTATAAAACAAATATTTATAGCCTCTTATTCCTGTGTTCATCCATCTCACTAGGACACCATGCTCCTTCATGCACATGACTAGGCATCCTATGTATAAGCCTTTTTAAGTCTCTTGCACTTGATAACTTTGGTAATTGATCTTGAAAAATTCCTTTATGATATTATAACTTGATAATATGTATTATAATATCCTTAAAAAATATCATACCTCTATATATACCTTTTCATTCTCATCATACACATGCTCATGATATGACTATGCTTATTATGACTATGTTTATTATGACTATGTTTCTCAAGACACCTTGTACTTAAAGACTAGTACTCAATCATGCTTACCTTGATCTAAATTTTAAATCCAAATTATAAAAATAATTATGTTTCCTTTAAATTACCTCTCAACAAATAGATATTAAGTTTCCTTTATATTCTCTCTTGTCACATAGCTTCCTTGTCACATCAGACAAACAAGCTCATACCTCATAGATAACTCATAATGCATCTTCACCAGATGTACCTTAACATCAATGAAATCAACCTTAAAATAAAATAAAATTAACCTTAAAATTAATTGATACACTTCTCAACAATTTTGAGTCCATATTAAAAAGTTATGAGTGTTTTATTTGGATCTATAAGTGCACATTTCTAGCTTTGGAGCCCATCAGTCTAGCTATGGAATCCATCAGTCCAGCTCTAGAGTCTATCAGCCTAGCTTTGAAGTTGCATAGAATTAGACCTGAACATGGAAATTTTTTATTTTGGGGGTTATAATATTAAATTAAACATTAGATAATGTTTTAGGACATGTTTTACATACTTTCTATATATATATATATATATATATATATATAAAATTAGGAATAAAAACTTTGAAATATAAACATCAACACTACAAAAGTCTATAACTATGGAAACATGAAAGTGAAAAGTTTCAAAGATTATTTATACCTATTTTTAGATATTAAATTATATTATTTATTAAAATAGGTATTTAAAAATAACGTAATATATTTATATTAATCCAACTATTATGAGTATCTCACATATAAAAGTTGTTGTAAGGAACTGAATTTGTTACATTGTTATTTGTTATGTTGTAATAATAAAAAATAATGTCTAAAATAATTTTTTAGTTTGTTAGAATAATAAATATGTTATAAATTGATTTTTTACATTTTAAATATTATCAATTAATTACAAATTAAATTTTTAGTTTGTTACTCTAAAAAAAAAAAATTGTTGAAGAAGTTGTATTATAAATACAACATTCTCATCCATCATGAGCACTAGATAATAATAACATTGAGTTATAAATAATTCATTTTAATATTGTAATCAATTTAAAAATTAATGAAAATTTGATTTCATGAATTTAAAAAAAAAACTAAGTGCTGATCTAATCCTATTCTATTGGATATCAAGGGCCTACTCAACCAAGGATGTGAGATTTATGTGTGGTATTTATATGTTTATTTTAGATTGTTGTGTGATTTAAAGTTTTTAATTTATTCTCTTATAAAAATTAGTGTGATATATGTTTCACCTACAAGTTTGTGTGTTCATGTGTGTGTTTTCAATAAGATTATTTTCATCCATTTAAATTTCAAACATTTGTTTTTCACAATAATTTATATTTTAGTAACTTAGATTAAATTTTTTTTTACATTTTCTACAATTTACATTTATAAAAATAGATTAAATGTGTGTTTACATTAATGCAATTTAAATTTCATAATAGTGTGTTTCATTTAAAAACATTTAAATTTAACACATGCATTTTTTATTACAAGAAATATATTAGTTTTTAAATTCAAGTATGTAGATTAGATATTTAGGAGTATATGATCCACAACACCCCCCAAAAAGAGATAATTTTTATTCATGATCTTTGACACCTCAGTACAAACTGATATTGGACACTATCCCTAGTTTGATATGACATAAACTAAAGTTAGTTGATTAAATGAATGAATTGATGACACTCCATCAACTATCTATTAATAACAAATTTGATCCCTTAGTTTTGATACCATATTGGAGTAAATGGTCTTATCATTAAAACCATGACCAAAAAAATCCCTATAACATCAATATACACCATCCTTATAATGTTTATTTAGATGAGAGAAAGAGATTCACCAATAAAATACAAATTTAATAATACATACAAAAAATATATATAAGGGAGAATGTGTGCAAAAAGAATGTTTTATAATAATAATACCAAGAATCTAGGAGTGATCCTTGGTTTTCTAAATAACTACATCTCTTCTATCTCAATAGATGTGAAGATATTAGACTACTTCATATTACATAACAATGACAAAAATCTTGTTTATATAGGAAAATAAATATGTGAGTGGGAGATGATTATAAGGGGAGTGAAAATATGTTATAATTCATGAAGTTACACAAAACCCTTCTCATATATGTAAGGATAAATACCACATTAAATGTTCATAGTAACTATATGGTACACATAATAAATCTCACATTGGTAATAAATATACCCAAAGTAGAATTCGCATTGAGTTTGAATATGAGACACACCAACATAGGAACATATATCCTAAGACATAAAAGTGTTGTATCAGGATAGATATAACAATGAGACATGCAATGAATAGTCAAGATAGTAATGATCATAGAAAAAGTGAGTAACGATGATGTATAAAATGCATGATATGTATCATCTCATCACACATAATTAAAATATGTGTGATATGGATAATGACATCATAATGTCAAAAAATTATCCTAGATATATCTACACAAAGAATAAAGATTCATAGAATCACATAGTTATATGGGATGCCATGGTCATGACACATAAGAAATCATAGAAACACACATGATAACCCATAGAGTCACATATAGTAATATTTAAACAAAGAAAAAGCAATGCCACATAGATTAATAGCCACAAAAATGAGTCATAAAATTAACACTCAATGTCAAGTAGAGTCAACCTCAAATAGAGAAAGAGTCGAATATAAAAGGAGTATCATAATAAACACCCAATATTATATAGAGTTATATTGAAATAGAGAAAAAGTTAAAAAATATAATACACAATCAAGAATCACACCAAGTAACATGTACTAGCATTGATAATGAATAGAATAAATAAGTTTAATATATAGAATCAATTTATATCATCATCACATATAGAAAATATAGTATCCATATAAATAACTCTACAAGTAGTCTGTAAAATCAAGTCATGTTTACTTAGTGTTAATAGCTCAATATGATCCATGGAAATGATCATATAAATATGTAACCCAAGTAAATGTACTAAGGTTCCCCTAATGTAAGCATGCCCCCACTGTAGAAAAGGTTACCTTTAGGTGTAAGAATTTCCTGCATCTAAATGTCCATGTCATATATAACAAGAATGTCTTACATTTAATTCATGTATAGCATGAAACACATATAAATATAGAATTTTCATATATAATCTACCATATGTGATAAATTATGTATATTATAAATATATCTCATGCATATCTCCTTATTTTTTTAATTATTTTTTTCATTTTCATTTTTGCATTTTAGGAAAAGAATTAATCTTAGATATGAATTATGATGAAACATGATCTCATCAATGGGATGCTTTGATGTAGGTTCTAGGTCAATCATGGAGAATATTATCATCATTGGTGAGTAATAACCCATGCATATGTATAAGAGTATAAGAATTGAACTGATGCTATAGCATATCAATCATGGTCATCATATACCCTAAGATCATGTGTATGTTATGTAACTCTAATGAACATAGTATTCTAAGGATTTATTTTTATGGTATAAGAATGATCTTTTGTTTATTGTGGAACATGTAGATACAACTTATAGAAAAAGAGTTGAAGTGAGTGACTAGGTAATTATTTTTGAAATGGGATAGATATCTATTTTTTTGGATGTTGAAGTATTAGGATTTTATGAAAATCAATTTTTTTAAAGTACCTGCTAGAATAAACTTATATACGGCATATAACAAGATGTGGTGTGGCCTTCCAATGGAAGGTTTGTGGTTTAATATGACATGCATATGGTATGCGTTGAATTTTAATCACTTTGTTTCTATGAATATACTTCACATATCAATGTACTGAATATGATACTTCATTGATCTTATATATCCAAGCACATCCTAGCAAAATGTTGAATGCCTAAAATTAAGAATAAAGTAAAAACTAATATAGGTCCTACTTTAAGTCATGGTAAAAATGTTATTAGAGGTTTATTTCTCTTTTTCTCAAATCCTTTGAAAATTTCTATTTTATCCATAAATTATCTATGTGTATATCCAAGACCAGTAAGGAGTGTCATAGTGAAAACATTTTCCCTTGAACCATTATCTATTGTGACACTATATATAGGCTATGAAAAAATGTAGGAAAATAAAAAAAATGGTGTAAAATAGAATAATCATCAAAAATATTATTGTCATTAAATTTGATAATAGGTATACATACCTTTATACTCTCAAGTGCACCAATAATATTGTCAAGTGGATGTTTCTCTTCAACCCTAAAAACATAATATATTGGAGGAGGATGTGCATTATAAGTGATATATACTTATATATTAATTTTGGTCTCTTGTGGTGCATGATTGGTAAATGGATCAACAAATATTTTTAACTTTAAATTCTCATTATGTTGTTCCCTTGAATGATTTGTAGATGTATTAATCTCAATAATGTTTCCATCCACCAAATCTTGTATATTATGTCACATATCGATGCATTTATTCATTGAATGCCATGCACATATATGATAATCACAATATTCATTAATATCAAATCCATTATATTTAGGCCTACTCATATCACTATATTTGTCGGGGGGGGAGAGAGATATGAGATTGCATTCAATTAAACTCTATAGTATCTTACGAGGAGGTTTTAGTAACTATGAAAATTTCCTCCTTTTTGGAGATAATAAAATAAGTTGATTAGTAGGATATGACACTATTTAACTATGTTTTTAAATCATTATTAGTATAATTCAATTTTGATTTGATATATAGTTTATTCTAAAACTTTACACGAAATTTAGTTGGAGGGTTATAATTGTACTTTATTTTATTCACAACAAAGAGATTAATTTCATGGTCCTTTGTCATATTGCATAATTCTTCACAAGATTGAAATCATTTGAACATAATGGACTCATGTAGTGGGTAAAATTAAATGTAATTTAATATATATTATAAATCATTATCAACCATTTTATTTTTCATTTTATATAACATAGACTGATAAAAGATCACATATTTATTGATAGTCTCATTGAGTTCTTTCTTAAGTTTTAAAATATGAGCATATGGCCTCTGTATACACAATATTTTTAAAAATTATCATTTATTATTGATTTATATCTTGTAATAACCCATAAGATATTAATCTCTCTCAGTTCATGCTTTAAAAGGTGCATTGGAAAAGTGGTTGGTAAACCTTTGGAGCTTCGTAGGATTGATGGCCCATTTATCATTAGATAAAACCACTAAAAGTTACTCTTATCCAATTCCCTAAGCAATAAAAACAAACTTATGCACTCCTCTAAGCATTTTACTACCCAAAATATATCCTACCTAAGTAACACCCATTTTTATTCATTTCACTACTACATCAACCTAATCAACCTTGTTGGGACTTAGTGTATGTTATGAAACATCAACCCAACTAACCTAATTTGAAATTTAACTCTATTTCCTACCAAACAAGGTCAACCTAGCCAACCTTATTGGCAAAATTTTTTAGGAGGGTTTAGGATTAATATTTGGTTATAAATACCCCACTTAACTTAATTTATAAAGATAGGAGAACTCAATATTGCATCATTATAGCTCAAAAATTTGCTTATACTATTAATTGGAGGTTTAATTTTTATGATTTTACCTTGGAGAAGTATAACTTATCTTTTGGAGGTCTTGGATGCATAGGAGAAGTCTTGTATCCTAGAGCTGATATATTTGTGTGATCCTTACAAATCACAATAACCTCTTGTAAATCACCATTGGCTAAGGGAGAGCTTGAGGCACAATAGGCTCACTTTAAAAAGGTAAGTATAATCCTAATCCTTGACATTTTGATAAGTAGATGTCATATAAACTAAGGGATTGAAATTTAACTCTCCTTATATTATTTATATATTATCTTGAATAAAATTATCTGTGCTTAAATTTTGTCTTCATATTTGTGCCACAAGCTTTGGTGAACACTAGATTAACTTGCATTTTCATTTTCTAAATACACTTTCATGTTTATTTAGTAGATTGGATTGTTTACTTTTATTAAACTCATAAAAATTAGATAGGGTTATTATATGATAGATGACTAAAGGCCTTATAAAATTTTATTTTCCATTATATGGTAATATATCCCTTAGTCTAGGTTTAACATATCCATCATTAGTCATGACCCCAATATTATAAAGTAATGCTACATGGATTACTAGTTGATTACCATTTTTAATCTTGGATGTTACTAAGTAGGATAATTTATTGATCTATCTTATTTTTATTTCATATATTTTAGTGAACTTGGTGTGAATATAACCTTTGTAGATTTTTAATTTTTATTTAAAGTTAGCTAAATCGAGCTTGTTGACCTAGTTTAACATTATATACATAGGTTTTTAAACTTCATCAAGCTTGTTGACCTAGTTTGACTCTCTATGTATAGGTTATTCAACTTGGTTAAGCCTATTAACCTAGTTCAACTCTTTATTTATATTTTTTTTAACTTCATTGAGCCTATCAACCTAGTTTTACAATTCATGCCTAGGTCTTTTAACTTCATCAAGCTTGTCGACTTAGTTTTATCTTCTACTCATAGGATTTTTAGTCTTAGTTAAATGGATTGAAATGATTGACCCAATTTTATTTTATAATTTTTGCGTCTAACTTAATTAACCTAATTTATTCTTTTTTATACATTTTCCTTTTAATTAACTATATCAATCTGATTGACATAGTTTTTTTTGTCATACATAATTTTTCTTTATACTCAATCAACTAGTTAAAATTTGTTTAATAATATTATTTTTCACCTTTGTAGGTTCAAACACTTCCCTTGACAACCTAGTTAAAAATAATAATTTAACATCTTTAGGAAAAACTAATGCATAAATATGGTAGACTTAGTCTTATCTACCAGGTTTACTCTAATGAACTCAGTACTTTTACTTTATCAATTTTCAAGAAAATTTATTTTCCTACTTTTTACTTAGAACATAAATTTAATAATATTTTTTTGCCAATTTTTTAATTCTATGAAATTATACATACATAGTCAACTAGGTTGAACAACTTGACTTAGTTCTATTTCTATTTTTTACCCAAAAAATTAAGATGAGCCACTTAACTATGTTTATTCTTGTTTATTTTTGTAAAAAACTGAGTCAATCAACTTGAATTAATTTTTTTCTATTTGTCTAAGTTGATCGACCCATTGATCTTGTTCTATTCATTTTAATTTTTGATTCAGGAAACTAATCTACATTGGATAGTTACTAATTTCAATTTAATTTTTAGTTATTTGCTTTTTTATTTACTTTCCAAATATTACAACTTAGCTTTAAAAATATTGATTTTTATTTTATTTTTCACTTTATTTGGCTTTCCCTAGAAACTATATACTGATAATTTTAAAACTATTTATCTATTTCATGAAGAGATACTTGATACTCTATTTATAGTCATTTTATATCATTTATTAATATCATGAAATAAGGGGTTTTCCATAATACTCATATCCATAGTACATAAATAAAAATGATCATTAGTTTCTACATACCTCATGGTATTGTTGTCTCTAAATCTTGCATCCTAGAAGAGGGTTGTTCAAGCCTCTTCAAGATTTGGGCAATGTTGGGAAATTTCTAGGCCTATAGGTGTGCCTATAAATGGATATGAACCTTTAGGTTGAAAGGGCTAGCTCCCTGTATTATATTTTTGTCTAATAAAACTATTGAACCAGTTTATATGAGTGAAAAGAGTTAGAAGTTTACATAAATGAAAATCCTAGTCTAAAATGGTGATACACCAAGAATTAGTATCCACATGTATGCCCTATACTTATGCACAATACATTAGAATATAGTTTATAACTCAATCTCTAAAAGATTCCAACATAATTATTTAAATGTAGAGATAAAATGAATGAAATCACATAAGGTAAATAGGAAAAAAAGACAACCTGTATAGTCCAAAAAAGGGTTACACATTCAAAATCTCATAGAGCTAGAATGCACTCTACATGACCTATCAGATCAACTCTTTGATAAAAAGCATGAAGGATAGAGAGAATAAGGATAAAAAATAACTTACTATCACTTTATGTCTCTTGTAGGCCTAGGCAAATTTCTATAACTTAGAAATAAAATAGAGTTATGCTTTTTTGCTCAAAGGCAAGAAAATGGCAAAACATTCCAACAGGGCTTTACCATACTATCTGTGGATGATAAAACAAGAGCCCAAGGGTCCTATTTATAGTAAAAGAGGGAGAGAAGAGAGATATCTTGGGAACCAAAATAGAAGCCTCCAAAATGGTTTGCAGTCACCATCCTAGTGAAATTGATTCCAACTGTTCTCTCATTCAATTAGAGTTTGTCATTCTCTTTGATTTACCCTCTTGAAATTACCAAGATCACTGCAAAATCAATGGTGAGATGACACTCCATAATAAATGGCTTGGATCACTACTATGAATCTTAGATTATTCTTGAAAGCTTCTATGTTTTGCACTCTAGACCCATTTAGGCCTTTTGAATGGCTTTACTTATAAACCTATAAGTCAAGCGTGTTGGGAAACTAGATTTACACTATCCTTACTCTTTCATGTTTTTTTATTACTTCTACTTATAAAATTCATAAGCAAATCTCTTTTGCAACTCGATTTTATTTGCTTATGACCTTGTTGGGTTTTTCAAATGGCTTTACTCCTTACTTTCTCCTCTGGGTTCTTTGATTGCTTCTACTTATAAAAGTCATAAGAAAATCTTGTTGGGAAACTTAATTTTCAATGCAAGTCATTAGAGTTTTCCCAATGACTTTATTTCTTATTTGAAGAATTTAGGCATGAATTTTATGTCCTATGACACCTCACTAAGTTGTACCCTAACAGCTAGTTGGCTACCCTAAATTTGATGTCCTACAACATATCATGTCTTTGAATCCCAATGGCTAGTTGGCTATATCAAATTTGATGTCCTATGGCACATCATGGGTAGAAAAGTGCCCTTCAAATTTTTTTTGAAGAGTCACTTAGATAAAAAAAGTGCCCTTTAGAAAAGTTCAAAGGGACACTTAGATAACCAAGTACCCTTCAAAAATTTTTGAAGGGACACTTGTGGGGAAGACAAGGCAAGAAAGGCCCTTCAAAAAAGTTTTGAAGGGCACTTAGAAGGGAACTGGCCCTTTGGAACCTTTTTGGAAGGGCACTTCAAGGAAAAACAAAGTAAGAAAGACTAAGGCAAATAAGGCAAAGGGAAAAATAAAGAACAAGGGAGAATAGCTCAAACCAAGAGAGGATGAAGGGAAAAGCCAAGAAATAAAGAAATAACCAAACACAAAAAATGAGCAAGGAAGAAATGAAAAGAGCCAAAGGGGAAACACAAACTAGTTATGCAAAAAATGCTCAACATTTTGGCAATTTCTAGGGGAGACATGTCCACTATGTCATAAGACCAGTTGCCTAAATCCTTCCATTAGGCATGGAGTCATGTAAGACAAACAAGAGTTGAAATAACAAGCCATGGTTGAACACATAAGTTGGAGAGACACACACATAACCAATAAAAGGAAAGAAAACACCTGAAAGGGAAACACTATGCTCCAAAGCACTCAGGGAAAATAAACAAAACAAAGGAAACACATAAAAATAAGGTATATACAAGACATGGCTAGTAAGGGTTAAAATCAAGTCTTCAAATGGATTCCATTCACTAGAATAGGTATCTCTTCTCCATCAATTTTAGATAGTTGAAAGGAGTTTTTTTGCTTTCACTTGCTGATGATGTAAGGACCACTCCACATAGTATCAAAATTTGTATGTTTTCCTAGTTTTTCTCTATCTTCATCCCATTTAAAACCAATTCACCCTCTTTGAACACTCTTTCCCTTGCCCTTTTATTAAAGGATTTATTTATGATAACTTGATGGTGTTTTAATGCTTTGTGTGCATCATCTCTTGCCTCTTGCAGCTACATTAATTCTATCAATCTAACCTCCATGAGAGTGTTTTCAAGTAATTCTAGTTGTTGTGAAAGTTCCAAGGTAGGGAGTTCTTGTGATATGGATAGCCTAGCTTCTCTCCCATAGACAAGTACAAAGGGATAATTACCAATTGACTTCTTTGGAGTGAATTTGTCTATCCATAAGGTTGTCTTTAGCTTGTTATGACATACTATTTGATTGATTTACAATGTCCTCTTCATAATCTTGATGAGGTTCTTACTGGTATACTTAGCCAATCCATTACCTTGAGGGTATTAGTTGGATGAGGTACTCAAAGGATGAACTCCACTCGTTGCTACCCAACCAAAAATTTTAGCACTTATGAAAGTAAGAGCATTATCTAATATGATGACATAAGGAGCTCCAAACCTTGCTATAATTTTGTCATAAAACTCCAAGATGGTATTTTCATTTGCTTCTTTCAAAGAAATAGTCTCTACCCATCTTGTGAAGCAGTTTATAGTAGTCAATATCCATCTGTGTCCAACACTTGATGGAGGGTTGATCATGCCAATGAAGTCAAGGCCCCATTACATGAAAGGTTGGTCCACTTGGATAGGATTTAATGAAAGAGAAACAAGCTTTTGTTTGCCAACAAAGAAAGCACATTAAGGATAAACCTTAGCCCAATGATAGTAGTCCTTAAAAATATTAGGACAATAGTAACCAGTTCTAATTATTTTTGTAGTTGTTCTAGGAGAGAATTGACCACCATCTACACCATTATGGAACTTTTCTAGTAGCATATCAAATTGCTCATTATTAGTGCATCTTATTAACACATTTCTCACATCCTTGTTAAAGAAAATACCATCTAAAAGACAATAAGGAAGAGCTTGTAGCCTAAAATACCTTCTATGAGATTTCTTCAAGCCATTGGGAAACTCGCCATTTTGAAAAAAACTAATGATGTCTTGTGTCCAAATTTGATTTTAAATTTGATTAGTTGGTTGGTATTGAACTTGATTTACCAAGGCTTTCTCTTTTGGCTCTTGAATTTCAGATTTTAAGTGCTCAAATAAACCTCTTCCTCTTACTAGGATGGTTACGTTGATTTTAATGTCATATTCCATCACCTTTGTGATCCATCCAGCTCTCTTCTCATTGAGATCCCTACTTAGGAGAAACCCCTTGGTGTTAGGATAGGAGACCATGATATGGATCTTGTTGTTTGAAACCATATGCCTAAACTTTTTCAAACCTTTAATGATGGTTAAAGCTTTCTTCTCAAGAAAATATTATCTCACTTCATAGTCATCAAAGCCTTGATTGAAGAAAACAATTGGATTCTCAACATCTTCATCATTCTTTTGCATGATCATAGCTAAGATTGGGTCAAGGTTAGCAAAAGTATAAATAATGAAATCTTTAGTACAATTTAGATTTTAGAGAGTGGGAGATGCTACAATTTCTTACTTTATTGCCTCAAATCTACCTTTATTTTCTTTTATCTAAGTAAAAACTTGGTTCTTTTTAGAAGTGGTTGTGATAGGCTTTACCATAGTTGTAAAGTTTGGGATAAAAATCCTTGAAAATTTTATTTTTCCCAAGAAATTTTTTAGTGCTTTCTTGTGTTGAGGTAAAAACAAGGCTAGAATAGCTTCAATCCTTTCAAGGTCAATAGATAAGCCTTCTTTTGAAACAACATAACCCAAAAGCTTACCTTCATGGAAAGTGAAGATGCACTTATTTAGATTGAGGGACATGCATTAATCTGTACACTTCTCAAAAACTTACTTTAGATGTCCCATATGATCAAAAACATCATTCCAAAAAATGGTTATCTCATCAAGGTAAATAGGCAAAAACTTATTGATCAAACCTTTAAAATCCATGTCCATTACTCTTTGAAATGTAGCTCAAACATTGGATAAACCAAATGGAATCTTCTTTTAGGAAAATGTCCCCCACTTGGTGGTGAAGGCTGTCCTAAATTTATTCCCTTCATTTACCAATATTTGATTATAACATTAATAACCGTTAAGAATTGAATAACTTTGAGAACCTGAAACAACTTGGAAAATTTATTCTATGGAAGGGAGTGGGTAATGATCCTTGAGAGATAGTTTGTTTAGATCACAAAAATCCAATATTTGATTTCTCTATTATTCCTATGAACAATCACAAGTTTGGATACCCAAGTTGAGTGCTTGATAGGAAAGATAATCCTAGACTCAATAAATTTGGTCAGCTCTTTCTTCATGTGTTCTTCTACCTTGGGGTTTATAGGCCTTTGCTTTTGTCTTATTGGTTTAGCTCTATGCTCCAACTCAATGGTGTGATGATATATACTTTGGTCAAAGCCTTCCAAGTCCTTGTATTATCAATCAAATATGTCATGAAACTATTTTCATAATTTAATAAAAGCTTGCCTTTCTAGCTAAGAACAAGCCTTTCCAATCTTCAAAAGTTTATCCTTGAAAATTGAAACTCTTTCTTAGTTCTCTTCTTTTTTTGACATGCTCATTATTTGGTTTTTATTTTGATCATCCTCATTGAAGACACCCTCTAAGGCAATGAGCCCCTTGGGTGTTTTATTTTTCTTCAGTTGTATAATTTTCTCTTCATAATGATCATGCAATTTCTTTTTATTTCTTGAAGAGAAGCCTAGCTCATTTTTCAAGAAGTGTGCAATGTGTTCATCAATTTCAAACACCTTTCATGACACTTCATTATCTATAATGGAATGTATCATAATTATCTTGATATGGGATTGATCCTTCTCTTGTTAAACATCAATAGTTAAGTCAAAATGTGCTCTTATTGCAACCAATCTATCAGTGTGCTTGTTCAAGTCTCTTGGTATGGGCTGGATGTTGAAGGCATCAAAATCCTCAAGTAGATACCATAACCTATGCTTTCAGGAATTGATAAAGGGGTTATTATATGTATATTCACTTCTCACTTGATGAATTACCAGCTCACTATCTCCATAAACTTTCAAAAGCTTGATTCCTCTCTTCTTTGCCCATTGGAGACCATGAACTAAGACTTCATATTATACCACGTTGTAAGTGTAACTAAAGTGAAACCTATAAGAAGAGTAGTAATGATTATTTTATGGGGAAACCAACATGACATCAAATCCTTACACATAATTTACTCCTTGAAGTATCAAATAACATTTCCCACATGCCATCAAGCTCATGATCTTCATTGGTGAGTGAAAGAATTGGGATGTTCTCCTCCTACATGTAGTAAACTTCCAAATTAGTTTATGTAATGAAAGTGTAAAGAAAAGGCCATGTGTTTTGGTGTTGTACTTGTCAATATAGAGGTCAAAAATACCTTCAAGAGGAGATGTTTCACTATTCAGGACTGTTTCTTCCTCTTTGCTAATTATAAAATTTTGATTTGTCATTATCTCCAAGTATGGCTCAATGTGGAACCTTGCTAAGGTCTGAGTCCTTATGGTTACCCTAGTTCCATAACTTGTCTTGAATTCTAGAAAGGACAAATCAATAGAAAGGTATCCTCTTGTCTTGGCCATAAAGTCCCTAGACAAGCATATAGCAAAGTGTGTTGGAAGGTTTACCATCACAATATCTTGCATGATAAGGGAGATTGGGTAGCCATGTAAAAACACTTTCAGACCTTTAACTAATCCTACCCTCTTAGTTAGAGTTCCATCTAGCTACAACATTCTTTTACTATGTGGTTCATAGTTCAAACCTAGCTTATCAACCACTATTTTAGGCATAACAGTAGTGCTTGCTCTACTATCCATACTACAATTATGGACCAACTTATCTTCCATAATGAGTGTGAGGTAGAAGGGTGGAGGATTTTTATCTTTAGTGTAAGGATCAAAAATATGATTTTGAAATTTTTTGAGAGCCACACTATGATGCCTTGAAAATTGAGGAGCCACCTACATGCTTGCTAACTGCTCTTGCAAAAGCTCCTTTTGACCAAGTATATGTAGAACCTCCTAAAGTGATATGCTTATCTTAGTGATCTTTAATGAGTCAAAAATATTTAGATATGGATTATTCACTTTCTCCTACATTTTTATGGTAATAAAGGAGTTATAGCCTACTACATTACAATCTTGGTAGATGCATTTTCATTTTGATTTGGTTGAGGAACATGGCTTGTAGAAGTTACAACAATTTGATTGGCACTTTGTGGCTTTGGAGAGGCATCACTTGGAACTATTCATGGATCTTGGCTTTCTCCCAAGTCTCTCTTCCTAGACCTTGTATTATATTAACATGCCTTGAGTCAACACAAAATCATATTTTAACTGAAAATTCATCATCCCCACACTTAGGCTACTTCTTTTGTTATCATGTAAGTAGTAACTTCCTCTTATGTAGTCAAATCATAGATGGTTCCTCCATAATCATGTGTAAACTAAACTTGAGGATACCCCCATTGGTCCACATGATCTTCTCCTTGCGCTAGATTTGCATGAACTAAAACAATAGCCTCTATGGCAGGAGTAGAATTTGGATTATATGCATTAGGCTGCCTATTGTAACCTTGTTGATTTTTTCCTCTCCTTTGATAATTATATTGGGATGGATCTCTATATCCTTGTTGAGGATAGTGTTGTGTATTAATAGGATTACTTGCCTGATATTGAGCTTGCTTGAGCTGAGCTCTCAATGATTTGATTTCTTCATCCTTGTCCATAACATTATCCACCTTCTTGGGAAAGCCTCTTGGCTTCACATTGGCATTGGGAACTTATGACATGATTGGAGATTCAACTAAATTATGGGATAGTAAAGGCATGGAAACTCTTGGAGGAAGTCTTCTAGCCTAAATTAAGCTATTCTTAGCCTCAATTGCTAGCTCATATATACCTAGAAGAGTGAAACCTCCCATTGACTACAACATAATAGCAACATCATTACCAACCCCTTTGAGGTATGTTGGGAACACAAAGCTAAGAGGAGGTCTCATGATTGGTGGTAGCCTATACCATGTTCTTTGAAATATCTCATTGAAATCTCCTATGGATTCATTTGTTCCTATTCTTATTACATTCGTCTGATGTATTAGAGAAGCATGATCACTCTTATTTCTGAATCTTGTCACCAATAGGTCTCCAAAGCCATCTAAACTTGTAATTCATCCCCCTTCCAACATTCTATACCAGTCAAGTGCTTTTCCTTTTAAAGACATAGCAAGCAGCCTAATGGCTATGTTGGCCCTAGTAACATTATGGAAATTGCAAAAATTATAGATGTCTCTAATATGTTCAAATGGGGTAATAGGGTCCTCCCCATTGAAACTAGGAAGATTTTTTGTAGCATTTAGAGGGATGGGGTCATATGCAAGAAGATCTATTATATTTTGGGTATTAAAATCATGGAAAGTTTGATGTCTATCTATCTCTCCCCTTTCCCCAAGTTTTATTCTTCCAATTTGATCCTCTATTTCTTCCACTTCTTCAACTTTTTCCTCTCCTTGATCTTCTTCAACCTCTTCTACTTCTTCCCCAAAACCTCCTTGCTAAGGATTTAGTATGGATAGGAGTGGTTCAGGTGTTTTTCTTCAGGAAAAGCTTCAGCTAAAGGGGCTTGGTTAGAAAATCTTAAGGACCTTGTGAGGACCATGTAGGATAATGTATAAAACTTGGTTTAGAACAAGGGATTCACACTACTTTAGAGTGGCTAAATGTTGGGTTAGTGGTATTTATGCTACTTTAGGTCTGTCAAGACTAAAATTCACCTTGATCTACCAATAATATGGGACCCATAAAGCATGTTATAACTATTGTCTCCAAATCTTGCACCTTAGAAGAGGGTTGTTCAGGCCTCCTCAATATTTTTGCAATGTTGGGACATTTCCAAGCTTGTGGGTGTGCCTATAAATGGAAACAAATTTCTAGGTTGAAAAGGTTAGATCCCTATATTATCTTTTTGTGTAATAAAATTATTGAACTATTTTGTATGAGTGAAAAGAGTTAGAAGTTTGCATAAATGAAAATCCTAGTCTAAAATGGTGATACACCAAGAATTAGTATCCACATGTATGCCCTATATTTATGCACAATAGAGCAAAATATAGTCTATAACTCAAGCTCTAGAAGATTCCAACATAAGTATTTCAATGTAGAGACAAAATAAATGAGATCACACAAGGTAAATAATTGGAAAAGACAACCTGTATAGTCTTAAAAATGGTTACACATGCAAAATCTCATACAACTAGAATGCACTATACATTTATATTGGATCAATTCTTTGCTCAAAAGCATGAATGAAAGAGAGTAGAAGGATAAAACATCACTTATTTTTACTCTATGTCTCTTGTATGCCCAAAAAAATGTCTAGAACTTAGAATGAATATAGACCTATGCTTCTTTTCTCAAAGGCAATAAAATGGCCAAACATTCTAGTAAGGCTTCACCATACTATCTATGGATGATAAAACAAGAGACAAAGGGTCCTATTTATAGTAAAAGAAGGAGAAAAGAGAGAGATATTAGGAACCAAAATATAAGACTCTAAAATGGTTTATAGTTTCCATCCTAATAAAACTGATTTCAGCTATTCTTTGATTCAGTTGGAGTTTGTTCTTCTCTTTGATTCATCCTCTTGAAATTACTAGTATCACTGAAAAATCAATGGTGAGATGAAAATCCATAATAAATGGCTTAGATTATTATTGTAACCCTTATATTCTTTGTAAAATATTTTTTGTTTTGCACTACAGACCCATTCAGGCCTTTTGAAGCATGTTGGGAAACCCAATTTGCACTATCCTTGCTCTTTCGGGTTTTTTGATTTCTTGTACTTATAAAATTCATAAGAAATTTTCTTTTGAAAACCCAATTTTAATTTTCTTAGGACCCTATTTGGTTTTATGAATAGCTTTACTCGTTGCTTGCTCCTTCAAGTTCTTTAATTGCTTTTAATTATAAAAGTCATAAGCAAAGCTTGTTGGGAAAGCACAGTTGAACTACATAGTAAATCAAGTTTTCCTAGTGACTTTACTTCTTATTTGAAGACTTTAGACATGAATTTTATGTCTTGTGACACATCACCAAGTTTCACCCCAATGGCTATTTATCTACCCTAAATTTGATGTCTTGTTGCATGTCTTGTCTTTAAATCCCAATGGTTAGTTCGATTTATTAAATTTGAAATCTTGTAGCACATCATGGGGATCCATTTGGGTAGGGATAAATGTTTTAGGAAATTTTCTTTAATTAATTCCTTTAGATAATTTTTCCCAATGAATTCTTTTAGGAATTTTTCTTGAAACAACTTCTAGTTCCTTCAAAAACTTTTACTGAAGGACACTTGGGAAAGTGTCCATCAAAAAAGTTTTGAAGGACATTTGGGAAAGGCACAAGGTCCCTTAAAAAAATTGCAAAGGCACTTTTTCAATTGTCATTTCCAAATGAAATTTCCCTTTTCAAATTTTTTGAAGGGTATTTCCTGAGACAAAGTGCCCTTCAAAAAAGTTTGAAGGGACACATAGGTAGGAAAGTGCCTTTTGAAACTTTTCCAAAGGGTCACTTGGACAAAAAAGTGCCCTTTGAAAAAGTCTAAAAGGATACTTGGGCATAAAATTTACCTTCAAAACTTTTCCAAAGGGACACTTGGACAACAAAGTGCCCTTCAAAAAAGTCCAAAGGGACACCTGGGCAACAAAGTACCCTTCAAAAAAGTTTGAAGTGACACTTGGGGGGAAGGCAAGGCAAGAAATGCCCTTCAAACAAGTTATAAAGGGCACTTAGAAGGGAATTAGCCCTTTGGAACCTTTTTTTAAGGGAACTTTAGAGTAAAACAAAGCAAGAAAGGCTAAGACAAATAAGGTAAAGGGAAAAATAATGAACAAGGGAGAAGAGCCCAAACTAGGAGAGGCTGAAGGGAAAATACAAGAAACAAAGCAAGAACCAAACACAAAAAATGAGCAAGGGAGAAATGAAAAGATCCAAATGGAAAAAATAAACTAGTTATGCAAAAAATGGTCAACATTATGGTGATTTCTAGGGGAGACATGCCCATTATTTCATAATACTAGTCATATAAATCCTTCCATTGGGAATGGAGTCATGCAAGGCAAACAAGTTTTGAAATAATAAGACATGGCCAAACACACAAGCTAGAGAGACATACACACAACCAACAAAAGGAAATAAAATACCTTAAAGGGAAACACTATGTTCCAAAGCACTTAGGGAAAAAAACATAACAAAGCAAACACACAAAAACAAGGTATATACAAGACATGGCTAGAAAGGGTCACAAGCAAGGATTAAAATGGATTACATTCACTATAATAGGCATATCTTCCCCATCCATTTTGGATAGTTGAAAGGATTTTATTTTCTTACACTTGCTGATTATGGAAGGACCACTCCACAAAGTATCAAACTTTGTATGTTTGCCTAGTTTTGCTCTATATTCATCACATTTCAAGACCAATTCACCCTCTTTGAACACTCTTGCCCTTGCCATTTTTTCAAAGGATTTCTTCATGAGAGTTTAATGGTATTCCAAATCTTTGTGTGCATCATCTCTTTCCTCTTACAACTACATTAATTCTATCAATCTGACCTCCATGGGAGTGTTTTCAAGTAATTCTAGCTTATGTGTAAGTTCTAAGGTAGGGAGATCTTATGATATAGAAAACCTAACTTCTCTCCCATAGAAAAGTATAAAGGGAGAATTACTAATTAACTTATTGATAGTGATTATGTATACCCTTATTGGCTTCCAACATCCTCTTGATGATCTTGATGAGGTTCTTGTTGGTAGACTAAGACAATCCATTATCTTGAGGGTAGTAGTTGGATGAGGTACTCAAATGAACTCCACTCTTTGCTTCCCAATCAAATGTTTTAGTACTTATGAAAGCAAGTGCATTATCTAAGATGATGACATGAGGAGCTCCAAAACTTATTATAATGCTATCATAGAACTCCAAGATGACATTTCATTTGCTTCTTTCAAAGAAACAACCTCTACCCATCTTGCGAAGTAGTCTATAGCAATCAATATCCATTTGTGTCTAGCACTTAATGGAGTGTTTATCATGCCAATGAAGTCAAGGCTCCATTGCATGAAGGCTAGTCTAATTGGATAGGATTCAATGGAAGAGTAACAAGCTTTTGTTTCCCAACAAAGAAAGCACATTGAGGAGAAACCTTAGCCTAATGATAATAGTCCTTAAAAAGACTAAGACAATAGTAACAAGCCCTCATTATTTTTTTAGTTGTTATTCTAGGAGAGAAGTGACCACCATCTACATCATTATGGAACTTAGAAACCATCTGCTTTAAATTGGTCATTGTTAATGCATCTTAGTAACACATTGCTCACATCCTTCTTAAAGAGAATGCCATCCACAAGACAATAAGAAATACATTGTAGCATAAAATACCTTCTTTGATATTTTTTCAAGCCATTGGGGCACTCACCATTTTGAAGAAAACTAATGATGTCTTTTTTTGACTTTAATTTTGCATTTGATCAGCTGGCTAGTCTTGAACTTGATTTACCAAGGCTTGCTCTTTTAGCTCTTTAAATTTAGATGCTAAGTGCTCACATAAACCTCTTCCTCTTACCAAGATAGTTACCTTTATTCCAATGTCATATTCCATCACCTTCGTGATCCATCTAGCTCTCTTCTCATTGAGATCCCTGCTTAGGAGAAACTCCTTAGTACTAGGATGGGAGACCATGACATGGATCTTGTTGCTGGAAACCATATGCCTAAAATTTTTCAAACCTATAATGATGGATAAATATTTATTATAAATAAAAGAGTATCTCAATTTTTAGTCTTCTAAGCCTTGATTGAAGAAAGTAATTGGCTGCTCAACATCTTCATCATTATTTTTCATGAGCATAGCTAAGATTGTGTCAAGGTTATAAAAAGTATAAATAATAAATATTTAGAAAAATTTGGATTTGAGAGAGTGGGAGCTGCTACAATTGCTTTCTTGATTTCCTTAAAGCTTCCTTTACTTTCTTTTGTCCAAGTAAAAACTTGGTTCTTGTTTAGCATGCCTGTAATAGGATTTACCATAGTTACAAAGTTTGGGATAAACCTACTTATAAAATTTATTTTTCCCAAGAAACTTTGTAGCCCTTTCTTGTGTTGAGGTAAAGACAAGCCTATAATATCTTCAATCCTTTTAGGGTCAATAAATAATCTTTATTTTGAAACAACATGACCCAAAAGCCTACTTTCATGGACAATGAATATGCACTTATTTATATTGAGGGATATTCCATACTCTCTGCACTTATAAAACACTTTCCTTAGATGTCCCATATGATCAACAACATTAATTGAAAAAATGGTTATATTATCAAGGTAAAAAAGCAAAGACTTATTGATCAAACCTTTGAAAGCCATGTCCATTACCCTTTGAAATGTAGCTCTAACATTAGATAAACCAAATGGCATCTTCTTATAGGTAAAGGTCCCACACTTGGTGGTGAAGGCTATCTTGAATTGATCCCCTCTATTTACCAATATTTGATTATAACCTAAATAATCATCAAGAAGTGAGAAATGTTAAGACCCTAAAATAACTTGCCAAATTTGTTCCATAGAAGGGAGTGGGTAATGATTCTTGAGAAACACTTTGTTTAGATAATGAAAATCCACACAAAGTATGATTTTGCCATTCTTATTTTGAATCGACACAAGGTTGGCTACCCAAGTTTAGTGTTTGATAGGAAAGATAATACTAGACTCAATCAATTTGATCAGCGCTTTCTTCATGAGTTCTTCTACCTTGGGGTTGATAGGCCTTTACTTGTGTCTTACCATTTTAGCTCCATGCTCAAACAAAATTGTGTGATGAGGTAGACTTTGGTCAAAGCCTTTCAAGTCCTTGTATTCCTAGGCAAATATGTCTTGAAACTATTTTCATGATGCAATAAAGGCTTACCTTTGTATCTGAGAATAAGCCTTTCCAATCTTCAAAAGTTTGTCCTTGAAAATTAGAAATCTCTCATAGTTCTCTTCTTTTATTGACATGCTCATTATTTGGTTTTTATTTTGATCATCATCATTGAAGACACTCTCTAAGGAAATCATCCCCTTGGGTATTTTATTTGTCTTCATTTGTACAGTTTGCTCTTCATAATGATCATGAAACTTCTTTTGATTTATTGAAGAGAAGTGCACCTCATTTTTCAAGAAGTGTGCAAGGTGTTCATTAGTTTCAAACACTTATCATGAAACTTCATTATCTAGAATGTAAGGTCTCACAATGATCTTGATATGTGATTGATCCTTCTCTTATTCAACATCAACGGTTGAGTTAAAACATGCTCCCATTGAACCTAATCTATTAGCGTGCTTGTTCAAGTCTCTTGGTATGGGCTGGATGTTGAAGGCATAAAAATCCTCAAGTAGATCTCATACCCTATGCTTGTAAGACTTGAAAAAGGAGTTCTTGGTTATATCTTGAAATCTCACTTGATGAATGACCATCTCGCTATCTCCATAGAATTTCAAAAGATAGATTCCTCTCTTTTTTGCCCATTGGAGACCATGAACTAAGTCTTCATATTCTTCCACGTTGCAAGTGAAACTAAAGTGAAACCTAGAAAAATATTATTAATAATTATTTGATGGGGAAAATAATATGACATCAGCTCCTACACCTACTTTTCTCATTGAACCATCAAATAACATTTCCCACATGGCATCAAGCTTATGATCTTCATTGGTGAGTGAAGGAATTGGGATGTTCTCCCCATGTATGCAGTAAACTCCCAAATCACTTTCCTCAATGAAAGTGTAAGGATCAAGGCCATGTGTTTTAGTTCTATAATTGTCAAGATAGAGGTTACAAATACCTTTAAGAAGATAAGATGTTTCATTATTTAGGACTATTTCTTCCTCTTTGCTGAGTAGACAATATTGATTTGTCATTGTCTCCAAGTATGGCTCAATGTGGAACCTTGTTAAGGGTTGAGTCCTTATGGTTACTTTAGTTCCATACCTTGTCTTGAAGGCTAAAAAAGACAAATCAGTAGAAAGGTATCCTCTTATCTTAGCTATAGAGTCCCTAGACAAGCATTTAGCAAAGTTTGTTAGAAGGTCTACAACCATAATATCTCATATGATAGGGAAGTTTGGGTAGCCATGTAAAAAAAATTTCTAACCTTTAACTAATCCTACCATAATAGTTAGAGTTCCATCCAATTTCAACATGCTTTTCTTATGTGGCTCATAGTTCAAACCTAGTTTATCAGCCACTACTTTAGGCATAACAATAGTTCTTGCTCCACTATCCATAATATAATTGTGGACCAACTTATCTCCCATAATGAGTGTGAGGTAGAAGGGTGGAGGATTTTTAACTTTAGTGTAAGGATACAAAATATGATTTTGAGAATTTTTGAGAGCTACACTATGATAACTTGAAGATTGAGAAGCCACCTGCATGCTTGCTAACTACTCTTGCAAAAGCTCCTTTCGACCAGGTAAATGTAGAACCTCCCAAATGGATGTGCTTATCTTAGTGTTCTTTAATGAGTCCAAAATATTTATAGATGGATTATTTAATTTATCCTAGATTTTTGATGGTAATAAAGGAGATCTAGCCTACTACATTGCTATTTTGGTAGCTGCATTTACATTTTGATTTGGTTGAGGAACATGGCTTGTAGAAGTTACAGCACTTTGATTAGAACTTTTTGGCCTTAGAGAGGCATCACTTAGATCTATTCATGGCTATTGGTATTCTCCCAAGGATCCATTCTTGTACCTTGTATTAGATATAATTGACATGCCTTGAGTCAACACAAAATCATTTTTTACCTAAAAATTCGTCATCCCCATACTTGGGCTACTACCTTCTCCATGACTATCCCTTTGGCTAGGACATGCTTCTTCTATTATCATGTAAAGAGTAACTTCCTATTTTGTAGTCAAATCATATCTGGGTCCTCCATCATCATGTGTAAAATAAACTTGAGGCTACCCCCATTGGTCCACATGATCTTCTCCTTTCACTAGATTTGCATGGACTAGAACAACAACCTTTACGAGAGGAGTATAGATTGAATTATATTCATTTTATTATCTTCTATAACCTTGTTGATTTTTACCTCTCCCTTGATAATTGTATTGGGATGGAACTCTATATCCTTTTTGAGGATAGTGTTGTGAATTAGGAGGAGTACTTCCCTAATATTGAGCTTGCTTGAGCTAAGATCTCAATGATCTGATTTCTTCATCCTTGTCCACAATGTTATCCACCTTCTTGGGAAAGGCTCTTGGCTTCACATTGGCATTGGGAAATTATGACATGCTTGGAGATTAATCTTAATTGTGGGATAGTAAAGGCATGGAAAATCTTGGAGGAAGTCTTCTAGCGTGAATTAATGTATTCTCAGCCTTAATGACTAGCTCATATGTACCTAAAAGAGTGAATCCTCAAATTAACTAAAACATAATAGCAACATTGGTACCAATAAATTTGAGGTATGTTGGGAACACAAAGCTAAGAGGAGGTCTCATGATTGGTGGAAACCTATACCATGTTCTTTGAAATCTCTCACTAAAATATCTTATGGATTCATTTGGTCCTCTTATTATTACATTTAGCTGATGTATTAGGGAAGCATGATCACTCTTATTTTCAAATATTGTCACCAATAGGTCTCCAAAACCATCCCAACTTATAATGTATCCCCCTTCCAACATTCTATACTAGTCAAGTGCTTTGCCTTTTAAAGACATAGTAAGCATCTTAATTGTTATGTTAGCCCTAATAACATTATGGAAACTGTAGAAATTAGAGATGTCTATAATATGTTTATATGGGGTAATAGGGCCCTCCACATTGAAACTAGGAAGATTTTTGGTAGCATTTGGAGGGATGGGGTCATATGCAAGAAGCTATATTAGGTTGTGGGTATTAAAAGCATGGAAAGGTTGATGTCTATCTATCTCTCCTCTTTCCCCCATTTCTCTTCTTCCCCTTTGATACTCTATTTATTCCTCTTCTTGAACTTCTTCCTCTCCTTGAACTTCTTCAACCTCTTATTCTTCTTCCACAAAACCTCCTTGCCAAGGATTTAGTAGGGCTAGGAGTGGTTCAGGGTGTTATTATTTAGGAAAATCTTTAGCTAAAGGGGCTTGGTCAAAAAATCTTAAGGACCTTGTGAGGAAAATGTAGGATAATGTATAAAACTTGGTCTAGAAATAGGGATTCACACCCTTTTGGAGTCACCAAATGCTAGGTTAGGGTTATTTCTACTACTTTAGGCCTATTAAGACTAGTATTCACCTTGACTTAAAAATAATTTGGGCACCACTAAGAATATCAGAACTACTATCTCTAAATCTTGCAACTTAGAAGAGGGATGTTTAGGCCTCCTTAATATATGGGCAACATGGGGACATTTACAGGCCTATGGGTGTGCCTATAAATGTAAATGAACCTCTAGGTTGAAAGGGATAACTCCCTATATTATATTTTTGTGTAATAAAGCTACTTAACAAATTTATATGAGTGAAAAGATTCAAATGTTTGCATAAATGAAAATCCTATTCTAAAATGGTGATACACCAATAATTAGTATCCACATGTATGCCTTATACTTATGTATAATACAATAGAATATAGTTTATAACTCAAGCTCTAAAAGATTCCAACATAATTATTTTAATGTAGAGATAAAATAAATGAAATCATATAAGGTTAAAAATAGGAAAATACAACCTGTATAGTCCACAAAAGGGTTACACATATGCAAAATCTCATACAACTAGAATGCACTCTACATAACCTATTAGATTAAATCTTTGATCAAAAGCATGAAGGATAGAGAGAAAAAGGATAAAACATAACTTGATATCACTTTGTGTCTCTTACATGCCAAGGTAAATGTATATAACTTAAAAATAAAATAGACTTATGCTTCTTTGCTCAAAGGCAAGAAAATGGCAAAACATTCCAACAAGGCTTCATTGTACTATCTGTGGATGATAAAACAAGAGCCCAAGGGTCCTATTTATAGTAAAAGGAGAGAAGATAGAGCTCTTGGGCACTAAAATATAAGCCTCAAAAAAAATTTGAATTCACCATCTTGGTGAAATTGATTCCAACTATTCTCTCATTCAGTTGGAGTTTGTCCTTCTCTTTGATTTGTGCCCTTGAAATGACCAGGATTGCTATAAAATCAATGATTAGGTGACCATTTAAAATAAATATCTTATATCACTATTGTAAACCTTAGATTCTTCCTAAAATCTTTTGTGTTTTTCACTAAAAACCTATTCAAGCCTTCTAAATGGATTTACTTATAAAACTATAAGTTAAGCATGTTGGAAAACTTGATTTGTATTATCCTTACTCTTTCAGGTTTTTTGATTGCTTCTACTTATAAAATTCATAAGTAAATATCTTTTGGAAACCCAATTTTTCTTTTCTTAAGATGTTATTGGGTTTTCTAAATGGCTTTACTCCTTTCTTGTTCCTTCAGATTCTTTGATTGCCTCTAGTTATAAAAGTCATAAGCATTGCTTGTTGGGAAATGCAATTTACACTATAAAGTCATTCAAGTTTTCCTAGTGAATTTAATTCTTATTTTAATAATTTAGGATTGAATTTTACATCCTTTGGCATGTCACCAAGTTGCACCCCAAAGGCTAGTTGGCTACCTTGAATTTGACATCCTGTAGCGTATCATGTCTTTGAATCACAATAACTAGTTGGTTTTATCAAATTTGATGTCTTAAAGTACATCATGGGGATCCATTTGGGTCAAGTTTAGTTTTTCAAGAAATTTTCCTAAATTAATTCCTTTAGATAATTTTTTCAAAGGAATTCTTTTGGGAATTTTGGATGAAATAACAACAAATTCCTTCAGGAACTTTTTCTGAAGGACACTTGGGAAAGTGTCCTTATAAAAAGTTTCCAAGGACATTTGGGAAAGGCACAAGGTCCCTTAAAAATATTCCAAAGGGAACTTCCAAAGGAGATGGCCCTTCAATTTTTTTTGAAAGGCATTTCCTAAGACAAAGTGCCTTTCAAAAAAGTTTGAAGGGACATTTGGGCAGAAAAGTGCCCTTCAAAAAAGTTTGAAGGGACACTTGGGAAACAAAGTGCCCTTAAAAAAAGTCTAAAGGGCCACTTGGGAAACAAAGTGCCCTTTAAAAAATTCCAAAGGGACACTTGAGGGGAAGGAAAGGAAATAAATTAACTTATAAAAAGTTTTGAAGGGCACTTAGAATGGAAGTGGCCCTTTGGAACCTTTTCTGAAGAGCACTTCGAGGCAAAAGAAAGATAGAAAGGATAATGCAAATAAGGCAAATGGAAAAAAAATGAACAAGGGAGAAGAGCATAAATCAGGAGAGGCCAAAGGGAAAATACAAGTAACAAAGTAAGAACCAAACATATAAAATGAGCAAGGGAGAAATGACTAGAGCCAAAGGGAAAATACAAACTAGTTTTGCAAAAAATGGTCAATAGGTATTTCAAAAAAGCCTAGGGTTTCCCTCTTTATTTAACCTTAGGAAGCTAACCATCCATATGATTATGTGGTTCATAAATTAGTAGCTATCACTAATAAATTACTTTTATCTTACCCTTGAAATTGGGTTTAGTGGGATATGGGAATGGTAATTCCTCCATAGTTAATGCTTTGAAACATTGGGCCGATACTCTCCAACAATAAGCATCTTTAGAAGACTATAATTTAAAAAAAAATCCTCAATACAAATTCCATTATTCTTTTCAAAATACTAATTATCATCTAAATTACATTCTTATTACTTGATGTTTGTTATTCTATGTTGTGTTTTAGACTTTTATTAGGTAGCATTGATACAAGTTTTGTGTTATGTATTGTAACTAGATTGACCGATTCGACCTAGTTTCCTATGTGATTAGCTTTATTTTCTATAGTTATAAATAAATTGTCTAAATTGAGACCATTTAAAAAAATTCAGCTTACAAAACTTCATAGACCAACTCAACCTAATTTATCACAGACTATTTTATTTTCATATTTATTCAATTTAGTTGACCAACTTGACTTAGTTTTATTCTAAATTTTTATATTATCCTACCTACATAACTAAATCAAACTACTTAAATTTATACATATTGGCTGATTTAGTTCTTTTTTTAGATTGTTTGATCTTTACTAGTTCAGTGCTCAATTGTGTCAATGTACTCAACTCTATACTTTCTAAACAACATAGTTTATCTTAATCATAGATTATTTTCATATTCAAATCACATAAAACTACTTGAATACATACTTCATGGCTAACACAACTTTATTTTAAACCTAAAACTTATTTGGTTGATCCAATTTAGTTTTTGGGTGATTTAGTTTTATTCCTATAAACTCTTTCCTACATACAACTTGCACATTTTTAGATTTCATTTTACCTTATTTAACATCATAAAATCACATATCAAAATCTATCTTGATAACCTAAACCCATTTAAAAGATACATGGGTTTCTCTTTCTTACCCACCCTAACTACCCTAGAGTACAATATCTCATATTGTACTTATTTCCATCCTTCCTCTAACTCTATTGATTGCAACATGATTCAAATCACCCAAAGTGATGATCAAGATGGATCTAATTTACTTCACACTTTTCAAAGTACTACCCTATTTAAAATTCCTTATTACACCATTGGATTAATATACACCAGCCTAAAAACATTTATAGAGGGAATCCTCCTATAAGAAACATTCAAATTCCTAAAAATGGGAATATTGCTACTACCCACACTAACATTCCACCTTATAACACTAGCAACCAAAATAAACTTATTGATACCAATCAAATTCTTGCTCAAATGGTACTAATAATCAATTTAATGATAAAAAACACTTACCAAATGATTTAAATGCAATATCATATATTACAAGTGACTAATTAACCTCATTTTATCATGCCTCAAAATAACTAAAAGTTTATCCCTCTTCCTCTTATTGATGCCAATGGGAATATAATTCCTCAACTTCTCATGCATAAAAAGATGATTAAAAATCTTAAAAATGAAACTTTAGTAACTTTCATCATATCCATTGATATTGGAAACATATCTCCAACTATTAAATATGATGGAATTAAAGACCCTGCATTTTTTCTAAAAGCATTTGCCAATCTCTATAAGGAGTTGGTCCAAAAAAATACCGTTGATACTACCAAAATTTTATTCAAAATGTTTACATGATATTTTAAAGAATGGTATAATAAATTTCTTCAAAATTATATCTCACAACTATAATATTTGGTCAATGCTTTAGAATAAAATAATCTTCAAGAAAATTATTTTAGTCATTTTATCAATGTTAGACAATCACCCTTAAAATCAACTCATGTTTTCTGATTTAAATTTTTTAGGATAATGAAATGTAACCCTAGGCTGATAAAGAGACAAGTAATAAATCAAGGAATAAAATACTAAAGTATCAACAACCAATAATTTGCATAATAATTGATTTATTTAAATATTATATAAATAACAATAAATTATAAAAGGTGTACCTAGCTATAAAATATGATTGAGATAGATAAATGGTGGGTTGGGAAGTGATGCAAGAAGAAGGTAGAGTGTCATCAGTGGATAATAGATGTCATAACCCTATTTTAATAATAAAATGAATCTCTTTTTTAATAGAGCATTATGTTGTATACCTTATGCGTAGTGATAATGGCCTTGTGTAGGTGAAGTAGTGAAATTATAGGTAGACCTTTGCTCTCTTTTAGAAACCCTGTAATCATATGATTGAGACCTATATTATGAATTTTTTATGCTTTTAGTGATTTCACTATAAAACCTAAGCGTCCATGTTTGCTAGAGTTTTTATGAACACAAGTGGAATAAAAGTGAAGTTATTAGGGTAGGCTAGGCATGACTTCACACCTCATGTATTGAACACTACCTACATACCAATACCTTAAAAAGGGATCAAGCCCAATGTATTTATCATATGTATTGAGCATTTCCTACATACCAATACCTTGAAAGGAGATCAATCTTGATGTAGCTCTCTTAATATAAGTGCTAGTTCAAGTGAGAGTGATGTTAGTATGTTTGAGTATGCATGACAATTTGAATGTTTTGAGTGTGAATTGAGATTGTAAACTTGAGTAAAACTAAGATATAGGATATTTTATATGGATGTATGTAAAAATAGAGGTAAATATGAATCAATAACCTTAATTTTCATAATTATTTATGAGCTTGTTCATGATAATTTCCATTTATCTAATAAATGAATGAGAGTGGTCTTTATATAGTGTTTTAATACTTTTTGAGACATTGAATGAGTCTAATTAGACTCTAATATTATTTTATAAGTGAAAATATATACATTAGTGACAATGAAAGCTAAGGATCAATAGTGTTGGGCCCTATTGGTGTAGGCATTTTTCCATTGGGTTTTGACTACATGGTTGCTTTAGCTTACTTAGGGATCTAGAGTTCATTTGGGTTACCTTAGAAGATTAGTCCCACATTCATTAGAATGTGTGGTATCTTTCCCTCTCCAACCTATATATGTACCTCTCTCCGTTCATATTTCTTATGTAGTAAAAATGTAGTATAATGTAGTATATTATGGATTATTTGAGCTACTTAGTCGTGAGCTATGATATCTTTGAGAGATTTGAGAGATGTGAATTTCAAGCCTTTTTATAATCAATTCAATATTATATAGAGTATTTAAAATTCTAATCTCATTCTTTTTCAATATTTTTCCATTCATGATTTCATTTACTAGTAGTTTCATTATGATGTGAACTTGCTTGACTCATGAGATCTATCCATAATGTACATCATTGTATCAATGAATGCACATGATGAATTGATCTCGAGAGTTAATAAAGTGCACACCATATTAAAATCATAGTAAATTAAATCATGCATGCAAGAATATTGTAATGGAATGAGAAAAAATAATGAAATACTCTATATCATCCTAAATTTCTTATACAAAGGCTTAAAGTTCACTGATCTCATATCTCTTAAAGCTATCAAAACTCACAAATAATTAGCTCAAACAATCCATAATATACTACATTTATATTACATAATAAATATGAAGGGAGAGAGGTGCATATATAGGTTGTAAAGGGAAAGATACCACACATTCCAGTGAATGTGGGACTAATATTTCCAAGTAACCCAAATGACCTATAGATCCCTAAACAAGATAATACAACCATGTAGGCAAAATCCAATGGGGTTAAAACCTATAACAAACACCCCCTTCCATAAGTGTAGCTTAGGTGGGTGATGATACAAAAATGGGTCTTAACAATAAGGCTTGATGAGGTACCCAACTACAATCAAATCCCTTATACATAGAGAAGAGAAAATCCAGTGGGAAAAACTCCCCCTAAAAGAGAGAAATGAAGAAGAGGAGACTAAAAGACCTCCTAAATGTTGATGCTAAAGCAATCAGTTCTCCAAGTATAACTCATAAGATGATGAAGGTCGATGATGAGATCCTCTGATCAAAGAATATAAAAGCTCCATCTACATCAAACAATGTTTCTTACCTTTAGCAAAGGAATAACCTGATGTGTGTACTAAAATTATAACCATTCCATAATGGAAGATGAAGGAAACAATATGAATATTTTTTAATGTGGTCCAAATCATATATGTGGTATAGGTTTGGAAAGAATGTGTATAAAATCTAAAAGTAATACCACTAAAGTGAACCAGTTATAAGAATGACATGGAACATTCACTAAAAGAATACCCATGTGAAGAGTGAAACATGACTCACCAATTGCAGAAGGAAATTCCTTAAGAAGAGATGATTCGTTAATGTTCATAATAGGTGTACTCATATTGTAAATAGTGGATTCCTTTAAAGTGCACAGTTGTGAAGGCTCTAGAAGAGAAATAATTATCATAATAATGTAAGTATAATCTACAATAGGAAAACTAAGGTCTGGTAGAATCTCATCCATTAGTGGGGACTCAATAGAAGGAAGAGAACTGTCTACCATGGATATGTCATCATGAGAAACAAAAGTAAGAGGTGAGAGTAAAATTATCTCTTAAGAGATGATAGGTAGTAGATGAGGAAGAGTTATGTAAGTCTTAGTATGATATCTGAAAAGAGACTATATGATGTTACAAGTAGTGCATGGACACTCTTTATATTCTATATGGCAATGAATATCCATGAAAATATGTAGTAATAGAGTTGAAAAAACCTTATCACAAGTATTAGCCCACTTACTAAACTGAACATGATGAGTGGGTGCAAGAATCTATCCATATAGAAATTGAATATGATTCTTGTGTGTGAGTAAGTGTTCCATGTAAGCATTCCACAAAGCATAATTATCCTTCCCAAAAAGGATCGCTAGGTATGAAATAACTCTCCTCATCTGGAGTATCTCAAATGTGGTTAGAATTACAATAATTTAGAGTAGTAGTAAATGTTCTATAGATGGACTTTAGATAACACCAAAAGGAGCCCAATTTGAGGAGAAAAATCAGTGTATAAGTAAAAATTCATGCTCAAATAGACATCAAGCTTTGTTGAAAATGCATCCAAGAATACAAGAGTAATGTATGCTAGTAGTCACTAAATGGACACATGTAATAGTTACAAAAACTAAATTTTCACATGAGAGAGAACTCGAGGCACACAACAACTTCCCCAAGACAATCAATAGGTAGCCCCCCCCCTAAAAAAAATAAAAATTGGCACTTTATAAAGTGGTTCATTTTATAATTAAAATTGTCCCAATGTGTGGTAAATATAAAATAAATACTTTTGAAAAAGATAGTACTCAATTTTGAATTACCATTTATAAGATATTAATAATACAATTTACCTTAAATAGACCTATTGATTAAAAACTTGCACTTTAAACTTAAAAAAATCACCCTTGAATGAATTAAAATATACCTTCTAACCATTCATTAAATTTCTCTAAACTACATACCTCCTTATTTCAACAAAAGTAAAAAACACCTAACCCAGTCACTTCTATGTGTACTTTTCTAAAAATGCCACTTTAAAAGGTGTTTTAATTAATAAATTAAAAAGATATTTAAATAAAATTAAAAAAATCTTTTATTTTTAATCCTATTAGGATTTTTGAATTATCAAAGAGAAATGTAAGGATAGTATGACACCGCCACTATGTATTTAAGGAAATGAAAAGACCAATTCAATGTAGATATACAATGCAAAAATAAATAAGGTTCAATCTAGCTGATATAAGAAATATATCTGGAAGATAACTTCTAAACATTTCAACGCTACAAAATTCAATAACATTCTCTCTCCTTTGCCAATGCCTAATTTACTTTTGCAAGTTCCAATGCTAACCCTAACTGGTAGATTTCCACACTACTAGTATAAAAAGGTGCATATTTCCAATATAAATCCAATACCAAGCAAGGAAATAATGGAGATCAACATGGAGACCAATATTTAGATCTAGTTTTCTTTAGCACCAAGCTCAAAAGATAGAAGCCTTTGCTGAAAAATGAGATGTCACTTGTAGATCCAACACCTCCTTTGAATATCCTTAGAGAATGATGCCAAAAACTAGACTGAAAATAGTAGATCCAATGCCTCTCCTTTATTATATCACTCTATGCAATGCCTTGGAATGTAGATCTATAAGAGCAGAAAATGACAAAGAAGGCAAATAAATAAACTCTACATAATAGTCCTTCCAACACCTCACTTCTTAAATGCCTCATTCCACTTGGACAAGCTTGGATTTAATGCCACCTCTAGATAGTGTGATGCCAAATCAAAGCAAAAATAACTCTCTAGTCAAAATGCCTCAGCTCCTCTTTAGTAGATCTAATGCAGGTAAAAATTCAAAATGATACATAGGAGTAGATGAATAATAGTTAGGTTGGTTATCTCAAGCAGACCATTGATTTGGTATTGACATAAGTATATCTTGGATTATATATTTTTAGATTAAAAATTTATATTTCCAATACAAAATCAAAATAAATGTAACTAGATAACAAGCAAATGCTAATTAGAGAATAAACCAGAGATGATCCACTCTAATCCACAATGAGCTTGATGGCCAGGAGGATGATTTTATAGATATGAAACAAAACTCAAGTAATTAATTCAAACAAAATCCACCAATACCATATATTTGTAGAAAAATATCCCTACAATTTTTTTGGTCACTTTAGGTGACCGAAGGATTTCAATAAATCTCAAAGTTTTTATGATTTCAAAAAACTACCCTCACAATTTTTGTAAACCCTCTAAAAAATTGCCTCACAAATATGAAAATAAACTCTAGATTTAAAAATGAATCATACAACATAACAAATCATACAAAAATGAACATAGATTGGTTTTTTGATACCATAAAAGAGTTATATCCAAGATCATCAGATTAACAAATGCACATGATGAAGTGATTTCATGAGTTAAGAAATTACACAACATAATGATACTAGTATTAAATGAAATCATGCATGGAATAATATTATAAAATAATGAGATCAAATAATGAAATACTCTATATCATCCTAAATTGCTTATACAAAGGCTTGAAGTTCATAGCTCTCACTACCCACAACTAAGTAGCTCAAACAATCCACAATATACTACATTATATTTCATAAGAAATATTAAAAGAGAGAGGTAAATATATAGGTTAGAGAGGGAAAGATACCACATATTCCAATGAATGTGGTACTAATCTTCCCAAGTAACCCAAATGACCTATAGAGCCCTAAGCAAGCTAATACAACTGTGTAGGTAAAACCCAATGGAAAAAATGCTTACACTAATAGGCCCTTTGTTAATAGCACATTTTGATATATACTAATTGGACTATTCTATCATCCAAGTGGCTAGCATGTGTGTGAAAATATTTAATATGCCTAGTGATGGCGTAATGCAACACTTGGTAAATCTAGGCATGGGCTAAATACACATATAAATTGGAAAAGGATCCAAATGTGCCCTAAGTTAAGTTTATGGATAAGATAAGGATAAGGTTGTCTCAAGTGACACTCATTTTATTAAAATAACATTTTATATGACTAAATTTCCCCTATTTATTATATAAATGTAGCAAAGAAAAATGACTAAGATAAAGTAAAGAGAAACATACCTAGATTTACCTATGAGGTGAAGACCATGAATGTTTGTCTGAGTCAAAAAATTATGTTCCATTGTGTCTTAAAAATTAAACATATATGAATCAATCCTTAATAAAATTTCAAAATCAAAGATAAAATTTAGTAAAGATATGTGGGATAGAGGAAAGGAATGAATACACCTCATTGGGTATGTGAATCAATGCAAAATATTGATAGAATCCTATGTGTGTATATGGTGATCAAATGGTGAATAACTTGGACTAAGCTGATGGTTTACACAATCCCCATGTTTTTGTGTCTTAATAACTCAATCTAGCCTTGAATCCATAATTTTCTACCCCTATTCAATAGATCATAATATTTGAATAAATTAGATTAGACTAATGAGTTATCCAACCCTCTTATATAGGTGGATCAAGAACTCAAATAGTTTATGGATTCATCATTGCCTACCCATGTGTAGTAAAATAAGTTGAAATTGAAAAAATTTAGTGTCAAAAAGCTATAAAAGATGGATTTGGTCCATTCAAAAACTTTGAAATGTAAAATGTCTCAATGTCCACTCAAGAACTCTAAAATGTAAAACAACTTAGGGGCCACTCAAGAACTCTAGAACTTGAAAAATCAATAATGTCAACTACTAAAGATGGAATGAGGCACCAATTTGGTGTAATCCTAGTTCATATGATGTTTAAAGTATACAACATGGATAATGACATGGATTTTTCATTCCATCTGAGAGAAATGGTGTTAAACTGAGCATATGGAGATAATGTGCCACAAACATGTTGCCAATTTTGATATATGTACATAGGGATTCTAGAATAAGTAATAGTAATTTTTGTCTATGCATATCTAAATCTAAAATGGGAGTGATCATGTTGTACATGATTCCCCCAATGTGAGTAGACTTGTGTAAAAAATAAATATATACTGAGCATATCTAATAATATGTGACTGAGACTATACAAATATGAATTATACCTTATGCACCTTTTTGATAATTCCAAAATTTTCTATTTTGAGGCTACTAGAAAATACCTCCATGGTTGGACTATAGCACACTATGTTCTTGGTAGTGTACTACACTATTATCTAAAAGTGTTGTTTATGAGAAAATGAGACTTATCTATGTATGACTATATTTCACTATATTTTCCTGTGTCTAAGATATGTAATCTATGTCTACATGCTGAAAACTATGTTTTGAGTGAACTAGGATGGCATGATCTATATGACAAACCCTTATAAATTCCTTCTCTTTTGAGGGGAGTTTTTGAACCTCTATAATAACTATCCTCAAAACAAAATCTATGCATCTTGTGTGTTATACTAAAAATATATTATATCTATATGATAAACCAATGTAATGTGTATACATGACATCAAAATGTAAGAGAGACTGAGCATAAGTTGGCAATGTATGATGTATGTTAGATCTCACATTCACAAGGTTATCTATATCTATATAACAATTTAAGCATGCATATTAATAATAAATATGAATATAATATGAGTAAATTAATTTTGGGGATGGGGAATGATGTCCATCAAGGCACCCAAGAAGGAAGGGGAGATGCATGAGGTCCCTCATGACATCACAAATTGGATGTGAAAATAATAAGAAAGAGATAAGTTTCATGATCATGACACATATATGAAATCATATATAAAAACACTTGAGTCACATAAATTAGCCCAAGGGGACATAATATAAGGGGCATGGTCACATGTCACTAAATCTGAGAAAATGAACACATACAAGGACATGGTCAAATGTTTGAACACTCAAAAGAGCATGTATATTTGGCTTAGATCCACATATAAGGACATGTTAAAATGACCACATACATAATAAATAAGCATACACAAGGACATGAGCACATGTCCAAAGAAAAAAATAATGAAAGGATTATGACATATTCAAATTCCCTAGAGTAGATGTAGAAGCAAATATCTATAATCAAATCTAGATTAGTAAAGCTAGAAATGAATGTATACATAATCATGTGGTACACATCTGTATAAGATCAAACATGCACATAAGATAAGTCTGTAGTAGTGGTAATTGGAAAAAAATGAGTGTAGTATAAAATGATCAATATCAAGATAGAATTAATGTTAAATATGTGATAGGGAGTATATAAAGATATAACATGGCAAATGAAAAGGTATTCATTAAATATCCCCAATGGCAAAATATATTAATGTTGGATTAGTGTATATGTGTATGTAGCCCAATGGCTATATAATAAAAAATTTAGAGTTTTTTAGAGGACTAAAGTCTTGTAGTAATCTGATAACACTCAAAGGGAACAAATGAAGCATGTGTGTATGATAAAACTAACTATACTAACATAGATAACACATGTAGTACCTGACAAATAGAAGGAATGTAAACATGGAAATCCATACAATCTAAAAATTGTATTTTTTGAGAAATATTTGAATGTTTTTTGTATTTTTTAACATATTATATTTTTTGTGTTTTTTGAGTATAATCTATGTACAAGAAACATGAAAATGAAACTATTTATAATGAGAAAGATAAAGGAAACTATGTACAAGTAATTAAAATAATGAAACTATGTACAAGTAAACTAAAATAATGAAACTATGTATAAGTAGCATGGGAACATACTAAATGATGAGTCTTATAAGATAATCAATATCAAGGTAACATGTATCAAGTAAAGGAAGAGTGAATGCATTTGATGTGTGAGGAGGTATCTGAGATATGGGAACTAGATGTACTAAATAATTTGTGATTAAAACTAGCTATAGAGTGTGGCTATGAATTTGTGGAGCAAACTAAATTAGCCTATGAAATGTGGGGATATTGGAGACTCATATGGTATAAGATGTTATAAATGGCATGGATTCACTATGTGAAGTAATTTTGGGATTGAGTAACACTGATCTATGTGGGAATAGGGTAGAGATAGGCTCTCTAGATTCCAAAACATGTCTTTATGTGAGAGTGGATATACAAGGTAGTGATGTAAAAATATACCTCACCGACATTGGTGACTCAAATGATATATAAGGTGTGATAATGAAATCTGTGTGGATCTATTAATGGTGACTATTGTGTAACCAGATGTGAAGTAGGTAAAGGATAATCATATAAAAGGCCCTCAACTATAACAACCTGATTAGTTTATACATACTTAAGACATATTTGTACAATGGATTTTAAAATGTCTCAAATTTAATGTATCCAAGGCCTACCTAATAACATTTAAAATGTTTTGGCACTAGGTACAACTATGAATCTAGTGGCCACATGTGTAGGCCAAACATGTAATATAAATATGATATCCCCAATAGAACTTTTGACATGGACACTAAAGCCATGGATAACTATATTTTTTAGATAAAAATCATCATCTAAATAACCCATTTTATGTACAAGTATAATAGTATGCATATTGATGCTTGACTCATTGTCAAACATGACACTCTAAATAGGATGATTATCAATGTAAGTTTATACAAAGAGTGTGTATATATTTGAGTCATCATCAATGATATCATATTCTAAGAAATTGATAAGAGGCTTAGTTGACAATGTAGTATGATACACACTAATTATAGTATGTAGAGGGTGTGTGTTTATTGTATGAGTATGTGAATATTCTAGTGGTGGATGTGCTGATAAGTATAATGAATAATTGAAGTGTCTATTGTCTCATTAGCCATATGTTTTGGAGATGGATTAGAAACTATTTTGATTGATTTTGATTCAATTGGTTGTGATTTTGGTGTTTTTATATGGGTAATAACATCGATTATATTAACATATATCAAATCTTATATCTTGTGTTGTAAGTTGATACATCTATTTGTAATATGGTTGGACCCCTATGATAATCATAAAATGCATTGGAATCTTAATTATTTGGAGAGATATGACATTGCATTCCAAAATTTGTTAGAGAGTGTGAGATGGTGATTCAATATTATTTGTAAAATGTATCCTTAAAGGAGATAATAAAACCACATGATGAGCTAGCTCTGAGCTTGCATTAACTACTGTCTTCTTTTCATTCTTATTTTTATTGGGCCTCACCTTGTATGGGATCTTGTTTTAATTCTCATTAATGGAATCTGATCTGGTTGTGTACCTTAAATTACCCATGGAGAGAAGCTTGACTTATAATTACTTCAATATATGGCATATATCTATAAATGATGGCAATATTTCGAATCATATAGATTCATGTAATGATGGTAATAAACTTTGCTTGAATATGTCATATAGTTCTTTATCTGCCATGGAGCTAGTCATCACATTGGGTTCACCAAATTATTTATAATTTTTAGGATTATGGAATGTAACCCTAGGTTGATAAATAGATGAGTAATAAATAAAGGATTAAAATACTATAGTATTAACAAGCACTAATTTACACACTAATTGATTCATTTTAATTTTCTATAAATATCAATGAATTAGAAAAGGTGTACCTGGCTAGAGAGTATGATTAAGATGGATAAGTGGTGGGATGGGAAGTGATGTAGGAGTATGTTAGAGTGTCATAAATAGAGAAAATATTTAATAACCCTCTTTAAATAATAACATATCCCTTGTTTCCAATAACACACTATGTTATAGACCATTTTTGCAATGTTAATAACCCCATGTAGGTGAAGTAGTGAAATTTTGATTAGACCTTCACTTTGACTTGAGAAGCCTGTGCCTGTATGACCAAGACCTATATTTATTTTTTATGTGCTTTAATTTATTTCACTATGAAGCCCTAAGCCTCCATGTTTTTTAAGGTATTTATGAACACAAGTGGAATAAGAGTGGTGTTATTAGGTAGGTTAGGCATGAACTCAACACCTCATGTGTTAAGTGTTGCCTACATACCAATACCTAGAAAGGGGATCAAGCCCAATGTATTTATCCTAATCTAATAGTTGGTGCAAGTGAGAGTGATTATAGTATGCCTAAGTATGAATGCTAGTTTGAATGCTTTGAGTGTGAATTGAGACTAGAACATGGGTAAAATTTAGATATGGGTTGTTTTAGATGTATGTATGTAAAAATAAGGGTTAATAGGGATCAATAACCTTAATTTTCACAATTTATTATGAGTTTGTTCATGAGAATTTACATCTATTTGATAAATGAGTGATAGTGGTCTTTATATAGTGTTTTGATGCTTGTTGACACATGAAATGAGTCTAAGATGACCCTAAGAAGCTTCAAGATGTGGAAAGATATCTATTATAGGAAAGGGAAGCTAAGGGTTAATAATTCTTCCCACTTTTCCATTGGTGTACTATTCTATAGACTAACTGGGATATATTATTGTCCAAGTAGATGGCACATGTGAAAAAGTATCAGCGTGCTTTGATGATGGCTCAATGCAGTTCTTGGTATATCTAAGCATGGGCTAGATGCACATAAAAGCTATGAAAGGATCAAAATAGGACCTAAGATAGTTATAGGACTAAGATATGGATAGGGTGGTCTCAAATGATTCTTATTCATTTAAAATGACATTTTATATGACTACATTTTCACCAAATGATGGAAATCATTAGCTCATAAATTAGATCATAACATGACTGATGATAACCTATTTAAATTATTTATCATTTCTCTAAAACCTTCCCTTCAATATAAGGTCCAAATTTTCTCCACAAACCTTAAACAAATATTTTTACTAAGCTAAAAGACAAGATTTCCTTATGAAACAATTGGAGCCAACCCATAACTCAACCAAGGAATCTTTTAAACTTAAACTAATACAATTACAAGTGTTAATCCTTAAATGAAAGAAGGAATAGTCAAAATAAAAATAAAATTGATTCCCACCAACCATTAATGGTCACACAAATGAAGCAATTATTATCTCAATCTAAACCTTTCACCTATAATAGTGCCCCACCTTCATGGTATGATCCTAATAAATTTTGTTGGTTTCATGTTGATGTGGGTCATCTCATGAAACATGTTGTAGGATTTTTAAATTTGTCATTTCATTCATGTTATGGGACACATTTGACCATGATTCTATTATCAAATTATGTCATCATGATTATCTCAAAGCTTATAAAAATAAATAGATTACTAAAATCATACCTTTTAAACCTCAAAAATCCTCTTCTATTGCTAACACACAACATTCTAACAATAATTTTTATGTAATAAATGTTTATTTTGATCAATATCACACCAAATCTCAATATTTTAATGTATTAAAAGTTAACTATAGATAAAAACTTGCATAAATGGATCCTATCACTAAACCTAAGAAATATTATACTAATGAACAATTACTTAAGGATACTACAGCTAATACACCCACAACTTTTGAACCAAATGACCAAATGAAGAATCACTTCCACAACCAAAACCCCAACATAATTCTCCTATTCTTATGAAAAATGTTGTAACTCATAAACCTCATGCTGCTTATTCATCCTCTAAATCCCATTAGATTTTTTTAGAAGATCTTAATTCAATGCATTGAAAAATTGCCCTTATGGAAATAGTTTTAAATTTTCCATGTCATTATAAATTATTATAAAAACATTAAGGAAAACAATATCATGATTTATAAATCCCTTCTAATGATCCTCCACTTATATAAGTACATATGACTGAAACCATTTCCATATCCTCAAAACCATTCATATAATTTTTTGAAGAGGATAGGAATAATGACAAAATTATTTTTCAAGTAGATGATCCACCCTATTTATTAAAATTATGATTAATAATATCCTCATTTAAAAATTTATATTAGATTAAGGATAGAGAATTAACATCACCTCTCTTTGTTTAATTCAAAAAATTAGATACTCCAAAGAAAATATCAAATATACATGCCTCACATGTAGAGGATTTGACATAACTAATAAAAAATAACTTGGTTCTATTTAGATCCCACTTACTATCAGACCCAAGATAATTCACACTAAGTTTATGGTTCTTGATCTCCCTTTATCTTACAACATGCTCTTTGGTCACCCATGGACATATCGTATACATGTTATTATCTATTTAAGTATTCGATATATTAAATTTATACATAATGGAAAATGTTACAAACATTAAGTTGATCCTAATATATGGAGTATCCAACTACCAAATAATATATCTCAATATCACATTCATATTATTAATCACATCAATAATTCACCTCTACCTAAATTTTTTAACATGAACCTAACTTACATGTCACTCTTACTGATTTAGATGATGATGAACCAAATGAATTACAAATCACTTGTAATACCATTTGACTACCTCCTTATATAGTGTAATGGCTCCCTAATTATTTACTACCAAATGATCATACCATTCCTATAACTAATGATACTACTAATACTCCCCCTCCATGTAATTCATAAGAAGGTTCTTACATAGAATATGATTTCATGTGTAATGAATATGGAGTGTCAAAACCTTTTCAGATCATTTAACTATGCCTCCTCTTAAATTTAGCAACATAGTTGTTTGAATCATTGATTCTCCTATGTAAACCGATACATGCACTATTTATCTCACTTATGATGACAATTATATCATGATTCAATCCCAATCACAAAATTTAGATGTAAAACATTATCAAAAGACATTAGTATAAATACATGACTTCACCCATGATGTCCATTTCATTCATGTCTCATTTGATATTGAATTATAACTTGAAGTTTATGTACCCCTACTAATCCACCATTATTTAACACCCATGGGTAATTAAAGAAATCCCAATTATGACTTATTTTAAACCTTTTACATAACATAATTTAATTTACTTTACCATCTATAAATATTATTTTCCCATATTAAAATTTCATTGATCAAGCTAAATTATCACCATCTAAATCTATCAAACTAAATTCAATTATGATAACTTCCTCTATTAAACAAACCAATACACAGACTACAAATATAGTTGAATTAACTCAACCTGATCTCACCAACACATAATCTATATCCAATACTACATTTTAAATTACAATATATGCTAAAGCCACTGATGTGAGACAAATACATTTTAAATATGATAACAAAGGTAATCAAATCATTGGTCTTAAAGTAAATGTCAAATATTATGGACCTTTACCTATGCTTCCAAGTGATGAAGCTATAATATACCTCCTCCACACTATAGAACCACAACTTCTATGCCAACATCATAAGCTTGGCAAATTTAAGTAAAAGGGTCATTATTTAAAAAATTTCATTGCTAATGCTAACCCCAAAACACTTAATATTTATTTCCTCCCTCCTACTCCATATCTATTCCAAGATGGAAATTTTATTCGTATTGAATAAACTATAAAAATTAAATATGGTACACCTGTATGTCCTCAACCTATTACCATATATAAATATCTCACTTCTAAAGAACATGACAATTTTAATCCTCTTATTTGACAAATATTATGAAATATTTTCTTCGTCATATGAAGATATGTCTAGAATTGATCCTAGCATCGTTGTTCATAACATCATCATTTATCTAGATGTTAAACCCATTTAACAAAAACAACTAAAATTCCCTCATAATATTTATACCTTAATTACATTAATAAAAAATCAAACTTTTGGATTCTTAATTCATTAAACCTATGGACTACACATAATGGGTTTTAAAGATTGTCCCTATTTATAAAAAAGTCACCATGGTTATTCATATATGCATTAAATTTCATAACCCAAGTTTTGCATGTCCAAAAGATAATTTTATTGTTGATTATAACATTGGGTATGAAATATTATCACTCATTAAAAATTTATTGGGATACAATTAAATTCACATAGCTCCTAAAGATCAACATAAAAAATAATTACCACAAAATGGGCATCTATTGTTATGTTAAAATTGATTTCAGTCTCAAAAATGTTGGAGCTAATTATCAATGTGCAATGACCCATATTTTTCATGATATTATTCACAAATCATCAAAACCTATATGAATGATCTCATTGAAAAATCTAAGAGTCATAAACCCCACCTTCATGATTTGTCTATTATTTTCTATTGACTCATTAAATAAAAAGTTAGACTTAATTCCTTTTAATGTGTATTTGGGGTTATTTCTAGTAAACTTTTAGGTTTTATAGTATCCCTCTGAGGCATTGATGTCAATCTAACTAAACCAAATGTTATTATCAACATGCCTACTCCTCACTCCATTCCAAACATATGAATATACCTTAGGAAACTTAGGGTAATTCATCACTTTATGCCAAAAATGGCTTACCTTATTTATTGCATTAATTTCCTTATTAAAAAAAGATAATGCTCTAAAATGGATAGATTCATGCCAAAAGTCATTCAATATCATTAAAGAATTTCTATTTTATCATCCCACTCTTTGTCAACCTTAAAATGATCATCCATTAATTTTATATGTGCCCTATACACCCATATCAGTTGGAGTAATGCTTGCCCAAAAAGATGATATTGGTATAGAATTTGCCATATATTACATCAGTGAAGGTTTAATAAATTAAGAAAAAAATTATACAAAATTAGAATGTGACTATCTCACTATCTATTTCATAGTTGAAAAACTCCATCATTATATGCTCTATCAAAATAATTATGTCATTGTCTATTCTAATCCAATTCATCATTTATTCTCTAAAGCTTTCTTAAATAGAAATAAAATTAGAAAATTGATGGTCCTATTGATATAATTTGACCTTAAAATCATTACGAAAAACCTATCAAAGAACAAGTCATTACAAAACAACTTAGGGTAGCTTCCCTACCAGCTACTGTTGTATTCAACACACCCCACTTAGTATTTTATTTTGAAAAGTGGGGACCCCCATTTTTTTATAGGACATATATTTTATTTGGGTGTGTATAAGCTTTATTATCTGAACGAGATTGATATTTTAGAGATTAAGTCACATTTTGATTGTCATGTACCTATTTTCATTTGAACGGACTTATTGAATCTAATTTGTTAATGAAAATTTGGGAAGAATTGATATATATATATATATATATATATATATATATATATATATATATATATATATATATATATATATATATATATATATGATAGGTATTCAAATTGGATTATTTGGATTCTTCTCATTTGAAAAAAAACTGTTTGGATACTTTTAGTCTTCAAAAACTATTGGTTTTTAAACTTTGTCTCAAGGACTTTTCTTTAGACCATTTGTTCTAGTCAATTATTTTCTATTCAAAAACATTCCTTTGGAAACATTGGATTTGAAAGATTTAATTTGGAAACATTCTCTTCAAAAAAATTCATTCAAAAAGTTTATCTTTGGAAATTTTCTATCCAACAACTTCCTCCTAAACAAAAATCTTTTTAAAGAGTACTTAGTCTTTGAGAACTATTCCTTTGATGGATTTCAAAAAAATTCATTTGGAATATTTACTTTGAAAACATTCTCTTCAGCATCTTTCATTTAGAGAATGCTTTTAGGAAATTTTTATGCATATCTTCTTCCCAAATGAATTTTTTTTATAAACAGTTCTTAGTCTTTAGGAACTATTCCTTCAATGAATTTTAGATAAATTCATTCACAATCTTTACTTTAGAAGCTTTATCTTCAGTAGTTTCCATTCAAAAAGTTTATCTTCAAGAAATTTATATGTGATAACTTCCTCCAAAATGTGTTGATGCATAAAAGTGTATCACATGTAGTTCTGAGTGTTTAGAAAACATTAATCATTTCTAGATTCAAAGAACCTAATTCATGAGTTGTAGGTTGTGATATTCTTGATATCTTTGGTGGAATAATGGTAAAATAAATGAACTGTTTCAAAAAAATATATAATTTTTGGTTTATGGGAACAACTATGGCCTAATAGATAATTTGTGAGAATAAAATTAATCTTGACTATATGGAGTGGATTATTCTCAAAGAACTAAGTCTAAATCTAATTTAATATGAATATTTACAATGAAAATTGATCTAGGTGAATTGATAAAAAAAATTAAAAAGAAGGTAGAGAAAAGAAGGAACATGTTGATATTGTTGATATTCATTCAAGACATTATGAAAAAGTTCAAATTTCATCCAAATAAGCACTTAAAACCAATATTTAGCATAAACTCACATCCTACTACACATTAGGCAAACATCTAGGGAAGTGAAAATAATGCAAATAAAAACCAGATTAACTTTAAAGATTTACCCCTATAAGAAAATAGTATTAGCACATCTACAAGAAGAGAAAATAAAATGAAATGAATCTAATAAATTTCATTCAATCTAGTATTATCACAAATTGACATCTCTACATTTAAAAGTGTAAATCCAAAATTCATAAGAACCATTCAAATTTGAAATTTAAACCAAACAAGTGAGAGAGTAGTCATAATAACAATTCATACAAAAGAATGAGATAATATTTTCTAAATTCCTTGCTTGCATTAATTGCTCCAAAATTAGCACAAAGTTTTCTTGCTCAAAGTGCCCTCTCTTTTAAAAATTGATAGTACCCTTTATATAGAAAACTGAGTTATGTCGATCAGTATTGTCAAATGATAATTGTAAAAGTGTTAAGGATAATTGTCCTCTTACAACCTTATAGAATATGAGATTTCCTATATGGATTGACTTATAATCTATATGATTTACAAATTTGCACATGATTTTACAAAATAATATTCCTTTTTCAAAATATACATGTCTAGTTACCAAAAGAATATGCTTTAATCAACAAATTTAACTTTGAGATCCTTTTGCTATTATAGTCCCATATTTCTATTGTAGAATCTTCATTGATTTTTCATGTTGATCATCAATTAGCTTTAAGTTGATGATATGTTCTATGAATAATTCATCTTATTAATCTATCAAGATTCCAATATCTTTATTATCCCTTTCTAATGCTTCCTTGATGTTCCTAGCCTCTAAAATATTCTCTTCTATAGTAAATATCATGTCCAAGATCTTTGTGTTGTCAACTCCTAACTTTCCTTGGCTCTATTTTTTCACTTCATGATTGACTTGGGTGGCTCTATGATTGAAATCATCATTAGTTATTAGACCAATTGGTTTGAGTATAGTGGTATCCTTTATTATGATATTGAATATATGATCCATCCTACTTTGAAAATGATTGACATCCTCAGAAATATCTTCTAGGCTCTTGGACCATTTTCTCAAGATTTTGATTTTGTCTACCAATACTATCATGGCCATATTCAAATGAGCCAAGCTATCTATTTTTAAACTAGGGATTTGATCTTCTATCAACATATTTATCAAATCCTTTATTTTTTTACTTGAAATCTACCATTGGTGGATTTAGCTCATGGACATAGTGCTCTACTAGCTCATCACACCCTACTTGGACCTTATTGATTTTAAAGAATTGAACATATCATACAAAACATCTTCAAACATATTGATCATAGCTTCTGGTATAGATAGGATAGACTACTCCTAAAAGTTCTTCCTTTGTTATTTTAAGCCTTTAATGCCAGCCTTTAGTTATTCTATCTATGCCTCAGCCTACTCTAAGACATCTTCAAAAATTGGATCTTCTCCAGGTTTTTGTCCTCCTACTTGAGTCAAACTAGTCAAAGGTTTTACTTTTTGGTATGTTATTTCTTCACCACTTGTTATGATGTTTTTATCATCACCCTCATCAAGCCAAAAATATTTGGGTAAAACTTGAATCCAACTAAATATTGAGTCACTTGAGGAGTAGAGATCTCTACTTGTGCTTCATTTGATTGACCTAGAGAAGCCAATCTTCTCTCTTATTTCTCTTGTAAAGCCACAATCCATATCTTCATTTATTTATGTAAGGGGATGTTTGTAGACTTCACCATGGCCCAAGGATGATGCTCAGTAGGAATTATCTATAATCTAGGCTCATAGATGAACCACTTTGGAATGATTGGACCATAAATGAGGCTTTTTTCACTAAATAGATTAACTTCACTCAAAGGAGTGAAAGTAACTTTGGTTCTCTTAGCTTTGGGAACAATGTCCAACTCAACCTTCCTCTTGGGGATGTCAATAAGAACTAAGTTTGATACTTCCTTCCCTTTCTCTTCCTTAGTTTATTCAACTTGAGATTCTTCAACATATGATTAATAAGTGTTGGATAGTATTATAAATGAATCCTCCATAAACTCATTGGGGTCTAGGACTACCATGTGAACCTCTTATAAAGGTGGTCCTTATTCCTCTACCTGAGCTGAAGAGGAAGCAATCTCATCTAGTCTTTTCTCCTCAGGCCTATGCTCAATCTAGACTTCAAGTTTGGGATCTGCTTATGGTTGAGTTGGTGGAGGTATAATAGGTGTACTACTTAACAAATGATATTCTCTGGGCCCTAATTTCCATCTATCATCAACCTTTAGATTCCTCTAAAATCTTGATTTAGGTCTAAGGTTGTGGTTTTTAAACCTTATAATGACCTCATAATATGAAGATGCTTTGGTGTAAATAGGGTCAAAATTATCAGACTGATGATCATAAGGTATATTTAGCAATCCCTTGATCTTCAAATGTTTTTTAACTCTTAGATAAGGGTCCCACTATCTAAGCTTATCCAACTATAGATTAAAGGATGTTCTATTCTTAGATGTTGCCTCAATGTTTTCCCACTACTTGAAGATGGTCTTGCCAATTATTATTGGGATGTTATGGATCAGTCCCTTTCTTTTGGTCTTGCATAAACCATCTATGCCATGAAATAGTTGATATGCACTTCATACTTAGCTAGCTTATTAGGGACATGAATAGGTAGCTTGAGAGGAGAAATTTGTGTTCCCTAAACCATTATAATAGTGCAGTATAAATATATCCATATATCCCCTATTACTTCAATAGACTTTTTGATTAATGGGTTGACCCTCACCATTAAAATTCTAGTTATAACTACCATTATTGTGGGTTTTATCAAATTACTTAGTGGTGGACTAAAATTTAGTTTGAAGTTGAATTATCTTTGTACATGTGATAAATCAATTCTCCTTGGCTCGATTATAATGAAAATAGGGTCAAATTAGAGATTTTTTACACTTAGGGCTTTATTAAAGGTTTTTATAGATCTTCAATAGAGGTAATTGAGTTTGAACTTATGAGATTCGTGCCTTATATTTTTCTTGGATTGCTTATTTATACCTTTAATGTTTGTAGGTCTACTAAATCTTTTGAACTAACTCATCTTACTTATGTGGTTACACCATGTCATTTTATTTAATAATTTGAAATGTGACCATTTTTCCCTTTGGGAGATGTGTCAACACCTCATGCAATATTGAAGATTGATTTAATGCACTCCATTGATCTTCTACCAAGCCCTTCAACTTTGAATTATCACATACCATTGATATTTGGTATGGGAATCCAAGATCATACCACTTGGTATTTCTGTAGGCTTTCTGAGCATCTTAAGAATGTACACCACATATTAATGCCTTTGTGCCAAGTGGTAGATTCATTAGATTTAGGCTCATGGAAAAGTCCATGTTTCAATCACCATTATATCATGATCTAAGAAATGAAACACCACTGGTTGATCTCTATTTGGTTTACCATGGTTACAACATGTGTCATTACCATATTTAGTCTAGACTCTTTGAAAATTTAGCTTCATCTCACACCATTGGATCTTCTCTATATGCTTCAACATGCTCTATTGATCATGATCTATGAAGTTAAACAATATTAGATACTTTGTTTCATTTTTAGGATGCTTTAATTTTTTACTTTCCTATGCATCATTAGATATTCTTTACACAGATCAATGTACATCATTGATTATGATCCACTTGTTTTTAACCTTACCTTGCATGTAATTTTTGATCCTTTTTTATACAATTTAATGTGCTCCATCGATCTCAATCTGATTGACTTCATTCTATTTATTATGGTTATGACACTTGTCATCACGGTGTTCCATATTTGGGATTTGATGATTTGACCTAGATGGACACTTATGAACCATATATTTTCCCTTCAAGTGTTGAGATCTGAACACTTGACACATCATGTTGATCTTATGGACCATGTAAATAAATAAGTTAGGGCTCAGGGAATATAAATGGCTTATGAAAAAGTTTTGGACTGAGGTTTTAATTATACTAATAAATAAAATTAGGGCTTAGGATAAAATTTAGACTAATTATAAAATATAACAAATTGCTCTAACAACTTGTTAGTCTAGGTAAATGATAAAATAGACTTAGGGGGTTTCATGAAATATAAATAACGTAACATAAGATTTTAGACTAAGGTTTTATTCTTGTTAATAAACATGATTAAATCCTTAGGATAAAATATAAACTAAGTTTTAATAAAATATAAAGTGTTCCCTCCCAAATTTAAATAAAATGAACCTACATAAATTTTGAATCTATTTCAAAAGGACCTAGGTTAAAACACATTAAACCCAGGTTTTTTAACAATTGTTTTAATCATAGAGTCAATTAGACAATTAAAGATTAAGGGGTTAAATTATCATTAAATCATAAAACCTTGGACATTATCCATATAATTAGACTTCATTAAACTTGAAATATGAAAACACAACAATAAGCATTAGTAACATTAGACAAATTAAAACAAAGATCATATGTAAACATATCAAATAAACCATTAGTGTGGATGATCTTAAAATAAATAACTTTGATCAAGGGTTATTTTTAATTAAAAGATAAAATTTATAAAATTTGAAACAAGGGTCCCCATTTTTTCATAAATGGGGGGTATGTTGACCTCTACAAACACTGATTTATAGGGGAACATAGAAATATGTTAGAATTTAGATACTCTGGTCCAGATTACTAACTAGATTACTTATTCTACTTGATCAAGTACCATTGTTAAGATCACATCATAACTAAAACAATAATTACACATGTAAAATTAGGATAAAACATCAAAACTTAGTCATGTTATCTATGTGCTTTGATTCCACTTATTGATTGTCATGGGATTTAGAGAACAACTTTCATATTTCATGACTTTAATCACTAATATTTGCCTTATAACATTTTAAATATCCATTAAGAATAATTATTTTTAAAATGGGAAGGCTTGAAAATTTATCTATTGCCATCTAGGCATCCATATCCCCAAAAAATATATGTTTATCTCCAATCTAGGCCTTGCTCTAATGTTAGCTAGGTGTCCATAGCCCCGATAGAGGTAGCCTGAATCACTTTTGCCCAAAAAGCTTTTGGATTTTTAATAAAGATATTATTTTTATATTTTTTATATATTTTTTTGATTTATCAAAGGTTAGGAACCAGATTAGCTAGGTTTTGGGGTTTGGTTAAATGTTTGATCTTCAAACAATCATCCTTGGTTGTAAACCTTATCCTAGGAAATTAATGTTATTTAAGTGCAAACATGAATTTGTCTTAATAAGTATAACTTTCATCCTACATATGCAAAACTCATTAGAATTATACTAAGATCAAATAAAGTTTTAATATTTTAGGGAATAATTAATATAGATAACAGTCCTTACCAATTTCTCAAAACTATAACATCAACCTCAAAATTTGAAGATCCATGATCAACCATTTGGATAAGTCATACCTACATTCTTGATTTGTTATGATTTCAACAATTGCATTAATTGAAGCTTGAGGAATGTCTTGAAAATACTTATTGAAAGTAGGGAACAAAAGAAACAAAAGAAACACACAAACAATAAATATTTACATGCACTATCTACAAATAGGGAGTAGAAAAGAAACTAATCTAAGTCTACCTATACTAATCCTAACTAGACTTATAATTTAATCCATGTGGACTTGCATTAGAGCACTAGAGAAGTATTGCTTGAGATATTTACCATTTATTGGTAATGTAAACTCTACTCCTTGCAAGTCCTTGAGATCTAAGGTGTTATCTCCTAGTATCTCAATAATCTAATAGGGACCAATCCATAAGGTAGTGAATTTCCCATGCTTTTCCTTAGATTCAAATGTTTTATCCCAAAGAATAACTAAGTCTTTTTTTCCTAAACACCTTAATCTTAGAACATTTATTAAACCATCTCTTCACTATGGTTTAATGTCTACCAAATTAGAAAAAGTTTCCTCTCTTGCATCTTCTATTTAAATAATGTCAATTAACATATAAGTTACAAAATATCGATCCTCTTCCATGTACTCTTGCATGAACTTGTAGGTCAGCAACTTGAGAGTGATTGGGAATACAGGCTCTTAACCATATACAATCAAAAATGGTGATGCCTTTAAATATTTATTGACTCTTGTTATCTCATCCCAAAAGGCATACTTGAGTAACTTATGTCATGTTATTGGTTTCTCATTAGTATAATTCCTAATGGCTTTCATCAAATTTTTGTTAGTTAACTCTAATACTTCATTACCTTGAGGGTAATGGTTTGATGAAAACTTGAGAATAATGTTATTATCATATGCATACTTAGTCATCTCAATGGATATAAAGACAGATCCATTATCATAAACTAAATATACTAGTGTTCCAAATATTGTGCATATGTTCTCCTCCAAGAACTTTATCACATCTTCTATCCTGAATTGCTTGGTTGTCACTATTTCTATCCATCTAGTGTAGTAATCAGTATTAGTGAGGATATATTTATGTTCATCTAAAGAATTAGGGTTGATTACCCCCACAAAATCTAATCTCTATGAAGTAAAAGGTTTATTGATCATGATTGGATTTAATTGTATAGCTTCTTTGGGGTCTTTAATATTAAATATCTAACACTAATGACATTCCCTCACATACCTATGAGCATCTTTAAAGATTTTAGGCTAATAATAACCAGCCCTAAAGATATTATGAGATATTTTACTTATATAGGGGTGTCCACTTCCAAATTTTTTATGAAAATTACTCAATATTTCCTATGCTTCTTCTTTAGAAACACATCTCAGGTATATTCCTCCATAATTTTTCCTGAAAAGTACTCCATATTTGATTAGGAAATGTGCTACCTTGAGACTTATATCTCTCCTTTTCTCTCTACTTAGTATTAAAGGATAAGATATATTAATTAACAAATTAATAATTGAATCATACTAATCATTAGGTTGAAAAATATATTTCTCCACTTGTATGACACTTAACTTGGGATTAGTGTTAGCAATTAACTAAATTAATCCTTCACATCTTACCGGCTTGAATGTCTTAATTTCTATATCATATTCTTGAAGTAAGGACATATATTTACCTCTTATTTATCTTAATTCATATTGGCTAAGCATGATCTTAGTGGCAGGGTCTAGTAGTATTGTATACATCTTATTTCTAAGAATATAGTGCCTGAATTTCTTTACTACCTTAACTAAAGTACATGTATACTTGTCAATCAGAGAATAGTTTAACTTAGAATTTTAAAAATTTGCTCTCATGAATACAATAAGATGATCACATAAATATATTTTCAAATTTATAATAGCTACAATTTTATGGTAAGAAGTAAAGTAATAAAGATAAAAGTCTTTTGAAAAATCAAGGTTTATGAACACTAGTGCCTGCACTATTGCTTCTTTTATGTCCTTGAAGGCTTTTTTGGTTTCTTCATTCCATGTGATCTTGACATCCTTTTTAAACATTTCATTTAATGGTCTCACTATTTTTGCAAAAATAGAAATAAATTTTCTAACAAAGTTAATTTTCCCAAAGAAAGATTTCAATTATTTTCTACTATTAGGGGGTTCTATCTTGGATATGGCATCAACTCTATCAGGGTCTATAAAAATCCCCTCTTTATTTATAACATTTCTTAAAAAAATTTCCTTAATGACACAAAAATGCTTTTCTTGGGATTGAGATAAATTCCATAACTTCTACACCTTTCAAATACCTATTTCAAGTGCATGATACGATCCTCCCTATTCTTATAAATGTTAGGTCATCCATATAAATACTAATGCACTTACCTATCAGCTCCTAGAAAGTGTGATCTATAGCTCTCTAGAAAATTTCACCTACATTTCTTAGCCCAAAAGGAATCCTTTTGTAGGCAAAAGTGTCCCACTTAGTTTTGAACATGGTCTTTAATCTGTCTTCCTTGTTAACTAGAACTTGGATATAACCTAAAAAACCATCAAGAAAAGACATCATGGTTAAACCACTAACAATTTGAATAACTTGGTCAAGTGAAGGCAAAGGATAGTTGTTATTTTTAAAATCTCTATTCATATTTCTAAAGTCTATGCATAATATTATTTACCCATTCTTCTTCTTGACTAGCAATAAGTTAGCTACCAAAGTGGAGTATCTAATGGGAAAAACTATCTTTGTATCCAACAACTTCTTGACCTCCTTGTATATCAAAGGTTATAAGATAGGGTTGACATGCATTTAATTTTGCCTAAAAGGCTTGTAGGATTATTTTAGTGGCATGGTATGAGTAATAAATATGGGATAAAATATCTTTAAGTCCTCATAAGATTATGCTATAACATATATGTACTTGGCCAACAACTCTATATCTTTTCTCAACTCTTTAGTAGTGTAGGTTGTACTGATATTGACCAGTTGGGGTTGACCTTATATTCCTAGGTTAAATAAATTATAATAATTCCCATTTACCTTAAACACTTTGAAATTTTTATCTAGTTTATCTATATCAAATAATATTTCTAAGGCAATCATGCCTTTGGGAATTTTATTGTCACTTAATTGAACAATTCTATCATCAATGATGTCTTTATCAAGAGAATTTTCATTGACCTCATAAATGATGTGAGCCTAAAATACTCTTAAACTATTCATGAAGTCTAAAATATGTTTGTCATCATTGAATACTTGAAAATGGTTAACATTATCAGGAATTAAGGAACATAGAATCAATTGAACTCTAAGGTTTCCAAGTTTAGAGTCTTGGTTGGACATAAGATTAGCTACAACTAAGGCCAACTCATTAACAAGCTTATTTTCCTCCTTAATAATTGATATAATATTAAAGTCATCAAATTATTATATCAAATCCCAAATTATAAACCTATATTTCTTAGGGTAAGATAATTTATACTGATATTTACTTCTAACTTGATTAACTACTAGTTCTGAGTCACCATACGCTAGTAATTCTTTGATCTTGTGCTTGATGGAAAAATGTAATCCTAAGATTAGAGACTCATACTCTTCCAAGTTATTAGTGCATGAAAATTGAAGTCTATAAGAGGTACTAAATTCTTTCCCAAGGGAATTAATTAGAAAAATTCCTACTCTAGAACCATATTTACACCCAGCACCATCAAAATATAATTTGCATATCTAAGGCATAACATGAGTATTTTTAGAGTCGCATACTGTAGAAGTGTCAAGAGTGTAAACTTCCAATTCAAAATTGACCATGTTTACATTTTAATTTATAGCATTGTACTCAGTGATCATATGTTTCATCTTGTGCTCTCTTTCAATTTGAATCTGATTTAAATCTCCCTTCCATGGAAGCCACATATGTGAATAGCCAGTGGACATGTAACCATTCAAAGAATTTATCCAATCCTTGCTCAATAGCATTCCATAAGCATTAGGGATATCCACCACTTGGTGTTGGAGGTATGTTGTCATTGATGTCAAAAGGATGATGTCATGTATTTATGTCAAAGGTAATGATAGAGTGGTGATGTCATAATGTTGATGAGGTTGAGTAAAAAGTTATGTAAGGTAGGTTTGGATGCATATGAGCTAAGAGAACCTATGGGAAGTAATGACTACTTAGAGTGCTTATGTAAGCAAACATAATTCATTAGAATATTCATATGAATGTCTAAGCTCAAGTAGTCATCTTGATAGATAAATTTTAGTAAGTAATTTTATGACATCATATTTCACAAATGTGAAGGTTTTAGGAGTAGTTTGATACATGGATGGATTCCCCTATGAAAGGCAATCATTTGGTTCAAATTATAGGTCTAGACATGGTGCATATAAAAAGTTATTAAGGTGAAAATTTGGATTCTCAAGTAGAGTTAATTAAATTCCCATACTTATCCAAATTTTTGATATCGAATATCTATGGTGAGAATTTAATCTTCATGATAAAGATTCAATGCCAAACATCTAAACTACTAGATGAATATCTAATAATGAGTGAGTGATCAAGCAAATAAATATCTATGATGAGTGATGAATCTGACCATATAAGGATCTAAAAATGAGAATTAAAATTTTTAGATAGTGATCGATGGAAAGAGTGAATTCAATAAGTCAAAGATCCTAAGAATGAATGTGATGAAGACATGTGTCACAATCACAAAAATCTAACAAACAAATTAACAATACGTAATTGATCAAGAAGATCAAAGATTGATAGAGTGCATTAAAATGTGTAGAGAAATATTAATAGTGAATATTAAGTCAATAAGTCAAAAAAAATCTTATAAGGCATGTGGGGCTGTCAAGTGGTGAAAGATTAATGAAGACTAACTATAGGGTACTCAAAAGGCATGTAGGGTTGTCAAGTGTCATGACTTTGGAAGTGAGGATAAAATATCAATGATGAGTGATGAAATTTAAATCTAGGAAACTCCTAAGGAGATTGATAGAGTGTATTTTATCAAGATTTTATGAAACATGAGATAAAGACAAGTGTCAGATTGTTTTACATTAACTAGTGACCATTGGTATTTGAATTTAACAAAGTAAAAAATAGTCTATAGTATTTTATGAATATATTTTGAGCAAGGATGAATTTATTATTGGTGTTAAAATATAAGATGAAAAATAATTTAAGGAACATTTATAAAATTTTATTATAATATTTGAATGTTTTTAAAATTTTAGATATTAAGCTCTAAAGTTGACTAAATGTTTGACCATGTTTTATAAGTGACCCGAGAAGGATATTTGAATTATTCTTGATGGTAGTTTGATATTTAAATATGAAATAACTATTTGAGAGTTTTATATAATAAATGATAAAAATATATGAGGGTTTTTGAGGTTTGACCAATCCATTTTTAGTATGAACAAATATCTAAAATTTGATTATATTTATTGGAGGCTATAGATAGTTTGAGTGACCACTTTACAAAAGTGAGTTGGAAGAGTTTTGAGAAGAATTGTAGAGGAAAATGAGTATGGAGATGTTTTATAAGTCTTAAAGGATTATAAGAAGGCATTGGTTGTCATGATATTCCCCTAATCAGATATGGAGAGTCAAAATAACTTGACGATATTTTGACTACATATGACCAGTCTCAGTGGTCATTTTGAGAGAGTTGTTTTGAGTACTTAAATCTTGTGTTGAAGTATCTAAATCACACAAAGGAATTGAAGAGGTCCTAAAGGATTCACCCATGTTATCTAATCAAATTGATATTTAAAATATTTGAGTAGCTTTTTCAAAAGTTTGAGACTATGTTTTTTGTGTATGAAGGCCTAAAGAGTGAGGAAACCTAATTTGTAGGTTCAAGTGTTAATTTGGTGTTAAAAATGGCATGGAACCATATAAGAGTGATAAATTGTTATTGGAGATAGTTTTTATGTTATAAAATCATTTATAAAAGATGAACGTGGTCCAAGTAGTCTCATATGTAACATGTGAGTATGAGGGCCTAATTGTTTTAGGTCTCACCAAGACCTAATGTTGGTCTGGGGTTAATGAGGTAATGGCCAAACCATGAAGAGTGTGCTTATCACATGTAACATGTGTATGGACATATGTTAATTTTTTTTAAATATTTAAACCATCTTGGCTGACCAAAATGGGTTAAAGGAAGAGAGTGGTATAAGTACAAGGTCTAATTGGACTAATTATGCTAGTTGAGGAAGTGTGGAGTTAAGAAAAGTAGAGAACCTTTGAAATATAATGTAAAAGTTAGTGAGGACCATAAAATAGAAAATAGTATCAGTCATGTTTATCTGATCAATCTTATGCAGGTAGATACATAGGTCATTAGACCTAATGAGCCTAGAAGAGGTAGATTGAGCGAGTGAGCCCTTGAGACTATTTGGGTGAAAGAGTGAAGGTGAAGTATAGACAAAGGTGGTAATCATCAGTTAAAGAGTAAAAACATGTGTTTAAGATGATATATTTAAATTATTTGGGTGGGTTCTTAGTTTCCTAGGTGGTTGGTTCCTCCTTATAAGGTGAAACTTGCTAAAAGGTCTAGTTGTTGTGGGTGCTCAGCTAGACAGGGGAAGTAGCTCCTTATGGGATTGGTGTCTCATGAAATAATGGATGGGTGTTCCATGATAAATTAGTGCCTGTATAAATTAGATCTTATCATTATAGGACTATATTCCATTATATACGGTTCAATGGTGTTTATATCCTAAGAGGGTTTCCCACATATGTCATGTGTTATGTGCTTGATCTTGCTATATCTTCTTTATTCATTACAATGGTTAATTTTTATGCTTCATGATCATATGTTTTGAATGATTAAGAGTTTGGAACTAGAGCTATATTATCTGGTATTATTGATTCACCTCCCCCTCTTAGTGATTATACCTCTAATAATTGGTATTAGATGAGGACATTTTGCGCACGTTTAACCACTTGAAGGTGATCCAAAGTACAATATGGATAAAAGGGAAAGTATTTCATAAGAAAATAAACTCATGTGTGATGAAGAAATTTTCCATGATAGTGGAGAAAGATAAGTGTTCTGTGATAATGAGGAAGAATAAGTTGATCTAGAAGATGAGCTCATAGGTACACTTGGTGAACTAAAGGAGCAAAAGAAGAGGAATCATATAATGAGGGATATGATCAAAGGTTTTGAAGCATAAGTCAATTCTCATGAGGGAAGTTTATTAGGCAAGTCTAAGAGAGAGGAAATTAAAAATCAAGAATAGATCAATTCTATTGAAGAGCAAGCATATATATTGAAGGATGACATGACTAAAGAAGATAAGGAGGATATGAAGACCATCAAAGAACTCATGATTTAGTTATAGGCTACAAGTTCAATCATGAGAGCTAAAGAAGTTAAATATGTTCAATTAATGATTCATCTTATTTAACTAAAAGATGATTATGAAAATGTCATAATAAAAATAGGTAAGATTGAAGAAGAATAAAAGAGATTAGAATAAGACAAAGAGGATATTAACATGAAAGATAATAAGTCTAATCAAGTCAAGAGAAAAAAAAAAGAATCCAATTAGACAGCTAAATGCCTCAAGGTATGTCAAATATTTTATGGGCCATTGTTATATTTGTCATATTACTGGTCATATGGAAAATTATACTATAATAAGAATCAATCAATAAAAGAGAGATCAATACCATATTCAATCAAAAGGTATGGAATACATTATTTTCTATAGTTGTTATAGAGTTGGTCACATTGCTAGGTTTTACAAGCAAAGACCATTTAGTCAGGATAAGTTCAATCAGGCTCATTGAGTTAAAGAAATAAGACTAGATAGAGAGTGTAAGAGGAGAATAAATTAGTCAAAACAAGATCACAATCATCATTAATAAAAAGGTATGAATGATCGTGTTTTTTAGATGTCGTGAAGTTGGTCACATTGTTAGATATTGCAAGAACATGTTGAATGAGTTCTCAAAAGAAAAGTGTATGGAGCTCCTAATATGTAAGGAATAGATCATAGATGGTTATGGAGACCTAATTTTATTAGGAGAGATCAGACTGAGACCATAGATGGTGTGTTTAATATGGCATACATGAAGGAATGATAAGAACATCTATTAATAGCATTTATTGACAAATCTAAAGCAAAGAATGAAGTCAATCATCCATTCAAAGTCAATTGGATGATGAGGAAGGATTGAAATTCAAATAAAGGTATGGAGATATGGGATTCTCATAAGTTTTGGGACTTTTAGTCTTTTTATGTCAAAGGGGTGTCTCTATCTAGGCTCTAAGGAGACACTTGTCAACAAGAGGAAGCATGGTAGATGATAGTTGAGTTTTTTATTGATGTTTTAGGATAATAAATGTCATGAGAAGATGTGTTGGCTTACTATGAAAGTACATGAATAATTTTAGTGATCTGAAGGATGATCTAGTTAGTCAAGTGGTGAATAATGAAGCTATGTGTGCAAGGTTTACAAGTATAGAATGGAGGTCTCTAAGTGTCTAATAATGGATTTTGAGTTGAAAAAATGTTATATTTGCATATAAATGTGTGTTGATATTAGTATAGTGTGCTCAAGGTGTGTTCAAGTTTTTTTGGTTCTGAAGGTAAGAACTTGTCAATTTATGTTGCTTAAATTGATTGGTCAAAATGATGAAGACTGAAGGAAAGGTTGATATGGAGTATAAGGAGAATGTGTTTTCATATTTTGATATTATGAATATGGTCATAGATCTCTATAGATCTCAAGTTATGTATGATATGGAGTTCAAAGTATTCTAAAGATATGAGATCTATTGGTGTTTCCATAAGAGCATTGACTATGTGTGGATAGTGTTTGAAAAAGTTATTTTTCAAACACAAAAGAGACTTATTAAATATTTCATAGAGTAAGGAGTTAGGTGGAGATAACTAGCTTGAATGTCTTAGAGAGATGCGAATTATGTGAGGGGGATCATAAGTGAGATGCCTCAGTCATGGTGGAGATATGAAGATGTCTTCTATAGTTATGATTTTAAGCATATTTGTATGATGACTTGATCAAACCAAGTCATGTGTTTTTGACAATGTATTGAATCCTCATGCATGGACAAATGGATTTTGTGTGTTTTATAGATGAAAAATTCCAAGGATCATATAATCCCTTCCCAATATTCGATTGGTATATGTCAAAGGGGGAGTAATTGATTCATATACATGAAAGTATGTTCCTAAGCACTTAAAAGTATATTTGAATACATACATGATGTTAAGGGGATTTTGGTGGTTGTTTATTCCATTTTGTCATTAATGGAAAAGGGGGAGAAAGAAAAGAAGAGGTTTGCATCAATGACAAAGGGGGAAATTGTTAGACGTATGTTGTCATTGATGTCAAAAGGATGATGTCATGTATTGATGCCAAAGGTAATGATAAATTGGTGATGTCATAATGATGATGAGGTTGAGCATAAAGTTATGCAAGGAAGGTTTGGATGCATATGAGATAAGAGACCCTATGGGATGTAATGAGTACTTAAAGTGCTTATGAAAGTGAACAAAATTCATCAAAATAGTCATATGAATGTCTAAGATCAAGTACTCATCATGATAGATAAATTTGAGTAACTAGTTTTATGACATCATATATCACATGTTTGAAGATTTTAGGAGCAGTTTGATACATGGACAGATTCCCCTATGAACTATGATCATGTGGTTCAAATTTTGGGTCTTGACATGCTACATAAAAAAATTATTAAGTTAAAATTTTGGATTCTTAGGTAGAGTTAAGTAAGTTCTCATACTTAGCCAATTTTTTTATATCAAAGATCTATGATGAGCATTTAAACTTAATGATAAATATCCAATAGAGAGAATATAAAATAATAGATGAATATATAATGATGTACAAGTGATCAGGTAGATAAATATCTATGATGAGTATTTAATCTGACCAGATAAGGATATAATGGTGAGCATTAAACTTGTCAAATAGTGATCAACAAGGAGATTAAAGTCAATAAGTCAAAGATCCTAAGAATGAATGCGATGAAGACATGTGTCATAATCATGAAGATATAAGAAGTAGATCAATGATGTATGTTTGATAAATCATATATAAGATAGTTGGATCGCATTCAACTATGCAGAGAAATATCAATGGTGTATATTAAGTCAATAAGTCAAAAAAATGCTTAAAAGGCACATGGGGCTACCAAGTGGCAAGATTTCAAAAGTAAGGATCAAAAATCAATAGTGAGAGATGATAATTAAAAATAGAAAACTCCTAAGGAGATAAATAAGCATATTTTATCAAGATTTTAGGGATCATGATATAAATACAAGTGTTAAATGATTTTGCATTAACTAGTGACCATTGGTAGTTGAATATAATAAAGGAAAAACTAGTCTGTAGTATTTTACAAATATATTTTGATCTAAGATGAATTTATTATTGGTGTGAAAATAAAAATTGAAAATTAATTAATTGTGCATCTAGAAAATTTGACTAGAATATTTGATTTTTTATACATTTACAAATACTGAGCTCCAAAACTGACTAAAGGTTTGACCATGTTATGTAAGTGACCCAAGAAGGATATTTGAGTTGTTCTTGATGGTATTTTGATATTTAAAGATGAATTAACTATTTAATAGTGTTGTATAATAAATGAAAACCATTTTTTAGGTTTTTCCAATCCATATTTAGTATGAAAAAATGTCTAAAATTTGATTGTGTTTGTTGAAGGCTACAGACCATTTGAGTGGCCACTTTACAAAAGTGAGTTGGAAGAGTTATAATTATAATTGAAGAAGAAAATGAGTATGGATATGTTGTATAAGTATTAAAGTATTATAATAACACATTATTTTTCATAATATTCCCCTAATCATATATGGAGAGTCAAAATAGCTTGACTATATTTTGACTGTATATGACCAGTCTGAGTGGTCATTTTGAGAGGTGTTTTGAGTTCTTAGAGATTATGTTGAAGTATATAAAGAAAATTAATGAATTTAATATGAATTTAAGGTTTCACCCATGTTGTCTAGTCATATGAATATGTGAAATATTTTAATATTATTTTCAAAAGTTTGAGACTATGTTTTATGTGTATGAAGGCCTAAAGAATGAAGAGATCTAATTGGTAGGTTCAATTGTTGATTTGGTGTTATATGTGAAATGGAACCATATGGGAGTGATAAATTTAGATAGTTTTGATGTGTTCAAATCATTGGTAAATGATGAATGTGGTCCAAGTAGTCTCACACTTAAAGTGAGTATGAAGGCCTAATTATTTGAGGTCTCACCAATACCTAATGGTGGTTTAGGGCTAATGAGGTAATGGATGACCTATTAAGATTATTTTTCTAACATATAAATTTTTTATGTACCTATGTTAAGTGTGTTTAAAATATGTAAAAAACCTTGGCTGACCAAGATGGGTTAAATGAAGAGAGTGGTATAAGTACAATGTCTAATTGGACTAATTGTGTTAGTTGAGGAAGTGTGGAGTTAAGCGAAGTAGAGAAACTTTGAAAGAAAAGGTAAAATTTAGTGAGTACCATAATATAGAAAAGAGGATCAGTAATTTTTATTTGATCAAGTTGATATAGGTGGATACATAGGTCATTAGACCTAATGAGCCTAGAAGAGGCAGATTGAGCGAGTGAGACCTTGAGTCTATTTGGGTGAAAGAGTGAAGGTGAAGAGTGAAAAAAATGTGGTTATCATCAGTTAAACTATATAAAACAGTGTTAAATATGATCTATTAAAGGTATATAGGTGTTTTATTGGTTGCTTAGGGGGTTGGTTCCTCCTTGTAATGTGGAAATTGCTAAAAGGTCTAGTTATTGTAGGTGCTTATCTAGACAGGGGTTGTAGCTCCTTGTGGGATTGGTGTCTCACTAAATTAAGAGATGGGTTTTACATAATCAATTGGTTTTGGTATAAATTAAATATCATTATTATATTACTATATTCCATCTTAAAATGTTCAGTGGTTTTTATCCCCCAAGAGGGTTTCAAACATATGTCATGTGTTATGTGCTTGATTTTGTTATATCTTATTTATTCATTATGATGGTTAATTTTTATACTTCATGACTGTATTTGATAAATGATTAAGAATTTGTAACTAGATTTGAATTATCCAACATCATTAATTCACCCCCCCTCTCAGTGATTGTACCTCTAACACTTAGATGTTTATAAACTATTGTATCCTTAGTTTAGATGTAAGCTACATGTGAACATTCAACAATTCTCAAATTGATTTCACCCTAGAGTTATCTAACTGAGTAACAACCCTATTAGATTTAATTGGAGTTAAACATAGTTTCTCAAAAATACCTTTAGGCATGATACTAGCATAAACACCTGAGTCTAGTAAATAATTATGCAAATCCTTTCCAAATATTATGAATGTAAGTAAGAAATTTGGAACATATACCTTATTCTTGTTTATATAAGAATTATCATTTGCAACCTTGGGTGACTTACCAGGCTTATTAGATAGAGATTTAATTAACAAGTCTCTCTACTCAGTGATTTGAGTTAGTTCGTACAATGTGATGTTATCCTTAATCTTCTTCATGTCCTAAACTATATTGTATCCACCCCTAGTAGAAGTACTATATGAAACAACATTATTTTTAGAGGTACTTCCCTTTGGAGGATCTAGGTTGTTGTTAGGTGTAAGATTAGGAAGAGTGTCAAAATTATTTGGTGGATTTGAAGTGGTAAAAGGCTAATTCTTATCCCTATTATTTAGAGCATACATCTTTTTTAGGTACTATTGGAAAGCATGCACCTCTTTTGGGGTATCCTCAAGCTCATTCTCCTCTTGGAATGGGAAATCAAATGACTCCACCATCAAGTTTGTATTACCAGAGTTAGATGACCTTGAAGATCTAGATGTACCTATATAATTATCCCTATTAGGAAAACCTTTAGATGTATTTAATTTATCTTGAAATAACTCAAAATAATTACAAAATTCAATACAATCTAACTCACCATGCTTTGAAGTATTGTGGACCCTATAATATTTAGTTAGAGAAACATCACAAATATTAATCTTAGGATTTTTTTACTTGATGATGACTCATTATTATTATTATTATTTCCATTTTTACCTTTGTGAAATTGATTTTTAGGTATGTTAAACCTTTGATAAGCATAATTCCTATTAGATTTTTCCCTAGTATCGCCTAGTTTTTGCAACTGAAGGAAGTCAGTGCTTAGATTTTGAACCATTTTGAGAATAGATTAATTATCATTATTTGGTGCCTTACAATTATGAAATTGATTACTATTATTAGTTGTTGGTCTTGTGGTTGAAATCCATTTGTAGCATTATTCAAGAATCCTAGATTTTGGCCAGGGTGAGCATGGCTTAAGGGTAATTAGTTCAAGATGGGTGTTTGATTTAGAGTAGGCACATTCTTATTGGCATTAGGGATTGACATTTAGTGTAGGGAAATTGGGATTAATATTGGGAATGGCATATGCAAGCTGACCTTGAGGTTGCATTTGATCATTGATTGTTACAGATTCAACATAGGATAAGGCTAATGTGTTTATAAATCCAATAGAAATTTTAATAAATATAGAGGTCATCAGATCCAAATCATCATTTTATATTTATAAATCCAAGGCTTCATTAGGTCTACAAGAAGCTATGGTTCTATTAAACATCTTCTACAATCTAGCATTAAAGGTTATGATGGTCTCACCAGAATCTCATTTCACTATGGTGAATTATTGATAAATAATGCAAGGACTAATGATTTTACGAAATTGATCAATGAAAATCCTTTTAAAATCACTCCAACTAGTGATATAGTTCTCAGGGAGGTTTAGAAACCACTCATATGTAACATCTTTGAAAGTAATTGGAAATAATCTACCTGCTACATCTTCATGAACTATATTTAATAGCCTTAAAGTATCTTTGGAACTTTTGATATGTTCTTCAGATGTGACAATGCCATTAGGAATGAAAGATGGTATATATCTCTAAAGATTCCTAGGTAAGTCATGTACTTGACTAGGGAAATTAATGGAAGATCCACCTAACAAAGACATACCTTGATAATGATTGAATGCAGGAGTACCTTGATTAGGTGAAGTAGGTTGAGATTTATAAACCCTTCACTTACCTTTATTTACTATTGATTTCCTATGAACTTCTAATGAAAGGATTGGTAATCTTGATTCATAATGTGACCTAGTCCTCATTTTTGGTAGTTCCATCTTGTAAACCTTGAGTTATGTTGAAAATATGACATAGAAACCTATATTTGCAAAGATTAATGATATTTAGCTCAATTCTTGCAAATAATAATCCAATCCTTACCTATGAGTAGATTTGCACATTTAAGATTATTACGTTAGGGAACCTTTGCACAAATTTATATAAATCTATTCAAAAGACAACTATATTTGACTTAATAAGCTCAAAGATATATCTAAACTTGAGAATATTAATGATCTTTGCACATCTAAGTTCAAATAAACTAAATTACAAAGAATCAGTCAATCTTTGAAAAAATTGGCAATCACCAACTTCAAATGAGGAATATTTAAAAAAATTAAGGTACCTTTGCAAATATTTACCAAGAATATTAAAATAATACCTATCTTCAACTAAATGAGCCAAATGATTGCTTTAAAACCACAAATATCAATGATATTTACACAATTGAGTCAAGAACAACACAAATATGCAAAAAAAATCATTGATATTTGAACAAGATTTAATAAAATTAACAAAGATACTACAAATTCTTAAGGATTTATCTAAAAAACATCTTTCTAGTGCCAACAGAATGTATTCTTACTGATGCCTAAAAGTGTATCATAAGTGGCTTTGAGTGCTTAAGAAACACTACTTATGTATATATTCAAATAACCCAATGCATTAGTTGTAGGTTATGATATTCTTGATATCTTTGGTGGATTAATGACAAAACAAATGAACTATTTCACATAATTTATAACATCTTATTTTTTGGCACAATTGTGGCCTAATAACTAATCTATGAGAATGAAAATAATCTTGACTAAATGGAGGGATTATGCTCAAAGAAATAATTATAAATCTAAGCTAATATGAAGATTTAAAATGAAAACTAATCTAAGGTGAATTGATCAAAAAAAGCCAAAGGAAGGGTAGGGAAGAGAAGGAACATATTGATGTTGATGATCTTAATTATAAATATTATGGAAAAGTTTAAATTTCATCCAAATAATCACTTAAAACTAATGTATAGTATGAAATAACATAAGCTAAAATCCTACTACACATTAGGCAAACATCTATGGAAGTGAAAATAATGCAAATAAGAACAAATTAATGATAACTATTTACCCCTACAAGCAAATAACATTAACACATCTACAATAAGAGCAAAGATAATGAAATGAATATAATAACTTTTGATCAATCTAGCATTAGCACAAATAGACAGCTCTAAATTTAAAAGTGTACATCCATAATTCATTAGAACCATTGAAATATGAAATTTAAACTAGAAAAGTGAGAGAGTAGCCATAATAATAATTCACATAAATAAATGAGATAAATTTTTCATAATTCCCTACTTGTATTAATTTCTCCAAAATTAGCACAAATTTTTATTTCTCAAAACTCTCTCCCTTTTTACAATTGATATTTCCCCTTATATATAAAACTAAGGAGGTATGTCAAACAATCTTGTCAAATGATAGTTGTACAAGTGCTAAAGATAGTTGTCCTTTTACAACCTTCTAAACTATGACATTTCCTAAATAAACTAACTTATAAGAAATGTACTTTGAAAAGTTGCACATGATTTTAAAAAATAATATTCCTTTTTCAAAATATACATGTCTAGTTACCAAAAGAATATGCTTTAATAAAAAAATTTAACTTTGATATCCTTTTCCTATTGTAGTCCCCTATTTTTGCTATAGAATATTCTTTGCTTTTTCATGTTGATCACTAATTAACTTTAGGTTAATGATAGGTTCCATTAAGAGTTCATCTTCTTGATCTACCAAGATTCAGACATCTTTATTAGCCCTTTATAATGCCTCCTTAATGCTCCTAACCTTTATAATATTCTCTTCTCTAGTAAATATCATGTCTAAGATCTTTGTGTTGTCAACTTCTATCTTTCCTTGGCTATGAGTTTTCACTTCATGCATGACTTGGGTGGCTCTATGCTTGAACTCATCACCATTTATTAGACCAATTAGGTTGAGTGTAGTGGGATATTTGATTATGCTCCCAAATATATGCTCCATCCTACTTTGTAAATGCTTACCATCCTCAGAAAGATCTTCTAGGCTCTTGGACCATTTTCTCAAGATTTTTATTTTATCTACCAATACTTCCATGGACATATTTAAATGAGCCAAACTGATAGTTTTGAAACCAAGGATTTGATCTTCTTTCAAAATAATGATCAAATCCTTTAGTTTGTTATTTGAACTCTACCATTGTTGGATTTGGATTATGGCTAAAATTCTTTGCTAGCTCACCACACCTTGCATGGACCTTATTGATTTTAAAGAATTAAACATATCATACAAAGCAACATCAAACATATTTATTATAGATTTTGGGATAGATAAGAGATACTACTCCTACAAGTTCTTCCTTTATTGTTTAAATCCTTTCATGGTATCCTTAAATTTTTATGTTTGTGCCTTAGCCAGCTCTAAGACATATTCTTCAAAAATTGGATCTTCTCTAGGTTTTTATCACCTTACTTGAGTCAAACCAAGAAAAGTTTCTACTTTTTGGTATGTTATTTATTCACCACATATTATGATATTTTTCTCTATCACCCTTATCAATCCAATAATATTTGGGTTAAACATGAATCCAAATAAAGACTAAGTCACTTGAAGAGCATGGATATCAACTTATGTTTCACTTGATTGACCTGGAGAAGCCAATCTTCTCTCCTCTTTCTCTTGTAAATTCATAATCCATGGCTTCATTTCTTATTGCAAGGGGATATTTGTATCCTTCACCATGGCCTAAGGATGATGCTCAATAGGCAATCTTTGTAATGTAGATTCATATATGAACCAATCTAGAATAGCTAGACCATATATGATGTTTTATTCACTAAATAGATTAATTTCACTCAAAGGAGAAGTGAAAGTCACTTTGGGTCTCTTAACTTTGGGAACAATGGCCAAATCAGCCTTCCTCCTGGGGATGTCATCATTAACTAAGTCCAATTTTTCCTTCCCTTTATCTTCATTGGTTTCTTCAACCTAAGCTTCTTCATCATCTGATTCATAAGTATTGGATAACATTTTAAACACATCCTCCATAGACACATTGGGGTCTAGGGCTACCATGTGAACCTATTCTAAAGGTGATCCTTATTCCTCTGCTTGAGCTAAAGAGGAATCAATCTCATCTAGTCTTTTTTCTATAGGCCTATGCTCAATTTGGAATTCAATTTTGGGCTCTACTTGCAATTGAGCTAGTAAAGGTCAAGTAGGTGTACTACTTAGCAAATGATATTGTCTAGGCCCTAACTACCATCTATCATAAACCTTTTAATTAATCTCAAGTCTAGATTTAGGTATAAGGTTATGTTTCTTCAATATGATAGTGACATTAGATCATGAAGATTCTTTGGTGTAAATAGGGTCAAAAACAATGAGCTAATGATCATAAGGTATATTTAGCATTCCCTTGATCTTAAAATTCTCTTTAACTCTTAGTTAAGGGTCCCACTATCTAAACTCATCCAACTAGAGATTGAAGAATGTTCTATGCTTGGATGTTGCCTCAATGTTTTCCCACTACTTGAAGATGGTCTTGCTAATTATTATTGGGAGGTTGTGGATTAGTCATTTTCTTTTGGTCTTACGGATACCATTTATGCCATGAAATAGTTGATATGCAACTTCTTGCTCAGTTGGCTTGTCAAGGCCATGAATAGGTAGCCTAAGAGGATAAATTTGTTTTCCCTCAACCCTTATACTAGTGTAGTCTAGATATAGCCATATATACCCTATTGATTTAATAGAATTTTTTATTAATGGGCTGACCCTCACCATTAGAATCCTAGTTATAGCCTCACTTATGGCTGGATAAACATAGTCATAAATGAATTGAATGTGGTGTCTATATTTGAATATGTGAAAATTTAAATAATATGGTGAAATAGTTTGGATTCCAATGGGTTATCATTCCCTCTATTTTGGGATCTTAGTTTTTGCATAGAGATCATACTAGGTTTTCATCTTGTTCTTGATTTAAAAAATCTTCCTACTTAATGAGATGCTTAATATTTCACCTAGAGGGAGAATAGTTGCTTTTTAAACCATAAAATATATAATTATCATCCATAATTTGTCTACATAGGCTATGGTTAGATTCCCACATAATCTATTTAATAGTATCATAATCATCCTTACCGCTGGTCTGAACTAACTAATGGGAATGTTCTTACTAAAGTCCAAAAAGACCTAGTTCCTAGAGTATAACCAAATGGCTAGGATGTCCTTCAAATAATGTTCTTTAGCCAAGGTATTGATTGAGGTTGGGTCAATTTAGGGTGGGGGTAGTTTTTAATATGATTCAAATACCATAATAAAAATATATACAACCTTTCTATGATTGTGCTCATTGATTAACATGCCTTTATCAATTTTACCATCTTATAAAATAGGAGAAAGAATGTTGATATAATGGAGTACCCAAGGTTTTGAGGTTGAATAATGAAGGCCCATCATCTAGATTGTAACTATATCATCATATAGTCTCTTGGTTGATTGATTTTTCTCCTCTTCTCAGGTAATAAGTAGTTGATTTTCAATTGTCTAGAATAGATTTGACTAGTTGTTATCTCTAGTGTTCAAAGCATTGGCAATGAATTTTGTGTCCCTAAACACTCATCCCTTAACATATTTGGTAAAATAAATTTTGACATCTTCCTTTGAAACACCCTTTCAAGTTTCCATTATTATGATTTTTATTAAATTACTCAGTCGTGGACTACAATTTAGTTTTAGGTTGAATTATCTTTGTACTGGCAATAATTCAATTCTCCTTTGCTTGATTGTAATGAAAATAAGGTAAAATTAGGGATTTTTTATGCTTAGGGATTTATTGAATGTTTTTTCAAAGCTTTAATGGAGGCAATTGAGTTTGAACTTATGAGCTTCATGCTTCAAATTTTGCTCAAATTACTTATTTATACCTTCCATGTCTATGGGTCCACTAAATATATTAAACTAAAGTATATTACTTGTATTTCTACACCATGTTATTCTATTCCTTAATGTCAAAGTGTGACTATCTATCCTTTTGGGACACATGTTAACACCTCACACAATCTTAAAGCTTGATTGAATGGACTTTGTTAATCTTCTACCAAGTCCTTTAGCTTTGATTTATCATGAACCATTGATATTTGGTATGGGAATCTAAGATCATGCCACCAAGAATCTCATGGGATTTTTGAGCATCTTGAAAACACATGCCACCACTTAACACCTTTACACCATGTGGTAGCTTCTCAATGGATCTGGGCTCATAGAAAAGTACATGTTTTACTCACTGTTAGATCATGATCCTAGAGATGAAACACCATTAGTTTATCTTTTTTTAGTTTACCATGGTTATGACATGTGTCATTACAACATTCATTTTGGACTCTTTGAAAAGTTAGCTTCATCGCATGCCATTAGATATTCTTTGTATGTTTAATGGAATCCATTGATCGTGATCCATGAAGTTAAATGCAATTAGTTGTTCTATTTCCTATATAGGATGCTTGAATTGTTGAATTTGATATGTGTCATTGGATATAATTTTCATGGATCAACATGCACCATTGATTTTGATCCACTTACTCTTAACCTTTCCCCATTTACACCATTGGATCATTTTTTATACACTTTAACACCCTTTATTGATCTTAATTTACTTGACTTCATTCCATCCATTGTGGTTGTGACACTTGTATTCATCATATTACATATTTAGGATTTAATAGTTTAACTTGGGTAGATGCCTATGCACCATAGATTTTTCCATCCAGCTCTGAGATCCTAACCCTTGGCATCCTCACATTAATCATGTGGGCCATGTAAATAAAAAACTTAGGTCTTGGGGAATATATAGGACTTAGGATAAATTTTTGGACTAAGGTTTTGATTTTATTAATAAATTCACTTAAAGCTTAAGATAAACTTTGGACTAAGTATAAATTATAACAAAGTGATCTAGCATCTAGTTAGTCTAGGTGAATGATAAAATAGACTTTGGGGGTTTAGGGAAATATAGAGAACTTAACATAAGATTTTAGACAAAGGTTTTACTCATGTTAATAAACATGATTAAAAACTTAGGATAAAATATAAACTAAGTCTTGAGAAAATATAAAATGTTCCTACCCAAATATTAATAAGATGAACTAACGTAAATTTTGAATCTATTTCAAAAGGACCTAGGTTAAAACACACTAAACCTTAGTTTTTTAAACAATTGTTTTAATAATAGATTCAATTAGAAAATTAAAGAAAAAGGGTTCAAATTTTCATTAAAGCATAAAACCCTAGACATTATCCATCCAACTGGACTCCATTAAATTTGCAATATGGAAACACAAGAAATAACCATTAACAACATTAGATAGAATAAAATAAGGATCATATGTAAACATGTTAAATAAACAATTGGTGTGCATGGTATTAAAACAAATAACTTTGATCAAGTGGAATTTTTAATTCAAATAACAAATTTGTAAAATTTGAAACAAGGGTCCCCATTTTTTTAGAAATGGGGGTATGTTGACCTCAACACAATGATAATCTTTTTGAAGAGTACTTAGTCTTTGGGAAATTTTCCTTCAAAAAAATTAGATAAATTCATTTGGAATATTTAATTTGGAAACATTATATATGGTAGTTTTCATTCAAAAAAATTATCTTTAGGAACTTTATATGTGATAACTTCCTCTTGAATGTTAATCTCTACAAAGAGTACTCAACCTTTAATAATTATTCCTTCAATAGCTTTTAGATAGATTCTTTTGAAACAAATTTATCCAAAAAAAGTTTGATTTCTAGGGTCTATTAAGATCAAATTCAAAGTTTGACTCCTCAAACTAAACCATATAATGAACAATTTTATAAGGAAAAGGAAATATTGTGGGACCCCAAATGACCAAGCATCGTATGTGGCATATACAATACGATTAAGTGGTCAAGTTCAAATTGAATGAAGGTGACGAGTGTTCAAATGTTGGATATTAATGGTGCATAAAATATAATGAATGTAGAAATATCTAATATCAAGCACCTAATTGAGTTCATCTCACTTCATACTCAAGAGCTCAAGCTAACTTAGCCTTATATAATCTCAAATGCCTAGTTGTGACCAAAACAACTTGAAACTTGTGTAATTCAATTTTTACACTACCATTTTTGAAATCTTGAATTCTACCATAATATATAACTATCTATGGTTTATTCATCTAGGTCATATAAGGGACCCTCAACACCCTCCAATTTCTCCATCAAGGACTCTACTAAACACTTAGAGATGACATTTGATGCAACTATGTTTGATGGCCTCTATGCCAATTACTCAGCTCTATGGGATGTCATAGATAATGTTGATTCATTTACATTAGAAGAGGACATATCAATTGAGGAAAAATAATTTATAGTGTACCTACTCCCCTTCAATCAACATGTCCTTCACTACTCATCCACCAAATCAGAAGTCATGTCATGTATAGACTTTTTATGAGGCCTATTCTTCTAAGACAAAATTATAGAATGTGGTTATCTACACTATGTCAATAACAACATAGTTTTCACATACATATCCAAATAATCATTCATGAGATATTTAAGCCTCCCTATCTTAGATGTTACATTTGACTTACATACTATAGCCACTTAGAATAAAATCAGAAATATGGAATGAACATTAGGGAAGTAGCTTATCCTAGGTGAGACATTCACTTTCAAAGAGCATATTAAGAATCCCATCCCTATCACTTGATTTAGGATGGAGATTTGTATAGGCATGGAACTTTTGAGATGAATCTTTAGCCACCCAAACATCCACTTCTTGCATATAGAAACACCCTGTTAGACCAAATAAATTCTTCATAGTACACCTATGCCTTGGGGGAAGTCATTATTACCCACCTATAGGAATAAATTTTACACAAAGATAAGCGGCCCCATGGGGTAAATTTTTATATGATTCCATACCTACTAGATGTAGTCATGGGGATAATGTATAGGCATAATGGGGTTATATAGAGTCTCAACCTTGATGTTATCAAGAATAAAATATGCAACTTTTATTCTTTCATACACATATATGCATATGTTATGAAATTTATAGAATAGTAGAGGACCTCTAACCTTAGGTTTGGATGGCCATTCATGGCCAACCTCTGACTGGGATTTCACATAGAATTACCAAAACACTCACCAATATGAGAGACTAATGGCTCTACCCTTATTATGCCATCATCATGCTTGTTGGTCATAAGGTGGACCCTCTTCAGCTTCCTAAATTCATTCTCAACAAGATGTATGAATAAGAAATTACCTTCTAGATATAAAATGGAATAGATGAATATCTAGCAAAGAAAAATAAAGGTACTTTCCATGGATCTATATCACTATTGGGAGGATAGAATATACTTTTAGGAGTGGTAAAATAGGAATGTGAGGAGAGCATATGCATTGGCCACTCTACTCCATAGGGATTAGGACCCCTATGGGAGAGTCCAATAAAAGATCCATATCCTAGGCATCCCATATAAACATGTTCCATTTGACCATGACTTACTATTTCTTAATGTCAAGGATGATGAGGAAGTAAATAAGGAACAATGATAGTGGGCTTGAGATAACACTTATGGAGGGTGATTCAAGTTGAACCCTCCCTTATACTCAACCAAGTAAAATTTAGGATCCCACTACTAGGGGGATGGATATCCTATAACTTCTAAAGTGGTAGGCCATACCAATAACTAGAAAACTAGGGATAAGATCTTCAACATACATCAATAGATTAAGAACAACAACTAGAGAAAGAGTGGCTAGGAGAGGAAGCATCAGTTGTTGAAAAACATGAATAACATTAAGAGCTAAAATAAATACCCATTTTATATAGGAATAAGATAAATATACTCTTCTAGTTCAAGCATCTACTATTGAACTAAGGAGAGTTAAAAAAGAATTAGTATAGAAGTTAACACAAGAAAAGGAAAACATAAGTAAGGGAGATATGGAGATAATATACTTGGATTATTTTGATGAGGAAAAAATGACACCTATTATGGTAGCTTCAAAAAAATTAACATCTAACATGAATCTCCCTCCTCTTACATAACATGTGATTGATCCATAAATTGGGAAAATGACATGATGTTATCAAAGGAAACCAAGGGGGGAAAGACCTTAGACCTCATCCATGGAATCACTTGGAGAGACACAACCTTTATTAGAAGGTAAGCCAAGTCAAGAGGAGGATGAGGAATAACTACAACAAGTGAAGATCTTGAGATTACAAGCATTGAAAGTAAAGGAACCCCTTAGCGGTGATTCATCTAGTAAGTTTCTATCTTTACTACCCCCTTAAGACTTTTTTATATAATTTCATTACCTATTTCTTATACCATACCTATCCTAGTCATTTCATTATAATTCTTGTGAAATCAATTTTTGTTAGTCTTTTTTCATGCACCCCGCCTCTACCCATCCAATTTCCACTCCTACATCTTTAACCATTGTCCCTAAAGTCTCCACTGATGCAATTTCCATTTATTTAGTATCCATCCCTTTAACCATTACTATTTATAACCTAGCCACCTCTACTTCCACTCTTATAGTTTCTACTTCTAAAGTCACAATCCAACCCATCACTCAAATTATTCTCTCTTCTATCTAATTGGGTTCACATCTACTTTATTCGATACTAGTCTAGACCAAAACATTAGTAACAACTAAGAGGGCCCCAAAAAAGAGATTAGTCTATGTTATGCATCTCATTCCATAATTTATGAACATAGAATAATAATTATAATCTACCCCTTGATGCAAAAACCCTCCATTGAGCCTAAAGAACATGCACAAATAAAAGCTCAACCATCAAATCCTTCAAATCTCACTCTTCTAGATTGGGCCAAAGAGTTAATAGATTTTACTTTAAGAGGTCCAATATGAATATTAATGTGATTCCCATGGTGATCTCACTATTTGACAAAGCCACAACCTCAATCCATAGGGTCAGAAAAAGAAAGATTAATGATAATGCTAAGAGAGGGTTGATTTTAGAGGAAAGAGAAGAAATTTATTCCCTTTAAAAAATGTAGGATATGAAGAAGGGTCAGTAACCATACATTGAGGACCTCAATTCATATATGGAGATCCATACTAAGGTAGTACTATCCATCCATGATGGAATGAAGATGGGTAGACAGGAATTGAAAGAAGAGTTGAATATTCATAGAGAATAGCAATATGTAATACAAGTTCCCCCAAGTATAGAATAAGATGTAAAAAATGTGGCACTTAGGTTGTATGGAATTTTGGATACAATTCATTCCTTGATATTCCAATTGGATTTACATGTGAATTCAATAAAAAAATTATTTAAGCTTATTAGATAAGATTAAAATAAATTGAATTTCTTGGTATTATACACCCCTAATAAGGAGTTTAACCACCTAGATCTGATGACCTCTATGGAGGAATCTAATGCATTTAATTTATCTCTCATCAAGATAAATATGCCTGGTATTCGGTGTCATATTTTGAAGCTCTAGTGAATAAGCTAGCAAAACAAGAAAAACAAGTAACACAAATTATGGGTGAGCTTGAATTAACATGAGTCCAAGATAACAAATGGAATCTATAATCTTAGACTCCTTTTGATCAGATGATTCAAAAAGTTTCAAATTATTTCAAACAAATTTTACATGGAATAATCTTGGAGGAAAATGAAGAAAAATTGATCACAACAAGGAGGAAAGCCATAGAGATAGAGGTATTCCATGTTGAATTTCAAACCACCAAAATAGAACATACAAGGTTGATAGAATGAATAGGTAGGGTAACTATACCTCATCTTGTTTATATGAGCTTAATTCACATGTAACATGCTAAGGTATATAAGTACTATCAAGACTTATATGTAAACAATAAATCAGCATTAGTTCCACCTATCAATTCTACTTCTCAAACCCTACCCACAGTGCCAATAATAACACTACCATCAACTTTATCCCCTTTTGGTTCAACAAATACATGAATGCTACCTCATATTTTAGATATAAATATAATTCTAGTGTAGTGAATGAGTGAATCATCAGTTACATTTCCAATCACCACATCTATAACAATAATCACAATAAAAATTCCAACAATAGTTTTAACAAGTGTTAAGTATGAGCTAATTTAGCTTAAAATCAAAGGCTATTTTTTTCACAATTTTACATGTAAAGGCTATAAAATAATAGTTAAGTTTTAGTTATGTCCATCTTATAATTAAATAAATTATTTTTTTCTAGCATGTACACATTGCATGTCTGAGGTATCTATAAGTCATGACATGAAACTAAGACTTATGATCTAGTCATTCAAGATGTAATCAAAGCCTTATATACTTGGAAGATGAAACAACCCCTTACCTAAGTTATTTATATACATGTAGAACCTATTTTCAAAGGTTTTATGTTTTTGGATTAATATACATGAAGAGATCAAGAGATTGATTGTCATGAAAATGTGTTTTTTCTTTCTTCTTCCTTCTCTATGTTAATGAAATTAAAGTTTATTTATATATATTAATTTAATAATTTAGAAGTGTGCTAATGTTATAGATGAATTTGTTTATTTCAATTAATGAATATTAATCTTAGATGTGTAATAGTAATTGAGGATCGATAGGTTTCATTTGTTTAAGTAGTTAGTAAAGGTTAAATTGATAATCAAAGGTGTGTGTATATATATATATATATCTATATTGATAGAGTATTCTAGGCATGAGTCATAACTACCCTAGATAAATTTTTCATCTAAACTATAATTTCTTAAACAAGGATGTGCAACAATATCCCTAAGAATAGTAACCTTCAGTTGAGATCCTTGAGCATCCTATATTTGTTATCCTAGACTGCTAACTAGTCTTGTTCATGATTATGCAATAGCTACAAATGGAAAACACTTTATTTTGGAGATACTTTTCCACCAAATAAATAACCTTAGAAGTCACCTTTCAAGAATAAATAATTTTATTTTATGCCTTACCGTTCTTTCCCCATTTGAGTTTTTTATGATCTACCCACCATAGAATTGTTATCCACCCATCCAACTCACCTGGCGATTAATTTCTATCATATTCCATGTATTCATTGACAAAACTTGGTTAAACAATGTATAAACTCAACCTTTTATTCCATCACCTAGTTATATACCTAAAAAACATGCCCTAGATTAGAATCTTGTTCCAGATTTATCATAAAATGTTAGAAGTTACCTCTTTTAAAATTTATGAGCTATGCATTAAACCCACATCAATAGAAAAAAGTTAGCATTAGGAGGGAAACCTTGTGTATTTCCCCAATAATAGAAGTTAATCACTACATAGATATGAAATGGAGACACCTGAGAGATCAATAAGGTATAGACTTTTGGTTTCAACATTGTAAATTCTTAGGAGTCCTAAATCTATACCTATCATCCCTAATATAATCAAGATAGGACACCTTACCCTATAGTAAATGTCCTAATTATCAATCCTCCTATGGCTCAACCTTGTTTACTTGGATTTGCTATTGTTATCCTTGGAGACCTACACAATCTTCCTAGGATTATCAAAAAGTACTTGCCTAGCTTTTCCTCCTCAAATGGGAAGATCGTAGAAGAACACATCAAATATTTAAAGGCCACTCTAAGGTTAATAAATTTCATCCATGAGGATGTTTCATGAAATATTTTTCCATTTACTCTATAAGATTATTCTTATGATTGGTATCTCAATTTGTAGGAAAATTCTATCACCTTATGGAATGAGTGTCAAAATATGTTATTTTTAGATTTTGGACAAGTGACTAATCTAGTCTTGGTGTACAATTTCTTCAAAAACATGAAAATGGAACCTAAATAGTTAATCTATACCTTTCATGTAATATTTTAGAAGATGTACACTCAATTAAATACCATGTATAAGCCAAATGTGAATTTGACATTCAAGGTATATAAGAATGCCCTTGATCCTATTACTATAGTACTATTGTGAAGAGATACCACTACCAATACTTTAGATTTGTCATTCTAGGAAGCTATTAATATCAACAAACATCTCAATCCACATCTTATCCCTTAAAATTTAAGGGGCCAAACATTCAACAATGAACTCTCATCTTTGAATACAATTTCACATGTAAATCAAAATTCCTCTACATTCAACTAGAATAATTCCACACTTTATCTCCTATAATGAAACAAACAAAAAATCAAAATTAAGATTTCTTGAATAATCAGATACAAATTAATGGCCACCATAAAAATAAACATCAAGCCCACACAAACACAACATTTGCTCAGGATTCTAAGCCCACACAAATCCAACAAAGCTAAATTGAATTCTATAAAAATAATGGTCCAAAAGTTGAGTAATGATTTCTTGAATATGTAGAGAAGGATGGGTAATACTACTAATCAAATTTATAATTAGTATTATAGCTTTCCAAGATACAATAGGCCTACCAATAATGTAGAATAGTAATAGTCTAATAAGCTGCTAGAAATCAATATCATGGAGATAAATTTGCCTAATTGGATAGAGTTTAATACACCTTAAAGAATGGATAATTGGACTATATAGATTTTTTTGCATCCTTTAAAATCTTCCATAGTGAAATGACTAGACATGATCAAATGATGAATTCTCCATATCTACCTCATGATTATGGCCCTTCAAGTTCAATTATAGTATTTGAAACCTATGAGTCTTCCTTCCCTAATGAAGATAAAAATATATTGGAGAATATTTATGATGAATTAGAAGCATTCTAGTAGTCTAATAGGAATAATTATAACCTAATGAATAGGTAAATTCTCACCACTTCTACTCCTCCCAATGATATAGTTATCCCTCCAAATCCCAAAGCTGATAATAATCCTCCTCCCCTAAAAGGGAATTATTAACCTTATTATAAAGAGAAATAAAATAAGTGAAGATACACTATTATTGAGGATATGAATAAAATTAAGACCAATATCACTCTTCATGAATTAACACAAATCATAGAGTAGAAGGAGCTCTTATGTAAGTCCATCATAGGTATGTCTATCACAAAAAAGTCCAAGATAACTAACATAATTATTATATACAAAACAAAGCCTGAGGTTCCCCATTTCTTGTTGACCATTCATTAATTTGGGAAGAATATACATAATTGTCTGGTAGATTCTAGATCTTCAACAATAATAATGCCAAATTCCATTTGTCAGAAGCTTAGTTTAACCTTGAATCCATCCAACAAGACTGTGTCATAGCTGGATAAAATAACAGTGCCTCAATTGGGAAAATATAATCATGTAAGAATTTAGGTTGCCTTAGAACCTAGAGTAAAAATGTCTATTGACATATTGGTAGTGGATATTCCTAAAGGATATGGATTATTTTTGAGTAGATGTTGGTCAAAAATGTTAAATGAATATCTTTCCATGAACTTTCTACATATTTGGTTGCCTTAGAGAGGCATTGCTAACTAGATCAAGATTGGTCGAGAGCCAAGGATGAAGCATCCTATTACAAAGTATAAAACCACCAATGAAGAGGTAATTAATAAGTTTCATAGTCTTAAAATCTATACATTTATTACAAAACATGAAGTACAGGAAGAAATTCAAGACCCCTCCAAATTATGGACCCTCCATTTCAATGGAGTGAGATCCAATCAAGGATCAAGTGTTAGCATCAAGCTGATCAATCTAGAAGGAAAGAAATTGTTAGCATCATACAAGCTCCAATTCTTGTGCACCAATAATAGATCAAAATATGAGGTCCTAATTATGGGATTATAGTTTTCCCTTAAGAACAATGTCAAAGAACTATTGGGATATGCAGACTCTAAACTTGTGATTAACTAGGTTAGAAATAAAAATAAATGAAAATTATCATATTAAAATAAATACAAGCATATATCTTAGGATATAATTGAATCATTTCAAGATTTCAACATAGTAGTTATCCTAACAATACAAACCAAGATACCAATTCACTGGCCACTATAGTAGTTAATTTGGCACCCTCACAAGAGTCAACAATCCATAATTTATCCATTGAATTGGTAAATTGTCCTTTAGTACCAGACATTGTTCAAAATTTTCAAGTGTTTTGGGATGACCAATAGATCATTCTATTTAGACAAATTTAGGGCAATTAAAATCTTAGATAATTGATGATGAAGAAAGAAGCCATAGGTGCCATGAAGAATTGGATGAATAATGTGTTATTCAACTAAAGGATAATCATCTCCTATTGGGGATGGTCACCTTGTAAAAGACCTTTGATACAAATCCTTAGGCACAATAAAAAAGGTAGTTCAAAATTAATGAATCCATATTTAGCCTAGAAAATGTAGGTGATGAAAGGAATGCACACTTCATTAATATTGTCTTAAGTTGCACACCAAAAGAAAGGGAAAAGGTTAAATAACTAAATATAAGGTATAATAAATATGTAATTGCATGGACCTATGATGAATTTAGGATATTTAATCTTAAATTCATCACCCATATGATTCCATAAAAGCATAATCATAAACCATTTTGGCAAAGGCAAAGATTGGTTAATCCTATCTTAAAACCATTGATCTAAAAGGAAGTAGAGAAGATGATAAATGATAAGATAGTTTTTTCTATTAGGCATTCAACATGGGTGGTCAATCTAGTTCTAGTTAAGAAAAAAAGTGATGGAATTAGACCATGTGTTGACTTTAGGAATATGAATAAGCTTCTGACAAAGATAATTATCCTTTGCTCTCATTAGATGAGGTAATAAAAATTGTGATTCGGTCTAAAATGATGTCTTTTTTTTATTGTTTTTAATGCTATAATTAAGTACTAGTTTTTTTACCCAACATCCCCCTTTTTTACTTAGGAAATGGGGACCCAATTTTTTTTAAATTATTTCCTTGATTTTGATCCCCCTCTTCTATATGTTTATGCAAATTATGGTAAAAGATCATGATTTGGCCAATTATACTTTGGCAAGATGGCATTGATATTGTGTTTTCATAAACTAAATATTTTGTTCTATCAGGTTCATTACTTTGATATAATTGTTACAAACTTATGTTTTCATGGACTAACCTTCTTTGAGAGTCTTTGTCAGGATTTATATTTTTGAGTTATTCTCTTTAGAGCTTTTGTTCTATATGAATTGGTCTTCAGGTTTATTGTGTTAGACATTTTGTCTATAGATTTTTCTCTTTGTAGCATTTTCCCTATAATAGTTATACTACAATAATATCCCTAAATTAGAATTATTCTTGCAGATAATCTTGTTGATACACTTTCAATAATAGAATGACCCTTTTACCCCTTTGAACCTACCCTTTAGGATTTGTGAAACATGTCCTTCAGCATTCTTATTGTGGCCATTTTTTTGGATAGAATTCCCTTAGACCTTTTACAGTGGCCCTTTAGCCACTCCACATATTTCCTTTGAGACTTTTATCCCAGACCTTTGCATTTTTAAACCTTCCCTTTAGACATTTTTTTTGAGACACTTTCTCCCAACCAATTGAATTCCTTCAAACATTTTCTTCAAGAGAATTAGGTCTTTAAAAGAATTCTTTTGGAAATTTTATTTGAAATAATTCCCTTGATGGAATTCCATTGGGACTTTTGAAAATGATCCTTTGCCTCCAACTTACCCTTTAAAAGTTTTATCAAGGACACGTATTCCTTCAAACTATTTAAACAGACCCTTTGCCCTTTTAAAATTACCCTTTAGGACTTTTGTGGTTACCCTTCAAGACTTTTGTGAGATCCTTTTCCTATCATAATATACCCTATGAAGTAGACCCTTTTGTAATTTTTACCATGAAGTAGACCCTTCATCCCTTTTAACCATGCCTTATGGGACTTTTATCTCAATCACTTTTGCCTTGTGAGCCTATCCTTTGGGAATTTTTTCCCTAGGCCATTTATTTCAAAAATTTTGTCTCAGACATTTTGTCTAATGCAAAAGGCCTAAAACAAATCCTCCAAGGGAACATGCCCTTTGGACTTTTTGAGTTGACCTTTTGAAAATGACCTTTTGGCCCTTTTTGAAGTGACCACTTACCTTTCAAGACTTTGTCCTACGCCCTTTTGTCCTTTATCAAATTCCTTTAGATATTTTATCTGAGACATCATTCCCTTCAACCATTTTTTGACCACCCCTTAAAGTAATTCCTTCAGATATTTTGTCTGAGAGAAATGACCCTTTAGGATAATTATTTTGGAAATTTTATCCAAAATAATTTTGTTGATGAAATTCCTTTAGAATTTCTATCTCAAACATCTTTTCCAACAAAATTAGGGTCCTAAAAATAGAAAACATGCAATAAATTTCTCATAATAATTGCTCCCAAATAAATACTAGACTACCAAGTGGCACTTTTACTTAGAGAGCATTTCAATATGTTTTAAGCTTAAATTAAAATTTTAGCCTAGGCTCAAATCATATTTTTCTATTACTAAAACCTTAGTCTAAAATACTCATGGAGGGTCCTTTATACATATTTTCCAAAAGTACTATGCTAATTCATTTTTTGCTTATATTTGTAGCAATATGGAATCTTAAAGAAATGGTAATGTGTCAAAGTTGATGAGATTAAATTTTATAGTCATGTAGATGTCATTTGACATTCATAAAGATGTCATTTGATGATCATGTGAATGTAAAATTTTACATTAGAAACATGTTAAACTTATAAGATTAAATTTGATAGTCATGTAGATGTTAGTTAATGGTCATGAGGACATCCTTTGATGGTCACGTGAATATCAAATTTAACCTTAGTAATGGCTTATTTATAGAATTAAATTTGACACTGGTGTGAACATTAGTTGATGATCATGACGACATAAATTAAAAGTCATGTGAATGTAAAATTTAACCTCATAAAGTACCCTTTTGGATTCAAATCAAGATCCTAAGACACATGTCTACTCAAGCCAATTTAATTGAATGATGTGTGAGAGAGAGAATTGAATTATCGAAACTCCATGAGAGTGATAATTGTCACCATCATAGGAGCCTAGTACATAGATCCAAAAACCCATAATAAGAAATAAGGAGCCTAGTACATAGATCTTAGAAGCCTTAAGTAGCTACCAAGTGGCACACATATGAAGTAGAGAAAAATAGGGAGTGACAAGTATAAAAAACATAGGAGTTAATGAGCCAAAATCACTAAGATCTATAAATTGCATTAAATCAATAATAAGTAGATCAATGTTGTGAGATCAACATGGATTTTTCAAAGGTCCCAAAATGTGAAAAGAGATTCCAAGTGGCATTCTCATGTTCCATCATGTAAGGGATCAATGGTGCAAGTCCTAGGTGGACTTTCAAAAATCCTAAACTCAATCAGGTATTGACATGCATCACATTTCAAAAGCTAACAGAGCATTATGGGTATAATACTTAGATATTTCTATTGTGTCTATCAATAGACATTGGGTCTCATAGTTGACCTAAATTATGAACATTCATGTTTTAATTTGAATGGAAAATATAAAATTGAAGATCTAGATTCTATAAAAAGCATGGGTGAGCATGCAGTGCACAGTTCAAATTAGTCATGGCTAATAGTAGTGTCACTATTTTAGAACATTGGTATAGTGATTTTGGTCATTCATGCATATATTAGAGTTTCATTTGAAGGTGGCTAATCTAAAATATCAATAGGTTGTTCTCACAAACTATGAAAGGAGGTATGTATAGTTTTGATAAATGGTGTATATATTTTTAGCTTGTATACAATTTGAGATATAATATAAAAAATTTCCTCTATCTTTATACACATGCATATGTTTTATAGCTTTAGCAAAATCTGCTTTAAAATAATAATTATAAGTAGACTCTTATACAATTTTAGACCACAATTATAACTCGTGTTATGACTATCACATGTAATGACCTTGCATGAACTTGGAGGATGAGGTGACCCCTTCCCCAAGTCTATATAAAAAATTGTAATCCAACATAGATTTTTTTCAAAGAATTTTTAAATACAAAAGCAATATCAGTTTTGATCATCAGCAAATGTGTTTGTGTATTTTATTTCCAATTTTTATCTAATTAGTTATTATTTTCTTTGGTTATATGTTTCACTAATCTTTGGTGTGCTAAAGCTGGGAGTGGTTTCTTGATTATTTTGATTGATATAATAATATGTAGGTGTGTAATAGTGACTAAAAGATTGTTAAACATATTGGTTAAGATAGTCAAGTTTAAATTGATTCATAGTTATGATTTTACATGAGTGATTTCTTGGATGTAGTTTTTTGTGTCTATATAGTAGCTGGCTCAGATACTTCATGAGCCTGATCCATAATCTCTTGATTAAGGGTGTGTAATAGCTACCCTAAAAGGATCAACCTTTGTTTGAGTATTATGAATTTCCTACATCATTATTTCCTTAGACTTCTTCTTTGTGTCTGATTATATGTGTGCAATTACTGCTAGCAACAGACATAGGTTCTAAGAGCACTTGTCCTTTTAGAAACTATCCATGGGAGTAGTTATTGAAAATCATATAAGTTTTCTTTTATACCTTACCCTTCCCTCATTTTTGATTTTGTTTTGAGATCTACACATTTTATATTATCAACCAACCACCCATCTAGCTTTCATAGAGATTCACTACCCTTATTAGTAACCACACCTCTATCCAAAAACCTTGTCAACAACCTACATGCCCTAAGCACTATTCCATCAATAGGTTGAAATAAAATACATACCTATAACTCATGCCATCAAGTGGAGTTTACATCTAGTAAGATCCTAAAAATCTAGATGCTACCTCATTATGGTTGTGGTGTGCATAAAACCCACACCAATAGTTAACTAGTGATATAAGGAGGGTCAAAACCCACTATAGTAGTAGTTATCCTTTACATAGAGTTGCATTAGAGTCACCTAGGAGTGTGACTAGATCTAATTCCCATGCTAGTTTATTAGTATCACCCTTATAAAATCATAAGAGACCTAGAACAGTGCTAATAGCCCTAGTTCTAAAAAATCCCCCTCCAATAGGGAACACCTTACTTGTAAGGAACCCTTTACCTATTAATTAACCAATGGCTCAAAAATAAACATAGTTAGTTGGATCTACTATCATTTTCCAAGAAGATGTGCATAATTTGCCTCAAAATCCCAAAAAAGTACTTGCCATCCTTTTCTCATTTAAAATTAAGGATAATAGAGGAACATTTCAAATCATTTAAAGATACTTCAAGATTAATGAATGCCATAGATGAGGATGTTGCATGAAAATTATTTCCTTTTAATTTTATGGATGCTACTTATGATTTATATTTAAATCTAATGGAAAATTCCATCACTTATTAGGATGAATCTCAAGCACATTTCCTTGTGTAGTTTAGATAGGTCACCAATCCTAGTTTGGTATACTAACAATTCACCAACATGAAGAGGGAACATAACGAGCCCATCTATGATTTTAATGTAAGATAGTAGAAGATGTAAAACTAGTTAACCCTGAGATATAAAGTAGAGGTGACATTAGCATTAGAAATGTACAAGAACACATTGGACCCTATCACTACCATGTTTTTGAGAAGATAAATTATGTCTAACACTTTGGTGTTATTATTTTAAGAGGATATCACCATAGATATGTAGATCAATCCTCCAATTCTTAGAGCACCTAATGCCAACAATAGCTTTCTAGCATTAAATCTAGTTCCGCATGTAAAGCAAAATGTCCTAGCATTCAATCAAAGCTAGTTATATACACTACCTCCCATGACATAGAAAACATAGCCAAATTTAAATTACTTAAAAAATCATGTGATGGGCGATGGTTATCAGTATAACCAACAAGTGAATACACTCCTAGATGTTATTTTACAAGGTATGGATCCACAAAGGTAGAATTATATTCTATTCATAAAATGGTTCAAAAGTTAGTAATGATTTCATAAATATGCAAAGAAATATGGGAAATGAAAATGAACCAAATGACGATCAAAATACTAGGTTTGAGAGATATAATATACCATTCAATAGGCCTGAACAACCTAACAAGTTTCTAGAGATTAACATAACAAATATGGCCCTTCCTAATTGGTGTAGAATTCATAATACTTTTGAGTATGGTGAGATCAATTACATTGAATTTTGTGTAGCATTTGAAATCTTTCAAAGAGAAGTAGTTAGATAAGATTAGATGCATAATCTACCTAAACATCATCTATATCCAAGCTCTTCCAGAACTACCATTTTCTTTTAAACTCATGAGTTTACTTTTCTAGGTGAAGATGACAATGAACCATAGGATAACATGGACAAAATTTATGCTTTCTAGTAATTCCATAGAGGTGTATACAATCTAAAGACTATGCATCCACTCACAACATTAACCCTTACAAATACCATGGTAATTCCTCCTAATTTGAAAGTAGACAATAATCCAACCCTACAAAGGGGAAATATTAGTAGCAGAGCAAGGAATAACCAAGTAAAGGAGGATACAACATTGGTAAGGATATGAAGAAGATCAAGGCAAATATAACTCTTCATGAGTTAGCATAGATCACTAAAAAAAGAAGGTAATCTATAAATCCATTACTAAGAAGGTGCCTATGGAGAAATTAAATGCATATATAGAAAAATTGAAAGCATCTAACACCAACGTCATCTATAAGAGCAAGCCAAAAGTTTCACCCTTTTTGCTAACTATCTAGGCATTCAATAAGAACATTCATAATTACTTAGTTGATTTTGGATAATTTACAACCATCATGCTTACATTAATATGTCAAAATATTGGTTTGATTCTAAGCCCTTTAAAGAGTATAATTTCACAATTAGATAAAATAGTGGTCTTAGTAGTTTGAGAATTGAACAATGTGTGTATTCAAGTATCATCTGAGCCAAGAGTTTAAATGCCCATTGATATTTTAGTGGTAGACATAAATGAAATCTATGGTCTATTGATGAGCAAGGATTGTTCCAAAACACTTAATAGGTATCACCTTATAGACTTTTCTCATATATGGATACTATAGAGAGGATTTATAAGTCCGATTAGAATTAACAGAGAGCCAAGAATGAAGTATCTCATTACAAAGTACAATTTTAGGAATGAAGAGGTAAAGTATGAGTATCCTAAACTTGGTATTTATACCTTTACTACTCATAATCAATTATAGAACCTAGAACCTGAAGGTTCCAATTAGCTATAGACTCTACACTTTGATGGTTCTAGATCTAAGAAAAGATCAGGCATGAGAATTGAGTTGATTGATCCATAAGGTAAAAAATTCTTGGTAGCATATAGGTTACAGTTTCCATGTACTAATAATAGAGTTGAGTATGAAGCTTTAGTTTTGAGACTACAATTTTCACTCAAAAATAATGTCAAACAAGAATCAGTATTTGGAAACTCAAAGTTCATGGTCAATCAAGTTATAAATAAGTACTAATGCAAGCTGTCTTATCTGAAGAGATATAATCATAATGTGTGGGTTCTAATTGAAATATTTGAAGTTTTTAACATAGTAACACTCTCTAGAGAGCAAAAATATACCACTAATTTATTAGATATTATTTTTGCTAATCTGGAGCCATTACAAGAATATAAGGTAAAGAAGTTCTCCATTGAAATGGTACTTTATCCTTCCATTCTGGATAATGTAAAAAAACTCTACGTATTTGATGATGACCAATAGATTATTCAATTTTTAACAAATTCAAGGGAATTAAAATCCCAAATAATTAGTGATAAGGATGTTTATAATCTTTTTCAAAAGGAATCAGATAAAGAGGGCATTCTTTAGCTCAAATAAAATTGAATTCTAGGTGGTTTGGTCTCTTTGGAGAGACCATTTGACATAGATACTTAGGCATAGTATTTAAGACAACCAAATGTTAATCAATTACACTTAAGAAAGAGAAATCTAGGAGATAAACATTACTCATGTTATGTTAATAGTGGTCTTAGCTACACCCTAGAAGAGAGGTAGGGAGTGAAGTATTTAATTTCTCTATATAGGGACATCATTGCCTAAACATATGAATATCTAAAAGTATATGACCCATAGGTCATCACTCACACAATTCATTTAAAATTAGATCATAAACCAATTAAATAGAGGTAAATAATAGTCAATCCTATTCTAGAGCCTCTCATTCATAGAGAAGTGGAGAAGCTTTTAAATGTAAAAAACATCTTCTCAATCTAAAATTCTACCTAGGTGGCCAATTTGGTCCCAGTAAGAAACAAGAATGGTGAGATCACATTATGTTTGGAATTTATAAATATGAATAAGCCTTTTAAAAAAAATATAATTATCCCCTACCTTCTCTAGATGAAGTGATATAAATAGTAAGTAGTTCTACAATGATGTCTTTCTTAGATGGATTTTATAGTTAAAATCAGGTACTAGTGCAATCTAAAGATAGAATGAAAATGATGTTCACTATAAAGTGGGAAAATTATGCATATAAGAGGATGCCATTCAACCTAATAAATGTAGGAGTGACCTTTCAATGTACCATGGATCACACTTCCAAAGGATTGATATGAAAATGTATAATCCTCTATATGGATGATCTCACAATATTTTCAAAGAATTAGAAGGATCACATAAGTCACCTATAGTCCATAGTTGAGAGATACAAAAGATTTAGTATTTCACTAAACCCAAAGAAGAACATATTTAGAGTGATTAAAGGTAATATTTTTGAACACATCATCATCAAGGATGGGATCACCATTGATCCAAATAAAATTCAACCAATCTCAAGAATTTATCTACCAAATAAAAAGAAAGAGATTAAATCATTATTCAAAATGATCAAATTTGTAAGGAAGTTCATCTCAAGATTTTCAAAGATTATCAAACCCCTGAATTCCATGCTCAAGTAGGATGCCAAAATAAAATGGACAACCAAAGCCCAAAAGTCATTTCAAGACATTGAAGATGTGATATCATAGGCTCTAATATTGATTAGTCCAGATTTTATGAAATATTTATATTTATACTCATTTTCTTCAAAGCATATTATTGTTACTATCACCATGTATAAGAAGGATGAGACTGAGCATCTAATCGCATTCATGAGTACAAACCTAAAAGATGAAAAAATCATGTAATTTATGATTGATAAATAGATTTTTTCCCTTGTTAAAGTAATGAAGAAATTTTGGCACTTTATCTTGAGAAATAAAGTCATTACCATCATGCTTGATACTACTATAAAGCTCACCCTATCATAAAACAATCTAGGAGAATGATGAGGCAAATGAATGGACAAGTTATAAGAATTTGACATAGAGATCAAGCCTACAAAGATCATTCAAGGGCAAGGCATTATTCATCTTATGACTAAACTAGATCCATGCATCACAATTGAATAGGTATGTGAAGCTTAAATATCTAAAGGAGAATGGTATGCTAATATAGTATAGTATTTATTTATAGTAACTTGTTCTTGAGAGCTCAATAGAGAGAGAAGAAGAGCTTTGAGGGTAAAAGATGCTCATTACATGATTAAGAAGGTAGTCATATATAGGATAAATTATAAATGTATTTATCTTAGGTGTGTATCTATAGAGAAAGCTAAATAAATCTTAGAGAAATTACATCATAAGATAGGTAGTGGTCATCTTTTTGGTAATACCACAGCCTATAAGATCTAAGAATAGGTTACTATTGGCCAAAAATTTTAAAATATGCTCATGCTCATGTGAAAATGTGATATCCCCATTTCTCTTCAATTCTGAAACTTGATATTTTCTGACTATTTCACTATATTTTACTTTTGCATGAAATAAGATACGATTTTGCAAGATAAATTCAAATAATAAATAAACCACAGTAAATCACTTAACTGGCAAATCAGTGCTCTTATTATTCTTCAGAATGATTACAATAATGAATCTCTGGCATGCATATAAAATAATACAAATATCATCTCAAACCCTGATCTTTTGCAAATCTGAAACGGCTCTAATACAGAAGATCTTGATCTGTGCAATATCTGAATCAATACCCTGAATCAAAAACGTAATAAAATAAATACATGTAATACCTATGATAACTTCTGTGTGAAGCTATCTCTCAAATCTGTATACCTCTGTGATAACTTCTGTATGAAGCTATCTCTCAATTTGGCAATAAATTAGCTGATATCTCACAGCCTCTAAATCACACACAATGAAGAGTTGACATTCTCCACTGCAATGGAATCCTGGAACCCTTGGCTCAGTCTTCACAGAAGAATTCTTCAAAATCAATAATCAATAATCAATGCATAATCCATAATGGCCTCCATGAGAAACCCTTATACCCTCAAAAAGATATGCTTGCCCTAATTAGGGTTTCTAATTAAAAATAGGCTAAATAATTAATATTTGATTAAATCAATCAAATATTAATATCTCCCTCAATACATGTCAGATCCTCGAACCGATTGAAGTAGGTGAATCAGGGAGTGATTCTGCACATGACCATACCAAAATAAGGCCGCTCCACTGCATGTCAAATATCCCTAAAAAGTAGGAGCTCAAGTCCAATGTGTCTAAAATAACCTGAATGAAAACCAAATGTAGAAATTTTGTGAATCAAAGTCAATCCAAGCTCCATTATGACCCTCTATCCATCCTATTAGCCTACAAAGGTCGCATAATAGGCTAATCATCAAGACTGTCAATGTCCAAGAAAAAGGGGACATGACAATCTGCCCCTCCGGAAATTGCTTGTCCCCAAGCAATCTCAGAACAATGAACTACTCAATCCACCTGGATCCCAAGGAAAAAGTTGTGTAACATCCATCATGTCACTAATCAACCCATGTGAATAAATCATCAACATCAATAGCATCAACAGTATCAAAATTAGCAACTGAAAAACTGCACTCGACACCCAAACAACTATCTGAAGACCAACTGTAGATGCCGGTAGAAGAAACCACTCTGAGGGACTCAAGCCAACTAAAATATCAACTCTATCAAAATTCAAGTCCCTATCTAACTGATACTCACATCCAACTAGACCGTGTATATGACAATCTTTGGTCCCTGAGTCACTGACGCAAAAACTAATCTCAGGATGCAAAGAAAAATAAGGAGCATACCTCACCATATGATGCTGGTAAGAAACCCCAAACTCTACTACTGGCTCACTATTGCCACATTGGGACTCAATGGATGGCTCCAATCTCGGCTCAACAAACATCACCTCAACATCCATGTAAGGTAACATAGTAGAAAGGGTTCGTAAAATCTCCTCACCCAATCTGCTAATAGCACTAGAACCTTAAACAAGAACACCTTCTATCATCTTATGTGAGTCCAGACAAACACCTGAACTATCCAAAAAATACTCCATGAATGGTTCAGTGCAGTAGAAATTATATGTGGAAGCATCAACATACTCCCCCACACACCCCAACTGATCTCTCTGTAAAGGTGGCACAACCAACTATACCACACTATCATCCGTGTGAGAATAATCAATCTAGAGACTCAACTCCACTGGTATCTCAAGCTCATCAGAATCAGGTACTCCTAAATCCTGAACGTGTGTATCAGCATCAGCAATATGCTCCTCAGCAACAACTGCAGGAATGTACTCACCACCAACCACCTCAATACACAAATGGTCACCCATACTCTGTAAATCAATGCCAAAGCTCATATCAACAGATGAAGTATCAACAACTGTAGCATCACTGTCTAACTCTTCCATACGAAAAGAAACAACCAGTGAAACTAAGTCCTCAAAACTGTCCACAACATTCTCATGAGTATCATCTACAATAATAGGATCCTGGGACTCTTCTACAATCTCTACGATAGCTGAGAGATCATCAACCCTCAATGCACTAACATCTGAGCCCACCTGTACACTCTGAGTGCAAACATCTAACTCATCCTCATCTTCACTATATCTTATCTCATAATCATAATAATTATGGGACATGCTGCTCTCTCATCTAAGTGATCTGTAGTGCTCTCTCCTCAGCTTAACAAAGCGATCAAAAGACAACCTCCCCTGAGCTCGTGGAGTTAATAACTTCCACTCATCTTTTGCTGTCATATACCGTGTGGATTTGTCTTTGGATGTAGGGTATGAAAGAATTTCATTCATCTTCCTCTGGGTTTCATCCAACTGCTTCAAACTGTGTTCCAGCTTCTTCATATCATTGTCCCACTGTTTTTGAGTATATGAAGGCATCATGATACTTTGCTGATTCAATCTACCCAAACTACCCAACAGGATGGCAAGACATTAGCTCTGATACCACTGTGATATCCCCATTTCTCTTCAATTCTGAAACTTGATATTTTGTGACTATTTCACTATATTTTACTTTTGCATGAAATAAGATACGATTTTGCAAGATAAATTCAAATAATAAATAAACCACAGTAAATCACTTAACTGGCAAATCAGTGCTCTTATTATTCTTCAGAATGATTACAATAATGAATCTCTGGCACGCATATAAAATAATACAAATATCATCTCAAACCCTGATCTTTTGCAAATCTAAAACAGCTCTAATACAGAAGATCTTGATATGTGCAATATCTGAATCAATACCCTGAATCAAAAACTTAATAAAATAAATACCTGTAATACCTATGATAACTTCTGTGTGAAGCTATCTCTCAAATCTGTATACCTCTGTGATAACTTCTGTATGAAGCTATCTCTCAATTTGGCAATAAATTAGCTGATATTTCACAGCCTCTAAATTGCACACAATGAAGAGTTGACGTTCTCCACTACAATGGAATCCTGGAACCCTTGGCTCAGTCTTCACAGAAGAATTCTTCAAAATCAATAATCCATAATCAATGCATAATCCATAATGGCCTCCATGAGAAACCCTTATACCCTCAAAAATATATGCTTGCCCTAATTAGGGTTTCTTAAATTAGAATTAGGGTTTCTAATTAAAAATAGGCTAAATAATTAATATTTGATTAAATCAATCAAATATTAATATCTCCCTCAATACATGTCAGATCCTCGAACCGATCGAAGCAGGTGAATCAAGGAGTGATTCTGCACATGACCATACCAAAATAAGGCCACTCCACTGCATGCAAATATCCCTAAAAAGTAGGAGCTCAAGTCCAATGTGTTTGAAATAACCTAAATGAAAACCAAATGTAGAAATTTTGTGAATCAAAGTCAATCCAAGCTCCATTATGACCCTCTATCCATCCTATTAGCCTACGAAGGTCGCATAATAGGCTAATCATCAAGACTGTCAATGTCCAAGAAAAAGGGGACATGACAGAAAACATGCCACGAATGTCAAGATTTGGCAAAGAGAAAAGTACATGCAATAATGTCTTTATAGCTAGTTATTGAAGGAAGGCCATTTGCCTAGTGGGTTTTAGACTTCATTGGTATCATCAACCCAAATTCCTCAATGGGCCATACATTCATACTTACTACTAAATATTATTTCACTAGATGGATTGAAGCCATAGCCACAAATAATTTCATAGCACAAGATGTGATTCACTTCTTAGAAAAAACACATAACAACTAGATTTGGCATGCTTATTTCTCTAATTTGTGATAATGGACCAACTTTCAAATCGATAGAATTTACTATTCACATGACAACCATATTATTATCAGGTTAACTTCTAACCATTACCCTTAGGTAAATGGACTAAAAAAATCAATGAACAAAAATGAGATTGATGCAATTAAGAAATAAGTTGGAGACAAGCTTAGGGACTATCACAATTTATTGAAGTATGCTTTTTGGGTAGACTAGACTAGACATAATCAAGCCCTTAAAGCTTCACCCTTCCTGTTGGTATATGGATGCAAGCCTATGTTCCCAATTATTTTGAAGCTACCTACTTATCAGTTCATGAAAGAGTACATGGAACTAAGAGATAAAGTAAAATCAAGGCTGATGGACATCATAGAAATGGAAATTTTAAGGATTGAGGCCTTAATTTAGTAAATAACAATATGTGGTCAAGAGGTGGTTTTATAAGAGAGTGAAAGTAAAAGCATTCAATATTTTAGATTTGGTGATACTTTGGGATAAATTCCATGAGAAGAAAGGTCAACATGACAAGTTTACCCCACTATGGATTAGACCATCTAGATTTCAGAGATCATGGGCAATAATGCATTTCATCTAAAGGACATCCAAGGTAATGAGCTTACATATCTAGTCAATAGATAATTCTTAAAACACTACTCAAGGTTGTACCATCTAATGATGTTAATGAGTAATGAGGGATAGATGAATGTAGCTATAGGATTAGATTAGATTTCTCACTTTCTTAGAATAGTTTCCTACTTTCTAGATTAATCTTTCCTACTTTTAGTATTTTGATTTCATAGATTAGTTTCCTATTTTCTAGATTAGATTTTAGTGCTTTCTTAGTTTAGTTTCTTGCTTTCTTAGATTAGTTATTCTTTATTTTATTGGATAATTAGAATTATGTTTGCTCTAATTATAACCAAGTTAAAATCCAAACCAACTAAGCTTATTACTTGTGGAAAAGGGGAAAATTAAAATCTTGATACTTTGGGACTAGTTTACAAATTAAGTGTATTTTTGTGTTTTTGAGTCTTTAGGATGAAGGTTGATAATCATGAATTATTGTGAATGGTGTCATAGTTGAATAATGTTACTAGACATATGGAACTTACTCTCAAAGTACTTCATATAAATCTAGAATGTTTTTTTTATTTTATTGGATCAAGTGCACTTATCACATTAAATACCTCTTGGAAGTGATAATTCTAGGTATAGGTGTAATTGGTAGGGACATTCTAGTAATGATTTGTTTTATAATCATACCAAATCACTAGGGTTCCATCTCTTCTCTTTTCCATTCAAGAATAAAATAAGAGCAAAATAAAAATAAAATAAGAAAGAACCAATGGATTCAAAAGAGAAAAATAAAATATAAATAAAATCAAAAGTATCACATGATAAAATAAGGTCAATGTACCATGCATCATGATCAAAAAAATAATGGAAGGATAAGATAAAGAGCCCAAGGTATTTATATTGTGGCTATGGATACCTAGATGGTAGTAGATGAATGCCTAAGATTCCCTTATCTTTGAGATTTAATATATATTGAAAGGAAACCTAGATCCCCATCAAAGCCTTTGAAAAAAATCATCACAATAGGGGTTAAATAAAATACATGTTTGACACACATAGATCCAAGAAAATTAGAAGGCAAGTATGTTGTGTGAATTAACTTAGGAGCCTCCTTCATTTTTTTGATTTAAGTATTCTTCTGTGGCACACTTCATGATTGATTCAGGATTGCAAATTAGAGTTTTGGGTTCTTGAATACTCAGGAGTATTCCCCCATGTAAGTCACAATTTGTTGTACATAACATCCCCCATTTTCATAAGAAATGGGAACCCACTCTTTTTAGATTATTGTCTTGATTTTAAGTCCCCTCTTCTATATGTTTGTGCAAATTTTGGGAAAAGATCATGATTTGGCCTATTGATATTGTGTTTTCATAGAATAAATCTTTTATTCTATCAAGTTTTATACTTTGAGCTAATTTTTGTAGACTTATGTTTTCATGGACTAACCTTCTTTGAGAGTCTTTGTTGGGATTTATGTTTTTGGGATTTTCTCTTCGAAACTTTTATTCCACATGAATTGGACTTCATGTTTATTATGTCATACATTTTATTCGATAGAATTTCCTCTTCGTATCATTTTCCCTACAACAATTCTATCATAATGATTTCCTTGAATTAGACTTATTTTTATGGATAATCTTACTGATACATTTCCATAGACATAATTGACCTTTTCCCCATTTGAACCTACACTTAGGGATTTTTGCAAAATGTCCATCATTTTTGTTATGTCCATTTTTCTTAACAAAATTCCTTCAGACCTTTTGTAATATCCCTTTAACCCCTCCACACATTTCCTTTGGGAATTTTATCCTACACCTTTGCCTTTTTGAACCTTTCCTTCAGAAATTTCATCTGAGACACTTTCCCCTAGCCAATTAAATTCCTTTAGACATTTTATTTGAGAGAATTGGGCATTTGGGCATTTGGGAGAATTCCTTTAGACATTTTGTCCTAAAAAAATTTCCTAATGGAATTCCTTTGAGACTTTTGAAAATGATCTTTTGCCTTCAACTTACCCTTCAATAGTTTTTTCAATGACACGTATTCCTTTAGATTGTATAAACATACCCTTCATCCTTTTGAAAGTTCCCTTCAAGACTTTTGTGGTTACCATTAAAAAAATTTGCAAGGGCCCTTTCCCATCATAATGTACTCTATGAAGTAGATCCTTTAGGAATTTTTGCCATGAAGTAGACCCTTAGGCCCTTTTAACCATGCCCTTCAGGACTTTTGTCTAGATCTCTTTTTCCCTATGAGCCTATCCTTTGGGACTTGTCACCCTAGGCCATTTTCTTCAAAATTTGTATCTTGGAAATTTTGTCTAATGTGAAATTCTTAAGACAATTTACCCAAGGGCACATGCCCTTTGAAATTTTTGAGCTGATCCTTTAGACATTTTGAAAATGACCTTTTAGCCCTTTTTAAAGTGACCATTTACCCTTCAAGACTTTATCATGTGCCCTTTATTCCTTCAACCAATTATTATAGACATTTTATCTAATATATCATGCCCTTTGGCCCTTTTGTGACCACCCCTTTAATTAATTTATTCAAACATTTTTTATGAGAGAAATTATCTTTTGAGAGAATTATTGTGGAAATTTTGTCCAAAATAGATCCCTCAATGGAATTCCTTCAGAATCTATCTCAAATATTTTTTTGATGAAATTAAGGTCCCATTAATATAAAGCTAACAACAATTATCTTAGAATAATTTCCTCAAAACAAATACAAGACTGCCAAGTGGTACCTTTACTTAGAGAGCATTTCAATATGTTTTGAGCTTAATTTAATAAATTAGCCTAAGCCGAAATCATATTTTATTAATACTAAAACCATAGGCTAAAATATTCATACAAGGTCCTTTATACATATTTTTCCAATTACTATGCTAAGTCATTTTTGCTTACATTTGTAGGAATAGGGAATCCCAAAGAAATGGAAACATGTCAAAGTTGATGAGATTAAATTTGAAAGTCATGTGGATATCATTTGATAGTCATGAGGATGTCATTTAATGGTTGTGTTAACATCAAATTTAACTTGAAAAACATGTCAAACTTATGAGATTAAATTTGGCAGTCATACGGATGTCAGTTGAAGGTCATAAGGATGTCATTTGATGTTCGTGTGAATGTTAAATTTAACCTCAGTAATGGATAATTTAGGGAATTAAATTTGATATTCGCATGGATGTCAATTTATGGTCATAAGGATGGAAATTGATGGTCATACAAATGTCAAATTTAACCTCATAAAGTACTCATTTAGATTCAAATCAACATCCAACAGTCTGTGTCTACTCAGGACCATTTAATCAAATGATGTGAGAGCAAGTTGAAATGTTAAAGATACATGAGAGTGACAAGTGTCACCATCATGGGATCCCAGTACATAGAAACAATTACCTAGTGGAATAAATAGGGAGCCCAATACATAAATCTCAAAAGCCCTGAGCAACTACCAAGTGGAACACATATGAAGCAGAGAAAAATAAGGAGTGACAAGTGTCAAGCATATAGGAATCAATGAGCCAAAATCACTAAGATATATAAATTAGTTTAACTTGAGAATAAGGAAATCGATGGTGCAAGATCAACATAGATTTTTCAAAGGTCCCAGAACCAATGAAGAGATAACAAGTGGCATGCTCACATTCTTGTTGACACTTAGATTCACACTCTTGAGGAAATGCTCAAATCTATTCATCTAAGTGGCACAATGGAAACATCTCTCTTGTTATGGGTGATAATTTCACTGAGATGAATCTCTAGATAAAGGGATAGTTCCCTTGATGCACCTTTAAATATCTCTTTTGACTCATAACTATGTATGAAAAAGGTAAGGAAAATGACTATGAAAAATAAGTGGTGATGCACCAATGTATGATATCTTCCCATTTGATTGAAACCATTACTTAAAGATAAAACAAGGTGTTTTCTTACATAGGACTCACAACTCAAGAACCATTGTTACATCAATATTTCATATGCTATATTCAAAAATGTATGCAATTCTTAGGAAGGGAATGAATGATTTCAAAAGGGGTATAATCATGAAGCACTTGTAGGATATCTTTACACTTAGAAATGAAACACTAACAAAGACTTAAAACAATCTCCTTTTTGTAATTTGATAGACCATCAAGAGAACAAGCTAGAAAAGACAATATTTCACTAGACTAAACAAACAATGATTCAATCATTACTCTATATTATAGAATATGAGAGGCAATCACACTTGTATATCGCTGTAAGAGTTTTTTGGGTATAAATCTGGCTAGAGTTTCCCCAATAACCAATGGAGGATCCCAAACAAGCCAAAAGAATGCATATATACAGCCTTTGGGAGGGAGTTGAGCAATTAAGGGAAATTTCTTAGACATGTGTCATCTTGGATGATAATAAATTATATTTGCAAGAGTTACAACTAAATAGATTTATCAGTTATAATTTGTTATCACTGAATAGAAGCATTAGTTATGTTTTGTTACAACTGAATAGAAGCATTAGTTATGTTTTATTACAACTATTACCTCTTTTTTGTCTTTGATTTCCTACCAAGCTCTTAATGTCAATGGCTATTTTTTTTAGCTTGAAATTGAATTTCTATAGGTTGTCATATTTTAGGTATTTATTTCAGACAATTATTTCCTATATGTATTCTCCCATGGAATTCCTTTGGCATTTTGAAATGATCTTTTCTTTTTAAAAATTTGTTTGCAGCCATTTGTCTTTGGACTTTTCATCATCCTATTTGCTTTCAAGCAATTTATCCATAGCTATTTTATTCTCTTTACATTCCTTTGTCATATTGAAATGATCTTTTCTTTCAAACAATTTATCTTGAAATGGACCTTCAAAATTTTTATAGGTGACCCTTTAGCCTTTTAGAAAAGGACCCTTCTCTTCAGACTTTTCATCTGTGGCTTTTTTGTCTTCAAAATTTTCTATCGAGAAATTTCCTTTAGCCTTTTTTCTCGAACGAAATCCTTCAAGAATTTGTTAAGTGCCTTTGCCTTTTTAGAAAGTGAAAATGAACCATTCAGATTTGAAATGGACCTTTTTCAAAGGGAAAAAATACCCTTTGGGAAAAATGTATAGGACACTTTTTTTGAAGAAGATATCCTTCAAGCTTTTGAAAAGGTCCACTTTCTTATAGAATGATCCTTTTAGGAAAAGTGTATCAATCCTTGGCTCCAAAAGTGCCCTTCAAAAAAGTTGTAAATTACCCTTCAAATTAACTGAAGTGATCATTTCTTTGAGAAAATTCCTTTCAACCTTTTTAAAATGCCCCTTCTAGAAAATTAAAAACTTCCCTTCAGAAAATTTGAAAATGAAATGTCCAAAATAAATACACTTAAGGAAAATTTCCTGGGATAAAAAGTCTAAAAGAATTTGGCACAAGATTTAAACAAAAATCAAAAGAATTTGGAAAAGGCTTAGCATAGACCAAAAATTAACATTTTAAAAGGAATATACTTATACATTTTTTGTGGGATTTGTCAAAGAACACTTCTTCTGAATAAAATCTAAGTACTAGACCTAGCCAAAGGTATATGATTAGATAATTTTTTTAAATAGGGGTACCCAATTTTGGCCTAAAGGGCCAAAATTTGGTCAATAAATTAGTGACTCATAGGGGTAGTATGCCTATTATATTGACCAGACATGTAGTCTAAATAGTCCATTAGGCATGGAGTCAATATATACTTGATGGTGACTAATAAGGTTATGCCACAACAAAAAAAACAAAGAAAACACACCAACTAACAACAATAAGACCATGCAAAAATAACAAAAATAAATCAAGGAGAAACATACACTTGTGCATAAGCACTTGAGGAACACTAAGAAAGCAATAAAATATGTACAATAGAAAAAGATAACTTTAGTAACAATACTTTAGATATATCCCATTAACTAGGATATGTAGCTCTTCTCCATTCAACTTTGAGAGTTGGAAAGCATTATGTTGTTTTCACTATGTGATCACATATGGGCCACTCCACAAAGTATCAAACTTTGTGTGTCTTCCAAGTTTGGATCTATCTTCATCTTATTTTAGGACAATGTCTCCTTCTTTGAAACTCCTTGTCATGTATCTCTTATTAAAATATTTCTTTGTTTGTTGTTGGTGAGTTTTCATGGTGTGCATAACTTGACTTCTCATCTACTCATGCTCCATTAATTCACATAACCTAACTTCCATACTATTAGTCTCCATAAATTATAGTTGATAGGTAAGATCTAAAGCTGGTAACTCAAGTGAGATAGGAAGTCTAGCTTCCCTTTCATAGACAAGTGTGAATGGTGAGTTCCCAATTGCTCTTTTTGGGGTGATCCTATCAGCCCAAAAGGATATCTTTAACTTGGTATTCCAAGTCCTTTAATTTTCCTCTTTATAATCCTAATTATATTCTTGTTTTTGGACTCAACTAGCCCATTTCCTTGGGGGTAATAATTAGAGGAGGTGATAAGATAGATACCATGCTTTAAAACCCACTCACTTATTCTTGTTCCTAGGAAAGTCAAGGCATTATCTAATATTATGGTTGAAGGAGCTCCGAACCTTGTTACTATACCTTCATAAAAGTCAAGGACTAAAATTTTAGTAACCTCCTTAAGAGATACAATCTCCATCCATATTTTAAAGTAATTAGTGGTAGTCAACACCCACTTATGACCAACACTAGAAGGTGGATTGATTATCCCTATGAAACCCAAACCCCATTGCACAGAGGGTTTCTCAACATGGATTGGATGAAGAAGTTAGGTATCTAGATTTTGTTTTATATTAAAAAAAGCACACTTTTGGCATTTTATTACCCAATAATAGGTGTCTTTGAACAAGGTGGGCCAAAAGTAACCAACTCTCATAATCCTAGCAGCTGTAGTTCTTAGACCAAAATGACCACTAACTTGTCCATCATGGAATTCATGCAATAATTTTTCAATATAATCCAAATCAATACTTCTCAAAAACATACCTTAAAATTCATTTCTAAAAAATACTCCATCAATAAGTACATAAGGAATGGATTGTAGCCTGAAGTACCTTCTTTTACCCCTATCAAGACCTTATGGGCACTCACTAGTTTAAAGGAAATGAATCATGTCCTATGTCCAACATCTCATAGATGGAGGTTCAATTGATATAGATTCATCATGAAGTACCAAAATATATTCTTTTTTCTCTTTCAAGTCTAAAGTGAGTTTCTTACACAGTCCTTTTCCTTACACTAACTTAGTAGTTTTGATCTCCACATCATATTCCATCACCTTTGTGATCCATCCTATCCTATTTTAATTCAAATATATGTTCAATAGAAAGTATTTTACACTAGTATGAGGAACAAATATGTGAATCTTATTGTTCGATAACATACGCATGAACTTCTTCAAACTCCTTATAATTGAAAGCACTTGTTTCTCAACATATGTGTATCTCTTTTCATAGCCCTCTAAACCTTGACTAAAAGAGGCAATAGGTTGTTAAAAATTTTCAACATTTTCTTGAGTAAGAATTGTATAGATTACCTCTTCATTTCCAAAAGTATATAGGTTAAAATCTTTGGAGAAGTTAGGACTTGCAAGAGTAGGAGCTTGGGCAATAGCTTGCTTGATCTCCTCAAAAATTTCTTTCCTCTTTCTTGTCTAAATGAACACCTCATCCTTCCTTAACATGGAGGTAAAGGGCTTGACCAAGTTATCAAAATCAAGAATAAACCTCCTAATGAAATTTATCTTTCCAAATAAACTTTGCAAACATTTCTTATGTTTAGGCAAGGATAATGTCAAAATGTTACTTACCCTTTCATGATCAATAGATAGACCTTTCTTGGAAACAATGTGGCCTAAGAGTTTGCCTTAATTAATATAAAACACACACGTATTTGGGTTTAGAGATATCCCAAACTCTCTACACCTGTCAAAAATCTACCTTAGGTGATTCAAATGATCTTTTGCTTCCTTGGAGAAAATTGTCACATCATCAAGATGTACCAATATAATTTCATTGATTAATCCTTTAAAATCCATATCTATTGCATGTTGAAAGGTATCACCAACATTTGACAACCCAAATGGAATACTCATATAGGCATTTGTGCCCCATTTGGTGGTGAAAGCTATCTTTTATTGGTCATTTTCTTTCATCAAGATCTGATTGTACCCAAAATAACCATCTAGGAGAGAAAACCTCTCAATACCTACCACTACTTGTATAATTTTCTCCATATAAGGGAGGGGATTATGATCCTTAAAATACACCCTATTCAAGTCCCTAAAACCAACACATAGCCTTATCTCTTTATTCCTTTTCTTGACAGGAACTAGGTTTGCCAACCAAGATGAATGTTTAATGGGAAAGATGATTTTGGACTCAATTAGTTTGTTGAGTTCTTTCCTTATGAAATGCTTAATATTGGGATTTATTGGACTTTTAATTTTCTTAATAGTCTTATAATTATCATCTAACTCTATAGTATGTTGAGCTAGATTCATATTCAAAACCTCTTAAATCAATATACTCCCATGTAAAGACATCAAAAAATTCTTTGCATAATTCAATAAAAGCATGCTCATCTTTGATAGTACATACCTTCCCAAGTGAAAGAAATTTATCTTTAAAAATCTAAACCTTATCATTGTTTTATTTCTTGATATATATTCTTACCTTTTCCTTCTTGATCTGGCCATCTTCATTTAATATTCTCTCAATAGTCATTAAGCCTTTAGGAAGATTATTGGACTTCAATTGGACAATCTGCCATCCATATTATTGATATAGTTTAGAATACTTCTTGGAAAAAATTGAACCTCTTATTTTATAAAAATTTCTATCTACTAGTCACTATTGAAGACTTGCCAATTGGTGACATTATCTAGTATGGATGGTCTCACAATCACCTTTAGATGGGGCTAGTTTTTGTCTTCCTTTATGCACTTTGGAACATCAAATTGAGGTCCAATATAAGCCAACCTATTATTATGATTATTGTCTTCTCTTAGGATGGATGTGATGTTCAAATCTTGGAATTATTCTACAAGATCCCACACTTTATGCTTGTATGACTTGAGCAAGGAGTTTTTGGTCAAATTCTGCCCAATAACTTGGTTCACAATAATTTCACTATCCCCATATACTTGTAGTTCTTTAATTCCCCTTTTTCTAGATAATTCAAGGCCATGTATAAGGGCCTCATACTATACCACATTAAAATTACATGAGAAATGAAATCTAAAGGTTTAATAATACCCCTCCTTGAAAGGTGAAACCAACATAGCTCCACCACCTGCCCCCAACTTTATTTTAGACCCATCAAAGAAGAGTTGTCATAAGCCATTCACATCCTCACTTGGATTCATCAAATTAGGCATGATAGAGTCCTTCTCATGCATATAATAGAATACAAGACCATATTATTCAATAAAATTGTAAGGATCATTCTCATAGTTGTCATCTCCCCACTCATCTAGGAATGAATTAGAAACTCCCTCAAGGGAAGATGATAGAGATTGGTCAACGTGAAGCTCCTCTTCATCAATGGTGGCATATTTAACATTTCCCACCTTAGTTGAATATGGTTCCAAGTTATTTCTATGGATAAATTTTGACTCAATATTCACCTTAGTGCCATATTTTTTCTTAAACACCATGTAGGACCAATTGGCTACCAAATATCCACCTATCTTGGATGTGAAGTCTCTTGATAAAAAAAGAGAAAAATAAGGATGAAAATATACCACCACCACATCATGAGGAATTTAAAAGGTAGGGTAATAATGAAGGATAAAATTCAAACCTTTAACTATCCCTAAATTTTTATCTGGTGATCCATCCAATTGTAAAACTCCTTTAGGCATTGGCTTGTACTTGAGGCCTAGCTTATCTGCTATGAATTTGGGCATAACTGATGTGCTTGTTCAACTATATATAATGAAATTATGAAACAATAAATCACAAATAATTTTAAATAGGTAAAAAGGTGGAGTCTTCTCATATTTCTTCACTAACCATCCATATATTGAGTTCCATTTACTAGAATGACATTGTCATTTCTAGATGGGCCAGCCTATTTGCCCAATCCAAGCTATTATTTTTGAATTATATCTTTCTACCCCAGTAATGTTAGAAAATCCTAAAATTAAATATTCATCTATTCCACCACATTAATGGAAGGATTACTCACCTTGGGGTTCTCTTTATGAACATTGGCACCTTGTGATGTAGCTTATGGAGATAGAGTTGTAGCAGTTGGCCTAAAGTTTAGAATATTATAATATTATTTAAATTTAGGAACTATATTAGATTAAATTAACATAGGACGTGATTTATGGGTCATAACAAGTCCTTGATTGGTTCCCTTAGCTTCATCCACAACCCTCTTATTTGATTTAGTGTTGGCACCCACACTAGCATTGATGTTATTTGAATTTGCCAAATAATTGATGGCAAAAAAATCACCCTCCAAATGATTTATGAGGGTATCATAAATACAAGGTTTTTAATTTTATACCCTTCCTTGCATATATCCTTCAAAATTTTAATCTTGAAAAGATTGTTTGCCTTACATCACCATGCCTTGATTGTGGACTTCATTTGCATAAGTCACTTTTTCTTGACCATGGTCAAAATATGGATAGTTGGGATGTTATTGGACTAAGTTGTTTTAATTAGGGACAAAGGCTTTGGAGGATGAATGATAATTAGGATTATAACTTTGATAAGGATTGACATGGGTGATTTGACCCTATCTTTTTGTGTTATTTTGGAAAGGACGTCTACTTGTTTGCCTAAACTAATTGTATATTTGATATGGCCTATAAACTTGAGATTGTTGTATTTTTATGGAAACTAAATAATTTGTAAAACTTTGAATCAATAATTTAACTTCATGGATTTCAGTTGAAGGAGCAGTGGTGGACCTATCTTAAATAGGCAAGTGGGCTAAAGTGGGTAATGCACCTTGACTAAGAGAATGAAAATCAAGGAATAATTGCATTGGAGGTATAGGAGCTATCTTTCCCACTTAGATAATATAATTATCATCATTTATGGCTATTTCATATGCAATAATTAATGTGTTTCCACCCATAGATTTAATCATCATGGCAATGTTACTATTCAATGATTTCAAGTCATTAAATTATGCATAGTTTAAGGTTGGCCTCACAAGAATTAGGATTTTATCCCAAGTTTTTTGAAATCTAGTATTAAAATATTTTATGAATTCATGTGATTCCCTCTTTATTGTGGTAATTTTCTTAGATAGAGATATGTGATCACTCTTTTCCCCAAACTTATTAGTCAATAAATCTCCCAATTCATCCCATGAGCTAATGGAATTTATAGGTAGGGTCCCATACCAATCCAAAAAAATTCCTTTGAAATACAAGGCAAACAACCTAATAGCTACATTTTTTTGGGTGATGTTGTGAATATTAAAAAAAATTCTATATTCCTAATATGCTCAATGGCAAAATAGGACCATCACCACTAAAATATGGGACACTTTTGAGGGCTACTCCTAGAATTTGATCATATCAAGCAAGATTCAAGGGAGATGCCCTGGTGAAAGGCATAAAGGGTTATCTTCTAGCCATTTTTAAATGATGACTATGGATTATAAGAATGTAATGTAACACAAAATTAGAATATTTGGACACAAGATCTATTTTATAAGGATGAGTGTTTATGAACCTACACCTTTTGGTAGAATATGGAGGTAGTTACACAAACTCAAAAGGTACACCTTTACCATTAGATCCCGTGGTTACTTTGGGAATGGAAAGGACTGATCATCAATCAAAGAATTGAGTTATTTGAGTTTTTCTAGGTGCTAAATTTAGATGTTTATTTCAACTTCAACTATGCCAAGACTAGCACCAATATTGAAGAATATTTTAGGACTTAGAGTTCCCACCAAGCATGCCAAAAAATTTTGACACTTGGATTTGCACCCTTGAGGAAATGCTTGAATCTCCTCATCCAAATGGCACAATGGAAACATCTCTCTTGTTGTGGGTCATAATTTCCTTGAGATGAATCTCTAGATAAAGGGCTAGTTCCCTTGATACACCTTTAAATCTCTCTTTTGGCTCATAATTGTGTATGAAAAAGGTAAGTAAAATGACTATGAAAAACAAGCAGTGATGCACCAATATATGATATCCTCCCAATTGGCTGAAACCACTACTTAAAGATAAAACAAGGTGTTTTATTGCATAAGACTCACAACTCAAGAACCATTGCTACATCAATATTTCATTTACTAGATTTAAGAAGGTATGAGATTATTAGCAAGGGAATGAATGATTCCAAAATGGATATAATCATGAACCAATTATAGGATATCTCTACACTTAGAAAATAAATACTAACAAAGACCTACAATAATCTCCTTTCTATAAATTGGTAGATGATCAAGAGTGCAAGCTAGAAAAGACAATATTTCATTAGACTAGACCAATATTGATTTAATCATTACTCCATCTTATAGATATGAGAGGAAATCAAACTTGTATATATCTTCAAGAGTTCTTTGAGTACAAATCTAGCCAATGTTTCCCTAATAACTAGTGGAATAACTTGAACAAGCCAAAAGAATGCATATATATAGCCTTTGGGATGGAGTCAAGCAATCAAGGGAAATCACTTAGACATGTGTCATCTTGGATAAGAATCAATTACATTTGTAGGAGTTAAAACTAAACATATGCATTAGTTACAATTTGTTATGACTAAATAGAATCATCAATTATGTTTTGTTATAATTGAATAGAATCATCAGTTATGTTTTGTTACAATTGTTATCTCTTTTTCATCTTCAGGTTCCTACCAAACTCTTGATGCTAATGGCTATTTTTCATAGCTTGAAATTGACATTTTATGAGCTATCATCTTTCAAGTATTTCTTTTGGACATTTGTTTCCTATATGTATTCTCCCATAGAATTCCTTCAACATTTTGAAATGATCTTTTCTTTTAGATAATTTATTCATGACCTTTTATCTTTGGACTTTTCATCATCCTATTTGCTTTTGGATGATTTTTCTGTAGGTATTTTATTCTCTCTATATTCCTTTGGGATATTTAAATAATCTTTTCCTTCAAATAATTTATCTAGAAATGGACCTTTGGGATTTTTACAAGTGACCCTTCAACCTTTTGGAAAAGGAACCTCCTCTTCAGAATTTTTGTCTATGGATTTTTCTATCTTTGGACTTTTCTATTGATAAATTTCCTTTGGCCTCTTTTCTCGAAGGAAATCCTTCAAAATTTGTTAAGTGCCTTTGCCTTTTTGGAAAGTGAAAATGAACCATTCAGTTTTGAAATGGCCCTTCAGGTTTTTTGAAATGGACCTTTTTCAAAGGGAAAAATGTATAGGACACTTTTCTTGAAGAAGATATCCTTCAGGCTTTTGAGAAGGTCCACTTTCTTATAGAATGATCCTTTCAGGAAAAGTGTATCAGTCCTTGGGTCTAAAAGTGCCATTTGAAAAAGTTGTAAATTACCCTTTGGAAAAACTAAAGCAATCATTTCTTTGAAAAAATTAATTTCAAACTTTTTAAAATGCCCCTTCAGGAAAATTGAAAACTTCCCTTCAGAAAAGTTGAAAATGAAATGTCCAAAATAAATACACTTACAAAAGATTGCTTGGGATAAAAATTCTGAAAGAATTTGGCAAAGGATTAAAACAAAACCTGAAAGAATTCAGCAAAGGCTTAACATAGACTAAAAATGAACTTTTCAAAAGGAATAGATTTGTACATTTGTTGTGGGATTTATCAAAGAACACTTCTTCCAAATAAAAGCTAAATACTAGACCTGACCAAAGGTATACACCTAGACAATTTTTTCAAATAGGGGTGCCCAATTTTGGCTTGAAGGGCCAAAATTTGGTCAATAATTACATCATATAAGGGATTGATGATGCAATTCCTAGGTGGAATTTTAAAATATGATAAACTCAATTAGGTATTGATATGTATCACATTTCAAAAGCTAAGAAGGCATTATGGGTAGAATACTTATATATCTAGACTATGTTTATCAATAGAAATTGGGTCTCATAGTTGAGCTAAAGTATGAACATGCATGGTTTAATTTGAATAGTGAATATATAGATTCTATAAAATTCACAGGCGAGTAGGCAATGGACAATTCATATTAGTCATGGATAATAGAAGTGTCACTACTTTTAGAACATTGGTAAAGTGATTTTGGTCATTCATTCATATACCATAGTTTCATTTGAAGGTGGTTAATTTGAAAGATCAATAGGTTGTTATCAGAACCTATGAAAGTAGTCATGTAAAGTTTTGATAAACAGTGCATTTATTTATAGTTTACATATAGTTTGATCTATAATTGTAAAAAATTACCTCTATCTTTATAAACATACACATGTTTCATAGCTTTGGAAAAGACTATTTTAAACTGATAACTATAAGTAGAATCTTATATGGTTTTAGACCATAGGTAGAACTCATGGTTTAACTATTACATGTAATGACCTTACATGAACTTGGAGGATAAGGTGACCCCTTCCCCAAGATTATATATATATAATTGTAATCCAACTTGGATTTTTGTCAGAGAATTTATGAATATAGGAGCGAAATTAGTTTTGATCATCAGTGAATGTGTTTTTTTCATTTTATTTCTAATTTATATGTAATTAGTTGTTATTTTCTTTGGTTGTATGTTTCAATAATCTTTATTGTGCAAAATCTATGAATGGATTCTTGATTATTTTGATTGATATACTAATCTACAGGTGTGTAATATCTGTTGAAATATTGGTAAACATATTGGTTAAGATAGTCAAGTTTAAATTGATTCATAGTTCTAATTATGCATGAGTGCTTTCTTGGATGTATTTTTCTATGTGTGTATAAAATTTACCTCAGATACTTCACTAGACCAAGCCATAATCTCCTGATTAAGGGTGTGTAATAGCTACCCTAAAAGGACCAACCTTTATCTATGGATTATTAATTTCTTACATCATTATTTCCTTAGACTTATTAGCCATTTCTGATTGTGTGTGTGAAAGTTTTGATAGCAATAGGCATAGGTTATAAGAAAACTTATCCTTTTAGAAACTAGTTAGGGGAGTAGTTACTAAAAACCACAAAAGATTTCTTTTCTACCTTAACTTTCCCTCATTTTTATGGTTTTTTTAGATATAAACACTATAAATTATAAACCATCCAACCATATAGCTCTTATAGAGATTCACTACCCTTATTAGGAACCACACCTCCATACTAAAACCTTGTCAACAACCTACATGCCCTACCTGTTATTCCATCAACATGTTGAAATAAACCACATACCTAAAACTCATAACATGGAGTGGATTTTACCTCCATTAAGATCCTAAAATGTTAGAGGATACCTGGTTATGGTTGTGGCATGCATAAAACCCACATAAACACTAGTCAAAGTAGAGGATAGGATGAAAATTGCATTTACCATGAAATGGGGAACACATGCATAAAAATGAATGCGATTTAGGTTGATAAATACTAGAGATAATTTTTAAAGAGTAATGGATCATGAATTCCATGGATTGATAGGCATTTTCATAATCATATGCATATACAATCTCACTATTTTCTCTAAAACTAGAGATGATCATATTGACCACCTTCAGCCCATTCTTGAAAGGTGCAACAAATTTGGTGTTACTAAACCCAAATAAGAGTATATTAAACATTACCAAAGGCAAGCTACTAGGCCACATTATTTCTAAAGATGATAATGACATTGACCTAGATAGGATCTAAGGGATTTAAAAAATAATGCTTCTAAATAATAAATTTATATTAGGATTTGTAGAGATTATCAATCCCCTAAACACATTGCTTAATTCGAATGCCAAAGTGGAATGGACACTTGAAGCTAATAAAACTTTCCAAGACATGAATAAGGATATTTTTCAAGCCCTAGTGTTGGTAAGCCCAAATTTCACTAAATACTTTTTCTTACACTCATTTACCGTAGAGCATACTACACTTAAGTAGAAACGGGATGAAATTGAGCATCCCATTAAATTCATGAGAAATAACTTGAAATATTCAAAGATAAAATACTCCCTAATTGAAAATCATATGTTCTCTCTTTTCAAATTAGTCAAAAGTTTAAACACTACATCCTCTATAATAAGACCATCCACATAGTATTGGATCCTATTATCAACCTTACACTAGGAAAAAATGAATTGGGGGAGCATAGATGTAAATGGATGCTAAAATTTTAGGAGTTTAATATTTAAATTAAACATATAATGATCATTAGAGGATAAGGAATTATTCATTTGATGACTAAACCAAACCTATGCATCACCATTGAAGAGGTCTACCAAACACATGTTTCTCAAGAAGATTGGTATTCAAGTATTATTTAGTTATTGCCCACTAGAATGTGCCCCTAGGAACTCAAGAGAGATAAAAAGAGAGACTTAAGACTGAAAACCACTCATTATATGATTATGAAAGGAGTCCTTTACAAGAAAAACTGAAAATATATCTATTTAAGATGTGTGTTATGTGAATAAGCTTAGGAAATATTAGATAATTTGCATCAAAAGATGGGTAGTGGCCATCAATCTAGCAATAATATAACCAATAAAATACTCAAAATGGGTTATTATTGGTTGATGATTTTTAAGGATGCTCACTTTCATGTGAGGACATGTCATCATTGCTAAGTCTTGGAAAAAAGAGAGGTATAGGCATCAATGACACTATAACTTGTGATTGTGGGTAGGCCATTTTCCCAATGGGGTTTAGATTTCATTGGTGTTATAAATTCAAATTGCTTGATTAGATACAAATTTGTGCTCACTATTATAGATTATTACACTAGATGGACTGAGGCAATAGTCACATGAAACTCAAGAGCCCAAGATGTGATTAATTTTCTTGAAGAGTATATCAAAACTAGATTTGACATGCCTATTTATTAGGTTTGTGATAATAGGCCAGTATTTTAATCAACTAAATTAACCTAATGGGCCCATGATAATCAAATTATAATTAGATCATCCTCTAATCATTATCCACAAGGGAAAAAATTCATTGAATTAAATAACAAAAACCTCATAGATGATATGAAGAAATAAGCTATAGATAAACCTAAGGAGTGACATCTCTTACTAAAATATGCACTTTGGGTAGACCAAAATAGGTATAAATAGTCCCTCAAAGCATCACCATATCTACTAATTTATGGGAAATAACCAGTGTTCCCAATCATGCTAAAGCTATCAACATATCAATTTATGCAAGAATACATGGAGACTAATGATAAAATATAGTCCAAATTGTTGGATATCATAAAAATAGAAGACTCTAGGAATGAGGCATTAAAAACTTCAGTAAACATCAAGATCTGGTCAAGATATGGTTCGATAAGAGAGAAAAATTTAAAGAATTCAGGATTTTTTATTTGGTGTTTATATGAGACAAATCCCATGAGAAAAAAGGAATGCATGATAGGTTTACCATACTTTGGATTGGACTGTATCACATCTCTGAATATTGGATAATAATTCATTCCATTTGAAGGATTTTCAAGGTGATGATGTAACATACCCAATTAATGGATAGATTTTGAAACATTATTTCATGGCTACTCCATCTTAAGAGGTCTCTAGGTAATGAAAGATGTTCTGGTAGAGATAGGTGTACAATGTTATTTTCTCTTTATTAGTTAGCTTCATGTTTTTAGTCATTTGCTTTTATTATAGTATTTTGTGCTTTCTAGATTAGCCATTTTTGTTTTTGATAGTTCTCTTAATTTTTAAGATAGTTTTATTTTTATTTCATGGTAGTCTAAGTTGATCAATCCTAGTATAATCGATTGATAATTTGACATGTTTTTGCATCCAAATCAAATTAATAGGTGTTATATAGTATAGTTCAAAATTCTTAATCTAAGTAAGCAATGAGAGAGTTAGCCATGATTATGTCCCAAAGATGATGATTCCATTAGGTACGTGAAATCTAATCCCATAAATCTATGAAAATTTATAAATATCTCCTTATCCCCTTGGGTCAAATGCACATAAAATGCTAATACTTGTTTAAGGTAATAACCATCAACATTTGTAAAAATTGATAGGGACATTTTGATGAACCAAATTTTTATGAAGACCAGCTCATACTAGTCACCTTCTTCCCTCTTTCATTCGGAAAGAATATATATATATATATATATATATATATATATATATATGTATGTATGTATGTATGTATGTATGTATGTATGTATGTATGTATGTATGTATGTATGTATGTATGCACATACATATGTATGTATGTATGTATGTATAAAAGGAATAATAAAAAAGTCTAAAAAAATATTAAAGAGGATTATAATCATGCATGATGAAATAAGATTAATGTATCATGCATTATGGAAAATATGAAGAAATATGTGGAAGAGGTGATCATAGGTATCTCCGTTAGGGATATAGATGCCTGATTGGTAGCAAATAAATGCCAAAGCTCCCCAATGTCTATGCACCTAATTCCCAAACAAAATGAAACATACATCTCACCCCATGTCTTTACCTAAAACCCTTAGATAAGAGATAGTGAGAATCACTTTCCCACACATAATTCTAAGGTATAAGTAAATTTAGTATGTTGCATGGAATTATTAAGAGTTTCTTTTTGTTTCTAATTTTATCATTTCTTTTAGTAAGGTTTATGGTTTATATTGGGATTAAAAAACCATGGATTTTGGGTTCTTGAAAACTTTAGAGTATTTACCCCTATGAATCACCATTTATTATATTCAGCACACCCCACTTTGATATTTTATTTTGAAAAGTGGCGACCCCCTTTATTTTTAAAGGACATATATTTTATTTGGGTGTGTATGAGCCTTATTATCTAAATGAGCTTGATATTTTGGACATTAAGTCATGTTTTTATTATCATGCACCTATTTTCATTTGAAAGGAATTATTGAAACTAATATATTAATGAAATTTTTGGAAGAATTGATATGTAGTATAGGTATTCAGATTGGCTTATTTAGATTCTTCTCATTTGGAAGACTTTTGTTTGGATACTTTTGGTCTTTAGAAAGCATTGGTTCACAAACTTTGTTTTGGGGAATTTTCTTTAGATCATTTGTTCTAGTCGATGATTTTATCTTCAAAAAATCTCCTTCAAAAACATTGGTATTCAATAGATTTACTTTGAAAACATTCTCTTCAACATCTTTCATTCAAAAAATTTATCTTCAAGAACTTTCTATGTGATAAACTTGACCCAAATGACAATCTTTCTGAAGAGTAATTAGTCTTCAGGAACTATTCCTTTAGTGGATTTTGGACAAATTCATTCATAAGCTTTACTTTGGATAGATTCTCTTCGACAACTTTCATTCATAAAGTTTATCTTTAGGAATTTTCTTTGTGATAACTTCCTCCCAAATAAAAATCTTTTCGAAGAGTACTTAGTCTGTGGGAACTATTCCTTTGTTGGCTTTCAAAAAAAATAATTCAAAATCTTTATGTCACAAACTTTCTCTTTGGTATCTTCCATTTGAGAAGTTTATCTTTAGGAACTTTCTATGTAATAACTTCCTCTTGAATGACAATCTTTTTGAATATTACTTCAAGAACTATTCCTTTGATGGCTTTCAGATAAATTCATTTAGAAGTTTTAATTTAGAAACATTATCTTTGGAATATTTCATTTGGAAAGTTTATCTTTAGGAACTTTCTATGTAATAACTTCCTCCTAAATGATAATCTCTCTAAAGAGTACTTAGTCCTCAGGAACCATTCCTTTAGTGGCTTTCAGATAAATTCTTTTGAAATGAATTTATATAAAGAATAATTTGATTTTGAGGGTCTATTAGGCCTGAAGGCAAAGTTTGACTCCCATGACTAAACCATATAATGGAAAATGTTAGAATTAAAAGGAAACACTATGGCACCCCAAATGAGTAAGCATCCTACATGGCATATACACTAAGACTGGGTGGTCAAGTTTGAATTAAATGAATGTGATGATACCGTAGATGTTGGAGATTAATGATTCATTAATTGGATGAATGAAAAGATAAATAACATTGAGCCCCTAATCGAGTTCATCTCATTTTATTTTTAATATCTTGATCTAACATAGCCTTATTTAATACTAAAATCCCTAGTTGTGACCAGAATGACTTTCAACTTACATAGTTCAATTTTTGTATCACATTTTTTGAAAGCTTGAATCATACAAACATTAATCATTAGTCATGACATCTTCATTTAGGTCATATAATGGAACCTCATCACCCTCTAAGTTTTCCATCAAGTACTCTATTGAATACTTAGACATGACATTTGACATAACTGTGTTCGATGACCTCTATGCCAATTACTCAGATCTATGGGAGGTTGTAGATAACTTTGAGTAATTTGCGTTAGAATATGACATCTATAATAAGGAGAAACAAATTAAAGAGGACCTACTCCCATTTCAGTGATAGGACCATCACTATGTAGTCACCAAATCATAAGTCATGCCATGTATAGAATTGCTACGAGGCTTGTTATTTGAGGGAAAAATTGTCTATGGTGGTTATCTAAACTACATCCATAATAATATAGTTGTCTCATACATATCTATAAAATCATTATTGAGTTATTTAAGCCTCCCTATCCCATATGTTACATTTTAATTACATATCATAGTCACTTAGAAGAAAAATAACAATGTGGAGCAAGTATTAGGGAAGTAGCTTCTACTAGGAGAGGTGTTCTTTATCAAAGATAATATTAATAATCTTATTCCTGTCACCTAATTCAAGATGGGTATTTATATAAGAGTGTCATTGTTGAAATGAATTTTCAACCACTCAAGCATTCACTTCTTGCATCTAGAATGGGTGCCCCTATTGGACCTACTCATTACTTTAGAGTACATCTATAAATTGGGGGATGTTTTTAGTGCCTACCTATTGGAACTAATTCTACATAAAGATAAGAGGCCCCAAGGTAAATTTTTTATACAATTTCATATATAGTAGATGTAGTGAATGGGATAATGTATAGGAATAATGTGGTTCTATGGAGTCCTAACCCTGATGTTATCAAGAATAGAATATGTGACTTTTGTTATTTTGTATACATACATGCTTATGTTAGGAAATTTTTTTAATAGTAAAGGACCTCTATCCTTAGGTTTGGATCATCAGTCATGGCCAGCCTCTAGCTAGGATTTCACCCAACATTACCAAAATACTCACCAATGTGGGAGATTGCTAGCTCCACCCTAATTATATCATCATTATGGTTTATAATAATAAGGTGAACCTTATTTAGCCTCCCAAATTTTTTATTGATAAGGTGGCCAAAAAATAAATTGCCTTCTATATATGAAATGGAAAAGATGAATATCTAATAAAGAACAAGAAAGGTACTTTACATGAATCCCATATCACTTTTGGGAGGATGCTTTATACTTTCAAATCAAATTTTATGGAAGATGGGAATGTGAGGAGACCATATGTATTATCCACTCTACCCCATAAGGATTTATAACTCCATGGGGGAGTCTAACAAATATCCACAACCTAGGCATACAATCAAACACGAGTTGTTTGACCATGAATTCCTATTTCTTAATGATAAGGATGATGAAGAAGTAAAACAAATAGTAGTGATGGTAGGCTTGAGAAAATACTTATTGAGGGTGATCTAATATGACCCCACCATTACACTCATCCAAGTAAAATTTAGTATCCCACCACTAGGTGGATGGAGATCCTCTAACTTTTAGAGTGGCCATACCAATAACTAGTAGATTAGGGACAAAATCCCCAACAACCATTAGTGGATCAAGAATAAAAACAAGAGTAAGATAAACTAGAATGGGAATCATTATCTATTAAATAACATGAAAAATATAAAGAGATATAAGAAATACCTGATTCTATATAGGAAGAAGAGGAATAGACTCTTTGAGTTTGAGTATTTTTTGTTAAACTAAGGAGAGTTTAGGAATTAGCAGAGGAGTTGACATAAGAAAAGGATAGCACAATTAGGGGAAATATGTAGATAATATTCTTAGATTATTTTTATGAATAATAAATGACACATATTATGGTGGTTTCAATAACCTTAACATCCATCATGACTCTCCCTCCTCTTACCCAGCATGTGACTACTCCACAAACTAAAAAAATGACACTGTGTTATCAAAAGAAACCAAGGGAGGAGAGGCATAAAAAACCATAAAAATAATTACTTATAGAGGCAAAAAATTCATTAGAAGGTGATCCAAATCAAGGGGTGGATGCATAATAACTACAAAAATACAAGATCTTGAGCTTTTAATAACTAAAAGAAAATACACCCCTCAATAGTGATTCATATTTTAAGGGTGATCTATTTACTACCCATTTAGTAATTTTCCCTCTAATGTCATTACATGTTTCTTCTATCATACCTATTTTTATAATTTCCACTTTCATTCCCATGTGATCACTTTATATTAGTCTTATTTCCAGACACCCCACCTCTACCCATCTAATTTCCACTTCTACTTCTTCAACCATTGACCCTATAGTATCCACCACTATAGTTTCCATTACTTTGGTCTCCATCCCTTAAACCATAGTTATTTCCATTCCATCCACCTCTTCTCTCACTTTTGTATTCTCTACTTCTAAAGACACAAGCCAACCCATCACTCAAATTATTTCATCCTCTACCCAATTGGGCTCACCTCTAACTTAATCAAGACTAGTCCAAACCAAAATAATAGTAACAATTTAGAGGACCCAAAAAAGAGACTTGACTTATTTTCATCCCATTCCATAATTTAGGAACATATACTGGTCTAAAATAATCTGGCCCTTGATGCCTAAAGCCTCCATTGAACTTGAAATTGAGTTGTAAGAGCATGCAAAAATATAAGGTAAATTATTAGATCCTTTAAATCTCACTCTTCTATAATAGGCCAAGGAGTTAGGAGATTTAGCCTCTAGGAGGCCCAATCTGAAGATTACTGAGCTTCCCACTATAAAATGACTTTTTGATAAAGCCACAACTTTAGTTTAGAGGGATAAAAATCAAGATTGAGGATAAAACTAGGAGAGGGTTGATTTTGGAGGAAAGGGAAGAAATTTATTTCCTTTCAAAAAGGTAGAATATGAAGAAGGGTCAGTCCCCATACATTGAGGATCTCAAGTCCTATATCAAGAACCATACCGAGGTAGTATTAACCATTTGAGAAGGAACAAAGCTATCCAAAAAAGAAATGGAAGAAGAGTTAAAAACTCTCATAAAATATCAAAAGATGATATGAGATCCCTCTAATATAGAATAGGATGTATAAAATGCAGTACTTAGGTTGTATGAAATCTTAGATACAATTCATTCTTTCAAAGTCCAATTAGATTTACAAGTGAATTCAATAAAAAATGTTTAAGCTTCTTAGAGAAGACAAAAATAAATTGAATTTATTTTTATTATACACCCCTAATAAGGTCTTAAACCACTTGAATCTGATGACCCCTCTAGAGGTAGCTAATTCATTGAATTCATTTCTCATTAGGACATAGGAGGCCCAAGATTGGGTGTCATATTTTGAATATCTAGTGAATAAGATGGCAAAACAAGAAAAGAAAGCATAATAAATTCTAGGTGATCTTGAATTAACAAGAGCACACGATAATATAGGGATGCTGATATCTTGAACTAATTTTTGTAGACACCTAAATCTGGCCACCAATGACTTCTAACCAAGCTTTTGACCAATTTTAACCCAAAATGCATAATTTAGCCTAAAAACACTAAAACACACTAAATTATGTGAAACTAGCATATTCAAGTTCTAATTTTTGCTAAAGTATCATTAAATGAGGTAATGTAATTTATGGACCAACTAACTTTGATCAGATTATTTTGAGTCAAAATGCTAATTTTGCACCTAGGTGCTCTAGATTGATTTTTCCTATCAAATATCTTACACAAGACATGTGCCTTAATTATTTGTTTTTTTTAAGATCCTAAATGGGATAACAGATCCAACACATCTAAAATTTCCTTCCAATTCTAATCCAGTCAAATTTTGGACCAACAACAAGGCATTTTGATCAATTTGAGTAATTTATGCACAAAGTGCTTAATCATGCTTAAGAGATAATTAATCCAAGTAAAGGCCTAATTAATAATTCCATGGAAAGTTTTTGAAAACTTATTTTGGAAATGAATATTAAATATTTGCATCATCAGGTGACCTCATTTCTTGGGAAGACATCCCTAGGCCATAAATGCCATAAATATCAGAATTCATGCCCTCCATGCCTCATCAATGCCTTCCATGATGCTCTCCATGCCTATTAATTTCCCCTTCTTCCAATGTAATTATGAGGATAATTATAAACTTAATTCCAAAAATTTAATTAATCCTCAACCACACATCTCAATCTCAGGATGGACAATTCAGGTTAATTCTAGACATTCTCAAAAATCTATAAATAGAGAGGCGATGAACATCATTTCTAAGTCTTGATAATGCAAATTTATAATTCACAAATGATTCATAAATCCATATTAATTAGTGTTACCATGAAAAATTGATTACAATCCAATCCAAGCCACAAGCCAAAGGTGCCAAGGAGAGATGGAGGTAGCCAAGCTTTCATGGTCGAGGACTTCATAAGCACAAGCTAAGAAAACCACTACAACAAGTATTTTGGAGCATCTAAGGAAGGTAAAAGAGGGTTTTTTTGCATTTTATTTATGTGTTTTATTCATGTTTGTTAACTAATTTCTCACTAGTGTCTAGGTCTAGAGATGTTAAGTTATTTAGTGTGTTTCTTTAATTTTTTTTAATTTTTGAAACTAACATGATATTAATCATCCTCTCTTGAGTCAAATTATTTGATCATATATAGCACACCCATTGGGACTAGATGCATCCCACACATGAATAAGATCATTTTTAATCTTTAAAATCTTCATTTGGATCATTAAAACTCTTGAAATTTGATTTTCTAGCTTTGTTTTGCTTTTTTTCTTTATCACAGGTTTATATAGTAACCAACATCGGTTACTAAAAATGACATCAGTTGGATAGCTATCATCAATAAATATTGATATAATCAATTTTGGTTAGATAACCATCATCAATTAGTAAGTGTAATAATCATCTATTATATAACTAACATTGGACACTATGTTTTTCTTAAAACACAAACTTGAGAGCTCTTTTTTTGAATTTCATTATTTCAAACCCAAAATAGCTTCAAGGCTAAAGGACATTCTAAAAATTTTATTATAGGACCAAGCTTGACATTTAATAAAAACATGTTTATATCACATTTTTCATTTTAAAAATGAATTAGGAACATTATTTTGGTGCTTAAAGTAACATTTAAGGTGCTTAAATAAGTGTTTTTAGCATTAGTTTTCAAAGTTACAACTAAGACCAAGGGGTCAAATGAACACCACCTCATTTTCATTTGGGCTTGAAAATGAACTCATATTTCCAAGCTTCTTGTATTCAATAGTTTCTTTATCTAATATTTATTTGCAAAAAAGAGGGGTTTTATGTGTATGCTCTTCCATTTGTCTCCTTTAGGGAACCCTTGGAATCAAAAGTGCCATTCATATTTCAAGTAGATTAGTCCAAGGCTTAAAATAAAGTCATCTAAATCACTCCTTAAAAACTCATCAAATTTTGGGTGACCTTGAAAGTGACCCTAAAGTCTTTTTATCTTCATGTTTTCTTTATTTTTATGCAAACTTGGCTTGAGAGGGGGACTTCATCACCTCCTATGAGTTCTTTAGGGAAGCTTTGACCTGGGGTTTCACCACCTATCATTGAATTCATTTAGATCCTAATTATAATTGCACATGGGACATAGTGGCACTTTGGACATCACACTACACTCAGTAGTAAGATGTAGTGGTTGTAAAAAGGACTAGACCTTTTTGTAATAATCCAAGTGATATGGACCCAAAATTTGTGCTTTTATTTTGAATTGTTTGGCATGAAAGTCATTATACAATTTATCCCCCTAGAACATTCAAAAACTTGTTATATCTTAGGCAAATCCCCACTTGCCATGAAAGTATTATTGGTTCAAGGTGTGCTTCAAGGTCCATGTTGCATTACTATCATTTGATAGAAGGGGTGGTGTAAAAACCCTACTATATAATGCACATTTACTTTTGAATGAACACTTAAAATCCTCTCAAATGACATATATAGATGGATTCCAATAATACCAATCAAACTTGTTAGTTTAGAGTCTAAGAGTGATTAATTAGTTGAGTTTTGTCATAGATTAAAGTCTTGTTTGAAGTCAAAACTTAGTGTAAACAAATTATACAAACCAAAACACATGGTCTTCATTTTTCTTTGAATAAAGAGGCATTATTTTGCCCATGTGAGATCATCAATTTTCCTTGTTCAAAGGTTCATCAAAATCTTGGGAATCATATCATCCACTTTGGTGTGGTTATGCTACCCAATTGAGTCTAGGCCTTTGCCAAAGTTGTTTAAGTCCACTTATAATCTAAATTCAAAATTGCACATTTATAAGTTTATAGGGTTGATGTGTTAAGTGGGTTAACCATTTGCACTAAACTTGAGGGAACTTAGGTTTAATTTCCAATTTGGGTTGAAGACTGTTTAAGACTCATAATCATTATCATCACTTGATAGACTTAAGCCATTTTGTGCTAAACACTTTCACTCTGAGTCTATGCACCATAAACATTTAGAGTCAAGAAGGATATTGTTATGCTATCAAAATTGTGGGAAACTATCTTTGCCTTAGAGATTTTTTGAAATAAATGTTTTTGTCACACCTTTTGGGTAGTGTAGCATCGTTATGCTACCCAAAACATTTCAAATATTGTTTCATAGACCCTCTTATGTAGAGTTCAAATTTGTTCCTATATTTCTAAACCAATCCAAGTGTGCTTTTGTGATATTTTATCTAGCATAGTTATATCATTCACTTTTGTCTATCTTATTTGTCAAAAGACCCAAGTTTTATATCATTATTTATGAGAAAATAAACTATCTCTAAAGTGCTTTTTGTTTCATACATTATACCTAGTTGATCAAGTTCATGTCCAAGAATCAAATGCCTAGTGTTTTTTAGAAGTGTTTCAAATCCATTAGATTAAAACTTTCATCTATTTCAAAGTCTAGCTTTTGACACCAATTGGACAAGAGTCCTAGCACATGCCTTGTTTGAATCTAGCTTTTGATGTCATGTTTGGTCAAAATACCTAGCAACTTTTAAATTTATAGATTAGATTGATTTGAAACACTTCAACCTTAGAGTTTAGAATTTAAATTCTTGGTCCATTTACTTTCTTATCTTTATGTGAATAAATGTTAGATACTTCATGCTAGCTTGTTTCCTCTCAAATCTTTGCATAAACCTTTTGATCCTTTTGATGAATCTATACTAATTTGGAATATCATCTATTTTAGATTTTGTCCTTTTTAGAGTTTGTATAACTCTTTGACAGTTTATTGCAAAGCATTGACTATGGATCCCAACATGTATTCCTACACTCGTAATGGACTCGTATACAATCCAAGGATTATTAATGTAGTTACATAGGAGGGAATGGTGCAAGAACCGTACATAGATAATATTGCTTATGAGATGGATTCTTATCCCTCTTATAATACTAAATTAGGGTCATAAATTCAAGATCCCTTGGATAACTATTTGGTTAAAACACCACCTTATTTAGAACAAGACCAAGAACAAACCACATAACACCTAGCTACAATACACACAATAGATGAACTAGTTCTTCAACACTCATATTCTACTAATACGACTTCCACATATGATCCATTATTGTTTGAGAGACATTTCTTAGAAAAAAAAGATGAGATTTTGGTTAGAGCCATAGAGGTAGGGGCCAAGTTTCTATCATGATTCCCCCATGAAAATTTACCAAGCCTAGTAAGAGTGCCCCACAATATCATTTATGATCAACAAGATTCTTCTAGAAATCATATGGCTCTAGTCCAAAGAATGTATCAAGACCCTAATATATCTAATCGAGGCAAAAACATCATGGAATACCACTTTAATCAAATGCAAACAACATATCAAACCTACCTAAATCTAGCATATAATTTCAATCAGATGAACATGATGATAAAACCTCTTATTGATTTAGTTCCTTCAATAGGAATGTTGATAGAGTTAATTAGACAAGAGAATCTGAGATCTAACCCATTCATGCAAACCACTTTAGTAGATAAATTGATGCATATGCCTATTATTAAAGAGGTGTCTTCAACCTCTATGCAAAATAGTGAACCAAATGTAGTGGACAATGTGTAAGTAGTGTACAATCTCAATCAAAGTGGTATTAACGCACAGACAACTAGCCAACAACATGTGCTTATAGTTAATTTCATGAGTGGATCATCATATTAGGGAGTAAGAGTTTCTACATCCTAACCTCAATTAGTTACTTTATCAAGTGTATAACCTATGGGATTAGGTAGTCAAACAATGGCCAATGTCATGCTTTAATGGTATAATGTGACAAATCTTATTCCTTCTTAATAAATAATGAGTATTATTCCACAACAATAGGAAGAATCTAGTTTACCAATACAACATAAGATAAATACAATTCCACCTCAATCAGGGGAAACTAATGTTCCACCTCACTAGGTAACAAAAAACATACCTCTTTAGTTGTAGACTAATATGCCAATCTAAAACTAAGCAATTACTAGTCAACAACATGCAAATATTGGTTGGAAATAGATGCCAAATCTGCAACCTATTTTTACTTCCCCATAGGGATTTATGCAACAAAAAGGTTCCCATATTTCTCAAGTACCTACTAGAAAATCATTGGTTTAAAATGTGCCATAAATTTAGAGATAGGGTCTTGGTCCACAAGTTCCCATTCAACAACAAGGTTTGATTAGTCAACAACATGTCCCTTTTCAACCACAATAGGCATAGTATAGTTATATCCCTCCATCCTAACCACAAAAACCTCCAAGTTAAACCTTTATCACCAACCCAAACTAGAATATCACATAACCAAATGTGTAATTTCAAATACATCCTAATCCATGTATGCATATTGCTTATCTATTCCCCAACTAAACCCATATATACCAATAGGTATCTCCATAATACCCTGGTTAAAGTGTCCCACTTGTGACCTTCCAACCATATACCTAAAACAATATTCTCCCTCAAACGAATGTTCCTTATAGTTTCCTATCCCAAGAATTACAATAGATGAAGGATGTAATTGCTACCATTCATGTTGGGAAATAGACTAAAAATTTCAAATTGGATGACATGTGTTCTTATCCATTCAACATGGGGTATTTGTAGATACCATTTCCTCTATGATACGAACCAAAAAAATTCAACAAATATAAAGGGAAAGGTGACCCTAACGCCCATTTAACTAAATTCTTTGTTGCATGTCAACTAGTGGCATATAGTGACATATACCTTTTGTTGTTGTTTCCAAGGAGCTTAGCTAGACAAGCTTGGAGTGGTTTTTAAAGTTTCCCAAAAATTGAATAACATATTTTGCTGATCTTTTTGATAAGTTTGTACAACACTTTTCCTATAATCTTGAGCATGAGATCTCATTAATGGACTTAATGCAAGAAAAAAAAAGATGGTGAGAGTTTTAAAAGTTATCTACATTGATGGACAGCCCTTGCAAGCCATTTCACCCATATCTTACTAGATAAATAATTGGCTGCTATGTTTACTAAAACTTTGCATAGTGAGATCGCTTATCATCTAGAACTACAATGTGCAATTACATTCAAAGAGATCATTGATAAAGGTTTGTTGATCAAGTGGGTACTCATAAATAAATGAATCATCAAGATTAATTTAACCAATAAAAATTCAAGTGCCAATCAATGAAATGGTCAAAACCAACATCCGATCCAAGTGCAGGCATTATAACTAGCACATGTCAATAACCAAGAAAGACCAAAGCAATACAATTGCAATAGGAATGTTATGAGAAATGGAGTAACTGAATCCCATCATATCCAAATAGTGAAAACATCATCTTCACCATCCTTTTATCTTACTCCTAGCCAGTAACCTCTCCAACCAATGTCACAAGCATATAAACCAAGACCTACACAACAAACACAATATATTTTACTATTGTAAACCCTTCATCCTAGGAGAACCATGTCTACACATCATGTATCTAGTGACCTAGGAGAACCTATTGATCTTTATTTCAAAATATTTTTATTGATAATATAATTACTTAGCCTATACCAAATCATTATCAGTAATGCATTCCTTATCCTGATTGGTACCATGAAAACAAGTTTTATGACTATCATCGGGTCAATGGGCATAATCTATGAAGATGTGTCCAAATCAAGAATTTAATTGAGAATATGTTGGAGAATGGGGAGATAACATTGGATAATGGTGCTTTCACTTACAATATAACTCTTATTATTTATCCAAACCCCTTTCCCTGACATAACAATCAATAACAACAAAATAATCAAAAAATAACAACAGCCAGTGTAGTAGCAAAATCAATAGTATCAAAATCAAAGGCCAAACTAGTATAATCAACAAAATTAGCCATAGAACCCACAATGATAAAATAATGAACAAAATCAAGGTTAGAATGATAACAACCAACAAACCTACCATGTAGTTGCACATGACTACAATAGGGTTGTAGGTCATATTGTAGTGTTAATACCATCTCCAATTAATCCTAGATAAAGCACTAATCAACCTAGACCATTAAAAAACAACAACATTTAGCCAAATTACATGGATAATCCTTCTTTGACCTAGGATTAGATATAGGGAAACTAATAAACTAGGACTTCTCCTTTTAGACCTTATATTGACAACTCATCCTTGCCACATGACCACATATGAGTGCACTGTCAACCAAGACTTGTCCTATCTGGTCCCACACCATTCCTAATATTTGTTAGCAATAATGTTCTAGTATTTAATCTTGATTGTGAAATCATAAATTAGAGGTCAAATATTACTAGCCCAAGCCCACAACTATCCACCACTTTGCCTATTATCCAACCAACCATTCAACCTCAAAATAAACCATTCACTACTAACCAAGATAAGAAGTTTGATATTATGGAATAATTATATAAGACACTAACACATTTCTATTTTAGATTTGATATGAATGTCAATAATCCACAAGAACATCTTGAATGAGTTTTTGACCCAATCCACTATTTTTAGTGATATATCCCTTGGTAAATTTCAAGCTTTGGTTGGACACCTAGCTCCAGCCAAAAAAGTCATATTCAACCAAAGTGATATGTCTTCCCTTGGCCCGCTCCATAATAACAAATTATATATAGAAGTTTATATAAAGTGGCATAAAATGAAACATGTCCTTATAAACAATGGATCAAGCCTCAACAAATTGTCTCTAAAGCTCATCAAGCTTCTTGTGTACATAATGGTAGATCTCTAGCTAGAAACAATGTCCATCAAATCCTATGATAATTAGGAAAAAAAATCATAAGGCACCATTAACTTTCTAGTTATCATTGGGCCTTTTACCCATGATACACTTTACCATGTGATTGATATTGAGTTTTCATACAATATTCTTCTAGGTAGGCCTTGGTTACATGAGATTTGTGTAATCCTGACAATGTTGCATAAATGTATCAAGTTTTCCTACTTATGGATGGAAGTGAATATTCTAGGAGATTTACACCCATATAAACACTAAAAACATCTTGAGGCCAAATTTTAAAGCTATAATTATTTGTATAGCATGAATCCAAGTTCCAAGCAGGATAAAGGAAAGGCTATACTTATTGATCCTTCACTAGATAATTGAATAGATCTTAATACCTTGGATTCCCTTTCCCACATGCCACCTCCTAAAGATTTTAATCATTTCACCATTTTAGATAATAGATTGGGAGAGTATGTGACCTATGATATATTTCATATTTCCAATCTTCCTTAGAATCTGAAAAACCTTTGGGTGACCTAAAGTTACCCCACATATGCATTGGCAACAAAAGAACAAAGATAAGGGACCTATCACATTTGTACCAGCATCTAGCCTAAAACCTAGCCCTCTTAAAGTGGATTAATCATTGTTATACAATGATAACCAAGCTGATTGTTATAAAAGTGAAAAGTATCCTATTCCCAATAGGATCATGGAGCATCATAATTATGAAGGAAGAGGCCTTGGACTAAATCAACAAGGAACCATTGATCCAATTTCTATGACTAAGTATGAAAGACCTTATGGACTTGTATTTAAACCACCTAGGGTGACCCCACATATCTTATTCAAACTCCATCACTAGTGATTAGTGATGATGATGCCAAAAACAAAGTAGAGTCTGATCGTAGCCTCACCTTTGATGACCTCACTAAAACTAACCTATTTGATAACATTTTAATTTGTACCCTTACCCTAGTCATTCATCACAACTCATTGCCATTATATTATCCCCAACTAATAGATTGGGACCAATAAGAATACAGTCTATTAATTGATGAGTTTTAGAATGATGAGGCATTTTGTGACTTCTTAGGCCTTAGAGATAATGTTCTATTAGGAGATCAAAAGTCAAGATTCTTAATTACATTGGATCCTGTAGCCTATTTTGGAGAGTGAGTGAACACCCTTATCTAAAAACAAATAAGTAAAACATTGAGGTCCCAAAGTGAAAACCTCTTTGAGGCACTTTCTAACTAGGGAAAAAGTAAAGATGAAGGCTAGTCTAGTGGTGAAAACTTGTTTTAGGCACCATTAAATGAAGATGTTCATTCTTATTCAGATTTAGACCAAGAGACCACCAACGATGAACTTGCCTATGGATCCAAGTTTAGATTTACACAATAACAAGTATTTGATTAAATTCTTCAATAATTTTTTATTGTTTTTATTACATGGCTAGATCTCCCATTAGGGGACTCAGATTCATCATGCCTAGGAGAAGTTGAAGAGAAAGTCCTAGTAGAGGACCCTGACATAGTCCAATAGTTTAAGTCATTACCTACTACCCTAGAAGATGGTTCAACCCTTCTAGTCAAAGATATAATATAGGTAAGCATTGAGACTCCATCAAACTTGAAATGGATAAAATTAGACACGTCCCTCACTAAGGACAAACATGAAGTATTTACAACTATGTTGAGAGAATTTGTAGATATCTTTACATGGGCCTATTCTGATATGCCAAGTTTGGACCCCACCTTGGTTTTGCACAACCATGTGGTTAATCCTAATGCCAAAATGATAAAACAAAAGCTACATAAGATGCATCCTTGCATTTCTATATTTGTAAAGAAAGAGTTGGAAAAAATCTTAAAACTAGGATGTATTTGATCCATTGACTACTCAAAATGGATCTCTAATGTGGTACCTATTAGTAAAAAACCTAAAGGGATAAGAATCTATACTAATTTTTGAGACATCAACAAATATTGTCCTAAAGATGATTTTCCATTACCTAATATCGACATGATTGTCAACTCCATGGTAGGTTATGAGATGTTTTCACTCATGGATGACTTTTCAAGATACAATCAGATTAGAATAACACCTAAAGATCAACATAAAATAGTGTTCACCATTCCATGGGGAACATTTTATTATCAAGTAATGTCATTTGGCCTTAAAAATGATGGATTTATATATCAAAGGGCCATGATTGTCATATTCTATGTTATGATGCATGATATTATTGAAGATTATGTCGATGATATATTAGGAAAATCTAAAACTAGGGCTGACCATATAGCAGTGTTACATAAGATATTTGAAATATTATGAGAGTACAAATTTAGACTCAATCTAAAGAAATGTGTGTTTACCATAACCTCAGGCAAATTACTTGGCTTCATCATGTCTTGTGTAGGTATTGAAGTCAATCTGACTAATGTCCATGCTATAACCGAGATGCTTACAACAACCAATTTAAAGTAGATCCATAGTTTTTAGGGTAAGATCCAATCAATCCAATGCTTCATCTCTTTGTTAGTAAACAAATGCCATCCATTTAAACATCTTATAAATAATGGAGTTACATTTCATTGGAATGATCACTACCAAATAGATTTTCAACAACTCAAAGACTATCTTATTAATATGCCTATTTTATTACCTCCTATGTTAGGGAAGCCATTCTTGTTATACCTATCAGCTACTGACCTGCTCTCAGGGCACTCTTAGCTCAACATGATGACAATGAAAAAGAGCATGTTGTATACTACCTAAGCCATACCTTGGTTACATATGAACATAACTATGCACCTAGTGAAAAAGCTTGTCTAAGCATGGTCTTCATAGCTCAAAAATTGCACCATTATATGTTGAATAATAAGACCACAGTCATTTGAGAATTAGATCCACTCAAGTATCTATTATCTGAAATAGATTTGCAAGGTAGAATGGCTAAATGGATCATTATTATCAATGATTTTGAAATAGAGTATGTCAATCAAAAGGTAATCAAGGGATAGGTTCTTGTACATCAACTCACTAAAGCACCTCTCATAGACACACAAACACTCACATTTCCATTTCCTAATGAATCCATAATGACTATTATTGACACACCCCTTGAGAATAAGCCCTAGAAGTTGTATTTTGATGATTCATTTACTGCACATGGATCAAGGGTAGGCCTATTGTTTATTACACCATAGGGGGATCTAATGCCTAAATCATTTAGAATAGGCTTTATTTGTACAAACAACATGGTCAAATATGAAACACTTATTATAATAATTTGACAAGTAGTGCATTAGAACATAGCTTATCTCCAAGTTTATGATGATTCTTAATTAATCATCAATCAAGTCACAGATCATTTTCAAACCAAAGATGATAAGTTGGTTCCATATAAAGCCATGGTCAACACTCTTAAGTAACAAATTGCCAACATTCAATTTGATCACATACCAAGGGCTAGTAATATAAATACAGATGCCATGGATATGATTGGCTCTCTAAATAAAAAAAAGATAAATCTAGAGAGTATCAGTTCCTCATCGAGAATTTGTCAACAACTCATGAACCTTCAACCATTGCAATGATTTGTGATATTATTGGTCTTAATTTTATTTGGTACTCACACCTTTAAAAATACCTTTATGACCAAGTTATACCAACTATCCTATCTTTAAAACAAGCCAAAGCCTTCATTCATCATTCCACTTGTTATACTCTACTTAGATCCACCCTTTACCATCATAGTTTTGATAGAACTCTACTTCATTCTTTAACTTTAGTAGAGTCTACACTAGCATTAAGAAAAGTACACAAAGGGGTATGTGGATCTCATTATATTGGGGTAGTCCTATCCAAAAAAATCTTGTATACTGGTTATTATTATCCCATGATGAACACATATACCAATTCATATGTAAATAAGTGTGATAAATGTCAATGACATGTTAATTTAATTTATGCCCCAGTCAAAACTCTAAAACTGATGTTGACACCATGGCCATTTTCTACATGGGGACTTGACCTCATTAGGAATATCAACCCCACTTCATCTAATGGCCATAAACATATCCTTACCACCACTGAGTATTTCACTAAGTGGGTTGAAGCTATATCCCTCACTTACGTGATTGGAAAGCAAATTTCTAAATTCATCTTCAACCATCTTATTTACCACTACGATATCTCCTCTGACATTATATTTTATAATGAAGGATCATTCAAAAATAAATATGTAGAACATCTATGTACCAAATATAAAATCACACAACATTTTTCTATATCATATTACCCTTAAGGTAATGGCCAAGCTAAAACATCAAACAAAACCATTGTCAATATTTTCAAAAAGATTGTTAATGTTGCTACTTGTGATTGTTACCTATAGGTATTGCTTTCCCTTTGGGAATACCATAACAATCATCATACCCCCATAGGATCCACTATATACTCATTTGTTTATGATACTAAAGTAATCCTTCCCATTGAGTTTGAATTTCCTTCACTGTGCATCTCTTTTAAGCATGTCTTGGATGATCATGACTATTGAGTAGCTTGCCTATAAGAGCTAGACCTACTTGATGAGAAATGCATACCTACACTCAAAAATATTCAATAAAATTAGAAATAACTCAAAGGCCACTATAATTAGTGTGTTAAGTATAGAAAATTTGAAATTAGTGATCTTATTCTTAAAGAAAACCAAAAGAATACCACCACTAAGAAGAAGCATAAAGGAAAACTCAAACCAAACTAGATAGGGCCTTTCATCATTACTACAAATTATGGATTAAGAGCATATAGGATTGCCACACTAGATGGAGATGAACTTCTTGAGATGATTAATATTATTCATCTTAAGTTGTACTATGCTTGAGTGCTAATGTGTATTGTCTATAAGAAACATTTTATTTATGCCATTTTATCATTATTCTTCTTTGTAAAAATATCATTCTTAACCATTATATTAGCCATATCCATTTTACCATTCTATTTTATTGACCTAGTGTATTCTCATGCCTATCCCATTTGACCTTGGTTTTTTCCATTTGATACACATTTTTAGTATCAAGGTATCTGATCAATTTCATCTGATAGTTCACATACTTCAGATAGAGATCATATTTTGGAGTAGTGTGCTATAAGTTTTAGTAATTGCATCTTTCATTTGATATTCCTTTCTTATCACCAATCTTATTACTAATTATAACTGCCTTTGGAAGAATTAGTACCATTGATCCATGTCATTATGTCTTGGTTATATCTACTTATGAAAAAACTAGGGGCAACTTGTATTTATTAATCCTTTACCTTTTTACCAAATGTGCTTATTTTATTTGAATTAACTACTACACAAGTCAAATTCCTCCACTGTAGGGTGGATCTATAGTGACTTGAGGTTCTCATTTGGGACTATGTAGGTAATAATCACTATTTTTTGAGGTCTACTTAGTCACCCTTCCCAATACACTCTCACCATTTTGCAAGCAACCTAAGTTTAAACTCTCTCACCATTTTATAAGCAACCTAAGTTTGAAAGCTCTCACCATTTTGTGAGCCTAAACCATTTGTTGTTTTGTCATTCTTGATTAAGTTAGAATACTCCAAAATAATTCCAAAAACATTTGAAAAATCATTAGAAAAAAACAAAAACATTGACTACTTCTTTGCCTTAAGGATTCTAGGAACCCTTACTAAGTTATAAGAAAATCACTTGTCATTTAGTTTCCCCATCCTTTTTTGGCCTTTTTATTTCATGCATTTTCCATTTTTAAATACCATTCCTATTCTTCTACTACATATATTATGTTTTTTTCCTTAGTTATCACATTCTTCCCATTCCCTAATAGAAAAACATTTAATCTAAAGTTTTTTATTGGATATTACATCCATAAAACTATGTAGCTAGCATCCACTTGTCTAGTGCATATGGAGATAACTCGACCACCCCCTTCCTTTTCTTCTATTCTCACTTTTTTTTGTTTGTTCAATTGTCACCTATTTTCTAGGGGCAATGTTCATATGGTTTTTATTACATTGTTTGTTTGTTTGTCTCTACTTATTTTGTTTGTTTGTCTACCTTTTTATTTTCTTTCAACATTGTTGCCTTGATTCGGTTTATGTGTGTTGATTGGGTGATTCCTTTCCCACACATATACTTGAATCTATCCATATTTATATGTTTACATTATCATCTTGGTTTCTATCATTGGTGCATTATTTTCTATTGAGTATTAGATTATGAGAGTCAGTCCTTATGCATATTCAACCAAGTCCTCATGATGTTACACCATGATGCCTACTAACACGTGATACAATAAACCTCAACTTCCAAAATTCTATTCAACAATGGTGGCATCTCTTTGATACTGACATCTTGATTCAATCCATATCCCAAATAGAGTAATTAACCATGAAATAATTTCAAATTTTATTAGTTTAAATGAGCATCTCCCTACTAAGGTTATTCTAATTCATCATTACCTTCTATGATTTAGTTATCATCATCCTTGACTAATTTCATCATGTTTTCCATAATTAGGGTCCAATGATTATAACCACATATGGGAAAATCATTATACACCATCCCACCTACATTTTTCAATGATTATAACTACCTTTGGGAAAATAATTATGTTGTTACCACTTCCCTTTTTTTTCCCATATAGGGGCATGTTGTTATCTTGTTTGTCTATCCTAATAGGGGTAGCTCCATCTTCTCAATGATTATAACTACCTTTAGGCAAATCATTGTGTTATCATGACACATTACCACTATCACGGTACACTATTTATAACCACCTTTGGTAAACCATTATACACAATCCCACTTGAATTCTCAATGAATTTGACTACTTTTTCAATATCATTGTTTTTTCACTCCATCATCTTTCCTTTCTTTGGTCCCTTTGTTTCACTTCTTTCTTTTTGAGGGACCATTTGGTGACCTACTTATGCCAACCATTCCCTCAAGATGGCATCATACAATTAGTTTATCATCATTATAGTTATAGGCATACATGACCTTTTCATTCTTTGAAAAGATGTTACCGTGCTTATAGATTTCAATGCCTTCCCAAATAGGGGCAAATTGTAGACACCTAAATCTGGCCACCAATGACCTCTAACTAGGCTTTTAGACAATTTTCACCTATAATGCACAATTTGGCCTACAAATACTAAAACATGCTAAATGATGTGAAAATAACATATTCAAGTGTCAATTTTGGCTAAATTATCATTAAATGGGGCAATTTAATTTATGGGCTAGCTAACTTTGATTAGATCATTTTGAGTCAAAATGTTAATTTTGCACCTGGGTGCTCTAGATTGCTCTTTTCTATCAAATCTTTTGCATAGGACATGTGCTTTCATTATTTTGTTTGGTAACATCCTAAATGGGATAATGGATCCAATGTATGTAACATTACCTTTCAATTCCAATAGAGTCAAATTTTGGACTAATAACAAGGCATTTTGATCAATTTGAGTAATTTGTGTACAAAGTGCTTAATCATGCTTAAGAGCTAATTAATCCAAATCAAGGCCTAATTAATAATTCCATGGAAACTTGTTTAAAACTTATTTTTGAAAATGAATATTGAATATCTACATTATTAGGTGACCTCATTTCTTGGGAAGACATCCTTAGGCTATGAATGCCATAAATATCAGGATTCACACCCTCCATGCATCATCAATGCCATCCATGATGCCCTATATGCCTATTAAATTCCCCTTCTTCCAATTTCATGATGAGGATAATTATTAAGTTAATTCTAAAAATTTAATTAATCCTGAACCACACATCTCAATCTTAGGATGGATGGTTCAGGTTGATTTTAGGCATTCTTAAAAAACTATAAATAGAGAGGCCATGAATGTCATTTATAAGTCTTGATAATGCAAAGTTATAATGAAAAAAATGATTTTTAACCATTTAAATTAGTGTTACCATGCCAAATTGATTCCAATCCAAGCTAATCCATAAGCTAAAGGTGCCAAGGAAAGATGGAGGTAGCCAAGTTTCCATTGCCAAGGACTTCATAAGCACAAGCTGAGCAAGCTACTACAAAAAGCATTTTGGAGCATCCAAAGAAGGTAAAATAGGGTTTATTTTGAATTTCAGTTGTGTGTTTTATTCATATTTTTTAATTAATCTCTCCTTAGTGTCTAGGGCTAGATATGTTATACTAGTTAGTGTGTTTCTTTCATTTTGTTTTCATTTTGAAACTAACACGATACTAATCATCCTCTCTTGAGTCAAATTCTTAGATCACACTTTTGATCACATGATTCAACAAGTTTAAAATGGTTTTAAATAGAGTTTTCAAGGACTGATCATTGAGGATATTGAATCAAAATTGAGAAAAACATGGAGGAAATCCATAGAGGTAGAGATATTGTGGGTTGGTTTTCCAACCACCAAGATAAAAAATACAAGGTTGATCAAAATAATAGGAAAGGTAACTAGAAATAATCTTATTGATATGAACTTAATTTTCATGAAACATGCTAAAACATAAAATCATTATCAAGATTTAGGTGCAAATAATAAAGTAACATCAACAACTCCTACCAGTTTCACTACCCATACCCTACTCATAGTGTCAATAACAACACTGCCATCAACTTTAGACCCTTTTGGTTCAACAACTACATCAATGCCACCTCATAGTTTAGTTATAATTTTAATTCTAGTCAAATAAATTAGTGTATAACCAAGTACAACTCTATTTATCGCATCCTCAATAATAAGTATAATAACAATTCCAATAATAGTTTTGAAAAGTGTTAAGCAAGAGCTAATTTAGTATAAAATCAAATGCTATTTTTTGTATAATTTTATCTATAACAGTTACAAATGAAAATTTAAGTTTTAGTTACACCCATGTTTTAATTAAATAAATTATTTTTTCTAGCATGCATATGATGCATTTTTGAGGTATCTATAAGTTATGGCATGCAACTAAGACTTATGATCTAGTCAATTAGGATGTAATAAAAGTCTTCAATACTTGGAGGATGAGGCAACCCATTCTCTAAGTTCTTTATATACATGTAGAACCCTCTTTTAAAAAGGTTGAAGTTTTAGATCAATATATAGGAAGATATCAAGATATTCATTGTCATGTAGCTATTTTTATTATTTCATTTTCCTCTTCTATGTTAATGAAATTAAAGATTCTTTGTTTGTATTAATTTAATAATTTTGAAGAATACTAATGATATAAATGAATATGATTATTTCAATTAATGAATATCAATCTTAGATGTACAATATAAATTGAGGATAAATAGGTTTTATTGGTTTATGCATTTAATAAAGTTTGAATTGATAATCAAAGGTGTGTAGAGGTATCTCTTTTGATATAGTCTTCTAGGTGTGAGTCATAACTACCCTAGACAACTTTTTGGTTTGAATTGTAATATATTAAATAAGGATGTGAAATATTAGACCCAAGAAGAGAAACCTTTAGTTGATATCAATTAAAATCTTATATTTATTATCCCATACTACAAATTGTGCTTGGGCTTGAGTGTACAATAGCTACAAATAGAAAACACTTATCTTGGAGATATTTGTCCACCAAAGAAATAACCTTATAAGTCACCTTTTAAGAACATAAAATTTTCTTTACTTCATTACCCTTCTTTCCCCTTTTGATTTTATTTGTTATATACCCACCATAAAATAATTTTCCACCCATCCAACTTGCCTAGTGATTAATTTCTATTAGATTTCACATATCTATCCACAAAACCTAGTTAAATAATCCACAAGATCAACGTATTATTCCATCACCTAGTTGTTTAATCATATGCCTGAAACTCATGCCCCCAAAGTGGAACCTTGTTCCATATAGATCCAAAAATGTTAGAGGCTACCTCATTTAAACTTTATTAGGTGTTACTAAAACCCACATCAATAGATATACACCAACTTAAATATACTTTTTTAGATGAAATTATTTTTTATTGAAGGTTTTAACTAAGTAATATCAGTTAAACATTATTTTCATAACTTCACTATTGATCTAGAAGTGAATAATCAAGAAAAAACTAACTCTACTCCAACCAATAAATTTAAATAAATCATTGAATAATTATTGAAAGTTACAATCAACTTACATGAATACACTTTGATAGTTCAATTTGATGGTGAAAAATGCCTTCAAGGAGATGGATTAGATTGTATCTTAACCAACCCACATGGTAAAATCATACCTCTCACATTTAGACTAAATTTTTATGTAACTAATAATATGGTTGAATATGAAGCTATAATACTAGGAATGCAAGTTTAAATCAATTTAAAAATCCCATATCTACATGCCTTAGGTGAATCATAACTCATATGCCATCAATTTAGTGGATATTATCAATGTAAAAGTGAAAACATTGTCACATATCATCAAATTTTCACTACACTCACCAAATATTTTTTTATTTCACCAGCGAACCTATCCCACAAGAACAAAATACTATAGTTGATTCTCTTCATCAACATCCCTATTTCACCCTCATTAAGTACTTCATGATTCTCAATTCCTTATTTTAATGAGGAAATCACCTTCTTATTTATAAAATAAAATTGATTCCCTAATTTTTCACATAGAGAATGTTACTCTTGAATAGAACCCATGGTATAAAACATAATTCAATTCATTAAGAATCATACTTGCCCTCCAAAATCATATTCTAATAAAAAGACTCAAATTTATAAATAATCATTCAAATATGTACTTAGATACAACAACCTATATTATTGTAACATAGAATGAAATTTAGTGAGATGTGTAATGATAGAATAAGTTATTTATCTCTTTGAAAAAACACATGGGAGCATCTACATTGGTGACTATAACAGCCATACCATAGCCCAGAAATTCCTATGTATGGATTATTTTTGGTATACTCTGAAAAATATGCCATTAATTTCACTAAAAATTATAGTCCTTGTCAACTTCATGCTGATCTCATCACTCACTTCTAGCTAAACTCCAAACCTTGGATTCTATTTGGCCATTCTCTATTTAGGGGTTAGATATAATTATTAAGTTACCTAGATCACAAGATGGACATGTGTTCATTATCACTACCACTGAATATTTTACTAAGTGGTGGAAGTCATGCCTCTTATTAATTCTATTTGTATTACCATTTATGAATTCATTCTCAATCAAATAAACTATCATTTTGGAGTTCATCATACCATATTTTTTTTATAATGGTGGAAATTTAAAAATTAAAGATATGAAACAACTATGTGCAAAATTCAAAATTATGCATAAATTCTCAACACCTTACCATCTTAAATGCAATGGCCAATCATAATCCACTAATAAAATTATGAACAAAATATTACAAAAAACTATTAGAGAATATTTTATTTATTGGCATATCTAACTTTATCTCACATTTTGGACTTATGGCACTATCATATATACTACTACCATGGAAACTCCATTACTATATGAGTCTAAATCAGTTTTACCTCTATATGTTGAGATACTATCCCTAAACATTTCACTTCATGGTATTATTCCTGATGAGGAAATACGTGAATCCCATGTCCATGCTTTACATCTCTTTAATGAGTGATGTATGACTACTTTATAATATAAACACCAATACAAAGCTCACATCACTAAATAAAATAATAAAATTGTCAAAGTCTGAACTTTAAATATTAGTGATCTAGTCATCAAATTAGAATATACACATGACAAAGAAGGAAATTATGCCTAAAAATGGTGGGGTCCTTACCTTGTAAAATATATCCTTGGTCCTAATACTTATATATTACAAAATAATGAAGGAATTATTTTCAAATAACCCAATAATGGTCAATTTTTAAAGAAATATTTTTCTTAAAATATTTACTATTTCTCACATACTTATATATCATGTACATACTAAAACTTCACACAAGTTCTCTACAAATATCTCTAATATGAAGCTTTACATTACTTTTAGTAGACTTAATTACTACCATGGGTCCTTAAATCTATCTTTACTAATTTAATTTAGATCATGAGTTGCATCATAAGATCAAGGATAGGACTCGAGCATTCTCATGAACATTTTTTATTACTTAGTCCATTTTTTACTTACTTTTTATTTTATGAGTTATAGTGTAATACCTTGGATACGACCAAGCCTTACTTATAAAAACATTATCATATTATCACCTACCTTGGTTTATATTTTATGATTTTTAGTGTAAGACTTGGATAGAACCAAGTTTTCTCATAAATTTTACAAAATTATTAAATAATCTTTAAAATAAAAATTTTTATTATAAATTAAGGCAATGATTAAAGATTGGGATTTCATACTCTTGAAATTAGTTATGCATTATTTGTGATAAATTTTTTAAATAAACTATTTATGCATGATTCCCTACACTTACATTTTTTCTTATGATATAGAATCATGCTTACCTATCATTATATCATTTTCATAATTTCACATTTTTTGAGATTTGAGGTAACTCAATCATTTTATGTTCACTCTCATCTTCTCCCCTATTTCTCATTCCACTATGTTCACACCAAGGTCAGTGTTATAGGATTAACTCGCACCCTTGGGAGAAGTTCTTCAGGCTTTCCCCAACCAAGCCATAAAATGGGAATAACCCTAGGATGTGGGTATACCATGATGGGGATAAACCTTTGGAGTAGGTTGGTTCCTCTTTGATGTTCACTTAAACTAAAAGTAAGCCTAGAGATTCATCAAAAAGGGGTTAGAAATGGATGAGGGATCATAGAAAAGCTAATAGGTGATGCACTAAAATTACAAGTTGATCCTCTCTACTCGACCCAAAAAACACTAGTGAAATAGTAGAGGCTAGGTTCAAAAAAAAACTATCTACTATACATCTCTGTGGAGGTTCACCATATAATATAAGCTAATGGAAATGAAAGGAGAGGTCTAAATTAAGACACTAGTTAGTCACAATATCCACATGCAGGCTTTGATCAAGAGATGCAAACACTAAACACAACATATATGAGCAGATGAATTAATAACTAGGTGAAATAAATACACATTATACTATAACAATGAAATCAAAGCACAACCTATTATTACTTCAATAGGTTACAAATTCCTTCTTGGTAGGGTCTACTCTAAATAAGAGAAGGAACCAAGAGAAATATAGAGAGATATCTAATGATCTATCTTAAGAAGTGAGAGATATTTGTTTCTTACCCCAAAGCCTCTATTTATAGTAGAAAAAGAGAGAGGAGGGAGAAGTTAGTAACCAGTTGTCTATCATATTTTTATCTATTTTTATCATGCTTTTGGGTCTAATCAAAACATGCTATTATGAGTGAGATATTTTTGATTATCCCTAAAATCATTCTACTAATTGAGCAAGATGTACTAGAAGACAAAAGTTAACCATAGGTGGCAAGTATTGATCTAGCTATAAATGAATGCCCCAAATGCTTTCCAAATCCCCAAGTTTTGGACTATTGATTTTCTACCATATTTCATTGAAAGGATAAAATACTCATACCTATCAAGGATATGTCATGCCTATTCTAAATAGTGGCTTTTTGAGGCATGACTCAAGATGATCCTTTCATATCTATTTTGTGCCTTGGGTCTTAAATTAAATTAGTTATAGAGTAAAACCAATCTAAGGACATTGGTTTTTATCCTTCCACTAACTTGGGCTAGGCTCAAGTTCAGGTTATTCAACTTGCTCACACCAACTCTCCTCCTTGTTATAGCTATTAATAATTTGACTATTTGACTTTTTCAAACTCCTATGGCCTTGACACTTGTCAGTGATGCACTTTTCCCTTAGATCTCCACCAAGGATTTTTAAACCCCAATGGCTAGATATTGGAGTCTAATTTTTATGTTCATGTGAACACCATTCAATTTCTATGAGAACATTTCTTGACATCTTGCAGACCATCAAATATAAAATCATGTGGATTTTACCTAGTCATAAAGTTGACACTTGCACAGATGTCCTTCATATTTTGGCCAAATTTGTAAAACTATAACTTGAAGCACAAAACTCTTGAAGACACCAAAATTTTAGGGGATTGTTTAAATTCTACAAGGATTAAACCCATTTGATTCACTAGTATGGAAGGATTTTTAAGTGAAGACATTAAATACACAAGTTTTAAGCCTTACTTGATCCTCATTTGAAAATGGCCTAGTGTGAAGGCTTGGTTATGTTAGTCTATAGAGCCACCCTCTGAAGGTGCATAGCCTCCATCTTGACTCATCACATGAGATAAAAGTTGGTAAAGATGATCTAAGACTTGACATGTAGTATTTCAAGACCAATGTGAAGAAACCCATATTTATCCTATGTGTCTTACATATCCCATGTAGTTTTTATAACTCAATACCTATCCTTTAAAAAAATAGACAAATTACACTTTAGGCATACCCAAATTATTTAAAAAGCCTTGTGAGACTTAATATCTCACTATTCCACTCATAACCATCTAGATTTTGTTTAAACCACTAATCAAGAACTCTACCTCTTCCCCTGCATTAGGATTGTTAGCCACTAGGCACCCATTTGATATGTGGGAAAAATAGGCCAACATTCTTAGTGACTCATAGGGAAACATGCCTACTATGATCGAGAACCCAATGTTAGTCTAATCCATTTGGCATGGATTTGATCCTTCTTAGCCTTTTAAAATAATAGAAAGGAATAAAATAAAATAAGACAGGTGCATGTAGGCACCTAAAAAGAGAACAACTAATTTACAAAAAAAAGTGTAAAAAACACTTAGAGGAAAACTTTTAAATCTATCCTAATATATATAATAATTTACAGATACACCCTTTAGATCAAATGGGAAACTATTTTATACTTATTGGAGCTTTGAGATATACCTATTGTTCTTTGATAGCTCTTTTATGTAGCTAAAAGCAATCAAATGATCATATCTTCTTAGGGAGGTGACTAGTTCCTTTACCACTATCATGAGGTGTATAGGTTAGAAGGATGGGTCTAAAACCTAATCATCATGCTCTCAGATCTATGTGTCTCATAATAATAGGTCCAATCCTCCTTTATTTATACACTATTAGTTATGATGATATAGACTAGCTTGATCTATCCCCTTTAGTATATCTGGAAGACTGGCCTCTAACACTATGATATTTTGAGGACATTTGAGTTCAACTCTAGTTTCCAAGGGTAGAGATATGTCCAAGGTCAAAGGGAGAAGTTGATAACCATGTTTAAGAAAATCAAACATGTCATCTCCTAAGAAAATATCTACCTCTAAATATTTATTTTCATGGACCTACAACTGCACCAGGGTTTCATTATGGGTAGATATATCAATCCTTTGAAAATGACCTTGAGGCTATAGGTTTTATTTTGATGTTTCAAATTGGCTAGTTTAGACTAATTATCCATCATTTGATAGAGATATTATATGACCCCCAACCAAGTCCTTTTCTTCCATAAAGTCTTGGTATAATTGTCATAATGACTATTCCTAATCCTCTCCCTCCTTATTTTCCTTTAGAATAGTTTTTTATTGAAGAGGAGAGGTAATGGAAGGATATGTTGGGGTGGGGTGTGAGTCAGAGGCCACTCAAACTATTTCTCCCTACACTCCCATTTTACCAATCTATCTATCCACCATTTGATCAAGGTCTTCATTTCATACTACTGATAGCACCATACTAAAATTCCTCACCAACAACCATCCAATCCTTTGCTAGCATCAAAATTTATTCCCTCATCCTTTTTATGAGATGAGGTGGGATCACCTCAAACTCCATGTCCCACTTTCTCATCTCCTCTTTTGACTTTATCATGTTTGGTTTAAGGGCCAACAAGGACGTAGTAGCATAAGGGTGGCTAGAGGTGTAAATGGGTTAGTATGAAGGATAGGTATACTCATAATAAGGCTAATAGGGGTGCTTAAATGGTTGGAAGGCTCCATTTGGTTAGTTATAAGGCTCACCAACTAGATGAGGGTGGAAATCTACCTTAAATTTGGCCATAGAGACTTATAGAAGGAGATTAGATGCAAATAAATTACTTGAAGGCTTGCTTGGACTACTGTAACTAGCTAAAGCTTGGAGTTACCATTGAGATTTGTAAAATGTTCCTTTAAAGGATAATATGCAGAAGAACAACACCAAAAATTCTTCTATTGATTTAGACTTTTATCCCATCAGACATGCTATAATCTATTATGGGCTTAACTCGCACCCTTGGGAGAAGTTCTTCAAGATTCCCCTAGCTAAGCCATAAAATGAGAATAATCCTAGGCTATGGGTATCCCATGATGGAGCTAAACATATAGAGTAGGCCTATTCCTCTTTGATGCTCACCTAAACTAAAACTAAGTCTAAAACTTAATGATAAAATGGTTATAAAGGGATTCCTAAAAAATCTAATAGGTGATGGACCAAAATTATATGCCAGTCCTTTCTACTCAACCCAAAAAACACTAGTGAAATAATAGAGGCTAGGTTCAAAAAACATTATCTACTATACACTTATGTGGAGGTTCACCAAATGATCTAAGCTATGGGAAATGAAAGGAGAGGTCTAAATTAAGAAACTAGATAGTCACAATATCAACATGTGGGATTTGATCAAGAGATGAAAAACACTAAACACAATATCTATGAGCAGATGAATTAATAACTAGGTGAGATACATACACACTATACCATAATAGTGAAATCAAACCACAACCTTCTATTACTTCAAGAGGTTACAAATTCTTTCTTGGTAGGGTCTATTCTAACCAAGAGAAGGAACTAAGAGAAAGATAGAGAAATGTAATGATCTATCCAAATAATTGAAATATATCTATTCCTGGCTCTAAGGCCTCCATTTATAGTAGAGAAAGAGAGAGGAGGGAGAAATTGGTAACTAATTATCTATCAACTTTTTAGTTTTTTTATCATGCTTTTGGGTCCAATCAGGATAGGTTATTGTGAGCAAGATATCCATGATTATCCATAAAATCATTCCACTAATTGAGAAAGATGCACTAGAAGACAAAAGCTGACCATAGGCGGCAAGTCTTGATTTGGCTAGAAGTGAATGCCCAACTACTTTCCAATTCCCCAAGTTTTAGAATATTGATTTTCCACTAGATTTCATTGAAAGGATAAAATCCTAATACCTACTAGGGACACATCATGCCTATTCTAAATGGTGTCTTACCAAGGCATGACTCAAGATGTTCATTTCATATCTACTCTATGCATTGGGTCTTGAACTAAATTAATTATAGAAGAAAACCAATATAAGGACATTAGTTTTATTCCTTTCACCAACTTAGCTTAGGCTCAAGTTTGGGTTCTTTATATTGATCACTCTACCTCACCTTCTTATTATAGCTATCGATAATCCAAAGTTTGACTTGTTCAAAATCCTATTGCCTTGACACTTGTTGTCCATGTACTTTTCCCTTAGATCTCTACCAAGGATTTTTACACCCTAAAAGCTAGTTCTCAAAATATAATTTTTAAATTCACATGAACATCATTTACATCCATGATAATGTTTCTTGATATCCCACAACTCATTTTTTTAAAACCCATATGGATTTTTCTTGGGCATAAATTTGACACTTGCATGGATATCCTTCATATTTTGGCCAACTTTGAAAGCTTGTAACTTGAAGCAAAAAAATTTTAAAGACACAAAACTTTTATGGGATGGTTTAAATGCTAAAAGGATCAAACCCATTTGATCTACTAGCCTAAAAGGCTTCCTGAGTGAAGATATTAAATGCACAAGTTTACTGGCTTACTCAATCCTCATTTGAAAATGGCCAAGTGTGAAGGCTTGGTTATCTTAGTCTATGGGGCCACCCTCTTAAGGTACATAGCCTCCTTATTTCCTCATCACATGAGGTACAACTTGGCATGGATAATTTGAGATTTGGAATGTAATATTTTGGGACCAATGTGAAGAAACCCATATTCATCCTGAGTGTCCTAGATATCCCATGGAACTTTTATAGATCAAGACCTATCCTTTAAAAATAATTGACAAATTACACTTTAGGCATACCTAAAGTTTTTTAAAAACCTTGTGAGATTCAATATCTCACTATTCCACTCATAACCATCCATATTTTGTTCAACCCACTAATTAGGAACTCTACCTCTTCCCCTACATCAGGATTGTTATCCACTAAGCCCTAGTTTGATATGTAAGAAAAAATGGCCAACTATCAATTTAAAGATAACATTCTTATTTAACATGAGATTAAAATAATTTTAGAGACCATTCTATTTAAGTTATCTTCCTTAGCTATCAAGTCTAACTTTTCTAGTGATAGTCATTTTTAACACTCATGTTGGTTTTTTGAATCCGTATGGAGGAGGAATAGAAAAATCCCTCAAAAATATTAAAAGAAAAATCATTTAAAACAAAAGTAAATGATAAAAATTCATATATAAACATTGAAAGGTGAAAATCATAGAAAAATACATTATTCATATCTTGGCACATCTCTTATTCCTAGTCAAAGCTCAAACTTCGTAGTTGGCCTTATGATAAAGCTGAGATCCATTAGGGTGTTGTAGGCCATTAGATTTGGATAGGAGATATCAAATTTCTTTGTAGTCCTACCTACTTTATCATTAAATTACCCAATATTCAAAATATATTGATGACTCTATAAGGGGTAATAAGGAACACATTGTGGGAAGGTAGGCCTATTTTACTTTTCATGCATATAGCCTTCATGGGATGATATTTATAATTCACTTGATAACCCAAATTTGTGTGGCTAAAAAAGGCTCTCTAGAGACCTTAATGTCAAAATTATTCTTATTTTTTCAACTTAATTTGTGTCTTGATTCTGATAAAGATTTTCTACCTTTATACCACATACATTTCCCCCACCACCCATTTCATTTCCCCACTTGAAAAGCATGTGTTATTTCTAAATCTATTTCCCAACTTATATATTCCCTATTCTTCATCTCTTAAAAACATGTTATTAATTCTCTTACTTTGGTTTAATTTATCCTAAGAATAAAAAACTATAATTTTGAGTGATTATGCATTACTTCTTTGTACCATTACCTTATGCTTCTTTCCATTCCCTTGGTTTCATTTAAAACATTATAAACTTTTTTGTCTTTCTTTTTTTAGATAATATTGTTTTGTTTATCTATTTCACTTTTCCCATGGTTGAGTGAGTTAAGATTGTTACTTCTCACTAATCAATGTTTTTTTACTTTATGATATTTTCCATATTTGTTTATGTATGGTTTGTTACTTCTTTTACATTAATGTTGGATATATTATTTTAGTTTGTTGTGTCCTTGGTTTGGTTTGGTTTGTTACTTTTCTTAAGGTACATTTTTTGAGTTTTTTTTTGTCATTTATAGCCTTGGATTTTTTGTTACCCAATCTACTCTCATTTTATCCATTTTTCCTTAGTCTTTTGGTTCTCACTTAGTATTTATCACCCTATCTTACCAATTATCTAAGTGATTTATTTAGTTATAAAAAGTTCATTTATTTTTCTTTCCCTAATATTATTTGTTTTTTATATTTAGTTTTGGATCCTTAGGGTTTATATAAAGCTAAAAAATGCACCCTCCATGATCAAGACTACAAATAAAACATGAAACCATTATTTAATAAAGGTAAGTCAAGGTATGCTAATTTAATTTATTTCAATTATTTCCTTACTTTCATTTCAATTTATGATGTTTTAGCTCAACATTATATGTTCCTTTTATCTTTCTTAAATTACCATATTATGTTACAACTGCATGTCACTTGATGATATTCAAATGGGGCATATGTATACATAATATTATTAAAACTTTATTAGTTACTAATGATTTATCTCTTACAGGGACCTACCAAATCTTAATCTCTTTGAGTGCATGCCTTAATGGGTATATTTGGAAAGGGGTTGGTAGACCATTACTTCTTCACAACATTATTGTCCCTTATAAAATTACCAAGAACCACTACAAGTTACTATTATTTAATTCCCTAGGTAATAAAAACCAACTTATACACTCCCCTAAGTAATTTAGTACCCAAAATATCCCTTATTGAAGTAAAACCCTTTTTTATTCATTTTCATACTACCTCATCCTAGTCAACCTTATTGGGACCTAGCACACATTAAGAAAATCCATCGGCCCAATTGACTTAGTTCGAGACCTAATGGTTCTATTTCTTACCAAATAAGGTCGACCTGGCCAAACTTCTTTGATAAATTCTTGGGAGGGTTTATGGTCAATACCTATCTATAAATATCCCATTAACATCATTTTCAAAGAGAGAATAATTCAATTGTACATCAATATATCTTTAAAATATACTTATACTATCATTTGGAATTTTTATTAATTATATTTTTACCTCAAAGAAGTATCACTTGTCCTATGGAGCTATTGGATGCATAGGATAAGTATTGTATCATAGATTTGACCTATCCTTATTCTCCTGAAGAACCACACCAACCTCTTATAAATCACTATTGATCAAGGAAGATATTGAGGCATAATGGATTCACTTCAACAAGGTAAGTATACTCCTAACCCTTCATATTTTCATAAATAGATGTTGTAGAAACTAATGGATTGAATTATATCTATCCTTGCTTAGATTAATTCTAATTTTCTTGAATATAATTATCTTTTTTGTTTATTATCTTCCTCATTTTTTCTAAAAGATTTGGTGAGCAATATAATAAATTGCATATTGATTTACTAGATTAGCTTGCATGTTTGTTTAGTAGATTAGCTTGCTTACTTTTATTACAATCATAAGACTTAGATAGGGTTATTGTATGATGGCATTTAACTAAAGGCATTAGAAACCTTTCCTTTACCATTGTATGGTAAGATATCCCTTAGTTTAGGTTTATTATATCCCTCATTATTCATGACCCCAATACAAAAAATATTTTAAAGCATATTTTTAGTTGATTACATTCTTTGAGATTGGATATTAATAAGTAGAATAAGTTGTATTGGGGTCATGAATATCCAATCTCACTAATTTTGATTTAAAAGTGTGCTAGAATTTATGGGCTAAAGTATTTAAGGCATGAAATGATTGAAAAGGGAGATTATATAATTATCACAAGGTATAGTCCTTAAGACTCTTTGGAAACAACATAGTAAATAACTTGTCATTTTTGGCATAGTGCAAACATGTAGTTGGAAAGGATCAAAGTTATTATTCTAGATTACACTTACCATCATGTGACACAAATCCTATAAGGATTGGATAAGTTTATATCTTTAAGGGCAATTGATTATGTAATAATGAATGAGAATAATTGTCATGGCCCACTCTAGAATGATTTTAGCATTAATCATATAAAACAATGTAGAAGTGGATGGTGTTACATGACTAACTACCATATGAGGTATGAAAGTATGTTATTTAGGGAGAGTAATATTAATATTATGTAAACCTTATGTTTTGAACACACCATATGTGGGTATCACATGTGTAGATATAGGTGTACACATATTAGTAGTAGTAGTATTCATTTGAATACCTATCGTAGAGTCAATACCTATAAAAAGTATCTTGGTATAATTGAAATGATCATATTTTTCATCATATGTAACAAAAATAATGTTATTTTCTTTTCTAACTTATAGGATTATTATCAAGACATCATTTAGATCATGAGTTTGCTTACATATCTTTTATTTGAATTGAGAAATATATGTAAAAATTTAATGGTCTACACCATCAAGCTAATCAAGATGTATTTCATCATGATATTAATTATTATCTTGATAAACAATTTCAGTTTCAAGTATATCATCATTAATAGTATGTTGTACTTATATGTGTTCATTATTAACATTTGCATAATAAAGGGAAGGAGGAATTTTAATTTCATCAATTTTATCCATTTTAGACACACATGGGTGATCTAAATAAATATTATTAGAGGAAGGAGGAATTTGCATTTCATTAATTTTATCCATTTTAGACACATGGTTAATCTAAATAAATATGATTATACTAAATTTCAACACTACTTAACTTATCACTATCTTGGAAGCATAAAAAATATAGATTTATTAGATGACATTGGATATGATCATGGAATATATATATATATATATATATATATATATATATATATATATATATATATATATATATATATATATATAAAATAGTATTATTTTCATTATATGTGGATATTTGAAATAAAAAATCAGATTTTGAAACCCTAATTTAAATATTTAAAAAATGTAAGAATGTATAGGGAAAACCTAAGGGATCCTAATTTTTTTCAAGCTCAAAGGAATAATAAAGGAATATATGGTTTTAAGGATTGAAACACTAAGATAAAAATACCATCTATGATGGAAGTCATAAATAATATATGAAAATTAAATGTAAATAAAAAAATTTAAAACCCTAGGATAGAATAATGAAACCCAAATGGAAACCTATGGTTTTATTGGGTTCAAGATAAAGAATAAGTTCGCTAGTATGTTTTAACTAATTTTAGATTTATTAGTCTAATTAATTAAAAAAATTGAGGTTAATTCAAATTATATAATATATGTCTAAGTTAAGAAAATATGAATGTAACAATAGAGTGCAACTGATTTATTGTAATCTAATATTTATGGAAATGACCTAGAAGATAGGATTATAGATATTAAAATCAAATTTATATAGTACCTCAGTATTGTAAACTTGGAAAACACCTATTTGGATGTAAATTTCAATTCTAGACCTACCTAATACTAAAAGGCTCATGTTCACTATCTCTTTGTGCCTAATTTATTATTTCTTAGTCCAACCATTGTTATTATGATGACTAGGCCTTATATATTGTGAAAAATCTATATACTTGATTATTATCATTCAATGTTGGTTTTGGACCTATACTTATTTTCTATCTTCCTAGACACTTGTGTCCCAAGAGACATGTATCGACATAAGCATCCATTTTCAAACAAAGTTTATAGTACCCAAAAGTCATCTGATTTGTAAAAGAAACATATACAAAAGGTCAAACTAAGTGATGTAATGTGTGATATTTCCAACAAGTACACACACACACATTATCAACCCTCATTCATTCCTAATTTAGAAATCACATACAACTCACAAGGAAATATACAAAGAAACACTAAATTAAGTATTCAAGTGAGAAAACTTACCCTATTTGTCCATATTTCCATATCAATCATAGGATAAATATTTCCATAGGTTTGAAGCATTAAAAAAAGTATCCCATGAACCATATATTTCAAGTTATAAGAAATGTCACTACATGTCTTTGATTATCACACATTTCACCCTTGTGCACACACAAGCCAATGTTGATGAGTATACCTTATGACTCATTATATACACCTATTAGATCTATAACACCTATTAATCTACCTGATTACACTGGACACTATATACATTTTATGACTTATGGCTAGTTTGAAGTATAATATGGGTAATTATATCTTAGTTATAGGTGTGAGTCTATGTTTCTTACTTTTGTCATTATGTTCTAGCTTTTGGAATGGTTAGTTCTTTAGTTTTGTAAGTGAATATGAGGTAACATACTATAATCTAAATTCTAAGAGTTTGACAAAGCATACTGATCCTTGAAGACAAGCATAGAGTATGATGAAGCTTTATAATAGTGCTCCAGAGTTAATCAACAAAGCTCTGGAGGTGGACAATAAATCTCTAGTGTTTGATAGTAAGCTTTAGAGTTTGATAGTGAAGCTCTAGAGTGATATAGGCAAGTTCTATAATGTACCATGAAGCTCAGGAGTTCATCATCAAGGATTAACAATCACTCCAACCATCATTTAAAGCTTGTCAAAGGAATTTTTAATGAATTTGCTACATTCTAAAGATGTCTATGGGTTATTTCTCTAAGTCAAGGATATAATTAATTTCTATGGAATTATATTTATAGACTTCCCTCTTATATAAATGATTATAAAAGACCATTATATTTTTAAGAGAGTTTTTAGTTACTAGATCTAAAGTAAATACAAAATGGTGTAACCAACTCATATCTAAACATGCAATTATGTCTCCCTTATTTTCTAATGTTTCTCCTTGGAATGTAGGGAGTTGTAACACCTTTTCTATTTTTTGAATAAGTTGGATCACAACTATGATCTTTTTATAATGTTAATTTATTTTGGATAGCAGTTAGAAGCACGCGAGAAAAAATAACATAGTACTATTTTTCTAAAGAGAGAATATTTTAGAATTTAGAGAATGTTAGAAATAAAATAATTGTAATCAACATATATATGTTTTGTAATCTTTTCATCAATTAATAAATGTTTTCAATTTCCTCAAAGACTGATTTGCTTCAAATATTTTTTAAGGGAGATAAAATACCCACTCACCCAAAGAGATATGATTATTGTTATTATTTATTTATGTTTAAGTTAATTTCTATCTAATTTTATTAATGATCTTTAGATTATGAAGTGTGGTGTGTTTTAACCTATAGGTATTTTCATAGTGTTCATGTTTATTTACTATTAAAACATCACTATTACTTTCATTTAACTACAAGTAAATTTAATTATATAATTGCATTATAATTAAATTCAATTTTGTGTTTTCATTACAAGTAAATTCAAATTTTCAATTAGATGAATGTCTGCTTTCTTTTGATCAACAAGTGTGTATTTTCCTTATACAAGCAAAGTGTGTTTCCTTCAAATCAAGTGTGTTTATTTTAGCATCTTGATTCTACAAGTGTGTTTATTTCAAGCAGTTAGATATATTCAATTTCAATTGAATAGGTTAGAAACTTAGGATTAATTTCCATGTAAACCCCCCCCCCCCAACCAAACACAAATTGTTATAAACCAACTGTACACTTTATTATAGATAGACATTGGACATCAACCTTGATTTTAATGACATAAACCAAAGAGTTTATTAACTTTAGGGATAATGACACACATCATTTTTGTAACTATTGTCAAAGACTCAATTTAGTGTTAGTAAGGTGTAAAATCATAAGCTAATAAATAAAAAACTTCCTTGAATTCAACATCAATATATGAGTAGACCTAGAGACTCACATTGAAGATTTATTCCAAATAATTCTTAGTACGATACCATAAGTTATAAAATAAAATCTCACCTAGAAAGAGTGTAAAAATTTCAAGAAGAGATAAGAGGATATTTTGTAATTCTTGGAGAAGAGACAAAATCTTCCCTACATGAACCTTCAAATCAATATTTAGAGGTTGGTTCATCATTTAAATGAAATTTGAATCTAAAAAACATAGTAAGCCAAAGCAATAAGTAATAATTAGGTTACCTTCCATCTAACTCTAATAACTCACCACTTCTGAATAATACCCTCTACAACAAATGTTGGGAAGAGATGGGAGAAAACATAGGTAATATACTAAAGACTAATAGAAATGCTCAAAATAGGCTTAATCCATTAAGAAAAACTTTCACTTATACCATTATGATAGAGGATGATGATAGGACTACCATGAAGAATATTTATCCATCCATCCTAACCACCTTTAGAGAGAATCTTACTAAAGATCCATATCAATTCCAATTTGAATATAAAGTTTTATGTCAAACTTATGACTATAGAACTATTTGGTAGATGTTAAAATTATTTCCTTATACACTCAAATAATTAGTCATGAGATGGTTCATGGAGTTATAGCTAGACTCTATTACATATTGGGATGAAATAGAAATTGAACTACTATAAAAATATCAAGACTTATGTAGAAGAACGGACATAAAAGATGATTTTTCAGGACAAAACAAAATGAGGATGATAACTTAGAATATTACCTTGACCATTTTCAATTCATTCATAGGAAATGTGGATATGAATTGGGTGAAGAATTTTATAAATATTTTTTTTTAAAGAACATTATGATGATACTAGGGAATATTTGAACCTTATGGGGAAGGGAGACATTAACAATCTTGATCTCTATAATATAGCCAAATTATGCATAAATTAATCAAGAATAAGAGGGAGTATTAGGAAGTTAAAACTAGGAAAGAGTCATATTGATGTAGGAAAACTTATGGAAGAACTATTCAAACTAAATATATACATATTAATACAATTAGATACTAGGTTATATGGATTTAAAGCTAAATCTAATGCTACTACTTAGACAGTAACCAAGTATTTCCCCAAATGTAGGTTGAAGCATGTTCTTATAGATTTCCCTCTTAATAGGATTGATATTTATGGAATATGTGCTCCTAATGATCATTATACCAATAATTTTCTCTCCTAACTATCTTAAATAGATAATTGAAATAAACAACCCAGCCAAAAGAAGAGATTAACTATATATAGAGGTAGGGAAACTAGTTTTTCCAAAATCAAAATTAGAATCATTTTGGTCCTAGATCTCCTTGTAACCCATGGATGATGCCATGGTATGGACAATAAATTACATAGACATGGGGACCTCCATCATGGGATACACAAGAGTGGACACCAAAACCATGGTTTCCTTATCCTCATCAGTAGCCTTAGATGTCCCAACTTAGTCCTCAACCATGGACAAACCAATAATGGGTTCGCTAATAGAACTTTAACCAGAGAAAGATGATTCCATAACATTAGGTACTGTTGCCTCCACCTAACACTCAATAAAAAAACAACTAAACATGTATCTCAACCTCAAAAACCTTCAAAAACTATATCAGACCCCAAATAATAGGCAAACAACTCATGTATATGGAGCTGAACAAGAAGTTTATTTAGGGGCTAGTGTTTTTTATTGTGAAAATATATAGTTGAGATAAGGTAAGATGCAAAATAATCATCCAATCACCATAACAAAAGTCTAAAATGAGAAACTACACCATTCTATTGAGACCACTAAAGAACAATCTAAAGAGGAAAAATAAAGGCCTCAAGAAACAACTATAGTTCCTCTAGCCATTATATTTATTGGAAGATTTAAGGAAGCATGGGATATAGGTGAAATTGATTGATTCATAGAACTAAGGAAGTTAAACATTTAAATTACATTGCTTCAATATATTAGATAAATCCCATAACTTAATAGATTTATCAGGGTCTATGCATAAAAACTCTACGAGGGAAGAAACAAAATCCTAAGACTATAAAGGTAGATGGGAAACTTGTTTATTTGTTGGTAGGAAAACTACTTCTACCAAAATATGGAGACCTTGGAATCCATGATATTATTTTCATGGTAAGGAAAAAGGAAATACATAATTTATTATTGGAATTAGGAGCTACCATCAATGTAATGATATAAAATAACTTACAAACATTATCCCTTAGAAGACTATAACCCATTTCTATAGTTTTGTATATGGCAGATCAATCCATTGATAAACTTGAAGAAAGCATGGAATATGTACTAATAATATTATAATATTAGGAATATATCATGTATTTCATGATACTCCAACATAGTACTAATAAATCAAGATATCCACTAATCTTAGGGAGACCTTGGTTAGCCATGTTTATCGCCTTAATAGACTATAGATCAAGAGACATGACTATCTCAAATTGAATAAAAGAAAAAAGATTTTATTTGTATCCACATAAAAAATCATCTACAAATATATTAGATCATTTCGGAGTTGATTAACATGAACAAATAAGTACTATCCTCTCCTCATTAGCCATGGTAACTATGAAAGATCATGTGGAAGAGTTATATGATGAGTTGAAAAGGAGTTTAGGAGAAACTGAGTTAGCTCTAGATTTTCTTAGTGAAACTCCAAAGTTTGACATTAAAGATCTAGATATTAATAGTGAAGCTTAAAAGTCTATTAGAATAACTCCAACATTCATCATTAACACCCTGGAGCCTACCAAACCAATTCTAGAGCTCATGCATGAAGCTTTGAAGTCTAATATACTAGTTCTAAAGTTCATCAGAGAAGGTTCAGAGTTTGATAGAATAGCTCTAGGATTTATAATATCCTACTCTAAGGACCCACCATATAGTTCCAATCCTCCCAATGTCATATATATCCACATAACCCTTCAGTAGATCATTGTTTCATGGACACAAAATAATCAAAATTCATTTTTAACATCTTTTCATTGTCCATTAGCAAAAGAAATTTCATAAATGTAAATTTTATTTAAGGACATAACTACATTACATATTATATTACCATATACATTACCTTTGAACTCTCTAATGAGTGAGTTTAGACCAATAAATTCATTCCATCTAGAGACCAATCACATAGCTATCTAATTAAGAAAAATGCTAACTATAAATAGTTGGCTAAATGCTTAACATGAATAAAAAGTGTTTTACACCCTCAAGAACCATTCAAAATCCTTTATATGGGATTATAGTGACATGAGAGGTATCCATAAAAATGTGTGTAATCATCACATATATACTAAAAATACTAAACCATTCAAACAACATCAAATAAGGATCAATCCAACACTAACAAATATAGTCAAAATTGAGATAGTAAAGCTATTAGAAGTGGGATTAATATATCTAATATATGATAGTCAGTGAGTCTCACCACTTTTAATATAAAAAATAATAATGGAAGGTGGAATATATTCATAGATTATAGATAACTCAATAAATCCACCATGAGAGACTATTTTCCCTTGCCCTTCATAGATCAAGTGTTCGATAACTTAGCTAGAAAAAGGTGCTTTTCCTTCTTAGATGGGTTTTGTGATTACAATAAAATAAGGGCAACTCTAGAAGACTTGGATAAAATCTCCTTTACATGCCTATGGGGGACATTTTCTTATAGATTTTTAATTTTTGGTCCTTGTAATTAACCTTCCACCTTTCAAAAGGTGGTTTTGGATATCTTTATAAATTTGACCAATGAATGTGTAGAGGGTATATATGTATGACTTTATTATGCATGGTGTATATTTCGATGAAGCTTTAAGTAATTTAGAAATAGTGATAACAAGGTTTAAAAAACATCAACTATATCTGAACCATGATAAATGCATAATGATGGTAGATCAGGGAATTATTCTATGTCATCACATTTCCACTGAAGGGATACAAGTGGATCCCAAGAAGATAGAAGTCATTGCTAACCTACCTACTCCTAAAAATTAGATTGACATCAAAGTTTTCTTAGGACATGTATGATACTATAAGAATTTTATAGATAACTTTAGTAAGATAGTTGTACTCATGTTCTCTTTTCGTACTAAGGAAAATGAGTTTTTATGGATAGATCAATGACATGATTCTTTTGAGGTAATTAAAACCAAGCTGATCTCTACCTAAATATTGAGAGAACCTCATTGGAAAAAACCATTCTAAATTTATATTAATGCTTCCAAAAATCTCATCAGGGATATTTTTTGGTCAAAAAGATGAAAAGGAAAAGATGTATGCATACATCATCAATAACCTTAACCCACAAAAAGAACCTACATAACCACTGAAAAAGAATTATTAGATGTCATTTATGTAATGAACAAATTTAGGCATTATATCACTGGGTATATATTTTTTGTCTATATATATCACTTGGCCATAATATACTTCATGAATAAACTAATGGTAGGAGGTATGCTTTAACACTCTAAATTACACCCTTAGGAGAAGATTGTTAAGTTCTCTCCAAGTTTTGGGTAACATGGGATTGGTACAAAGGCTATGGGTGACCTATATGAGGACCAAACCTATATTTTATGGGGCTATCTCCCATGGTACATAAACTTGAGATCAATTCCTAAGACTTATTACTTTTTGGGGTAAAAAGAGATAGAGGAACGCCTAAAATAAACCTAACCTAATGAGGTGATGAATCTATATTGATCTATCCACTCTAATTGATCTTAAATCAACACTTAATGAATCACGTGAAGAACTATGATTGAAATAAGGTTCCTAATGAACTCATAAACATAATTATTTCATATGAAATATATTTTATATTCCTAAAACTTGGAGGTAATGTAAAATAGGTCTACTTGAGGCACTATTGACTAGACTACTCTTCAACGTAGCTACCAACACTAACACATCATATGAGCTGTATAGGATGGAATTATAGCAAATAGGTGAAATATAGGGCCTAAAAAGGAGGATAAAAATCAAAATTTATACAAATAAATAAACCATAACACACTAATTCTATCAAATAAACATGTAAATAGTCTTTATTTATTGATTCAAATATGTTCTCAAGATACAATTGAATTTTACAAGAGTTATTTGTTATATTCTCACCTCATGTGAATTTTACAAGAGTTAAATTATCATGAATTAACTCCATATCATCCTTATATGCCCATGATCATCCCCATTTATTTATCAAGTGGGCCCACTAGATAAGTAGTCTATTCTCTTGATTGTTCACTATCTGGATGGTTATGAAGATTAAATGAAACCTTCAAGCTAGATAAGTGAGCTTGTTTCCCATCTAAACCAACCTAATATACTAAGAATTAGGTTATCAAATTATCTCACACCTACAATATTACCTCACTTAGATGACTAAGTCAACTCCTTGTAGCACATTTAGATTGCCTATTTGGCACAGACCTATATGAACATTTAAATTAATAATTATAAGTTTTTAATGATTTGTGAAGGTGAAAAATGTCTCATAATATCTCCTCTAATGATTTCCAACCCTTGACTAAGTTTTTCACCTTGGATTCTAATCAAAACCTTACAAAACTATAGTTTTTATGGGGTCCATATAATAGTCCATACACACCAGCACTATGGATAGGATCCCTTGAGAGTGTATTATAGGATATAAGTTTTTATCAAGCCATACCAATGAATTTGGATGCATTTTCTCAAAGATATTCTCCATCAGGTCACTATTAGGGTTTTAGGGAGGGTTTAGAGGGCTTGGGTTCTTAGCAATGGTTCATAAAGGTTAAGACCCTAAAATATAAACCAATGCCTCAATTTTATTTTAGATAGAGCCCCTCAACTCTTCCAAAGTGTTAAACTCCCAATACAACTATTCATGTATAGTTATGAGAACATCAAGTGAGAAATGTGCATTTTGAGTAGTTTCAAGGCAAATTTGAGCCAATGTTACCAATTTTGACCCTTTATCTACAAACCAATGTTTCTCACACACCTAAAACTTATTAAAAATCTTACCCATGGTGGTCTTAGGTGTTATCTAATCTCTTTCATTCCTATGTTTTAGACTTCAAGTGGCATTGCCTTGAGGAAGGTGTTAGGCCAATAGGCCTAAAGGTAGAGTTACTATATTTTGACCCCAAAATAGATATATGAAGAACTTAGCCACCTTTCATGACATGAATTTCACCCCTTAGGTCCCTAAAATAACCTATACTAGATTTATTAATCCACTTGCCTCCTACTTATGTGTATACAATCCTCCACATAGGCACATAGGTAGGTCTACAAGTGGTTGTCAGGAATGGAGGACCCTATAAGTGGTCATTGTGTTATTATTTGAGACATATAAGTCCCTTTCCCTCCATAGAAACATATGGGATGTGCAGATCCTTTTCAACTTCTTGCATATAGGCTTAGAGTATCTTTTTTAGGCTTGATCCATATAGTACATACCTTGCACATGCCAAATAGTAAATATTTTAGGTGCTTAGGGTACTTGGGGAGACCATAAAAAATATTTCATAGTGTAATTACCTCATTTTGATGCATTTAGAGGTTTAATTTATTTAATATGTCTAAATTAGGGATTAACAAGGGTTTTAGAGGTCCAACATCTTAATGATGGTTCATAGAGTACATACCTCTAAACCAAAACTTTTTACCATCAACATCTATCCAATAGACCCATTTAAATATCTTGAATAAATTTGTGTCCCATGTAGACTATATGATGAGATATGAATGAAATATGGTGTACTTTAAGATCTTTGCTAGGTAATTTGTGCAAGTTACATTTTTATGGTTTGTTCATAAAGTTGGGCCCCTGAATCCCTCTCTCTCCTTCATGAATCTTGAGTGCATAGGGGTGACCAAATTCTCCTAAGAGAAATAGGTCTAAGTATCCATGTCATGTGAGATATGAGTCTTGAAAATGTAAATTCAACATGGCTTCTGTTAGCAACCCAAATATTACCCTAATAAAGTTAGATTACTCTGATCTCCTTCACATTTAGACTAACATTAGAATGATTTAAGGTGTGGGACACTTGAACTTATACCAGAACTCTCTATTTGTGAGATTAGCTACTTTGATCTATCAACCTAGATCTATTTCCTAAAACTAAATTTATTTTTGGGTTGAAAAGGGTTATAAGGATAATTAAAATGAAAATCTATTCTACTGATGGTGATACACATGTAATGTTGGTTCATCCACTAGTGCTATTTGAATTGATAAAACACTGATAAGACAAAAAAACATTGAATACTACAACTCCAAAATATTATTATGTAATGATATTTTATATAGAGGTTCATCAAGTGATCAGATCATGAGATAAATATGGAGTAAGCCTATTCAGGGCACTAATCAGTCAATATATCCACTGTTAGCTTAGACAATTAACATCAAACACTATATATAACCTACATAAGGTGGAATTATACTAACTAGGTTAGATTAGGACCCTCCAAGGGATAAAATAATACCACATGTGCAAACGAAACCAATATAACATGTTATACTTATTTATAGGAATTTAAAAATAGTCATTTTATTCATCTCAAAAGGGTACAAATCTCAATCTTGGTAAATTTTAATCATGCCCAAGAGAAGAATATTTAAAATAGGATTGAAATACTAAATATATAGTGAGTAATAATTAGTCAAGAGATTGGCATAGAAGAGAGAAAAGAGAGTCACATAATCTTCAACTCTAGTCAATTTCTAATATAAATTGCTAATAATAGTGCTTAAGACTTATCTTTGTGTTGAATGTTCTTGCATGAGATCCTTTCATGAGTTATTTTGTATTGGAATGAGATGGTGGGTGTAATCACATAAAAATTCAATTTGTACAACTTGAGCATGAATGGTGACACCCAAACTATAGGTCTCTCTTGCTTCCTTGCACAACCCACTAGGCATGTTTTTTACTATTTCCTAGTCATTTTAAACCTAATTCTTGGTCATTTTATTCATCTAAATAGGGCAAAAAGCTCAAGATTGGCAAATTTTAATCATGCCCAAGAGACTATAGTGGTGGACCCTAGGGTGTCTACTTTTTGGTGCTATTGTCTAAGTCACTCTTAGCCTCAAACAGTCAGATTTCTTTGGTTCCTTATCTTTTTCCCTGTCAACCTAACATAAATTCATCTAACCTAAGATCATTAGTTTCCTTATAAAATCCTATTCAAGGTTAATTTAGAATCATTGGAAATCATTCAAAAGGCACAAGATAGAAATACACTAAGCACCTTCAAGCAAATCCTCTTATTCTCTACATACAACTAACCATTACTATTTTCGGCCTACTCAATCTTTCACACAAGTCACAAGTCATCTCAAGCTTACCCAAATTTACATAATACTAGAATTGTATATAAAAAATTACACAATACACATTCAATTTTGGAAAACCACACTAGCCTTGATCCCTCTTCAAAGTATTGGTATGTAGGCAACATGCCCACACATGGGGTGTGATCTCACATTCAGTGCATAATACACACGAACCCCTTTTTATAGTTGATTCAACACCACTTATCAAGGATAATGATGAACTAGGACCCTAGGAGACAAAATTAGTTGCACACAGAGCTCCACAGATGATCAAGACTTGCAAATTTAGACATAGAGCCTCCATAAACATCAAAATAGAACCCAAAAAGCTCAGAGGAAGCAAATAAAAAAGACCATAGCACCAAAAATAGGACTATAAAACTAAACCCAAAAGTGTCTAGTTTTTGATGCTACTGTCCACATAGAAAATAGACTTTTGGGTCCTATTTCCAACAGTCTACCCTGTCAACACATCAATTTGTAGTTCTAAATTCCTCTGTCTTAGTTTAAAAATTGGCTAAGTTCACTTTCTGTCCCCTTGCTTGTTGTTTTTAGTAATTAATTTCTCAAATCCAAATTTATCAAATTAGTAGATTAATTTAGGCATATTGTATTACATATTTTCTAGATTAATCTAGACCCTTTACTAATTAGGAAATTAAACACTTAATTTCCCAAAAATAGTAAAACATTTAGTGAACCTGACTTACTTCAAATTTTTACACAAAAACCGTAGAAACCCTAGGGATATTTAATTTTGATTTTTTAAAATATTTTTCTTTATCTTTTTTATAATTTAAAAATAGAAAAACTAAAAATTTAGAGCAATATTTTCAACAATTCACTCAAACCCTAGTTTCCACATACTAGGTCCTTTTACACAAAATCACTAGGAAAAATATTCTGCTAAATTTACTATTTTTTTTAGATTTTTCCTAAAATTTTCAATTTCAAATCTAAAAATTTTCAATAAATGTTTCAAATTATCACATTAATTTTGAAAAACATTATTTCAAACCCTAGTTGCATCAACTAATTCTTGGTAAATTTCTAGCACTATTCCACTTATTTTTTGCAAAATTTTGATTAAATATTAAAATAAAAAAATCATTCCAAATTAAAATTTGTAAATAATATTCCTAAAAAATACATAGGTGCATACACCAGGGCCTATTGCATCTTGATCTATCACTATACATAATTGGAGTTTGATATCCTTTTCTATGCACATTCCAATTCCTTATTTAGATTTTTTTTATGTAATATGTTCTACTATTTTTCAAATTATTTTCCTTAGTCCCCCTAATCTCCTTACATATCTCCAATTGAGATAAACTGCAAGACTTAGTGGAAACCCTCTTGAATTCAACCAGATTATTACAACTCATTCCTATACAATGGATAAGCAACCAACTTTAGTTTTAATTATAGATCCTTCACATTTAGACTACACAAATTTAAATGAAAATGATTCAAATAATGAGAAATATGAGAATAATAATGATGAAATAAATATTGATGCTCATATTCCATCACATCAGACTTTTAATTCACTTCCACCAATTATTAATAATGAAGTTGTACTTAATAAAGCTTTAATTATATAAAACTTCAGAGAAAGACTTATGGAACAACCCCATGATCATGATAAGGTATTGAAATCTATCATGGAATTAAAGAAATCTAAACAAGTTGAATCTTCTCAATCTATAGAAACACCAGTTTCACATGACACTATGGGGGAAACTATGTCACAACAATGCCCTATAACAGCCCAACCTTCTCCTATGCCACCAATTATAGCTAGTACATCCATATCTATTGATGTCATAGCCCTTGTGTAAGATATTTGATCTCTTCAATCCAAGGTGTAACATATTAATCAAGGTACCACTAGATCTACATAGGCATTGGATTTCACCACTTTATTACATACACCTTTGGCATGACATATGATTGCTACACCCTTACCACCTAGATTTGTACAAACTAAGCTCACTCTTTACGATGGAAAGGGTGATCCAGAGACACATTTGAGATCCTTTCACATAGCATGTTTGGATTATGTATCAAATGATTGGATATTAAATAAGTTATTTCCAAGGATCCTAAAGGATTATGACTATAATGGTTTTACAGTCTACCAAATCAGTCAGTCAATGCATTCAATCCTCTTCAAACAAAGTATTTTACTAGTTTTTCATGAGACAATCATGTTCAAAAGATTATCTTATTTCACTTAATTGTGTCACACTTTAAAAGAATGAGAAATCAAACTCATATTAATGGGAAAACTCAAGTACATAAGTGTATCAGATACAACTAATAAGAGTAACAATAAAGTCCCATATAAGGTCAAGTTTAATGAAAACAAAGGATATACTTAGTAAATAGTAAATAAAAATTTAGAGCTCCCATAGAGAGTCACATTATTATCACCTCCTTGATGACCTTTTAAAAATATACCAATTTCTCTAGCTAGAGTTCTATAGCAGCTACTATAATGTAATATCATTTCTCTACCTCCTATCAAAGAAGTTGATCTAACAAAGCCTCTTCCATGGGGATATGATCAAAATTCATTTTTTGACTTTCAAAATGCACCATACCATACCAAAAATAGATACATTAGTCTCAAGCATTAGATATAAGATTTAATTAATGCCAACTAGATTGATCTAGGCACTTTAGTTGAGCATCCTCAGGCCAAACCAACATAGGATAAGTCACTTAAAATCTTTTCAAATCTATTTCCATAGCATGGCAAGTTAGAGGTACAAGACACATCAGGTGTATATCATACATATCAAACACATCCTCCACTAGCTACATATAGGGCACCAATAACTGATTCACATCCGTTAAGCCACATGATTGGTACATTTCATTATAGCCTTCCCATTAAGCCTTCCATTGCATTTTTTGAGTAGGATATTATAGAGGATGACATAAATTATCATGCACTCTTAATTATAGATTTTATTCATGATCATCCCATTCACAATGTTCTAATTGATAATGGATCTAGTGGTAACATATGTACTATGACACTAATATAGCATTTGGAGTATACAAAATAGGATATCACTTTGACACATATAGTTATAAATGGATTTAGTGGACATAGTTAAACTATATTGGGTGAGATCTTCATCCCTTTGTAAGTTGTTCCTAGATGCATGACCATCCCATTCACTATAGTTTTTAGCATAGGAGTCTTTGACATGTTACTTGGTAGACCTTGGATACAAAAACTCTGAGCAATCCTATATACAGTGCATCAATGTGTGAAATTTATTGAGTCTAATCAGGTTATTATAGTTACTAGAGTTCCATATGAGTTATCACTTCTAGTTTTAGTGTTAGTTTTAGTTTTAGAGCCAATTTTAGTTCTAACACTAGTTCTAGCTCCATCACTAGTATAGAGGGTCCATACACCTCCATAGCTTTGAGATTCTAGATAGCTTCGAGCTATAATTTTTACATCTAGAGTAGTTTCATTGAGATCTCAATAGTCTACAAATCAAACACATGTTTAGAGAGCTTCTTCTACTTATAAATGGGTCCTTAAGAGCCCTAAAATTTCATCTACTTATTAGAGCTATAGAGGATCCCTACAGTCAATTTATACTTCATAGATTTTAGTGCATTTACAACATATCCAACTCTTAGAGCCTTAGTCTCAACACTTCCATCATGTCTCGTGATCATGCACAATTCCACTTTTTGATACTGGACACCATAATAAGGGGTCTCATTCAAGACTCATTGGTTAGTATCATTTCTTTGTAGTATTTCTTATATATAGTATTTTTTTCTTGATTATATATAACTTATTCCAAAAATATAAAAACAATAAAAAATACAAAAACACATCAATTGTATGCAATATCTATATTTCTTAGATTACTAAAACATTATGCTATTATATGCTACTTATTCATTGATTTATCTATATTAACATGCTTCACTTGATCTTATTTGAGTGCATGCAGTACATCTAGATCCTTCATTGCTTTACACCACCCATTGAGGGGGCACACTCTACATGACTACATCATTGCTTTACTTCTACATTCTAGCTACACATCGATACATCTACCCACTGGGGGCACCTTACTTCTACATTCTAGCTACACATCGATACATCTACCCACTGGGGGCACACTCTACATGACTACATCATCCAGGTTATGAAATTATCACACTCCACACTATAAACATCTTATGTAGTATGTACCTTACTTGCTTACATAGATATTACATTGACATCTAGTAGCATTTATCACATTTTTATATTTCATAGCATATACATTAGTCTTTTACCACATATCTTATATACTCTTGCTTGTCTATATTTATAGTACTTTACATGCTTCCATTTGTGCTTTGATTAGCTATATGTATTTGTATTTTCCTAGTTTCTTCTTTCTTGAATTTTAATACATTTTCCAAAGTCCTTTGCTTATGTCTATAATGTGTGTGCCTTTGGACATTTGCCAATGTCCTTTATGTGTGCCTTTTATGTGCTTGTGGCCCTTATGCCAATCTTTGATTATTCCCATTATGTGTGTACATAGCATTTGAACATGCTTTGTATCTCTTATGTGTCTATTTGGCCCCTTCACCACCCTTACATGTTTCTTGCTTTGTATGTTCGTTGCTTGATTATTTCTCTTTGTGTGTACAATGCCATGATTCCAATCATGCATTTACCTTATTTATTGGATGCCATGATGGACATCATGCTCTATCCCTCCATGATACTAAAAAACTAACAACTAACATTGTGAATTCCAACTTTATTTTATGCACATGCTATTACATTATTATATCTATCTAGGCATACCCATGTAGATCTAACAACCTCTCTATACAACTTTTGCTATATCTTGAGATCATAAATATCAATGCTATATCAAACATTTTCACATCTTAACACACTTGTAGGGCTTCTTATTTTGAGGGTAGTCATTATAGGTAATTCATTCCATCCCTCAAAAGAGGGGGCAAAAAATAGGGGTTTTATTATAGAGATCAGAGCTCCTAAATGATCAAAAAAGTAGTTTCAGAATACACAGTCTAGATTCTAGAAGTTAGTATAGGAAGACTAGATTAGGCAAACAACAAAGAACACAGTCCATTTTTTAGTTTTGGCATTAAAAAATAGTGCCAAAAATGGGACTATAGTGCTGGACCCCGAAGTGTCCAATTTTTAGTGCTAGTGTCTAGATAGCAAAATTTCTAGTTTTTTCAAAATCAAGTAGAGGGGTGAGTTCAATCATGGTTTTGACATAATAGTACAGTCCAAAATACAAAAGTTTTTAGCACTTATTTGCTTTGAGAATCTAGACATAGGGGGAATCATGCATGGCAGATGGTTTACACTTATAGTTTAGACATGGTACTTGATACAACTTTTAGTTTAGAATCTATGTTTTAGACTTTAGTTATTAGGGGCAATGCACATGACACATGGGCCTTCTCTTTTCTAAGTTTATTACATTTTTATTGCATATTCCTAGCATTTGCATGCCTTATTCCATTTGTAGGTGGTTGGCATCACTTTCAAGTAAAATTTCATACAATTTTGCTTCCCACATACTCAAGTTCCCAATTGGTTTCCTAAGCCTTGATTCCAATTTTAGAGGGGCTTCTATAAAATTCCAATATCCATCTTTCAAAGTGGCTAACATTGGCCTAGTTTCTAGTTACATTCGGCTATCCACACCAACATCATCATATTACAACATGTTCATGGGATTCATGAGCCATCTCATATGACATTCATCTTATATCTATATCTTTCTATTTAGCTTCACATCATGGGGCAATGATGAATCCAAAGGACTAGATTTCCTTTGTGTTCTTGAGCTACCTATTCAGAGGGATTGGACACATGGTCCAGACATTGATTAACACATGCATGATTTGTTAACTTCACATAGTTGGTGATTATGGAGGAAAAGGGCTTACCTTTGCATTATTAAGCCACCTTTCTAGGGGATCTAACACTCATCTCATCTATTAATATAACTCTTAGTTCAAACATACATCTAGCATCACTCATCACAATCTCACAACACAATAGGTTTTATATTGGTTCACATACCTGATGAGGTGTATTCATTCCTTTCTCTTCCTTTTACTCTCTTTACCTATATTTTTTTATTCTTATTTAAGATATAACATATCTAGAAAAAACTGATCTACTTTTACTTTACTTATATATTTACATAGTACAACATGCTCTCACTTTGCGCAATCCAACATCACATAGCTTCTTAGGCTTAACTTCATAGGTAAGTTCAGGTAGGCTTCTATTTTTTGCTTTATCCTAGTATTTAAATTTCATGCATACTTAGAATAAATTGGCAGGGCAAATGTAATCACATAAAATGAGATTTTTACAAATTGAGCATGAATTATGACACCCAAACTATAGGTCTCTCCTGCTTTCTTACACAACCCACTAGGCAAGTTTTTTACTATTTCCCAGTCATCAGAAGCCTTTCAGATTCATCCCTAGTTATCATAGACTCCTCTCCTAGGCACATACCTATCCCTCAATGTATATTTTACCTGTGATACTATCACCATATGTTGGATTATAGTGTTGGACCCTAGGGTACCCACTTTTTGGTGCTATTGTCCAAGTCACTCTTAGCCTCAAATGGTCAAATTTCCCCAGTTCCTTATATTTTTCCTTGTTAGCCTAATGTGAAGTCATATAACCTATTATCATTAGTTTCTATATAAAATCCTATTCAAGGTTCATTTATAAGGGTTGGTGATCATTCAAAAGGCACAAGCTAGAAATATACTAAGCACTTTCAAACAAATATTCATATTATCTACATACAACCAGCCATTGTTATTTCCAACCTACTCAAGATTTTTCATAAGTCAAAAATAATCTCAAATTTTCATATATTAATATAATACTTGTATTGTATATACAAAATTATATAATATGCATTCAATTTGGGAGAACTACATTAGACTTGATCCCTCTTTAGAGTATTGGTATGTAGGTAGCGTGCCCACACATGGGGTGTGATCACACATTTAGTGCATAATACACACTAACCCATTTTTATATTTGATTAAAGACTACTTATCAGTCCTAAGGAGGAACTAAGAACCTAGGAAATAAAATTAGTTGCACACGAAGCTCTAGAGATGATCGAGACTTGCAAATTCAGGCATAAATCCTCTAAAAGCATCAGAATGAAACCCAAAAAGCTCAAAAGAAGTAGATTAAAAAGAATATAGTGCCAAAAATAAGACTATAATATTTGACCCTAAAGTGTCTAATTTTTAGTGCTACTGTCTAGGTAGAAAATACACTTTTGGGTCATATTTTTGATAGTCTACCCAGTTAGCTCATCAATTTATTGTTCCAAATTCCTCTGTCTCAGTCCAAAAATTAGCTAAGTCCACTTTATATCCCCTTTCTTGATATTTTTAGTAATTAATTGATCAAATATATATTTATAAAATTAGTAGGTTAATTTAGGCATATTGTATTACATGTTTTCTATATTAATCTAGACCCTTTACTAATTAGAAAATTAAACACTTTATTTCCAAAAAAATAGTAAAATAGTGGGCCATTTTGACATGTTAAATCTCATTCCTCAAATTTCCATGTCATTTTTTGGTTTATTTAACTCCAATTATCATGAGACCAAGATAATTGGATGACTAATCTTGCATGAAGACTATGGAGTATGCATGGATTGCTAGTCAACTCATGTTTAGTCAACTCAAAGTGATTGGCTCTTTAGACTAGTTAACTACATCCTAAGCCCTCCCTTACATGAAATGGAACTTAAAGAGTAAAACTGAATGTAATATCCACTTTAAGATAATATATGTGGTGTTATAACTTCACATAACCTTACTTATTATCACTTTAATGCCAATTTCATACTTGTTTGATTGTATCAAATAGGCCTAATAGCCTAATTCTTACACTTAAAGACCATGAAAACCTACATTAAAACATTCAAAACAAAAAATAAAATGAGATTTGGGCCTAAAACAACTCTTCATATCATGAAATAGGTCCTCTTCAGCAAATGAGCATCTGCAATTTAGTCCAACTAGTTGACTAGGTCAACTTTTCCTCCATATCCTATAAACTAGATATTTTAAAGAAGCTCAAAAAGGAATTTATAGGAATGGTTTTGAAAACATAATGGATTTATGAGGAATAAAAATTTCCAAACTTTACTCTTGATGGATTGAAATCCATTAAACTACCTTGTACCTCTCCTTTCAACACTTTTTCTTTAAAAAAACTCTGATTTATGCCAGGATCTATATAATTTCATACAAAAAAGTACCATTTATAGGACCATATTTTATTTAAATTAATGTTTGAATAGGTTTCATTTTGATTCATGAGGTTTTAATTACAATAAAATTGGATTTTCTCAAAATTGGTCCTTATGAGGTTTGGGAGGGTTTTAGAGGTGAACCTTATTAACGATGATTCATGAAGTACAGTCCTCCAAACCCAAACTTATTTCCATGAATATTTATTTTATATATGCCCTCAAATTCCTTGATAATATTAGGTTCCCATGAAAAAGGTATTAAAATATACCTATATAAATAATTTTGTCTAAAGGGTTTTGCTTGCATTCTATACATGCTTATGCTCTTAGAATTTTTTTGTAAATCATAGACCCTAAAAAAACCTCAATGGGTCTTATCATGCATAGTTTGAATTTATCTTTATGGAAAAAATTAATCTTTCCTCCTAGTATTATTTTCTTGAATAAAACTTCATGTTACCTATACCATCTCATTATACCTTTTCATGGTTTTATAATTTATTATTAGGGCTTGTAAGTGTCTTCAGGTGGCATAGGCCTTCTAGGCTTAAGGCTAGATTTAGGCCTATTACTATGTTTTGATGTTATAAGAAATTTTAGATGATATGGGGATGAAAAATCATAATAAAAACTTAATTAATACCTCTTCATAACCTATATTATCCTCTTTATTTTCTCTTCATACTTTATGACTGTGCTTGTAAGAGCGGTTGCTTATTTGTGTGTTTGTATGGAGTTTTGATGAGTTCCCTATGATAAAATTATCCCATCTTCCTATGATATGATATTAAATGTTATATTTATCTTCCAAAATATTCCTTATACCTAAAAAAATTTCTCAACCCACCTAAGTGACACCATTACCAGTACAGTATAGGGGTATGCTTGCTTATTTTAACCTTCAAGGGCATGGTATACATAGAATTTGGAGTGTGAACACTATTTAAAGGTTTTTTAGAAAATTAAAATAATATTATTATTATTATTTAAAAACACTTTAAATAATTTTAAACCCACTTTCTAGACTTTTAAAACTCTTCAAGAAGTATGTCTACTCCAATGGTGACTGTCATGCGACATGAAGGGGACTAAGTAAAAATAGTGAGTACCTAGACCCCTATTAAGACCTTAAAGATGCCAAGGGAGGATTTAATAGGTTATAATGTTTATCTTCACCAATTTTAAGTCTTAATTCCACTTGTAGGTGCCTAAAAACCTCAAAATTATCTCAAGAATGCCTTTTAGGCATTAGATGTGTGCAGGCTATGTTAGGCATGACTATGTTCTCTTATTTACACTTTGATTTTGGCTTCATAATGGTGTATATAATTTGATTATGTCATGAAAATAATATATTTGTATTGGTCTTATTCTCATTGGTTACTTTTTAACCTTATGCCACCTATAACAAACCTAAGCTCCTTCAAGAACCTCATTATGACTGTGTTATTCACTATTGTAGGTGTACTTTTACAAGAAATGGAGATATTTGTTAATAATTTTGTCTTTATTGGTGGTTTTTATACCTTCATAAAAATTTTAAACCTCACCCAAATGCTCTTGATAACATTTTGACTTCTTACATTGCTCTAAGCCTCAAAAATTGTCTTAAGCCTTATACACAATCTTATTCCATACATTAAGCTTGTATAGTGATTTTGTATTATTGAATTTCCATTATTTTAAATCTTTAAGAAGGTATTAGAGATTAAAAATAGTCACTTGACTTGTATATGATGTCTCCATATGTTTTCTCCTTGCATATAATGATCTTGAGTTTGTATTTTGCCAATATGTGACTATGTGAGGAACTTGTTATTTAGTATGGCTATAGGTGCAATTTCATGAAGTGGATGACTTTATATAAATTTTTGAAGCCTCCCATATTCATTATTTTTATCATTTCATATCATTATTATTCCCTTAAATAATCATTTGAACATGAAACTCCTTCTTGATCATTATGTTCTCATCCTCCATAAGCTTGTAGATAGGTCTATATTCTCTATGGTTGTAGGTGTTCATTATTAGGTGAACTTGACTATAAAAAAATGTTTCAAACCCTCCTCTTCATAATCTATAATTTATTTTCATCATTATCATTTCCCCATAAAACCTATATTGAGCATGAATTTCCACCATGGACTATGCATCAACCTCTTGTTTACCAACTTTTGATAATAGGCTTGAATTCCTTAGAGAAGGATATAGGTGGTTAATATGAGGTGATTGAATATCAAAAAAAAAAATTAGATAAATACTTCATGACCTAACCTTATACCCATCATAATTGCATTAAGAACCTTCTGTGATCATAAGACTCCATCATGGATCATGGAACTTCATCATCTTTGTCAACCTTTATGTATCAAGATTATATACCTTAAGAACCCCTCAAACTAGTTGTAGGTGACATTTCTTGAAAACCTATATAATTTTGGTCTATAGAGGTGTGTCTTTGATTCTTCCCTGATAGTCATCACCTACACAATGTATTCCTTCATATTCAAAACTCCACTTTCTTGAAAGTAGACTTCTCTCTCATAAAGTTGATTGTGCTTAACCTTATGTTCATGTATCAAATGTCACATAGTTATATGATGCTTGAAGAGTTTGAAAATAGGTAATAATATGTTCATGATTCCCTCACTATTATGAAATTATATCCATTGGTTTCAGCTACCCTACTTGAAAGACAAATCTCTTGAAAGCTTCTTTTCATTACATTGTCCACCTTGGCTATAGCTTATGACAGTATCACTTCTTGAGATGATTTTAGATCTCTCTTATTTTGAGAATCTTAAACTTAAACATATATTTTTCTTGAGATACCTGATTGAGGTGACTTATCTCATATTAACTATGCACTTAGTTATCCCAAGTAGGCACTAAGGACATTAGATACACTTAAAGACTACCAAGACATCTAACTATAGCATGTTTTCACCTCAAACTAGGCTTGTAGGGTCATCAAAGGACACTATATTATTCATTTATGACTACCTCCTATTTATTATGACATGAATAAATTGATATTTAGATCAATAACCCCTCACTAAATTCTAATTTTCACTCATATGTTGATGTCATGATAAAACATCTTAAAAGACTATGCCCTTGATCACTATAGATTATTGTAATATGATTCATTATATAGATAGAGACCGAGTTTGACCTTAAGAAAGGTCACCAAACATGAAAATGATTTTTGTATTTATATTACTACAACTTGATGAGATAATTCAACCTCCTTCATCTTAAAAACATGATTACTAGTTCCCTCAAAATATTTATCTCATGAGGCACATCCTTGAGTGGCTTTTTCATAGTTGTAGGTGGATTTTTTTTCATTGTTCTAGTAGGATTTATGATTTGTATATCATATCTTCATGACCATGATGCTTAGATCAGACTTTGACTCCCTTGATAGTTCCTCATGATATGAATTTGATATGGAAGGAGGTGAAGGTTGATGGTTAAAATTGTGCTTTGTTTCTAACACCAACAATGGGAAGTTTCAAGAATGTGGGACTTGGAACTTGAAAAAACCTCTAGATTTTTAAGAAGTTGGTCTCTTCTTTATATCAAGCATATACTGGGAAAAGGGATAGGAATTTTAACATAAACACAAATGCAAAGAAAGAAAATATAACTATGGTGATGTGCCTGAATGTAATTCCACCCTTAATTCTGAGCACAATGAAACTATATGTAAGATTCAATTACATTTAAGAGAAAACAAGGCATGATCAATGTAAAAGATGAAAACAATAGAAATAGAGGCTCATAACTTAGACTACTTTTGCAGTGACACAAAAAATATCAACAAAGGCACATGACTCAATCTTCTTATTAATTCTCTAGTCACATAAGAGGCACAAAAACATGCAAAGTTACATAAACTTTCCAAATTAAGAAAATAGAACAAAGGCAAATGATATTCCTAATCCCAGCTCTAAAAAGTCTAAAACTCTTGACAATAATTCTCTCTAAAAATTCTCTCTAATCTTCTGATCCTCTTTTTTGGTGATCTCTGCACCCCTTTTTATAGCATTGGATTCACTCCTGATTGTCTACATGTTCCAAATCTAATGGTCCAACTGAAATCTAACTGAACTGGAAGTGTCTAACAAAAGATATTTCTTAGATTCTGAAATGCTCTATCTTTCTACAGTTTATTGGCTGAAGTAGATACTCAAGACACTTCATACTTTCAAATGGGAGAGGACACTTGGCTAATTCCCCTTTTCTTCTTGAAAACCTTCTCTTTATTTAGGATGCACCAAAAAATGACACTTGGCATGTTTTTTAGCACTTACCGAAGACACACGACACTTTTCGCATAACTTATACTCTTTTTGTGTCTTTGCTCAGGAATGTTCCACCTTTGACATCTATTGCAATCCACTTCTTTGAAACTTTAACAAATTAACAAAAAATAAGACCCACAACATTTCTTGCCTGAGCAACTTTAAAAAGGGCATAGGGACAAGTGGTGATTTCCACTTGCCTCAATAAAGCACACATGGCAATATCTGCTTTACTTAACTAGGGATATGTGGTGATCTTTGCTACTTTTAGCCACCTTTTGAGAAACTTGTAGAAGGTGACACATGCTAGTCTCTACATTGCTTTGTTTATATTATAGAAACAATCGGGCCTCATTTCATATTTACACAGATAATGACACTTGGTAGCTTCTGCTTGCTTCAGAAACAAAACCTAAGACCCACCATAGTCTTTACTATATCGATGAAACAAAATGAAGATAATTCAGAGCTTGACACATGGTGACTTCTACTCTCTTCAACTGAGATATGTGGCATCTTCCATCACTTTTAGAAAAGCAAATTGAAACCTTCCATGATTGCCACTTGTCACTCTCTGCTTGATCCTGATACTTAGCTTGTTGAAACCTTCCACTTAAAAGAGATTTGAAATGTAGATGATGATATGAAATACAGATGCTGACACTTGTCACATTCTACTGAGTTACTATGAGATATATGGCATGTCTCAACCAACTTATAGATATTATGAAAGGTGCCTCGGTTGATGACACTTGGCAGCTTTTGCTTGACTTTGACACTTAGAGAAAATGAGGCAAAAAGAAAATCAAGCCCGAGCTTTGAGTCAAAACTTCACCATCTCGAACCAAAGTGTATGGGGATAAAAATTTGTAGTGCATAATTGAAAATCAGAATGAAATATAGAGTATTTTTTACTCTATAGTTATTGGTGACCCCAAGGACTTTTGAGCCTACTCAAAAAGAATCTACAACTCCCGCATGATAAAAAATTGCTAAAAAAATAGCTTAACTAAAATGTGTCAAATATATTCCATTCACAGGAATCTCTTTAGTTTTACCTTCCATCATTTCTAGCTCAAACAATTTTTTTTGTTTACACGCACAAATTTTATAAGGGCCGATCCATAATGCTTCAAATTTAGTGTGTTGACTTGGCTTGGTGGCTCTTACATCCCATTTCAAAATAATGGAGCCTGTTTTGAAATGGGGATTTGAAGTCCTTTTATCAAAATAATCTTTAATCATTTTTTGATGCTTTACCAATGAATCATGTGCTGCATCCCTCTTTTCTTGAACTTCTAGAAGTTCCACGAGCCTGACCTGCATGGGGCCATTTTACTCAATTTCAATCTATTTGCTCAGTTGGAGAGCAGGAATTTCCAAGCTAAGGGGTATTACAATAAGATTTTCATAGACCAATGTATATGGGGACATTTTGATCACCTATTTAGGCATGATTCTATCAGCCCACAGTGCTAAATTAAGCACTTTATGCCACTCTTTGTGATGATCAGCCCCTATTCTTTTGATGAGTCTAATCAAGTTCTTATTAGTTTTTTTCTATGAAACCATTACCCTAAGGGTAATAATTAGAGGAAGTTTTTAGATGTATTCCATGCCTTTATACAAATTTAGATACTTTAGACCCTAAAAATTCTTTAGCATTATCTAAAATTATGGTGCGAGGAGCCCCAAAACGAGTAGTGATACTCCCTAGAAAATCTAAGATCACATTTTTTGTTGCTTCTTTGAGTGACACTACCTTAGTCCATCTAGTGAAATAATCTATGGTTATTAAGATCAATTTGTGACCCATACTAGACACTACATTTATCATTCCAATGAAGTCAAGACCCCATTGAGCAAAAGGTTCATCCACAATAATAGGACTAAGAGGCATTGCTGCATTCCTTCTCATCCCTACATAATATTGACAAGATTGACATTTTTTAGCCAACTGATAACAATCTATAAATAAAGTAGGCCATAAATAACCTACCTCACTTTTCTTTATAGTTATGGTCTTTGCAAAAAAATGTCCACCTGATACTCCATGATGCATTTCATGTAGTATTTTCTTAGCCTCAGCCTTTTCTACACATCTTAACAATTTGCCATTAGAATTTCTTCTAAAAAGAACCTATTCAATTAAAACAAAATGAAATCTTTACATCCTATAGTATCTTCTCTTATTTTGAGGGATTTCTCTTTGGTAAATCCCATTTTTCATAAAATGAATCCTGCTTGTGACCCAGAATTCCTGATCAACTTCTTGTATCCTCAATACAATTTCCTCTTCTGTTTCTAAATTTGTCTCTTCAAGTATCATCTTTTCAAGCTCTTGAGTCATATATTGGCACAAACCCCTACCTCTGACTAATTTAATGGGTTTGACCTCTACATCATATTCAAGGCTCTTGGTTATCTATTTTTCTCTTTTTTTAGTAATTTCACCCTCCCTGATGTATTTTCTGACACTTGGATGAGCTACAAGTATCAAAATTTTACTTATTGATACTATATGCCTAAACTTTTTGAGGGATTTTACCATAGCATATACTTTTTTTTCCATAGAGTTATATTTGGTTTCATATTCCCTAAGAGTCCTTGAGAAAAAGGCTATTAGATGCTCTCCATCCTATCGATCATCCTTCTATGTTAGGACAGTAGCAATACTAAGCTCTCCTCCATATACATACATTACAAAAGGATTATAAAATTCTAGGTTTCTAAGTATAGGAGCTATTGAGATAGCTTTCTTGACTTCTTCAAAGGCTTGCCTTCCTTCCATAGTCCACTTGAAAATTAGGTCTTTTTTCAGGAAGAGTGTCACTAGTCTTACTAAGCTTGCAAAGTCAGATATGAATCGACTAACAAAATTAATCTTTCCCAAGAAAGATTGAATTGCTTTCTTATTTACTTTAAGAGGTAAGTTCATTATAGCTACCACTCTTTCTGGGTCTATGGAGACTCCTTCTTTATATACTATATGTCCCAATAATTTGCCTTGAGGGATAACAAAGATACATTTCTTAGGATTCAAGGATATTCCAAATTCTTGACATTTTTTAAACACAAATTCTAAATGATCAAAATGATCAACAACATTCTTTGAAAAAATAGTAAGATCATCAAGATAAATCAAGATGATTTTATTTATAAGTTCCCTAAATGCTACATCCAAAGCTCTTTGAAAAGTGGCCCCAACATTTGACAAGCCAAATGGCATCTTAGCATATGCAAATGTTCCCCATTTGGTAGTAAAATCAGTCTTGTATTGGTCTTCATTAGCCAACTAAATTTGATTGTATCTAGAGAAACCATCTAGCAAAGAAAACCTCTCTAATCCAACCATAGTATGTAGAATCTATTCCATGGATGGCAAAGGATAGTGATCTTTCAGAGATGCTCTATTTAGGTCTCTGAAATCTACCAAAGTCTTATATCACCATTCTTTTTCCTAACTAGTACTAGATTTGATACCCAAGTTGAGTGTTTGATTGGAAAAATTAATTTAAAATCTAAATGTTTTTGCAACTCATCCACCATTAGAGGCTCAATCCTTGGATTCACTAGCCTCTATTTTTGTCTGATGGGCTTAGATCCTTCAGTTAGTTCTATTGTGTGCTGAATAATGTCTCTATTATATCCATGAAGGTCTTCATAGCTCTAGGCTATGACTCTATCATATTTTTTGCATAATTTAATTAGCCTTTCCTTTTCTACTTGATTTGCAAAATTTACAACATTTACTTTTTTCCTTCACTCACCTCTATTTCAGAATAATTTGCTTTGTTTGCTTGGAACCTTTTCTTCTCTAGGCTTACATCTTCTGGATCAAAAAGGTTTTCTAAAGTGATTAAACCTTTGAGAAGCTTATTATTCTTTAATTATATAATTTGATCCCCATATGCCTCTTCAATCTTTTGTTGTAATTGATCAGCAAATTCCCCTAATTGTTGCAAGAATAAGAGTACCTAAAAATCATTCTCAAATACTTGCCAATTCTCATCATTATCTGGGATAGTTGGCCTTACTATAACCTTTACTAACTCATTGTTAACTAATAAGCCAGTTGCTAAATCAAACTATGAGCCAATCTATGCCATCCTATCAACTTCAAAAATTTTAATCCTGGGGACTACTTCAATATTGAAAGCTTCAAAATCTTCTATTAAGTCCCAAATTATGTGCTTATAGGATTTCATCCTCACATTCTTTGCTATTGCCTTTTCTCTAATTTACTTTACTACTAGTTCTGAATCTCCTTTTACTATTAGATTCTTTATTCCCTTTTTATTGGCTAACAAGAGCCCATGCACTAAAGATTCATACTCAACATCATTATTAGTACAAGAAAATTGAAAACAGATAGCCCTTAAATTTTTTTCACCATTTGGAGCAGTAAGACAAATTCCTACTCCAGCACCATTTTTACTTCTAGCCCCATCAAAATTTAAGGTCTAGATTTCTAAATCTTTTTCAGATTCTCAAGTAGTTGGTGTCTCTTCCCTTAAAACATTAGGGATTTCATGGTCCTCATAAAAAATGACATAAGTGCCTAAACTAGTAGAGTCATAATTTCCATATGGATCACTATGCATCATAGCCAACAACTGGTTATTTTCTTTTTCTTGATCATGCTTAGTCTAGTCACCTAACTCTTCAACAAAAACCCTTTCTTATTTATCATATGATCTACCTCTAATTTTGATGTTGGTTCATTGGTGATGTGATCTTTTGATAATGGTTTAGATAGAATTTTCATCTTTGAACCATATTTAGTTCTTAGAATTAAGTGAGACTAATCAAGAGACATATCTCCTCCTATCTTGGCTATAAAGTCTCTTGATAGACATAAGCCAAATACAAGCGGTATATCTATAACTACTACATCTTTCTTTATAATTATATTTGAAAAAGTATATAATTGAAATGGTAGTTGTTTAATTCTCCCTATTATTTGCACTGATTTGCCATCTAGCTGCATAACTCCTTTAGTGAGTGACTCATCACTTATCTTTAAAGTATCTACTATTTGCTTCGCATTATTGTAGTATTAGTCCCTGAATCTATCATTGTATTATGTAGCAATTTCTTACCAACTATCAAAGTTAAATAGAAGGGATCTGGTTTGGATTTCCTTACCTCTAATGCATTGTTCACTAAGGCTGTTGTTTGTAGATGAACTGTGTCTTTGAGCTTTCTTTTATCAGCAGGTCCTTCTTTGATACTAGTACATTTGGGCATTGCTTGGCCTTGAAGAGCTTCTTGTAATAGTGTCCTTTTTTTGGAATAGCTAATATGTCCCAAATTGACACTTGTGCTGGAGTCATCTTTAGTTGATCCACCACATTCATTGGTCCCAAAGTTTGAATTCTTGGAAAATAAGGATACCTTGCCTTTTCTTGAACTTGTCCAAGAACTAATTGATTATGCACTGGCTGAAGCACTTCTTGTCTAACAACTATGATTTGATGACCTTGAAATGGAGGATTCTCCATAACTTCATTATTTACAACTTCAAGCTATTCCATCATTCTTCTCTTTGATCTAGTATAGTAGTTTGATTGCACCACTAGTTTCTTAGAAGTAAAAACTTCATTCAAGAATACAGATTCTTCATCTTCAACCCATGAGAACAAAGCATATTCCAGGTTTATTTATTATTCTTGTTGCAAAGACATCCCTTGCATTTGAGCCATTAGGATTGAATTTTGCATATCAGAAGATTGGTAGGCTTGATTGTCACTAAAACTTGCAAACTATCCATCCATCCTTCTTTGCTCTACTATTTTTTGTCATAGATTACCCATGGGACAATCTCTAGGAGTATGAGCATTATTACAGGGGAAACACTAGGCATTAGTGCTATTTGCATAATTATTTTGCCCTAAAACAATCTTCTTATTTGAATTGGGAAGAATAGTTTGTGAGGGTGTAGGGACTGCAATTAATTGGTTTACTGGCTGAGGGTTATTTTTCCTTTGAGGACCCTGATATTGGTTTGGCTATGATGGAAATCTATTTCCTTGATAGCCTTGATATTAGGTTTTAGGGTAAGGATTATGTTGTCTCTTTATGTTAATTAACTCATTAGAAAATGTCCTCAAGATGTTCTTGATATCATCTAGCTCTGATGACTGGGTAGGGACAATTTCTTTGGCAGGTGGTTGACGATATGTGTAAATAGACATAGGTGGGGCTATGGATTTAGGGGCTTCTTGAGGTAATGGAAAGGAAATCTCTAGAAACATGGGCATGGGAGGCCTTAGAGGCAACTTTCCAGCATCTATTAAATTGTTTTTAGCTCTGATTGCATAGTCATAAGCCTCTGGCAGAGTTTGACCTCCAAGTGATTGAATCATAATAGATATGTCTGAATTTATAGCCTTAAGATAAAACACTATAGCTATACCTGGTAAAGGTCTAGCTGTAGCAAGGATTCTTTCTCAAGTCTTTTGAAATCTACAATTGAAGTCAGTCATTACTTCTTGTGGTGTCCTTTGGATGGTAATCAATTGCTGTAATAAAGAAGACTTATCACCCTTCTCTTCAAATCTTTCAAAGAAAAGATCTTTGAGCTGATCCCATGTAGATATGGTATTTGGGGTTAAGGACCAGTACCATTCTAGAGCCTTCCCTTTAAAATAAGTAGTTAATAACCTTATGGCCACATTTTGTTGTGTGACAACATGTATATCACAGACATTTGCTACATCCTGCAGATGTTCTTTAGGTGTTTTGAAGTCTTGCCCACTGAATTTGGGCAGAGCTTTCATGGCATTCAATGGGATAGGGTCCCAAGTGGCTAGTGGTATTGGGAGAATCAAAGGACTACCAATGTTCCAACTTACATAACTCCTTAGGCGTATAGGGGCTTCCATATTTACACTTGGTATTGGTATAAACTAATTGACTCTTCTTGTTAGACTAGTTACCAAAGGTGGCAAAAGAATACTTGGATTTATAGCAAACTGAGATTTGGTTACTGGTATGTAGCTCTAACTCCTCATAGCTCTTTAGTTCATATTATCTTGAAAGAAACTTCAATATAGTGTCCCATCGGGCATGCCAAAAACTATTGATGGTTAAAATTATGCTTTGTTTCTAACACCAACAATGGGAAGTTTCAAGAATGTGGGACTTGCAATTTGAAACAACCTCTAAATTTTTAAGAAGCTGGTCTCTTCTTTATATCGAGCGTATACTGGGAAAAGGGATAGGAATTTTAACAGAAACACAAATGCAAAGAAAGAAAATCTAACTATGGTGATGCACTTGAATGTAATTCAACCCTTAATTCTGAGCATAGTGAAACTATATGTAAGATTCAATTACATTTAAGAGCAAACAAGGCATGATTAATGTAAAATATGAAAATAATAGAAATAGAGGCTCACAACTTAGACTATTTTTGTAGTGACATAGAAAATATCAACAAAGGCACATGACTCAATCTTCTTATTAATTCTCCAATCACATAAGAGGCATAGAAACATGCACAGTTACATAAAATTTCCAACTTAAGAAAATAGAACAAAGGCAAATGATATTCCTAATCCCAGCTCTAGAAAGTCTAAAACTCTTGACAATAATTCTATCTAATGTTCTAATCCTCCTTTCCAGTGATCTCTGCACCCCTTTTTATAGCATAAGATTCACTCTAGATTGTTTCTGTGTTCTAAATCTAATGGTCCAACTGAAATCTAACTAGACTAGAAGTGTCTAATAGAAGATATTTCTTAGATTTTGAAATGCTCTATCTTTTTGCAGTTCATTGGCTAAAGTAGATACTTAGGATGCTTCCTACTTTCAAATGGGAGAGGACACTTTGCTGATTCCCCTTTTCTTCTTGAAAAGCTTCGCTTTATTTAGGATGCACTGAAAAATGACACTTGGCATGTTCCGTAGCACTTACTGAAGACACACGACACTTTCCATGTAACTTATACTATTTTTGTGTCTTTGCTCAGGAATGTTCTACCTTTGACACCTATCACAATCTGCTTCTTCAAAACTTTAACAACTTAATAGAAAATAATACCCACAACATTTCTTGCCCAAGCAACTTTAAAAAGGGCATAGGGACAGGTGGCGATTTCTGCTTCCCTCAACAAAAGACATGTGGCAATCTTCGCTTTACTTAACTAGGGATATGTGGTGATCTCCATTGCTTTTAGCCACCTTTTGATAAACCTATAGAAGGTGACACGTGCTGGTCTCCACATCACTCTATTTATATTATAGAAAAAATTGGGCCTCATTTCATATTTACACAGACAGTGACACTTGGTAGCTTCCACTTGCTTCAAAAACAAAACTTGAGATCCACCACAGTCTTTACTATAATAGTGAAACAAAATGAAGATAATTTAGAGGTTGACACATGGTGGCTTCCACTCTCTTTAGCTAAGATACATGGCATCTTTTGTCACTTTTAGAAAAGCAAATTGAAACCTTCTGCAATTGCCACTTGGCACCATCTGCCTAATCATGATACTTAGCTTGTTGAAACCTTCTACTTAAAAGTGATTTGAAATGTGGATGCTGATATGAAACATGGATGTCAACACTTGTCACATCCTACTGAGTTACTATGAGATACGCGGCACATCCTAACCAACTTATAGAAATTATGAAAGGTGCCTCAGCCAATGACACTTGGCAGCGTCTGCTTGACTTTGACACTTAGAGAAAATGAGGCAAAAATAAAATCAAGCCCCAGCTCTGAGTCAAAACATCACCGTCTCAAACCAAAGTGTGTGGGGACAAAAATTTGTAGTGCGCAACTGAAAATTAGAATGAAATGTAGAGTATTTTTTACTCTACAGTGAAGATGATGGATGATGGAGAATTGAAAGTGATGGAGTGAAAATGGAGCCTTACAACAGTGTAAAGGTAGTGACAAGGTATTGAGGATGAAGGTAACAATATAGAGGTATTCTAGCATGGAAAGTGGTATGTGAAGACTAGTTTGAAGGTCTAATGCAAAAATTAACACATATTTAACAAAAAATAATAATTTTGATCCCTTTGGATAAGGATATGATGACAAAATGGAAGCCTTGAGTCTATTAAAATCTTAAAATATGTTAAAGAACATTAAAATTTGCTAAACTAAAACTTCAATGGGGATGTTGAGATCATATTGATGATCTTATTAGGATATGAAGATTCATTAAACTTGAAAACATCAATAGATGACATGTGAACAAGTATGAAACCTTGAAAACAATACTCCAATAAATCTTGATGTTGCTTTCTCTCTCCTTGACCGTGCAATCTCCTTTAGAAGCATCAAGATTACAAATTTGCATTGTAGACCTATTATTAAGATCCATATGACACAAAAACATGTGAAAAGGACCTAAATAATTCCATTTAAGGACGAGTCATGTTTATAAGAAGCTCTAAAAACTTGAATTTTTTTGCCATGATGCCCTAATGAAGAGAAATTGGAGAAAACCAACCACCTTCTTAGATGCAAGACTACTAATGCATGACTTGACTTCAAAGGCATGATTAATGAAGGAGATATGACCAATTTGAGAACCACATAATACAATTATAATCTCTCTAATTCTAATTTTTTGTCCAAAATTGTAGATATAGATTTTCTCTGTCATGGCCATACCACCTGCAAACCTGAAAAGCTCTCCCTAGTACAAACTAGCAAAATGAAGGATATGAATAATTTTTGGGATTATTTTGAATATTATTTCCTTGAAATTATTTTATAACCTTTGAAATTTCATTTTCCTCTTGATTATGGTCTCATCTATATATAATGTTCGTACAAGTCCATACACTTTCTTGAAATATGCATGAAAATGGGTTCTTTTTGACTTTTATTGATAACTCAAGTCTTCCACTACCATTTTAGTGAATGAAGAAATGAGTAAAAGTCATGAAGGATATAATAACAAGAAAAAATACATTTGGAATTTTATGTATCTGAATTTGGCATGTGGGAGCTATATTTAGACCTTTTCCAAGCTTAAAATTACATTAAAATGACCTTTTCAAAGCATAAACCTTTATATAAGGTAATTACATGTAAGTGAAAGTATTTCAAAGTATTTTGAAATATTTAATGGCCATTAAAGGTATAAATTAATTAATTTTAAGCCAAAAACTCCACTTCTGAGGCAAAATATGGACTTTAACAAGGAGAATTATCACTAAAAAGGCTTATAATGGTACCATGAATTTTTTTGAATTATAAGGGTGGCATTTGGCCTTGACAAGTCAAATTTAGAAAAACTGCTTGAGTCAATGGAGATAGATAAGGTATTAAGACTAAATTTAACTAGTTTCCTATATTCCTTTGCTTTAAACACCTCCTTCAAGACCCATAACAATATCACACACCCTCTAATGGCTTTGTGTTTGTTTTGGGGTTTTGGATCTACTACTGAGGTGGAGGTGGGGTCTTGAGGCCTAAGGGAGGATTTAGGCCTTGTGTATTAGACTAGGATTTTGAAACTCAACTCACTTTTAAGTGAATTTCTAGCCTTAATGTCATCAGAGCTTCCTCTTCATTCTAGTTTACACATTTTGCATTTGTCCTTATTTTCCCAGACCATCATATCAACCTCTCTCTTAAGCCTACCTTAATAATCACTATTCAATGTAGATACTTAAAATAGTAGGTTTTGGTGACTTGATAAATCTCTGTTATCCATTTATAATCATGGAGTTAGGGATTGGATAACACATTTTCAATATATGACCATAACTTTGAGGCTTGTCTTCCCAACACTACCATCACCACTTGCTCACATAGTTACATACTAAGGTCTATATGTCCTAGGTGTCTAACTTAGACAAGGGATATCTATTGACTTATTAGACCATTAGAGATATTGAAGAAGAAAAATTCCATCCAGAGGATGACTTGAACTTATGTTACTATGCCACCTTCATCAAGTAGTCACTCTGACTGGTTAGGCAGTTCTAAATGCATTCAGGCCACTGATTATGCATGAGTGAGCCTACTTGTCCATATTTTTAAGTTGATTTGAATCTCAAGATAATGGCTTATATACCTTGCCTCCATATCTTATTCACCTCTTCTAAAGGCATATGCCATCTTATGTTCAAATTTGGAGATAGTCTATCAGCAACCCTATAGGTAGATAGATTAGATGTGTTGACTATTTAAGAAGGATTTTAAGTATGTCCTTGAGTGAAAATAGTGCTTCCATAATTGTATAAGGTCTAATTAAATTCCTTAAATATAAATCACACCCTCTTAATAGATCCATCTCCATAGTCCATGACCTTTCACTAAATTTTTAAGGTCCTACTGCATATGATGATTTGAAACCTTTTGAAGAATTGTTCTAAGTTGGCTTCTTATAGGTGAGTATTATTATATTTAAACAAGGTTTACACTTGAATAGGTCCCCTTTCTCATATTATAAATGGATATTTATATCCTTATGGTGTATTTTACCTATTTTATGTGATTTGGTCTTGGGTAGAAAGGTTTATCCAATGGGTGATGGTTGTAAGTCCCTGTGAAGTCTAAAACTTGGAACTTAGATTCTATTAGGAGGTGGATTTTCATTGATAAGACCATAAAATATAATAAGTTCCTTAAGAGATTAAAAATGGGATGTTAACTCAAGTTTAAGATAACCTATGAATACCCTAGTTATCCCTATTCACATACTCAATAGATCAAGATACTTGGAATTTATCAATAAGACACATGGAGTGAAAATTTGAAATGTAGGATTCTTTGAATACCTTAACCTTTGATAAAAAAAACATGTATTTTTTCTATATAGGTTTGTGAATGTGATGGGAAGCTATTTGGTGATTTATTGACTATGAGAGCTATAATGAGGTATGATCATCTTAAAATAAAGAGTTTTCAACTTGAATATAACACTCATTTTCATTCTAATGTGTTCTAATGATCTCTAAGTTGTTATGATGAAATACTTAGTCCATGTATATATTGCAAATCAACTACTAGTCAAAAATTAACTATAGGAAACTATCATCAAACCTCAAACCAATGTCCTTTTCTAGATATATGCACTTAAGATACTTTTTCATCAATGAAACCTTGCCTGTAGTCTGCATATAGTGGTAACTTGGGTGTTTCTTGTTCCCATAGGTTCACACATGTGAAAAAGGGATGGAGGATGAAATATAAGAGTCATCAGGACCTATATAAGACATGTATTACGATTGGTTTCATAAATTATGCCAATAATACACTGAAACTATTCCATTTTTTGGCCCTTTATGGATATAAGAGGACAAATGATTACCTTAAGTTCTTAGATTTTTTTATAAATCACAAGGGATTAATATATAAATTAATTCCCAAGATTATAAGGACATTGTACCCCATTCCTCTAGCTAATAACTTAAGCCACCATATTTTCTCTCCTATATAGAAATAACACAAACTTGAAGTGCTATCCATTGGTGCTAAAGAGCTCGGTAGAGGAAATATTCTCTCACCTAATGTTTGTGTTGAACTCCCCTTATAGATATTTGATTTAATTTGACCATATCCATATCATATAGATCTATACTTGTTTGAAAACTCCTACAACCTATAACCTTCCTACATTTTCTCATGTTTTCAAACCATGAATCATCATTAGAAGGTAAGAGGAGGGAAAATAGGGGTTAAAATAAATTTCAAAACATATGGTTTGGTTGGGGAAGATAAATTAACATGTTTTCACATGTGTGGTACCCATTTAATTTCAAATATAGGTCTTTGACTTGTGAGAAGACACCTTTAGCATATTAAATAGTTGGATCATGGTATTATGGGATTCATGGAGGCCTTTGTGGATGTGATTTATGGTTTTAGTGTCATTTTAAAGTCCAACTATCATAATATTAAGGTCAAACACCCCCTTTTAAGATAACAAACATGATCTCAAGTGAAGGTACAAATGGAGGTTCCTTTAATACCTACTAACAAACCTTAGAACATGTTAAAGTTATATATTAAGTTACCATATATTCATTATGACACTCTTAAACCTTCTGATCAAACCATACCTTGCAAATATTCAACATACTAGATGGATTTATGATGAGTTATAAGTTGTAATAGCATGTCATTTTCCTCATGAGCAAATTTAGACTATTAAGACCATTCCAAGGCTTGTTTTAGACTATCAGACATGATTGACATAAGGAGATCTCCTAACACAAGTTTAAATAGGGAGTAAAGGTAACCACCATAGTGTTTATTGACATGATAAAACAATTAAAACTATAGCTTAGACATGATAACCAATTATCTCCTTTTGGACTATCCTAACACCACAAGTGAGTTTGAGTTCTCAAGATAGGTTGACTCCTTTCTAGGTATAAGAGCATAAAGTAGTCAATAGTAATATTATTAGGTAATTTATAATTTTCTAGGAATTTGATATTATCATCATTCATAATCTTAAGAAGTCTAGTATGGTTTTGGACTTTCTATCTAGACTAATTTTTTCAAGTGAAGAGGAGCCAATGGATGATAGTTTTCTTAATGAACAATTGTTCATAGTATCAACACAATCACCATGGTTTGATGATATGGAAAAATAATTGGCTACAAAGAATTTTCCTTATCATTTTAATTCTAATTAAATAAAATAGCTAGTTATATATATTTCTTATTTTAAATGGCTTCATGGTATATTATTTAAATGTGGACCTCACCATGTGTTTTATAGGTGTGTAAGGGAAGATGAAACTTATGACATCATAAGAGCTTCTCATGATGAAACATGAGGAGGATATTATTTATCAAATAGGACTATCCATAATATCCTTGGGGTTAGATAATATTGGCCCTCAATACATAATAATGTGAAGAAATATATATGGAAATGTGATCCTTTCCAAAGGATGGGAAAACCTACATTGTCCAATGAGATGCCTCTCCAACCTTCAGTGGTTTTGGAATAATTTGAGAAATGGGAAATATATTTTGGTTTACCTATTTATCCACCATCTAAAGGTGATGATTACTTATGTTCATAGACTTATCACTAAATGGGTTGAGGTTCAAACCTCATCCATTTGGAAGAAAAGAAGTAGTTGTTGATTTCTTATACTATAAGATTATGCAAAGGTTTAGAGCACCAAGGGAAATAATATTTGATAAAATACCCTACTTCATGTCAAGCATGATAAAATAATTCATATATCATTACCAAATCAGCCACATAAAATCATCACCCTATCACCCATAATAAAATGGACAACTAAAGGTCACCAATAGAGAATTGGATAAAATTTTAACTAGGATAGTCAGAAAGAGTAGGAAAGATTCCATATACAAGCTACCTAAAATAGTATGAGATTATAGTACCACATGGAAAACAACCACCATATTTTCACCATATTATTTGGTGTTTTTTAAGAACCTTATATTTCCTATTGAGTTTGAATTCTACAATTTGAAGACAACATTGGAGGTAGGCATCAATCCTAACAAGGCACAAAAAGAAATAATTTTTTAGCTCAATAAATTAGATGAGATGAGCATGGAATAATTTCACTATATACATATTTTTCAAAATAAAATTAAATAATTCAAAATGGCATGATACTCAAATCAAAGGTAAAACATTCAAAGGAGACTGGGCACTATTCTTTGAATCTAAGTTTCAACACTTTAAAGTAAAACTAAGAACTAGATGGTTGTGACATTTTCAAATATAAAAAGTATTTGATAATGGATAAACATAGTTTCTACCCATAAATGGAAATCAAAAACCTCTTATGTTTGATGGACATACGCTAATACTTTACCAAAAGTCTTCAAGTAAGGAAGATTTATTTAAGCAAATTAAATCCCAAGATGAATTTGGATTTGGGGAATAACTTATATCTTTCCCCATAGTCAAAAGATGAGGATTGAATAAAATGAGGAAGAAGTTGAAAACAATAAATGAAAGTCTTCCCCCTAATAAAGGAGAAGGTTTGAAAACTATAAATGGTAGTCCTCCAAAAAAAATATATGTATGTATTAAAAAAGAGAGAAGTTGAAAACTAACAATGGTAGATTCTCAAGGGAAAAAATAAATAATACAATGGTGTTATAATTTATATTTATAATTTTAAATAATTGATGTTTTTTAACTATATAATGGCAAGTGGTGGTCTGGGTCATGGGAAACATCACAATAATTATGGTATTTTTCATTATATTTTTCTACATATGATTAGAATCAAGTTGTAAATGTGTCCTTGTTCATCTTTAAAATGATGGTTACCAAAAAAAGGAGGGTGTCCTAGAAATTATATATAGAAAATGGGGGAGGTTAGTTAAAAAAATATAAAGTATCCTTTCCACATAAGATGCCATATAGTTAAAAAGGGTACAAATATGGAATGAAAAGATATGAGTAAAAGGGTTTGATTGGTAGACATTATTACATCTGTCAAACTCAATATCTTTGGGGTAATAGGTTTGGTGGTTGGTGACACATGATAATATAAAAATATACCCTAAAAATCATAAAATTAGACATATCACACTTGGTAATGATTATTTCCATGCAATAATGGTCACATCCTACATGTTTGGTGTGTTTTGACCAAATATTGAATTTTGATAAAGTGTTGAGATAAAAGTTGTATGTGACAACATTAATTACCTAAATATAATCAAAATTTTAAGCCCTCATTATGATTTGAATTCTATATCCATCACTCACCATACTATGTTCTTCCATCCAAAATACCCCTATAGATTTTTGCCATGGGTCAAAAGAAGAAATCTGAGCCTAAGTCTATGGATTTATTGCTTGATGATGGAGCAATAGATATTGTGTTTAAAGAAGTTGGGTGGCTCAATTTTATCAAGAAATTTTAGGGATATGATGAAAGGGTAGTAAATGAATTAATTTCTAATCTTTAAGTAAACTCCACCATCATGAAAGGGGTGAATATTTCAATAACCAGTCAAGTTATCAATGAATTATTAGGCATCTTGGATTTGAGAATTTTATGTATTTATACTTTAAATAACCTTATATAAAAATTGAATGAAGATTAAAAAACGAATATTGAGGATATTTTCATCCCTCAAAGGATAGAAAAGGGAATTATAAGGTAAATCTTACCAAAACCATAGAAAACAAATGATTTTTAGGTAATTAAATATCTTACCTTAAATGGATGACAAGTTTCATATCATCACAACCTAATGAGACATATTTCCCACATAAGAAATGTTAATCCTCTATTAGACACCATAGGCTTGTCTAATTGATTTTAAAACACCACTTCATTAGGTATACAAATGGGGAAGCTATTGGGGAAACATTTTTGAAGAAAAAATGGAGATAAGGATCGAAACAAAAAAATGGAAATCTATGTAACTAGAACACCAAGATCTAGTTCAATGTAAGGGGCATCTAGTGTAGAACCCTCTACACAACCAAGATGAGAAAATAAAGTAAGAACACAAGTCTCCAAGGGAAGATTAGAGGTTACTACAAAGCTATCCAAATAAATAGTCCAAAGAAGGAGGCTATGATCTAGGGTTACACAATTTATTTATATAGTCATCCATAAACCATATATTAGTTAAGAACCCATAATTATTTATAAGGAGGAAATACATAGTACTAAACTACCTTCACCCAAGTTTTAGAGAAGGTCTTCTTGAAGAAAAATAAGAACTATACTAGAATAACTTAACCCTGTTACCCCATAAAAATGGAGAAGAATAAAATTAATTTTATAAAAGAATGAGTATTTGGAATGAAATGTTGAAGAAATAATGACCCTAAATCAACAAACCCCTATGAAAATTTCAAGTGTGGAGGAAGAATCTATAATATGAAGGATTGATTTAAAAGATAGGAAGAATGCAAAAGTTAAAGAGAAGCATAGAGTACAAATTGAAGAATTTCCTAACATGGTAGAAGTTATAGTCAAATTTCCTCCACCTTCATCACCTTCACCTTCCTTTCCTCCACTGTCATCATCTAAGCCACCTCTTGACAAATATAAAGCACCAACAAATGAGTAAGAAGAAGTAGAAGTCCATTATTCCAACATAGATGAGGAAATAAAACTAAAACAAGGACTTTTTATTTCTAAAAAATAACAATAGGTATAAGAGATTAATTTAATTTGAATATAAACCCAAGGTATGGGAAATATTATCTCCTCTTTAAAAAAATCCATAATCAATGCATATAAAAAGACAAGGAGATAGAGGTACTCCAAAAAAGTATAGTTGAACTAAAATTAGTATTGGACCAACATGCTCAATTACCTCCCAAACAACAAATGGATAGAGAATTCCAAACCTTATTGTCTTATCACAATGTTATGTCCATATGGGATCAAACCTATACTGATTTTAGGAAGATCAAGCTAGAGAATAGGAGTCTTAAAGAAGAGAGCAATAAATTAAAAGAGAAATATGAGGAGGCACAAAAACAAACACAAAAAGTGAAATACACCTTAAAAATCACTTGTGAGATGGGTGAAAAACTTTTACCATGTAGAAACCCTACTCTACCTATAGTTTATTTATCCAAGAATAGTTTTTAAGGTGGTAGTTGTTGAGAATTTATTATGATCAAAACCATGAAATAGCAGATGAGTAGGAATTCATAAAGCTATTTTCACATAACACTCCATACCATCAATATTTATTATGTGAATTTTATTTATGTTATTATATTATAAAGAATAGGTTTGGATTTTTGATGAATATTTTCATAGGAGAAATTTAGTTCAAAACTTTCCTTTCTAATTTTAGAAACTAGCTTGCATGGGAGTATAGGACTGATGAGTACTTTCACAAAGTAAGGATAGTTATAATTTTCATAAAACATTGAGGATTTTGATATATTTACTCATCATCATTTAAAATTAGTAGTGGTAAGTATGAAGAGATGGGAAACATTGGCCATCCCTTTGAAGAGACAAGAAGTAATTATAGATTGAATTTGACCTGAATTCAAATTGGTCACCAATCCAATTTCAAATGTATATGGTCTTGTCATACCCTATATGGTCCCTAGAATCTTCATTTAACCATGTTAGCATTATTTAAGGTTAGTTTGAAGAAGTTAAGGTAATGTCATGTTTTGGTCATATTGTGGTCTAGGCATGTCATAGAGAGATAAGGCATGGTCAATTTGTGTCATAGGTGATTATGGGTTTATTACATTCATTTCGTGTCTTAATCATATTATCATAACATTTAATGATATTTTGGAACTTTTAAGTTCATTTGTAGACTTGAAGGTGGTGAAAATACATGAAAATGTGATTTTAGGATAACTCTAATGTGTTTAAAAGTTACCTAAGTGAAAAATACATAATTCACACTATCCAAATATATTTGAGTATTTAAATTATTGCTAAACCTATAAATAAGTTAGAACAAGGTTAGATTCTTGAAATTAAATGCCATATTGAGGAGTTAATGAAGTTGTACATACTGTTGGAAGTCAATTGAAATTGAAAAGAGTTTAAAAGTGTCCTTTGAGATTCTAAAGTTCAATAAAAAGGTTTGGAAGAAGTTTGAAGCTCCATAGTTTCATAAAACCATCTCTCTCTTCCATCACTCCATTCACAAGCTAATGAAGGAAAAATGCAATTAGATAGTACAAGTCATATAGGTAGACTTTGGAGATAATATTTTTAAAAAATATTGGACCCATATGGGATTCCAATTTGAATCATTTTTTTTGGATTGGTGTCCTTTATGAATAATTGATATGGATCCAGACTACTTTTTAAAGGATTAAATCCCCACAAGCTGAATTTAGAGTAACTTAATTGCAAAGTGTGAACTCATGGATACATGAAACCAATTGGATTGATTTATAATACGTCTTTATATGCCTCATACAAATTCACTCATCATAGTTTCACATTTGGATGGTATTTTGATAATGAAAGTGGTTCTTCTGCATAGTTTGAAGTGACTCATAATTTTTTTATTTTAGATGTTCTCCATGTGGAGTAATACATCTATATAGTTATTCATGGTCTCCTAAAATATTTATAAATCCATTAATATCCTTTAATCAATTGAACCCTTTGTACAAGTCCAAAGAAGGTCACATCTCCATCCACTTTATGGACTATGTTCTATGTGTTTACACAAAAATTAAGTTGAGTGAGTTTGTATGTGTTTATAAAGAATTTATAGTTTTGAATTAATGGTTATAAGTTTTTATTTAATGTATATCATGAAATTTTAACCCTAACTACCATATTTACACTTCTTAAATGCCCCTACACAAGTTGTAGACCTACATATATACAAACCTGTAGGTCTATAAATTTAATTGAAGTTTATGTTGTTAGTGTTCAATGAAGGTTATATAGTCATGAAAACCTTAGGTTGCCTCAATATGAGAGGTAATAATCTAATAATGATCATTTAACACCTAGATTCAAGAAGTTTAGGACCAAGCTAATAATCCTAAAAGATGCATCCTATAAGACTATATGTGTGAACAAGTAAAGTAAAAAATGATAGGATTCCTTAGAGATACTAATTACACTTGGTAATATAGTGAATATGGGATCCTAATGAATTTTAATGGCCTAAAAGTGTCATCTAATTATGAAAAGGCCATTTCAAGGTCATATACACAATTAACTGTCCAAATTGATACCTGCATCTAATTGGGAGAAGTTGTGTTAGACAGTAAGGTTGATGGAGTTGGAGTTAAAGACATTAAATGGGTCTTAATACATCATAAAAAAATGATATATAATCATTAATAGGTTTTGGTAATCATCTTGGAGACTTAATAAACTCAAGCCAAAACACAATCAAACCCTTCTAGATAAGCCACCTATAGCCAATCAAGAATTTGTCTTGACAGTGAGGTTGGTAATGTTTAGAGTTGAAGACATTGAGAAGGTATAAAAAAAAAATAATAATGAAACAAAATAAATACATTAAAGGGTTTGATTATTAGCTTTAGAAATTAGGTTTGATATCAACTTTCCATATGCAGTCAAATACTCAAAATAACCAGATACAACCAAAAGTATTAAGACTATATTGAGATAATGGTGAACAAATGTGTGGGAGTTTAGATGAGAACTTATGATTCCTAATAAATTAAGATAAAGAGATTATAAGTAGATATTTTTATGAGAAAATAACCATATATGGGTCACAAAGTCCTAAGTGAACACATAATATGACTACCTAGATAATATGAGATTGCTTGCCTAAAGAGTTTTAATGTATAAGAGAAAAGTATATTATTGGAATATATTATTATGTTCATAAAAAATCTCCCTTATCCACCTAAAGATCAAAACTATTAAAACCCTACCTGCTCAGTCGAGTCAATGATACAAGCCTGCTTACCCATAAAGGAAGTGGCTTATTTAAAAAGTCTGAGGAACCGTATGAGACATGGGAGAAAGGTAAGTGGACAAAATTTAATGGTGATAAATTTGATATAAAATATCCTCAAACTCATTAATAATTGTATATAATGTTGATAGACCTTGTTCAGGCCAAGCAAGGATATTTTCATACTAGACCTAGAGGTCAGTCCTAAAAGATAGTATTCAACTAGAGTTGGCATGAGGCCAGGAGATATAAGGGAGATTAAAATGGTAAAACATGATTTTAGGGTGATTAAATTTTTCCATAATACCCTCATACTCAATCAATAAATTTAAACATCATGTTGGCATACTATGTTCTAAACCCTACATAGGACTTAGTTTATACACATGCCTATATAGGTAGCCTTGAAGAGATGATGGTAAAGTGAGTTAGAGTTGGGGTGAAATTTAGACCTTGATAATATGGTGAAATAATCATACAATAATTTCATGATTCTTAGACATCTTCTAGAGAGAAACAATTAAACATAGGTAGCTAGGGTAAGTTAGGTAGTTTCGCTCACAAGCCCTAGGCTTAAACCAATGAGATGTAGTAGAGGATTAATGGAAAAATGTGGTATGATATATGTTGATATAGGTCAAGGGATATGTCTCATACCTCATTCATATAATTAGAGATCAAAACAAACTCAAGAAAACCACCTACAAACCTAAATCTTGATCAACCCTCATAAAATGCTTATTGCTAGCCTAAAAGGCTACCCTTCATTAATTGGTATGGTCAAAAGGAGTTTAATGGGACCTTGGGATCATAATATAAGTTATCCACCCTATTTAAATTTATTTTTTTGTTATTATTATGAGGATTCATATCCTGAGTTGTATGAATCATCCTTAAGAACTCAAAGCACTTTCAAGTTATCTTGGAGAGCCATAAGGACCTGATGATAAAAAATGTGATTCAATGAATCCATATAGATCATAAAAAATTATAAATGACCCATAAAATTTTCAATACTCCCCTAAGTATCACCCCATGCCATTGATTTGTATAAGACTATATGGAGTTATACAAAATATGACTAAAAGGACTGATTTTTTCTAGAAGATAGATCTGTATAAGTTGTCACAACTTAAAAATAGTAATGGAGAATGGGGAAGAGGTAAAATAATTTAATAACATGATTATTTTTGGATTCACATGTATGGGGATCATGTAGATCCATTTTTTAGTCTCTTGGCAGGGAGGCCTAATTGAGGCTTAGTTAGAAAGGGAAGCTAAAAAAGGATATCTTCACTCACTCTTAAATCATGAGATTTAACATGGATATGTAAGTACATAATGGAATATACATTTATATTATCATCACCATTCTTAAAAATCTATAAACAAGGACGTTTATAACATTTTAGGGTTACAAAGAATGAGGCCTAATTGAAGATTTTGGTAGAGAATGAATGGTTGGGGAAAGTTTGAGACCTCATACTATATTTTTTCACATATGGTATCATGATAATAGGCCATACATGAAATTTGGATGAGTTTAATAAGAAAAATACAAGTTTTGACACTTATGTGCAAGATAGGCCTAAGGAGATGAAGAGTCCTCTAGAGAGCTTGCAAGAGAAGGAGATGATGTGTCAGAGATAACCTAATGGGTCATTTTAGATGTGTCAATATCATATTAAAGAGGTAATATAAACTTATTTAACAATAAATAAGGCCACTTTTCCTACAACATGCTAAGGAAAAGATTAGTTTTCAAGAGCTAGTCAAGGTGTCAATCAAGCAATTCAACTCCCACACCACTTGGCGGATTAGATCATATTCAAAGGATATAAACATGTCATCTTGGAAATATTTAGTTCATTCCATGACTAATATTATTTTTTAAACTCATGTACACTTTTCAATCTTCTCTCTATGATGTCCTTCTTCTCTTCTCTCTCACTTGTGTTATATATTGAGCTACTTTTGGATTTGTAAAGATCTTCCAGATAAGTTTGGTGAATATCTAATCATTTGAAACCTTTGAAAAATAAATAATAATATATTTTAACTTCTCCATGTACTATTTCAATATGTATGTTATATTAGTTGATCTTGCTAAGTGATAGTTTCACTTCTTTGGCATGTTGTCTTTGTTTACATTCATGTTCAACTTTGAAAGTCTTTTGCAAGTCTATCAAAATGTTCTAATGAATTATTTCATGAGTTTATTGAGATATATCTCCACTAGTGTCATATCATGACCTTGTGATTAGTCCTCCTAGCTCAATCTTACTTCACAAATCTCCACGAAAAATACTAATGCAAGAGGTAGATTTGGATTAGAGTCATGTGAAGATTGGGATTTTGTTTCAAGTGTAATTATAATTAGTTGGTAATTATTAGGTTAAAATTAGTGAATGACCTAATTATTATAGGTTTTATTTGTGTTTTCTCTCTCCCTTTTCATCCAAATGAGCTAGTAATATAAGTGATGATCATTCAAGATAAATATAGGGAGTTAGCCCTTAAAGCTAGAGGTTTACCCCTACTATATCTAACCCACAGGTTTAGGGGTAATCTCATGTTCCACTCAATTTGGAGAAGGATTGAACTACCTTTTTAAGGGTGAAAAACTGAGTGACAATAATTTTGGAAACCTAGTGAGACCAATGTCCAAAAGAGTGGAAGAATTCTTGGTGTATTATTCTACCTATCAGCCTTTGGAGACATTAAACAAACATCAATGGTGAATCTAAATGAAATCAAATAGTTCTATCATCCCAACTACTTATTGTGAAAATAATTTGTGAATATCTTGCATTTTTTATTGATTCATGAATTTGGATGGCTAGTTAAGATGATAACTTATACTATACACCTCCCTATCAACCCTATCATGACCCCAATTATATTCCCTAACAACCATATTAATCTTGTTACCCTCATTGTGAGTCATGAAAGTCCTATGGTCATCCTACTTCCCCTTTATATGACCTTTATGTTGTTGAACAACCCTACCAAGAAGCCTCTAAGGAATGATATCAAGAAGAGTATCAAAAATAGCCTTCCTATTAGCCTCAACATCATTCCTACAAGACCTATGATCCATATCAACCTCAACGTGATTCATATTAGCCTTGTCACAAGGAATCAAATGATGCTATTGATTAGGAAGAAAGATATAAGGTCTTAGAATATTTAATTAGTTAATCTAATCAACATGTTGAAGCTCACCAAAACCCCTACTATTACATTCTTATTCCTACTTCAATTCCACCTCAAGATAAATCCTTGTTGGTACTCATTCCAAATATACTAAAATTAGAAAAGGTGATGAGGAAATGGGATAAATAACTTGATGTGATCATTATTCATCTCATAGAGAAGTTGATGAAGTTAGTTTAATTCTTCATGGATAAGTGGATGTTAGCTGAAGAGGAAGCCAACTATGTCATCAATTATGATTTAAATGAAATGAAATGATAAATCTAATGGTGGATTGATATATTAGAGAGGTGGGAAAGTCAATAGGTTGAAAATAAACTTGCAGCTATTAAAGAGCCTCAAGAAGGATATGGGGAAAGTGAAGTCCTTGTTGAATAAGATATCTCTTCCATTGCCCAACCCAACTTGTTATCTCCCCAAAAATTGAAGTTCATTCAAGAAACCTCTATTCCAAAGCCCATTTATGAGACATATAACACATCTCATACTATTTATCCAACCTAGGAACTTGTTTATCACCCTCCCACCACATCCCTTCTTGATGGAGAACCCATCTTATAGGAGATAAGTGAATAAGATCAAGATAAATTTGTAGTTGATCAAGAAGATGACTAAAGTGTATATGATGAAGATTTAAATATAGGTACTCCCTTTGGTGAAGATAAGCATAAGTCAATATTCTTTAATGAGAAAATATATGTCCTTGATGATGTTGCATTTCACATGAAGAGGTTGGTCAAGACATGGAAGAGAAGGTGTTTGAAGAGAACATCATACCAACTGAGTTGGTTAAGACTCATGAGCATGATCAACAGGTTGGTTTTGAAAACCAATATAATATGAAGCTATAGTTGAATTCATGGATCAAGGTGACTTGTGGCTAAATTTTAGTGAGATATGTGATGAGTTTGAGGCCCTTAAAAAGCCTACACCTCATGTTGGCTAGTTTGAAGAGACTCTTGAAGATTCCTTACCTCTTGATGGTGTATTTTGAAAATAAGATCCCATGGCATCCAAACTTGGGAAATTTATATCCATCCTTAAGGTTGAAGACTCTCTAAGTGAGCAAGTTGAAAAAGTACACAATGACCAAAAAGATGAAGTTAAATAATTTATGGTTCTTGAAGAGAAAGAAAACAAAGATGATGGTGGTAACATATTGAAATCATTTAAGATATTTAAGGTATTTTAAAGGTTGAATATCATGTTAATAAAGAGATAAAATAAGATGTATTCATTAAGGAAAATGATGAAGATTGGATGAAGTATGAAAAGCTCCTTGAAAATATTGATGAGCTTGTAATAGCTGGTAAAAATTATGAAGATGTTCTTGAAGATGCTTTACTTCTTGAAAGATAAAATGACAATATTCTAAGTACAAATATTGAGGATTATATTTTAAGTCAAGATGTGATCATTATTGAGAAAACTAAAAACATCAAGAGAGGTCATGAGAATATTGTTGAAATAGAAGATGAATTCACCTTCATAGGTGATATGTTTACAGTTGCCATTTTTTCATTTGAGATCATACCAAGAAGAGTGACAAGAATGAAGGATTTGAAGACACCAAGAACAAGTTTACAAAGGATATTTACTTCATGTACTCTTTCATATGATGGAGAAAGCTTCCCCTTTGATCCAAGATGAAGAAGTCATTTTAGGTTAGTTTTTATATAGTTTAGTTTGATTAAGCTATTGTTGTGTTTCTTAAGTGTTGGATAACACATGTGTGAGTCTTATTGCTTTGTTTTATGTCTTTTTGTATTTGTTTTATGTGTTATAAGGGTCAAAATAGTTTTTTATGTCATGAAAAAAGTTTGTTGAAGTCTAAAAATGATATCAAGAGACCTCATCGCTTAATGGACATGAAATGCTACTAGTCATATTAGCATTGCAAACATGTTACCCCTATGAATCACCAAGAATTTTGACCAAATTTGACCCCATGTCAAATTTGGTCATCCATTCTAATTTCAAAATTTCATGGTATTTTCATACCTTATATGATCCTTAGAGTCTTCATTTAACCTTGTTAACATTTTTAAGGTTAGTTTGGAGAAGTTAAGGTAATGTCATGTTTTGGTCATATAATGGTTTAGGCATGGCATGGAGAGATAAGGCATGGTAAAGTTGTGTCATAGGTTATTATGGGTTTATTAAATTTATTTCATGTCTTAAGCATCTTATCATATGATTTTGTGGTGTTTTGGAAACTTTGATGTTCATTTGTAGACTTAGAGGTGGTGAAAATACATGAAAATGTGATTTTGGGATAACTCTAATGTATTTAAAATTTAATTAAGTGTAAAATATGTAACACGCACTCTCCAAAAATATTGGATCAGTTATATAACTTTTACACCTATTAGGAAGTTAGAACAAGGTTAGATTCTTGAAATGCAATGCCATCTTGAGGAGTTCAAAAAGTTGTACAGACTTTTGAAAGTTAGTTGCAAGTGAAAAATGTTATAGAGTGTCCATTGAGATTATAAAATTTAGTAACAAGCTTGGGAAGACATTTGAAGCTCCAAAGTTGCAGAAAACCATCTCTCTCTTCCATCACTCACTTCAAAAACTAGTGAAGGCCAAATTCAATTAGATGGTATATGATGTTAATGTAGATTTGGGAGATAATATTTTAGCTAAATTTTTGGACCCATATGTGCTTCCAATTTTAAGCATTGGTCATTAAATTTATGTCCTTATCATTGTTAATAATCACTAAGGAGCCAAACTACTTTTTGAAAGATCAAATCCCCATAAGCTAAGTTTAGATAAAATCCAATGAAAAGTGTGAACACATGGTTGCATGAAACTAATTGAATTAAGTTATCAGAGGTATGTAAATGTATCATACACATTTAATCATAATCTTGTAATGTGTGGATGGCCTTTTGATAAGGAAAGTGGTTTTTGTGAATAGTTTGAAGTGACTGGTAAATTTTCTATGTTATAAATTTTCTCCATGTGGATTAATATTTCTAAATGGTTATTCATGATATCCTACCATCCTTCTCAATCCATTAATATACTATAATACACTAAACATTTTTTATAAGTCCTAATAAGGTCACATCTCTATCCACTTTATGGACTATGTTCTATGTGTCTACATAATAATTAAGATGAGTTTTGTATGCATTTATAAAAAAATTGAACCTTTTAATTCATGGTTGTAAGTTTTGATGAAATGTAAAGCATGAAATTTGAATCCCAACTACCATATTTTCACTTTTCAAATGACCCTACATAGGTTATAGACCTACAGATCTATAGACCTATAGGTCTATAACTTCAATCAAAGTTCATGTTATCAATGTTCAAAGAAGGTTTTCTAGTCATGAAAACCTTGTGTTACCTCAAGATGAAGAGGGAACAATCCAATAAGGAACTCTAATCACCTACATTAAATAAGTTGAGGACCAAGATAATAAGCCTAAAAGATGCATCATATAGGACTTTATGTGTGAACAAGTGAAGTCAAAGGTGATAAGATGTCCTGAAGATGCTAATTAAACTTAGTAATACATTGAGGATGAGATCCTAATGAATTTTAATGGCCTCAAATTTTCATATGGTTATGAAAAGGCCATTTCAAGGCCATATAAATATTCAACTATCCAAATTGACATGTATAGCCAACTGAGAGAATTTGTTTTGGATAGTGAGGTTTATGGAGTTAGAGTTAAAAAAACTAAATGGGTCTTAATAAATAATAACAAAATGATACATAATCATGAATAGGTTTTTGTAATAGTCTTAGAGACTTAAGAAACTCATACCAAAACATAGTCAAAGCCTTCTGGATAAGCCACCTACAACCAATCAAGAATTTGATTGATAGTGAGGTTGGTAATATCTGGAGTCTAAATAATTAAGAAGGCCTCAGGATAACAAAATGAAATAGAGAAAATAAACTAAAGGGATTTAAGATTAGATTTGGAATTTAGGTTCAATCTCAACTTTCCATACTTAGTCAAACACTCAAAAGAACCACCCATAGCTAACAATTTTAATACTATCTTGATATAGTGGTGCATGAATGTGTGGGAGTTTATATAGGAACTTAGGGTTCCTAATTCATTAAGATAAAGAGATACTAACTAGAGATTTTGAGGAGAAAAGAACCAAATAGGGGTTATAAAGTCCTAAGTGAATACATAGTCTACCTACTTAGCTAATATGAGGTTACTTACCTGAAGATTTTTATGGTCTAAGAGAAAGGTATATTATTGGAAGATATTATCATGGTCATAAAAAATCTATTTGATCCACTTGAAAAACATAATAATTGAAACCCTACTTGCTTAGTATAAGCAAGGATACAAGCTTGACTACTCATAGAGGAAGTGGATTATTTAAAAAGTATAAGAACTATAGGAGACCTAGGATAAATGTAAGTGGATGTGATTAAATGGTGATAACTTCACTATACACTATCATTAAACTTATTAAGAAGTGTATAGAGTGTTGATAGACCTTGTTCAGGCCAAGCAAGACATTCTGCATACTAGACCTACAAGGCAGTCCTAAGAGATAGTAGTCAACTAGAGTTGGCATGAGACCAAGATATTTGAGAGATTATAATGGTAAAAAATGATTGTAGGGTGATGAAATTATTCCATCATATCCTCATACTCAAACAATAAATTTAAGCATCATGTTGGTGTACCCTATTTTAAACCTTACACAAGCTTGAGTGCATATATAGGCCTACATGTATATCCTTGAAGAGATGATGGTAAAGTGAGTTGGAGATGGGGTGAACTTGAGACCCTAAGAATATGGTGAGGTAATCATAAAAATATTTCATGATGCTCAGACATCTGACAAAGAGAGAAATAGTTTAACATAGGTAACTAGGGTATGTTAGGCATTTTAGCTCACAAACCCTAAGATTAAGCCAATGAGATGTAGCAAAGGATTAATGGATAAATGTGTTAATATAGACATTGGAATAGGTAAATGGATATTTATTAGACCTTATTGAGTTTATTGAAGATCAAAACCAACTTAGGAAAACCACCTGCAAACCTAAATCTTGTTTAGCCCTCACAGAATGCTTGTTAATAGCCCAAGAGGCTACCTTTCATTGATAGGTATGATCTATAGGATTTTAATAGGAACTTGGGGTCCTAGGGGAATTTATAGACCTTGGTGAAATTTCATTTTATGTAATTGGTAGGAGGATTCACACCCTGATCTATATAAATCATCCTTAAGAACTCAAACTACTTTTAGGCTGCTTAAGAGAGATATAAGGAACTAATTAGAATTAAAGTGATTATATACCTCAAAATGGATCATAAAAACTTCCAAATTAACAATAATGTTTTAAATTATCCCCTAAGCATCACTACATGCCATTGTTTGGTATAAGACTATATAGAATATGCTTAAAAATATGGATTTTTTATAGAATATAGGTCTGCATAAGTTATTAGAACTTAAAAATTATAATGGAGAATGGGGAAGAGGTCATATAAGTTAAAAACACACTTATTTTGTGTATTGAATGTGTTGGGATCGAATAGATTCATTTTTTAGTCTCTTGACAGGGATGGATAATTGAGGCCTAGTTAGGAGTCAAAAGCTACAAAAAAGGATATCTCCACTCACTCTCAAAGAATGAAATTTAAAATGGATATTAAAGGCCATAATGGGCCATGTAATATACCTTTATATTATCAACACCATTCTTAAAGTCTCTACACAAGGAGGTTTGTACGATTTTAGGGATATAAGGAATGAGGCCTAATTGAGTATTTTGGTAGAGAACAAATGTTTGGGGATAGTTTGAGACCTTAAAATGGATTCTTATAGCTATGATATGATTTTAATAGTCCATACATGAATTTTGGATTATCTAAAGAAGACAAATATAGGTTTTGACATTTGTGTGAAAAATAATCCTAAGGAGATGAAGAGTCTTTTAGAAACCTTGTAAGAGAAATAAATGATGTCTCAAGGAGAACCTAATGTGTTCAGTTGTGATGTGTCAAGACTAGATAAAAGAGGTAATGTAAACTTATCTAACCATCAATAAGGCCACTTTTACTACAACATGCCAAGGTAAAGGGCATTTTTTAAGAGATAATCAAGGCATCAAGAAAGCATTTAAACTCCCATGCCACTTGGAGGGTTAGTTAATCTTAAAATTAACTACACATGGTGTCTTGGACATATTAAGGTAGTTTCATAACTCCTCTTCATGTTTTAACTCATGAACACTTGTCAATATTCTCACTCATATGCCCTTCTTCTCTTTTCTCTCACTTGTGATATATATTGAGTCACTTTTAGCTTTGTAAATATACTCCACCTTAGTATGGAAAATCCCTACTGATTTTCAACCTCTGAGAAATAAATAACAATCTAGTTCACCTTCTCCATGGACTATTTCAATTTGTATGTTAGACTAGTTGATTTTTCTATTGAGGTCAACATACCCCCATTTCTGAAAAATGGGGACCCTTGTTTCAAATTGTGCAAATTTGTACATTAAAATTGAAAATTCACTTGATTAGAGCACCAATAACATGTTTGCACATTATTTTCATTAGAATATCATCCATACTTGGTTCTCATTTGGATTTATTGACATATTTTCAAGTGATCATCATTTTATCCCTTCTAAGGTTGCTAATGGTTGCCTTTCATGTTTATAGGTTGTAGATTTAATGGAGTCTCAACATTGTGAACAATATTCAGGGTTTCATACTTTGAATGATAATTTGACCCTTTGATAATCTTTAAGTATTTAATGGTTTAATTGAACTCATGAGTAAATAATGTTAAAACCTAGGGTTTTATACAATAAAATATATTTTAACCTAGGACCTTTTGATTTGAATTCAAATTTACATAGGAGAAATTTATGTGGGAATAATTTACACATGTCATAGACTTAGTTTAATTTTTATCCTAAGGCTTAGTCATGTTTATCAACATGACCAACACTTAGTCTAAAAATTTTATGCTTGGTCTCTTTATGTCCTAAGCCCCCTTTATTCCTATTGGTTAGCTAATTGCATGGTCCCTCTCATTATGTTCTAACTTAGCCTAAAGCCTTATCATAAAGTTTAATTAGATTTATCAATACAATGAAAATCCTAGGATAATACTTTATGACATGTCTTTTATTATTCATGGGGTCCCCTTTATTATGTTTTATAACTTAGCCTAAAAATTTTATCCTAAGGTTTTATCATGTTTATCAACATGAATAAAACCTTAGTCTAAAATATTTAACCTAAGTTCCCTATATTCCCTAATCCTAACTTATTTTTATTTTATTGATCATAAGATCAATAGTACACATTTTCTGAGGCAAGATTGATCTAATGATGTGTGTTAAGTCAAGACTTCAATGGATCCTAAAAACAAACAAGAAGGTGAAAAGTGTCACCATCATGTAAACCCTATGAAAGATCTAAAGGTGTGAGACAAAGCATAATTTTCAAAATGCCTAGAACTAATAAAATATTAACACATGACCAAAAGTGATAAATGGTCATATTTTAAATTTTAATGATAAGGATGACACAATGATGCCACATCAAAGCTACTTAAGTAGAATATGCCAAATTAAAAATTTTCTGGACCTAGGGAAATGCAAAGCTATAAATGCTCAATCCAGATAAAATATAAGGCACAAATCTCACCATTTTAACTAGTTTCCACCGTTAAATCACTGGCAAGACCTTCATAAAAACCCTATCAAGTACGATAATCCTAATTCAACTCTATGATCATTGTGACCAAGACAAGGAAAGTTGAGTTATCATTTGTATTAGAATAATTCAATCCAAAGCTAAAGTGCATACCACTATAAAATAATTTAAAGAAATTCACAGCTATGGTAGCTCAAAAAAGTGTTTCTAAAGAGGATGTGTAACTTTATTTGACCTCAGATGTATAAGGAAGAGTTTTAAAAGACACAAAGTTTGATGCCACTACTATAAATATAAGGGATAATAATTAGTCTAGGATATTCTAGACCATATAAGAATATCCGACCATTACAAGGAAGGAGGAGAAGAACATGTCTATGAGAAGATTCTAATATGATATGGTCTCCATCTAGATGATAGGTCTGAATTATGTAACAAAAAAGCCTGAGGTACTTCACTGTATCAATTTTATTACTCCCATTTTTAAGTATGGTAAAATAGATAAGGGCATGATTATGCATGAACATAGTTTCAAGAAGATTGCTTACATTTATACAACAGCCTTTGAATATTATTAAAAACTGCCTAAACCATAAGTAGACCTAACCAAAATAAATAATTGGGCCAAAGATAATTGTTTTAACAACATCCTTTCCCTATGTTTATATTATAGAAATAAAGTGTTTTTAGACTTCAATAAGAACATCCCCATTGGCTAATTCAGACCTAGGATTATGATGATCATGACAATGATAAATAGGTTGTGTGTGAATCTAACCACTACATACGTAGATAAACTTTGGATCCCCTTTGTCTATTTCATGGTTAATAAATAGGTCACCCCTCGTCTAGGTGAGGTAATCAACATCTCTTTAAGTAGATAGTTTTTTGTAACCAAAAGGAAGAATGGGACTCAATTATACATGATGTCATACCTTTTGGATGCACTCCTTAGTAAAATATATATTCCCAACCTTAGGGAATGGTCACCCAATGGAACATAAACCTTTTCATAGTATTAATCCAAGATGCACGTATTCAAATAAATGGATCACATATAATTCATATGTGATTACGTTTACCTAGACCTTAGTGAGGCCATCATAGGAATCCTAATGATGAGATTCAACCCACTAATCAATAATATTGTTGAAGCCATGGTGTGCATATGGCTATATATAGATTGTACAATCATCAGGATTGAAGGGATCTAATGCACCCCACTTAGGTTACCTATCCATGTACCAATTAAACTAGTATAAGAAGTTGCTTATCAAATATGTAATTAAATAAATGGTCTTTTCAAGACCAAAAGGAAGGGACTACTTCATACCCTTCCCATAACCATTGGTAAGACTATGTTTACATTATGGGACCATATTGAGGTAGCCTCCAATCATAGAACATCTTTTAATCTATAAATTGATTAACTAAGGTAATGGGATCCACATGGAAGAGTTAAATAACATTTGAGAGACAAAGGAATCAATGTCCCTTATGATCACCAACCTGGTCCTTTTGACCTAATATGCGTTAAAGCCTCTTCATTATCTAAGGTGACCATTAGATTAAAAAAGAACAAATTCAATCTAGAATCTATTATGTAGAGGGAATAATAGGGAGGAGATGATAGATAGTAGTTATGGATAAGGTAGTACCATTTGATGTCATATTCTTCAATCCAAGTAGAGGAACAAGGATCACCATTAAAGGAGGTTCATATAGTATCATTGGTCCCTAATGAGACCATATAATATTCCCTCAAAATGTTGTCACTAGCCTATGAATCAGATGATGAAGAAATAGAGGAAGCAAATGAAGAAAAGGGGAAGAAAGTGTTGGATCTAGTTCTTATAGGTCCCCCTAAAAATATATGAATTAGCCATTATTTTAGGGAAGTATAAGAATTCCAAGGTGACTTTCATTCCTCCTTTGAGTGAAGTTAGTCTCTCTAGTGAAGAAAATTTAATTAATGGTCCAACCATTTCAGAATGGTTCATTAATGGTAAATTATAGAAAATACCTACTATAATACACCCTTGGGTAATGATAAAGGCCATCAATATCCTAGTGCATGAAGAGGTCAAGCCATGGATCCTGGCCCTAAAAAAGAAGATGAAAGAAGAATGTATACTTCAAGAGAGTCAAGTGGAACATAGATGGAGACCCTAGCTCCAAAGTTGACACAATATTTAGTTGGTGTTAAATTTGACCCAATAACTACTTGTTTGTAGAGGGTAACTAAGAAGAATCCCATGGTTGGTGGAAAGGAGTTCAATTTCTAAAAGATGGAACCTTTTTTTGGATTGACTCTAGTTGGAGGACAAAAATCTAGTGAGGATCTAATATTTGAAGAAAATGTTCTTGAATTTCCTCCTGCTTAGTTAGATCAATTATAAACAATGATCAAATGTGTCTTAAAATAGAAGAATAATTTAGAAGGGACAATAATATTATCAATATTAGAGGATAAGTTAAATAAATTTGAAGACACCATGGGTTATTTATTCAATTTCTTAAAGTTAGTTAGGGATAGACAAGATGTAATAAATAAATAAAGCACTATGGTTATAGGCCAAATTGGTCAATGGCAGGCTTCAAGCTATAAAGTGAAATATTTGATCAGATCCTTAACCAAGGATCAAATCCCTAAGTTTAGAATATTCATCCAAGCCCACCTAAACATGTCTATGTCTACATTAGTGGATAAGATCAAATCCTTAAGCTACTAGTCCAAGCAAATGGATGATGTTTCTAAGAACCCCAAATAACTAGAAGATAAAATGTTTCACATATTAGATAGATTGATCAAAGAGCCCACCAAAATTAGTCCCTTAGGTCTAATAACTGATGAGGATTTCAATCATAGGACTACTCAATTCATGTAGAAAGTAAGAAATCAAGGATAATGGAAGACAAGGGATGATAAAAAGAAGATCATAGTCTTGTTTTTGTCATATGAATAAAAGATAGGAGATGCCAAAAGCATCAAGAAAGCATTAGAAAGAGATGAGAAGGATCTCGAGAACATAGAGGAAAAATAAAAGGAACTCTTTACAAGGCCTATTATTGACCTCTACCTTATAAATGAGCAATATTATAGAATGAAGATCTTGGAGGGAAGGCAAAATACTATAGTAGCACAAGGGTCTAAAATTCAAGCCAGTTGACTTAGGATATTCTATTATATAGATACATTGCACATTTTTAAGAATATAATATTATTTTTTTAAAGGCATGTATATCTTATAAAATACATTGCCCATAGATTAGTCATTTTGGAATGTCTAAAAGGTACTAGAAGTATTGTAAAAAGATAGTTTTCCTTAACACTTGACATGACCAACTGACATACCTCATGAATTTTCTATATAAAGAGGTATTATCAATTGTAAAAGGGGGAGATTTTTAGATCCAAAACTATTATAACTTTTGAGCAAATCAATATAAATAAGGAGTTTTACAAATTTTGCCAACATTTACTTATGTGAATTGTTATTATGGTTTATCTCTCATTTGTCTGGTCGGATTTTTAGATTTGAATAGTTCTTATGAATTCTAGATGTGCATATTTAAATGTAGAGTTTCTAATTTGTGTTAATGCTAGACTAGTTAAAATTTATTAGGTTTACTTCACTTTATTTGTTCTTATTGCATATGGGTTGATGTTATTTTATTGTAAGGAAGAAATTATTAAAGTAAATCTTGTTCTTATTTTCATATTTTCATACTACCCTTAGATGTTTACCTGATGTGTGATAGGATTTGAAATTATGCCACTTCACATTGCATATTAGTTAAATTAATGTTTAGATGAAATTGGAACTTTATCATAATGTTTGAAATAAAGATAAAAAACACCTCTCTTTTATGCCTTACCTTTCCTTTTGCTCTTTTTTTAATCAATTCATCTTAGATTAGATTCATTGTGAATATTCTTCTTAGTTTAGATTTATACTTAGGTTTAAGCATAATTCACTTTAAATAGCACATATCATCTTCAAAATCAAAGATCAACTATTAAGCCACAGTGGCTCCCAGCCACCAACTAATATAAATTTGTGAAATAGTCCACTTATTCTACCTCTATACCACCAAAGATAATAGGATTATCATAGCCTAGACCTCATGCATTGGATTATTTGAATTTATAAATGAGTAGTATTTTTAAAACACTAAGAACCAACTTTGATACACTTTTAGGCATCAATAGGGAACGCATTTTGATAGTGCTAGAAGGAGGGCACTAGTTAAATCTCTAAATATTTGTAACATCTTTTCTAATTTTGGTGAATTTTGTTCAAATATTGATGTATTATTTACATACTTGTGATTATTTAAGAATATTTGTGTAAAGATCATTGATCTTAATGGTTTCAGACTAGTATTTGTGCTTATTCAGACAAAGACATTTTTTGATGATATATGATAAACTATGGTAAAAATAGATTAAGATTTGTGAATCCAAGGCATTTGAGGTTGGTAATAGCTATTTTATTCAAATATTGATTATATCTTTACAAATTTGAGTTTATCTGAGCTTCAAATGTGTATATATCATTCATACTTACATGTTTGAACATGTCTTTAAGTTAATTCATTTAGAGATCAATGTCCTTTGTCATTATTTATATAATTTTGTGAAAAAATTTCTTAATGTGTAAATCCAATCATTTTTATTTGTAAAGATAATATTTAAACATCATATTTCAAATAGATTTCAAAGCTCTAAAGATGGAATTACCAAGGATAAGGACTAGATCACGTTTAGAGACAAGGATTCCTCTTCTATCATTATAATTTCACAGGATATCTAGGTGAGACAAAGGTAAGAATAGAATTTCAAATTCTCAACCAACTTTACCAATTTATGGTGATCCTATGTTCATTACCTAACAAGGTATGGCTTGGCTAGGTGGTTATTTGATCAATATGCTAGGTGTGTTACATGACCTTCCTCTAAATATTAAAAAATATTTACTTGCTTTTAGTGTTAATGGTGTTGTGACTGTTGAAGAACACATTAAAAGTTTCAAAGCCACTTTAAGACTTTTGAATGTTATTCATGAAGATGTAGCATGCAAACTATTTCCTTTTAATTTCAAATATGTTTCATATGAATGGTTCCTTAATCTTCTTAAAAAATACATAGCCACTTGGAATGATTTTAATAATTACTTTATTGATCAATTTGTCAAAATCATCAATCTTTGTGTCCTTTACCAATAGTTCACTATAGTTAAAAGAGACTCAAATAAGCCCATAAGAGCCTTTAATGCTAGATTCTAGAAAAATTTTAGTAGAAACATACCTCCTGATATAATTGTTGAGTACTTATCCTTGGATATTTATAATGATGCCTTATATCCCATGACTTTTGTGTTTCTTAAAATATCTACTCAGATCATTAATACACTAACCCTAGCTTATGCTAAAGTTGTGATCGTTAATTATTGGATGCAACCCCAGAGCTAAATGGAATATATTATTCCCAATATTAATCCAAATTTGACTATTCTAAATTTCATTCCCAATGCCAATTAAAATATGCCTTCTCTAAACCAACTTCTAGTTCTAAATCAATTGCCTTTTAACCATGCACACTTGATTCAAAACTTGGGACTCTTGAATAATATTACAATTGGATCTCATCCATAATACCCAGGAGCTCTTGTGCCTACACTTGATATTAATACCCAAGTGCATAATTCAAAGGCTCCAAAGAGTGACAATGAATTTATCTTAAAGATGGTTTAAAATCAAAGCACTGATTTCCTTTAGTTACAAAAGTAAGTTGGCAATACTGGGGAAAATTCCAATAGGAACTTCTCTTTCCAAAGATTTAATAGGCCTTAAAATAGGTTTCAAATTAATAAAAATATACACAACAAAAAGTGATCTTATAATAATAATGTTCATGATATAAATCTTAGTGATGTACCTTTGCCTGATTATTATAGAGTGCATTGTAATTCAAAGTATGGTGAACTAGTTTGTCTATAATTTTTCAATGCCTTTGAATATTTTCAAGAAGAGTTAGATACGTTTAAGGTTTTCAATAATAAATACAATGGTTAAGGTACCTCAAGTTCTTAAAGGTCATCTAAGTATTTTGATTCAACTGCTATGATGGAGATATTTGAGTTCCCTTTTCAAGAAGAGAATGAGCTTGAAGATATCCCTGAGGAGATTCATGTTTTTTAATAATATCTAAAAAAGATTTATCCTCTGAGGAACAAGGAGAAGAAATAAACTTTGACTACCTCAACTCTAGAAAATAACTTTGACACTTCTCCTAATACTACATTAGACAATAATACATAGCCTCCTAAGGGAATTACTTCCAAAAATAGTACTGATGCATCTAATTCTTTCAATAGGACTAGATATAATATAGTAGAGGACATGAAAAATATCAAAGCTAACATTATTTTACATGAATTGACACAAATTATAGAACAAAGGGATCTATTATTGGAATCCTTATCTAATGAGCCTGGTAAATCTCAAAGGGTTGTACATGCTTACATTACAATACACAAAAGTAAGGTAGATGTTCCACCTTTCTTGATTATAATCATAATCTTTGGGAATAATTTACATAATTGTTTATTAGATTCTAGTACATTTACAAATATCATGTCTAAAGGTAATTATGAACAACTAGGTTTGACTCCAATTAAATATGATAGATTTTTAACTTAATTAGATAAATTAAACGTCAAATTAATTGTTTAATTATTGAATGTTCACATGTATATTGCTTCCACACTAAGGATCCAATAGTTCATTGACATTCAAGTGGTCGACATCCATGATGTATATGGAATACTACTAAGTAGAGACTAGACCAAATCTCTAAATTTATACATGTCAATTGATTGTTCACACATGTGGTTACCCTAGAAATGAGTTCTTAATTTGATTAGGATAGAGAGGGAGCCCAAGATGAAGCATATGATCACCGAGTACAATGTAACCAATGAGAGGGTTAACATGGTTAACTCAAATTTGGGTATTTACACTCTTGACACTCCAAAGGTATGTGACTCTAAAACTTCTAATGCCATTCCAGGATTATGAAAGTTACATTTTGATGGTGCTATATGTAAATTAGGTTCTAGATTAGGGCTATTGTTAATCGATCCCATTAGGAAGGAAAACAATGCCTCCTACAAAATTCAATTCCCATTCACTAACAATATTATAGAGTATGAATCACTTATTATTGGATTATAATTTGTAACCAAACATAAGGTCAAAGAACTATTAACTTTTGGTGATTCTAAACTAGTAGTTAATTAGGTTGAGAGTAAATATAAATGCAAATTGTCATACCTTAAGAAGTATAAATTTAGAGCGTGTGACTTAATTGAATGTTTTTATGCTTTCAATATTTTTTCAAATCCAAGGGAAGAGAACAAGGTTGCTAATGAACTTTATTCAATTGCATCCAACTTTATGCCCAATTAAAATTCCAAGTTACAAAGCCTTATAATTGAATTAGTCCCATGTCCCTCAATGTCAGATAATGTTAACTACTTACAAGTATTTACTGATGATCAATAAATCCTAGACTTCATGACTATCTTAAGTGTGTTTGAGGCTCACATCATTGATGATGTCAATTAAAATACCCTTGATAATGACATAGTTGAAGGCAAGCTAGATGACAAGGTCATTCAACTAAATGAAAAAAAAATCCCCAAAGGGATGATTACCTTAGAAAGGTTATTTTTTTATAACAAACTAGCTGACATTATCAAGATAACTAAGGTATATGGGAAATACTAAAATGTAGTTGACCTAGGTTCCCAAGGTCAACCTCAACTAGTGAACATTAGTACAACTTATACAAGCATTAAAACTAAGAGAGCTAAAGATATGTTGATCAAGTATAAATATATAGTAGCATGGTCCTATGATTACTTAAAGATATTTGATCCTAGAGTCATAACCCACACCATACCATTGAAATAAGCTTACAAATATTTTAGGAAAAAATAAAGGCTAGTCAATCATGTCCTAGAACTAATGATATGCAAAGAAGTTAAGAAGTTACTAGATAATAGATACTAAGATAGTGTTTCTCATTAGACACTCCACTTGGGTAGCTAACTTAATACCAGTCAAGAAGAAGAATGGTGAAATCAAATTGTTAATTGACTTTATAAATTTGAATAGAGCATCTAAAAAGGACAATTACCTCTACCTTATCTTGACTAGGTAATCCAAATTATTTTTGGTTCTACTATGATGTCTTTTCTTGATGGATTTTCAAGGTATAATCAGGTACTAGTGAGCGAAGAATACATGATGAAGACTATATTTACTACTAAGTGGGGCACTTTTTCCTATAAAAGAATGCCCTTTGGATTAATCAATGAAGGTAAAACCTTTCAAAGTGTAATAGACCATGCTTTCCAAGGACTTGTTGGTCTATGTATTATTATATACATGGATGACTTGACTATCTTTTCAAAGAACATGGAGGATCACATCATGCACCTATAGTAGGTATTTGAAAGGTGTAGAAGGTATGAAATTTCTATCAACCCTAAAAAGAGCATTTTTGTGTCACCAAGAGAAATATTTTAGGACATGTCATAACCAAGGATGGGATTTATATATATCATGATATAGTAGATTCAATATAAAAAATAGAACCCCTTAATAGTAAAAAAGAACTAAAGTCTTTCTTTGGTAAAATCAACTTTGTGAGAAATTTTTTTTCTTGATTTGAAGAGATTGTGAAACCATTGAATGAAATGTTGAATACAGATGTCAAGATCACATGGAATGAGGAGACCAAGAAATCTATAAAAGACATCAAAGAAGTAATTAGACAAGCTCCTATACTAATAAGTCCATATTTCACTAAAGATTTCTATCTTTATTTCTTTGCCTCTAATCATACAATAGTTGTTTTTCTAACTCATAAGATAGATAAACATGATCACCATATTAATTTCATGAGCACTAACCTTAAAATACTGATTTAAACTATTCTTTGATTGAAAAACAAGCATTTTCTTTAGTCAAGGTAGTAAAGAAGTTTAGACACTATATTCTTAGGATTAAAGTACATGTAATCCTACCAAACCTTGTCACTAAACTAATGTTGTGTAAATGTGAACTTGGAGAAAGGAGAGGTAAGTGGATGTCTATCATTCAAGAATATGAACTAGAGATGAAGACAACCAAGTTGGTAGTATGCCAAGGTTTAATTTAGTTAATTGATAATACTAATTCCAAACTGAATGTTATGCAGGTTGATCAATAAAGCTTTCAACCCAATGATTTGTATGATCCCATTATTCATTTGATAATCAATTGTTATTATCCTACATGGTTAATTAGAGAGAAAAAGAGAGATTCTAGGCTCAAATTAGCCCATTTCCTGATCTAAGATGTGATATTTTATAGGAATAACTTTTAAGGCATTTATCTAAGTGTGTTTTCAAGGAAGAAGCAACTGAGATGTTAAGCACTTTTCATGAGAAGCTGGGAAGTGGATATCCATCTAGAAGGACTAAAACCCACAAAATCCTTAAATTTGGTTACTATTGGCCTATTATCTTCAAGGATGCTCACAACAATGTGATAGAATGTCATATATGTCAAATCTTCAACACCAAAGAGCCCAAGGCTACCATGCCACTGAGGCCAATTATGATTTATAAACCTTTTGCACAATAGGGATTAGAATTTACGGGGATCATTAACCCCAATTTCTTAGATGGAAATAAGTATGTTCTAACTACTATTGAATACTACACAACAAGGATTAAAGTAATGGAAAACAAGTAATGTAGGACTGAAGAAGTGATCAAATTTATAGAAGAAAATAGATGTACAAGGTTTGACACACTAGTATCTCTAGTCTATGATAATATATCTACATTTGTGTCTATTGATATGACTAAGTGGGCATATGATAAAAACATTATTCTCAAGTTCTCATCAAACCATTATCCCCAAGGTAATGGAGTATCAAAACCAATAAATAAGAACTTGATGAAAGTAATAAAAAGTCTACAACTAATAAACTAAGGGCATGGCATAAATTGCTCAAGAATGACATTTAGGTAGATAGAATAAGAGTTAAGCAAGACCTCAAGGCATCAACATTATTTCTAGTATATGGTTAAGAACCTATATTTCCCATCACACTCAAACTACCAACATAACATGTTCCTTGTTGATGTCAAAAAGTTTATCATAGGTGGTTCTTAGTGTTTAATAAATACTACTCATTTCTAAATTTAGAGAATCCAATGCATGAGTTGTAGTTTGTGATAATCCTATTATTTATGGTGGAATAGAGGTAGAACAAGTACACTAATTCATAAATTTACATTAGTATATGGTTGGGAGCCACCATGGCTTAATAGTTGATATTTGACTTTGAAGATGATTTGTGTTATTTAAAGTGAGCTATACTTAAACATAAGTCTAAAGATAAACTAAGATGAGTATTCATAATGAAGGTAATCTAAGACAAATTGATAAAAAAAAAGGAGCAAAGGGAAGGGTAAGGTAGAAAAGTGAGGTGTTTTTGATATTTATTTCAAACATTATGACAAAGTTTCAATTTCATTTGAACATGCATTTAACCAATATGCAATGTGAAATATCATAAGATCAAATACTATCACACATCAAAAAAGCATCTAAGGGTAGTATGAAGAGATGAAAATAAGAACAAGATTTACTTTAATAATTTCACCATTGTAAGTAAAATAGCAATATCCCAAATGTAAGAAGAGCAAAAAAAGTGAAGTAAACCCAATAACTTTCAACTAATCTAGCATTATCACTGATTAGAAACTTTGCATTTAAAGATGCACATCCAAAATTCATAAGAACCATTCAAATATGAAAATGAGACCAAACAAATGAGAGAGAAACCATGATAGCAATTCACATAAGCAAATGTTGACAAACTTTGAAAAACTCCTTGCTTATATTCATTTGATCAAAAGTTATAATAGTTTTATCTCTAAAAAACTCCCCCTTTTACAATTGATAATGACTCTTTATATAGACAATTCATGATGTACATCATTAGTCATGTCAAGTGTTAGAGATAGTTTTTATTTTATAATCCTTTTATTACCTTTTAGACATTATAAAATGAATAATCTATAGGCAATGTATTTTACAAGTTGTACATGCCTTTACAAAAAGAATATTATATTTTCAAAATGTACAATGTCTCTATATAATAGAATATCCTAAGTCAACTAGATTGACTTTTAGACCCTTATGCTACTATAGTATTTTGCCTTCCCTATAGGATATTCAATCTATAATGTTGGTCATTGATAAGCTATAGGTCAACAATAGGCCTCATGAAGAGTTCCTTTTCTTCATCCTCTAAGTTCTTGAGATCCTTCTCAGATCTTTCTAATGATTGCTTGATATTTCTTACATCTCCTATATTTTATTCAAATGACAAAAGTAAGCCCATGATATTCTTGTTATCAACCTTTGTCTTCCCTTGTCTTTGATTTCTTACTTTCTACATGAATTGAGTAGTCTTATGCTTAAACTCCTCATCAATTATTATACCCAAGGGACTAAGTGTGGTGGGATCTTTGATCAAGTTGTCCAATATGTGCAACATTTTATCTTCTAGTTATTTGAGGTCCTTATAAACATCATCCATTTGCTTGGACTAGTTGCTCAGGGCTTTGATCTTATCCACTAACATATACATAGTCATGTTTAGGTGGGCTAGGATGATTTTTCTAAACTCAAAGATTTGATCCTTGGTCAAGGCTTTGATCAAATATTTCACTTGATAGCTTGAATCCTACCATTAGTTAACTTGGCCTATAGCCATAGTACTTTGTTTATTTACTACATCCTATCTAGCCTTGATTGACTTTAAGTAATTAAACAAATTAGCCATGGTGTCTTCAATTTTATTGAACTTATCCTTTGGGATTGATAATATTGATGTACCTTCCAAATTATTCTTCTACTACAATATGCCTTTGACTATTATTTACAATTGCTCTGACTAAGTCTAAGCCATTTCAAGAACATTTTATTCAAATTTTGGGTCCTCACTAGGCTTTTGTCCTCTCACTGAAGTCAATCCAATAAAAGGTTCCAATTTTTGGAAAGTGAAATTCTCTCCACTAACCTTAGCCTTCTTCTTAGTTACCCTCTATAAATTGATAGTTCTTGGGTCAACTTTGACACCAACTAAAGATTATGTCACCTTTGGAGCTAGAGTCTCCATTTGTGTTCCACTTGACTCTACTAGAGCATCCATTCTTATTTCATCATCTTTTTTCAAGGCTAAGATATATGTCTTGACCTCTTCATGCATTGGGATATTTATGGCCCTCATCATTTCCCAAGGGTGTTGTGAATTAGGTATTTTCTACAATTTATCATAAATGAACCATTCTAGAATAGTTGGACCATGAATTAAATTTTCTTCAATAAAGAGGTTAACTTCACTCAAAAGAGGATTGAAAGTCACCTTGGGATTCTTAGCCTTCACTGAAATAATGGCCAATTTAGCTTTTATTTTTGGGGGATCTATAGGAACTAGATCCAAAAATTTCTTCCCCTTTTATTCATTTTTTTCCTCCATTTCTTCATCATATGATTCATAGGCTAGTGATAAAATTTTGAGGGCATCTTATATGGTCTCATCAAGGTCTAATGCTACTATGTGAACTTCCTCTACTGATGATCCTTATTCCTCTACTTCGACTAAATAAGATGCCATCCCATCAAGATTTCTCTCCTCTGGCCTATGTTTAACTTGTGTCTTTATTTGGGCACTTACACATTGATCTGATGGAGGTCTAAAAGGTGTACCACTCAACAAATGATACTACTTTGGTCTTAACTATCATCTATCATCTTTTCCTTTTTATTCCTTTTGTATCCTCTATTATGGATTGATGTTGTGCCTTTTAAATCTAATGGTAAACTCAGAGAATGAAGAGGACTTTATTTAGATGGGGTCAAAAGGACTAGGATGGTGATCATAAGGGACATTGATTCCTTTGGCTTTCAAATTTTCTTTAATTCTTTCATGTGGATCCCATTACCTTAGTTCATCAATTTTTAGATTGAAGGATGTTTTATGTTTGGAGGATACATCAATATGGTTTGATAATACAAACATAATCATACCAATGGTTATGGGGAGGGTATGAAGTAGTCCCTTACTTTTTGTCTTGTAAAAACCATCTATTCTATTGCATATTTGGTAAGTCACTTCTTCCACTACTAGCTTAATTGGTACATGGATAGGTAACCTAAGTGAGGTGTATTGGATCCCTTCAATATTGATGATTATATAATCTATATATAGCCATATGTCCCCCATGGCTTCATCAATATTATTTATTAGTCGGTTAGATCACATTATTGGGATTCTTATTATGGCCTCATTAAGGGATGGGCGAACACAATCACATATGAATTAGATGTGATCCCTGTATTTTAATATGTGTATCTTAGAGTAATACTATGAAATGGTCTATGTTACACTATGTGATAATTTCCTAAGGTTGGGAATCTTTTTTGTAGCAAGGAGGGAATCTAAAAGGTATGACATCATGCAAAATTGAGTCTCACTCCTCTTCTTGATTATAGAAAACTATCTACTTAAAGAGATGATGATTAGCTCAACTAGAGGAGGGGTGACCTTTTTTTAAACCATGAAATAGACCAAGGGGACCCAAATTTTATCCACATATGTAGTCATTAAATTACCTCAAAACCTATTCAGCATTGTCATGATCATCCTATTCCCAATTCATAATTGGCTAATGGGAATGTTGTTATTCAATTATAAAAACTCTTGATTTATAGAATATAACCATAGGGAAAGGATGTTCTTCAAATCATTATCTTTATACCAATTACTGATTGTGGTTAGGTCTACTTGGGGTTTAGGTAGCTTGTAATAATTTTTAAAGACTATAGGAGAAATGTAAGCAATCTTCCTAAAACTATGTTCATGTACAATTATGCCTTTATCTATTTTAACATCCTTAAAAATGGGAACAATGATATTGATATAGTGAAGTACCTTTAGATTTACTATTGCATAATGTAGACCGATCATCTAGATGGTGACTATGTCATAGTAAAGTCTTCTTGTAGACATGTTCTTCTCCTCTTCCCTTGTAATGTCAGATTGTTCTTCAATGGTCTAGAAGAGCTTGGACCAATTATTGTCCCCTATATTTAGAGTAGTATCATCAAACTCTATGTCTTTAAAAACTCTTCCTTCTACATCTGAGGTCGAATAAAGTTCCACATCCTCTTTAGAAACACTTTTTTGATCTACCATGGATGTGAATTTATCTAAATTGCTTGTTAGTGGTCTGCACTCTGGCTTTGGATTGAATTATTGTCACATAGATGATAACTCAAATTTCTTTTGCTTGGTTATAATGAGCACAAGTTGAATTAGGGTTTTTTTTTACTTATTATGGTTTTTCTAAAGGTTTTCTTAATGCTTTAATGATGGAAACTAGTTCAAATGGTGAGCTTCATGCCTTTTATTTTATTTAGATCAAATATTTATACCTTTGCATTTCTGTAGGTCTAAAAAATCTTCAATTTGGTATATCTACTTATGTGGATCTGATATGGAATCACCATGTCATCTTACTCATTAATAATTAAAATATGACTATTTGTCACTTTTGGACACATGTTAATATTTTATTGGTTTTTGGGCCTTTTGAAAATTTTGCTTTGTATCACACCATTGGATCTTTGGTAGGGTTTCCATGATGATGACACTTATCACCTTCTTGCTTGTTTTGGGGCTTCATTGAAGTCTTAACTTAACACACACCATTATATCAATCTTTCCTAACCAAATGCATACTGTTGATCTTATGGTCAATAAAATAAAATAAAGTCATGCTCAAGGAATATAGGGAACTTAGGTTAAATGTTTTAGACTAACATTTTATTTGTGTTGATAAACACAATAAAAACTTGGGATAAAATTTTTGGGTTAAGTTATAAAACATAATTAATGGGACCCCATGAATAATAAAAGACATGTCATAAATTTTTTGCCTAGTGTTTTTGTTATATTAATATATTCAAGTAAACTTTATGATAAAACTTTAGGATCAGTTAGAACATATTGAGAGGGACCATGCAATTATCTAACCAATAGGAACAAAGGGGGCTTGGGACATAAAGGGACCAAGAATAAAATCTTTAGACTAAGGTTTGATCATGTTGATAAACATGAATAAGCCTTAAATAAAATTAAACTAATTTTATAACATGCATAAATTTCTCCCATGCAAATTGCTCACACATAAATTTTAATTCAAATCAAAAGGTTCTTGGTTAAAATACATTTTATTGTATAAAACCCTAGGTTTTAACATTATTTTCTCATGAGTTCAATTAAACCATTAAAGACATAAATATTAGAAAAGGGTCAAATTATCATTTGAACTATGAAACCCTGACTATTGTTCACAATGTTGAGACTCCATTAAATTTGTAACTTGTAAACATGACATGAAGCCATTAGTAAACTTGGAAGGGGTAACATAATGATCATTTGAAACTATGTCAACCAATCTAAATGAGAACTAGGTGTGGATGATCTCAAAATAAAAATAATGTGTAAACATGCTAATGATGCTTTGATCAAGGAAATTTTCAATTTTAAGGTAAAAATTTTCACAATTTGAAACATGGGTCCCTATTTTTCATAAATGGGAGTATGTTGAACTTAACACTTTCTAAGTGATAATTTCACTTCTTTCACATGTTGTCCTTATTTGCATTAATTTTTACTTTTGAAATTATTTTTCAAGTCTCTTGAAGTTTTCTAATGAAGTGTTTCATGATTTTAGTGATCCATCTCTCCACTAGTGTCATGTCATGACATTATGTTTAGTCCTCCTAGATCAAGATTACTTCACAAACTTCCATGAGAAATACTAATGAAAGAGGCAGATTTGGATTAGTGTCATGTAAAAATTAGGCTTTTGTTTTAAGTGTAATTATAATTGGTTAGTAGTGATCAAGTTACAATTAGAGAATCACCTCATTAATATAGGTTTACTTTATGTTTTCTCTCATTATTTTCATCTAAGTGATCAAGTAGTATGGGTTTTGAGAATTTAAGATAAATAATGGTAGCTAGCCATTCAATCTAGATATTTACCCCTACTATAGGAAACCCAAAGGCCTAGGGGTAATCCCATGTTCCACTAAATTTGAATAAGGTTTTAACTACCTCTCCAAGGGTGCAAAATTGAGTGACAATAGTTTTGACACTCTTAGTGGGACCAAGGTACAAAAGAGTAGAATAATTATTTATGTATTCTTCTACCTATAAGCCTTTTGAGGAATTCAAAAAACACCAATGGTGACTCCAAATGAAATCAAATGGTTCTAAAAGCCTAGGTACTTATTGTGAAAATCATTTTCTAATATCTTGCATTTTCTTTTGACTCATGAAGTTGAGATGGCTAGGTATGATGAGAACTTATACTACACACCTCCCTATCAACCATTTTATGACCTCAACTATATTACCTAACAACCATATCAAACTTGTTACCCTCTTTATGATTCATGATATTCATATGGTCATCCTACTTCACCTTTATATGACCATGATGTTTTTGAGCATCCCTGTCAAGAAGCCTATGAGTAAGGCTATCAAGAAGAGTATCAACATGCACTTTCTTATCAACCTCAACATGATTCCTACCAACCCTATGATCCATATAAACCTCAACATGATTGTGATCAGCCTTGTCATGAGGAATCAGATGATGCCATTAATTGGGAAGCAAGATATAAGGTCTTAGAAGATTTAATTAGGCAATCCACTAAACATGTTGAAGCTCACCAAATCCCATACTATTCCCCTCCTCCTCCTAATTTAATTCCACCTAAAGCCAAATCCTTTTGGAACTCATGCCAAATATGATAAAATAAAAAAAGGTAATAATAAAATGGGATAAATAACTCAATGTCATCCTTATTTATTTCATAGAGAAGTTGAGGAAGTCAGTTCAATTCTTCATGGATAAGTGGATTATAGTTGAAGTAGAAGCCCACTATGTTATCAATGATGATTTATATGAAATGACATGTTATATCCAATAGCAGATTGAGAGATTAGAGAGGTGGGAAAGTTAAGAGGTTGAATATCATATTGCATCTATTGAAGAGCCTTAACAAGGCTATGTGTAAAGTTAAGTCCTTGTTGAAGAAGATATATCTTCCATTTCCCAACCCAGATTGTTATCTCCGAAAAAATATGAGTTATTTAAATAAACCTCCATTAAAAATCCCATTCATGAGCCATCAAACACACCTCATACTCCTTATACAACCCATGAATTTATTAATCACCCTGCCACCATATTCCTTATTTAAGGAGAACCCATCCTATGGGAGATAAGTTAATAATATTAATAAAAATTTGTAGATAATCAAGAAGATGACTCAATTGTCTATGATGAACAATTCACTATAGGTAATCTCCTTAGTGAAGAAAATCATAAGTCAATCTTATTGAATGAAAAAAGATATGACCTTGATGATGTTGCATCTGCTCATGAAGAGGTTGATCAAGACATGGAAGAGAAGGTGTTTGAAAAGAGCATCATACCAACTAAGTTCATTAAAACTCATGAGCATGATCAAGAGGTTGGTTTAAAAAAAATACTCAGTAGACTCTTAAATATGCCTTGCCACTTGATGGTTTGTTATAAAAGGAATATCTTATGGCATCCAAACTTGTGCAATTTATATCCAACCTTGAGGTTAAATACTCTCAAAGTTATCAAGTTGATAAAGTGCATAATGACTAAGAATATGAAGTTGAATAAGTTTTGGTTCTTGAAGAGAAAGAAGATAAAGATGATTGGTAATAACATATATAATTCCTTCAAGATATTGAAGACCTTTGCAAGGTTGAATATCATGTTTATAAATAGATCAAACAAGATGTTTTTATTAAGGAAAATGATGTAGATTGGATGGAGTATGCAAAACTCCTTGAAGAGGTTGAGGATATTACAATATCTAGTAAGAAGTCTAAAGATGTTCTTGGAGACATTTTAATTTTTGAAGTATAACATGATAATCTTCAAAGTACCAAGATTGAGGCTGATCCCATAAGTCAAGAGGTGATCATGATTAATATAAGTACAAAAATCAAGAGAGGTCATGATAAAATTGTTGAAACACAAGATGAATTCACCTTAATATGTGATATGTTTGTAGTTGTCATTTTTTCTTTTGAGATCATGATAAGAAGAGTGATAATCATGAACGAGTTAAATACATGAATAATAAGGATGCAAATTTAATTTTATTCATGTCATCTTTCATCTCATGGATCAAGAGATGGTACAATCTTCCCCTTTGATTTAGGAGGAAGAAGTCATTTTTAGGTTAGTTTATATATAGTTTAGTTTGATTAAGTTGTGTTTCCTAAGTGATTGATAACACATGTGTGAGTCTTATTGTTTTTTTGTGTCTTGTTGTCTTTATTTTGTGTCTTGTGAAGGTAAAATCATTTTTTTGTGTCATAATCAAAGTTTGTTCAGGTCTAAAATTGAGTGCAAGAGACTCCATTTCCTAATGGACATGTAAAGCTACTGGTCTTATTATTATTATAGGCATGCTACCCATATGAATCACCAAGAATGTTGACCAAATTTGACCCTAAGTAAAATTTGGTCACCCTCTCCAATTTAAAACTTTCATGGTCTTGTCATATGGTCTTTTCATACCCTATATGGTCCATAGTGTCTTAATTTAACCTTGTTTGTATTGTTTAAGGTTAGTTTCAAGAAGTTAAGGTAATGCCATGTTTTGGTCATATTGTGGTATAGGCATGTGATGGAGAGATAAGAGATGGATAAGGTGTGTCATAAGTTATTAGGGGTTTATTAAAGTTATTTAATGTGTTAATTATCTTATCATAACATTTCATGATATTTTTGAAACTTTGAGGTTCATTTGTAGACTTGGAAGTGGTGAAAATATATGAAAATGTGATTCTAGGATAACTTTAATGTGTGTCAAAGTTACCTAAGTGATAAATACATAAAACATACTCTCCAAATATATTGGATAAGTTACATTACTATTACACTTGTCATGAAGTCAGAACAAGGTCAGTTTCTTGAAATTTAATGCTATCTTTAGGAGTTAAGGAAGTTGTATGGACTTTTGGAAGTAAATTGTAAGTTAAAAGAGTTTAAAATTTTAATTTTATATTTTAATGGTTATTAAAAATATTTGGAATAATTTTTAAGCTCCATAATTGCATAAAATAATATCTCTCTTACATCTCTCTACTCACAAGATAGTGAAGGCCAAATTCATTCAGATGGGATAAGTCATAGAGGTAGATTTAGGAGCTAATATTTTAAAAAACATTTTTAATCCATATGGGATTAAGATTTTCATAATTTTTAATTTTATTGTTGTCCTTATATTTATTAATAATTGATAAGGAGATAAATGACCTTTTAAAGGATCAAATCCCCATAAGTTGAGTTTAGAGAAACTCTAATTCAATGTATGAAATAATGGATACATAAAACCAATTGGAGTGATTTATAAGAGGTATTTATATTCCTCATACACATTAATTCATCATGTTGTCATGTTTGGATGGTTTTTTGATAATGAAAGTGATTCTTGTGCATAATTTTAAGTGACTAGTAACTTTTATATGTTGCATAGGTTCCCCATGTATCTTAATACATATAAATGGTTATTCATGGTCTCTTACCATCCTTCTCAATCCATTAATATCAACTAATAAATTTAAATTTTTTTACAATTTCCAATAAGGTCACATCTCCATCCACTTTATGGATTTTATTCTATGTGTCTACATAATAATTGAGTTGAGTGAGTTTTTATGTGTTTCAAAATAATTTGGAGTTGTGAATAAATGTTTTTAAGTGTTGTTGTAATGTATATAATGAACTTTGAGCCATAATTGTCATATTTTCACTTTTTAAATACCCCTACATAGGTTGTAGACCTATAGATCTTTAGACTTGCAGTTCTATAACTTCAGTAAAAGTTCATGTTGTCAGTGTTCAAGGAAGGTTGTCTAGTCGTGAAAACCTTATGATACCTGAAGATGAAGAGGTAATAATAAAATAATGAACTCTAATAACATATATTAAATAAGTTAAGGACCAAGATAATGAGCTTAAAAGATGCATCCTATAGGACTCTATGTGTGAATAAGTGAAGATAAAGGTGATAAGATGTCTTGAAGATGCTAATTGAACCTAGTAATACATTGAATATAGGTTACTAATTAATTTTAATGGCCTAAATGTGTCATATAGTAATGGAAAGTCCATTTTAAGGCCATATACATAGTCAACTATCCAAATTGACACCTATAGCCAACTGAGAGAAGTTGTCTTAGATAGTAAGGTTGAAAGAGTTGGAGTTCAAAAAACTAAATGGGTCTTAATAAATAATGACAAAATGATATATAATCATGAAGAGGTTTTGGGTATAGTATTGGAGACTTAGGAAACTCAAGCCAAAACATATTTAAACCCTTTTGAATAAGCCACCTATAGCTAATCAAGAATTTACATTGATAGTGAGGTTGGTATTGTTTAGAATCTAAGGCATTGAGAAGGTCTCAAGATAACAACATGAAATAGAGAAAATAAATGAAATGGATTGAATATTATCTTTGGAAATTAGGTTCAATCACAACTTTCCATACTTAGTCAAATACTCAAAATAACCACCTACAATCAACAATCTTAAGACTATCTTGAGATATAGGTGCATGAATGTGTGGGAGTTTATATGAGAATTCAAGGATCATAAGTGGTGATACATAAATGTGTATCACTAGGTAAACATATAGTTTTTAAGAGACACTTCTCATTTCTATATTAAAATAATTCATTATATGAGTTTCTAGTTGTGATAATCTTATTATACTTGGTGGAATAAACACAAAACAAGTTTGTTTCACAAATTTATATTATTTGGTGGTTGGGATCCACTGTGGCTTAATAGTTAATATTTTATTTTGAAGATGATCTATGTTATTTAAAGTTAATTATTCTCAAAACCTAAGTCTAAATATAAATTAATATGACTATTCACAATGCAGCTAATCTAGGGTGAATGTTTTAAAAAGGAGCAAAATCAAGGGTAGGTAAGAAAAGAGAGGTATTGCTAATTTTTATTTCAAACATTATGACAAAGTTCCAATTTCATCTAAGCATACATTTAACCAATATTCAACATGGAGTAGAATAAGATCAGATCCCATCACACATTAGGTAGACATCTAGGGAAAATATGAAATGATGCAAATAAGAACAAGAATTACTTTAACAATTTTACCATTAGAAGAAAATAGTATTATCCTAGATGCAAGAAGAGAAAATAAATTGAACTAAACCTAAGAATGTTTAACTAATCTAACATTAGCCCAAATTATCAACTCTACATTAAAATACGCACATTCATCATTCCTAAAAACCATTCAAATTTGAAGATGAGACTAGATAGATATGAGAGAAACCATGATAGAAATTCACATAAGCAAATGTGGATAAACTTTAAAAACTTCCTTGATTATATTAATTTACGCAAAAGTTACAAGTAGATTTTTTGGATCCAAAAAATCTCCCTCCTTTTACAATTGGTAATGTCTCTTTATATAGACCATTCATGATGTATGCCGATTAGTGATGTCAAATTAAATTTGTACATGTGTCTAAAATATATATCCTTTCTGTTAAATTCTAGAAAAAATGACCTTTCTATTATATTGACCTATAGGCAATGTAATGTAAAAGTTTTACATACCTTTACAAAAAGAATATTCTTTTTCCAAAATATACAATGCTAGTTACAAAAGAATATTCCAAATTCAAATAACTTTGGTACCCTAGTGCTACTACATCCTTATATCTTCCTTATAGGATCTTCATTCCATAATGTTATTCATTGATCAGTTAGAGGTTAGTAATGTGTCTCATGAACAACTCTTTTCTTGATCTCCCAGGTTATTGAGATCTTTCTTATCTGTCTTAAAAACCTATTTTATTCTTCTATCATCTCCTATCTTCTCCTTAGATGTCAATAGTAGGTCCATAATCTTATAATTATCATCCCTTATCTTCCCTTGACCTTTGTTCCTCACCTCCTACATGAATTGAGAAATTCCATGCATGAGCTCCTCATCAGTGATAAGGCTCAAAGGACTAAGTGAGGTGGGATACTTGATTAGGATATCCAATATAAATAGCATCTTAACTTCCTAATATTTGAGTCCATTGGAAGTTTCCTCCATCTAATTGGACCAACTACTTAGGTATTTTATTTTATCCCCCAAAATAGCCATATCCATATTTAAATGGGCTAGGCTGACTATCCTGAATTCAAGGACTTGATTACTGGTCAAGTTTTTGATCAAGTATTTCAATTGATAGCTTAAAGTTTGTCATTCACCAATTTATCCTATAGCCATGGAATTTTTATTAATTATTTGCTCTTATTTAGTTATGACTAAATGGAATTAAAAAATTCAATCATGGGGTCTTCATATAACTTGAATATATCTTCTTGGATTAACATGATGGTAGTCTCTTCTAAATTTTGATTTATTGCAAGATGTCATTGATCATTATAGTAGAGCCTCCTTAAAAACATGTTCTCCTCCTATGATGTGATACTCATTCTCAATGGCCCAAAATGAGATTGACCAATTATTGTTCCCTATATTTAGAGTTGTGGCATCTAATTGCGTGTCTTCGAAAAGCTTCTCTTTTGTATCTAAAGTCAGATAGAACTCTGCATCTTCCTTTGGAACACTTTTTGCTTTTCCATGGTTGTGGGCTTATCTAGATTGCTTGTTAGTCATATATAGTTCAATTTTGGATCAAATTATCCTTACAAAAGTGATAATTTAACCTTATTGGCTTGATTATAATGATCATAGAGTTGAACTAGGGTTTATATACTTATCAAGGCTTTCCTAAAAGTTTTTATAGTGATTTAATGGTGGTATATATTTAAACTAATGCACACTTTGTGACTTAGATCCCAATTATATTATGTATTTATACCCTTAAATTTCTTATGTCTGTAAGATCTTCCACTTGGTTACACTTACATGGCTCCAATATGGCATCACTGTGGTATCCTTATGACATATTTTTAGCATTTTACTTATTAATATTTAAAAAGTGACCATTTCCTTTTGAAAATTCTACCTTGATCTCACACCATTAAATCATCCTTGCAAAAAATAACATGGACCATCGATCTTGATATAAGAACTTGAATTATATTGGTTGCTTGCTATGTTTCCCATAGTTATGACACTTGTCACTTTCATATTCACTCTAAGCTTTGTTGAAATGTTAATGTTTATTTCATACCATTGATCTTGATTACATGGATCAATCACACTCTGTCAATATTGATATATTTAATTTTACATCCTACTTTGTGAACCATTGATCAGAATGTGTATGCTCATTTATGGAATATTGATCTTTGAAAGATGCTTGAGATTTAATTTGTGGCCTTCAACTATGACACATGTCTTCTCTATGTTCTTCCTCAGGGATTTTAAATTTTCAACATTTTATATGCACCATTGGATCATTTTTGTCTAGGTAAACATGGTATGTTGGTCTTGATATGCAAGGTCAAATGCCATTGGCTATTGAGTGTTCTTTGGCTAAGATTGTGGCACTTATCACTTTATTGCTTGTCCTAGGGAGCCATTAAAGTTTTGATTCGATATGCATCATTATATCAATATTTCTAAAACAAACACATACCATTAATCTTTGGAAGATTTTCAAACTCTAACTTAGGACTGGGGCTTTGACTTTTCAACTTTAATCTTACACCATTGATCTCATTCATCCAAGAAAATATGGAACATTGATCATGAGGATTAAAATGATGTTGAATTCAATGGCTAGAAAAATAAAGGACTTAGCATAATGCTTTTGGATTATGATTTTATTTTTTGTCAATAAACACAAACAACACCTTAGGAAAAACATTTTAAGCTATGTTTTAAGACATAATAAAAGGGACCTCATGAATAATAACAGACATGTCATATAGTTTTAGCTTAAGGTTTGTTGTATTAATAAATACAAAAAACCTTAAGATAAAGATTTTAAGAAAAGTTTATAGTAAAAGGGACACTTTTTTTAGTTAGAACATGTGGAAATAAAAGGGACCAAATGGGGATCAATAAATTAAAGAGACCAAACATAACATATTTAGACTAAGGTTTGGTCATGCTAATAAACATGACTAAACTTTAAGATAAAAAATGAACTAAGTCCATGGCATAATAAGTCATTCCCATGTAAGTTGTCCATGCCAAATTTGATTTTGATTTAAAGGGACATGATCTATGGTAATTTGAATGAGGGTTTTAAGATGACTTTAGTTTGATTTTCAATAAAACAAAGGCTAGTGAAAGGCCAAATTGATATAAAAATCATGAAACCTAGGCATTACCCATTCCAAATAAACTGTATTGAAGTTTCAACATGAAACATAAAGATCCAATGTTATTCACTTTTAGGCAATATTAATTAAAAATTATGAATAAATATGCCAACCAAATTAGGTGTGAGTGATGTTAAAATAAAGACTATGTGCAATCATTCTAGTGGTACTCTGATGATGTGAGTTTTCAATTTTAAGTTACAAATTTGAAAAATTTAAAACAAGGGTCCTCATTTTTAAGAAATGGGGGTATGTCAACCTCAAAAAATGGTGAATTTTATGGAAAACATAATAATATATTAGAATTCAGAGACTGGTTTAGACTAATAATTAGGTTACTTATTCCACTTGATCATGCACCACTATTAAGATCAGTTTATGGTTAGAATAAATTTTTCACATGTAGAATTAGGATCAAAAATCAAGGCATAGCCATGTTATATGTGTACATTAATTCTAATTACTAATTTATATAGGATTTAGAGAACAACTTCCAAATTCATGACTTTAACCATTATCATGAACTTACAACATATTTTGATGCCCATTACGACTCATAATTTAGCTCAAGGAAGGATTGGGAATTGATATGATACTAGCCAAGTGTCCATAGCCCTAATAAATATACCTTTGGCTCCACTAAATGCCTTGTTCCACTTCTAGCCAGGCATCTATAGCCCCGATAAAGATTACCAAAATCACCTCTGCATAGAAAGCCTTTTATTTTTTTCAATGATCTATTATTATTATTTTTTGTATTTTTAGATATTTTGTATTTCTACCAAAGATTAAGAACCAAAGTATTCAAGTTTTTGGATTTGGTCAAATATTTGATCTTCAAACAATCATCCTTGGTTCTAAACTTTATCCTAGGCAATTATTGTTTTTAAAGTGCAAACATGAATATATCCTAATAATCCAATCTTTCACCCTATATATGTGATCCTTCTTAGAACCAAAATTAGATCAAAACAAGTTTTATAAGCTCAAGGAATAATTGATCTATTTATTAGTATTTACTATTTTCTCTAAACTATAATATTAAGCTCGCATTCCAATAATCCATTATCAATAAATACTGAGGTGTCATTCCTGCATTCCTAAATTGTGAGGTTTCTTTGAGCAACCATATGAATATTGAGCTGAGGGTTGTCTAGAATAGACATATTAAAATCAATGATTAAATTAGATAAATAAAACACACAAATATAAAGAAAAGGAAATAATTAAACAAATATATACAAACACTATGTACAAATAAGGGACAAGAAGGAAAGAAATAAGAAAGAAACTAAACTAAGCCCTACCTAAATTAAATTTAACTAGTCTTACAGTTCATTCCATGGAGGCTCCAAGTTGGAAAATAGAGAAATAATACTTGAGGTATTTCCCATTGGTTTTCAATGCAAACTCTTCTCCTTGTAAGTCTTTCAATTTGAAGGTGTTATCTCCTAGGGTCTCAATAATTTGATATAGACCAATCCATAGAGGTGTGAACTCCCATGTTTTCCCTTTGGTTCTAAGGTTTTATCCCATAGAAGAACCAATTTTCCTTATTTAAACACCTTTATGTTTGAATGTTTGTCAAACCACCTCTTGACTATGGTTTGGTGTCTGCTAAAGTTGGAAAAATCTCTCTCTTGCATATTACATCTATATGATGTCCAAAAACATTGAGCTTGTGAATTCTTGATCCTCATCCATGTACTCCTGCATGAACCTATAGGTTAGTAGCTTAAGTGTTATATGGAATACAAGTTCTTGACCATATACCAAAAATAATGGTGATGCCTTGAAAACTTTCTTAACTCTTATTCTATCTACCCAAAGGGCATACTTAAGCATCTTGTGCCATGTTCTTGGTCTATCAACTATATAATTATTTATGGCTTTTATCAAATTATTATTTGTTGATTCAAACACTCCATTACCTTTAGGGTAATGGTTTGATGAGAACTTGAGAATAATGTTGTTGTCATATGACCATTTAGTCATCTCAATGAATACAAAGGCAGATCCATTATCACAAACTAGAGATACATGTGTCCCAAACCTTATGCATATGTTTTATTCTAAAAAATTGATCACCTCTTTAGTCATACACTATTTGTTTTCTACTGCTTCAGTCCATTTGGTGTAATAGTCAGTAGTAGTCAAAACATACTTGTGACCATTAGAAGAACTAGGGTTAATGACCCTAAAAAAATTTAGTCCCCATTAGGTAAAGGGTTTATCAATCATTATTGTCTTTAGTGGCATAGATACCTTTGGCTCTTTAATTTTGAAGATTTGACAAGAGGGCATTGTCTCACATGCTTGTGAGTATCTTTGAATATAGTGGGCTAGTAGTAACTAACCCTAAGGATCTTGTGGGCTGTAGTCCTTCCAAATGGATGTTTTCTTCCCAATTTTTCATGGAACATGCTCAAGATCTTAGCCACACCTTCCTTGGAAACATATATTAGGTAAATTCCTTCAAAATTTTTCCTATAAAACAATCCATCCTTCATAAAAAAATGAGCTACTTTGAGACTTAAATCTCTCTTTTTCTCTCTACTTAACCCTATAGGATAATAACCATTGATTAGAAAATGAACAATAGGATCATACCAATCATTAGGATAAAAATACTTTTGTTATACTTGCATGACACTCAGTTTGGGATTAGTATTGGAAATCAGCTAAATTAAACCTTGGCATCTTACCAAATTTGAAATATTCATCTCTATATCATATTCTTGGAGAAAAAACATCCACTTACCTCTCCTTTCTCCAAGTTCACATTGACTAAGCATGATCTTAGTGGTAGGGTCTAGTAGTATTACATGTACCTTATTTATAAGGATATAATGCCTAAATTTCTTCACTACCTTGACTAGATTACATGCTTATTTGTTGATAAGATAATATTTCAAATTCAACATTTTAATAATTAGTACTCATGAAAGAGCTTTGATGATCACATCCATCTATCTTCTAATTTAAAAAAAAACTATAATTTTATGGATATAAGTCTTTAGTAAAGTTTGGATTTATCAGCACATGGGCTTGTCCAGTTGCTTCTTTGATTTCCTTGAAGGCCTTCTTGGTATTTTCATTCCAAGTGATATTAGCATATTTATTCAACATCTCATTCAAATTTCTCACTATTTTTGTAAAACCATAAATAAACTTCCTCACAAAGTTTATTTTACCAAAGAAAGACTTTATTTCTTTCTTATTATTAGGAGGTTCTATCTTTGATATTGCATTTACTTTATCTAGGTCTATATATATCCCCCCCTCAGTTATAACATGTTGCAATAATTTTCCATCAATTACACAAAAAATACTCTTCTTTGGGTTGAGACAAACCCCATACCTTCTACACCTTTGAAATACTTATTGCAAGTACTTGATGTGATCTTCCATGTTTTTTGAAAAGATAGCCAGGTCATCCATGTAAATAATAATTTACTTACCTATGAGGCCTTGGAATACATGATCCATTGATATTTGAAAGGTTACAACTACATTTATCAATCCAAAGGGAATTCTCTTGTAGGAAAAAGTGCCCCACTTAGTAGTAAAAGTAGTCTTCATATTATCTTCTTTGTTCACTGGCACCTGATTATACCTTGGAAATCCATCAAGAAAAGACATCATAGTAAGACCAAAAACAATTTGGATTACTTGGTCAAGAGAAGGTAGGGTTAATTATCCTTTTTAGTTTCTCTATTTATATTTCTAAAATCAATACACAATCTGATTTCACCATTTTTCTTCTTGATTTGTACTAGGTTAGCTACCCAAGTGGATTGTCTAATGGAAAATACTATCTTATCATCTAGTAATTTCTTGACATCTTTGTATATCATCAGTTCTAGGACATGGTTTATTAGCATTTGTTTTTGCCTAAATGTCTTGTAGGCTTCATTTAGAGGTATGGTGTGGGTTATGACCTTAAGATCAAAGATATTCAAGTCATCATAGGACCATGCTATTACATCCTATGGTAATCAAATCTTTGGATTTGAATTCTTGTGTAGGCTATATCAATGTTTACCATTTTAGGTTGACCTTGGGAACCTAGGTCTATTGCATTGTAGTCCTTCCCATCTACTTTGAGAATCTTGGTAGTCTTAGATAGTTTTATAGAATCAAAGAGTCTCTCTAAGGATATCATACCTTTGGGTATATTATTGTCACTCGGATGAATGACCTTGTTTTCAAGTTTGCCTTTAAATTTGTCATAATCAAGGGTATTTTCATTGGCTTCATCAATGATGTGACCCTCAAATACTCTTGAGCTAGTCATGAAGTCTATGATCTGTTGATCATTAATGAATACCTATTAGTGGTTGACATTATCTGGTACTAAGGGACTAAGGCTTTGTAACTTGGAAATTTGACTGGGCATAAGATTGGTCACATTTGAATCAAGTTCATCAATAGCCTTATTTTCTTCTATAGGGATTGACACAATGTTAAAATCATCAAAACATTCAATTAAGTCCTACACTCTAAACTTATATTTATTAAGATAAGATAAATTACATTGATATGTGCTCTTGACGTAATTAAATACTAGTTTATAATCACCAAAAACCAATAATTCCTTAACCTTTTATTTGATTGTAAATTGTAATCCAGGAATAAGTACTTCATACTCAACCAAATAATTGGTGCATGAGAACAAACATTTGTAAGAGGCATTGTATTCCTTCCCAATGGGATTGATTAATACCACTCCTACTCTAGAACCTAATTTGCATTTAGCACCATCAAAATAAAGCTTCCATAATCCAAGAATAGTATGATATATTTTAGAGTCACATACCTTTATGGTGTTAAGAGTGTAAACACCTAGATCTGAGTTAACCATGCTAACAATCTCATTAGTTACATTATAATTGGTGATAATATGCTTCATTTTAATATCATTTTTTATACTATAATTTTTAACTCCTTTCCAAGGTAACCACATGTGTGAATAGTTAGTTAACATGTAACCATTTAGAGATCTAGTCTGGTCTCTACTTAACAACATTCCATATGCATCAAGAATGTCCACCATTTGGATGCTAATGAATTATTAGATCCTTGGTTTATAATCAATCTAAATGTGAAAATTCAACAATTCACCAATCACTTTGACTCTTGATTTTTCTAATTGAGTCATAACCCTATCAGATTTAATAGGAATTGAACTTAGTTGCTCACAAATACCCTTAGGCATGACAATTGAAGATGCACTAGAGTCTAAGAAAAAATTATGAAAGTTCTTACCAAAGATCCTAATTTTTAGTAGGAAAGGTGGAACCTCTACCTTAATTTTGTGTATTATTATGTTAGCATGTGTAGACTTTTGAGGCTTACTAGGCTTCTTAGATAAAGATTCTAATAACAAATCCCTTTTCTATGTAATCTAAGTATACTCATGTAAGGTAATGTTAGATTTTATTTTTTTCATGTCTCTATTATATTATATCAAGTCCTATTGGAATAATCATATGCATCAACATTAGGTTTAGAGGTACTTCCATTAGGAGGCTCTAGATTATTATCTAATGTAGTATCAGGAGGAGTGTCAAAATTATTTGGTGGAGTTGAGGTAGTCAAAGGTTGTCTCTACTCCCTTTTCCTTAGAGGATATATATTCTTTAGATAATATTGAAAAACATGAATCTCTTTAGGGATATCCTCAAACTCATTCTTTTCTTGGAATGGGAACTCAAATGTCTCCACCATGAGAGTTGAATCAATTGATTTAGATGAACTTAAATAACCTAAGGTACCTACGCCATTGCCTTTATTAGTTACAAATTTAAAGGTATCTAATTCTTCTTGAAAAGATTCAAAATCATTTCAAAACTCTAGACAAACTAACTCACCATGTTTTGAAGTGCAATGCACTTTAAAATAATCAGGAAAAGCTAAATCACCAAGATTTATATCAAGCACATTCTTATTAGAAGATGACTCATTATTGTGGTTATTATTGTTATTATTTTGAAACCTATTTGAAGGCCTATTAAAAATTTTGAATTAAAAGTTCATATTAGAGATTTTCATAGTATGGCTAACTTGATTTTATAGCTGAATGAAATCAGTGCTTAGCTTTTGAACCATATTTAACATAGAATAATTCTCAATCTTGGGTGCCTCAAAATTATGAACTTTAGTATTGCTACTAGTTACAAGCATCAAATCTCTCTGGTCTTAGGGATGGGACCCATTGACATAGTTGTTTAAGAATACCATGTTTTGGCTAGGATGTGCATGGATCAAAGGCAATTAGTTTAGAACTGGAAGTTGATTTAAGGAAGGCATATTTTGATTTTCATTAAGAATGACATTTAGCATGGGTAAATTTTTATTAATATTGGGAATTTTGTATGCCATGTGTCCTTGTGGTTGTATTTGGTCATTAATGATCATAACTTCAGCATAAGATAGGGCTAGTGTATTAATGATATAAGAAGATATTTTAAGAAACATACAAGACATGGGATACATGGTATCCTTATAGATCTCTAAGGGTAAAGCCTCATCAATTCTATAAGGAGATATGGTTCTACTAAAACTTTTCTAGAATCTATTATTGAAGGATATTATGGGCTCATTTGAGTCTCTTTTGACTGTGGTAAACTATTGGTATAGGACACATGGGCTAATGATTTTACCAAATTGATCAATGAAGTAATTATTAAAAACATTCTAGCTAGATATTTAGTTTTTAGGAAGGTTAAAGAACCATTCATATGCAACATCTTTGAAAGTAAATGGGAACAATCTACATGCTACATCTTCATGAATGACATTCAAAAGTCTTAAATTAACTTGGAAGAATTTAATGTGTTATTCATATTTTATAACACCATTAGGAATAAAAGTAGACAAATACTTTTTATGATTAAAAGTAAGGCCATGTACCATACCTATCACATTGATTGAAGAACCACTTAGCCAAGCCATATCTTGATAGGGATTGAACAAAAGAGCATCCTGAATTGGTGAAGTTGGTTGAGATTTTAAAAGTGTACGCTTACCTTTGTCTCACCTATCTCTCCTATGAAATTTTAATGAAAGAGGAGGAACCCTTATTTTTAAATGTGATTTGGTCCTTATCCTTGGTAATTTTAGAATGAGAGATTTGAATCCTATTTTAAATATAATGTGTAAATCTTATCTTTTCAAAGAATGATGATTAGACTTGCACATTAATCAAATTTTGTACAAATATGTATAAATAATGGTAAAGGACATGAATATTTAACTAAATTAGCTCAAAGACATGTCCAAACATGTAAATATGAGTGATATTTATACCTTTCAAACTCAAATAAACTCAAATTTATAGATATCCAATCAATCTTTGAATAAAACAATTATTACTAACCTCAAATGCCTTGGATTCGTAGATCTTAAGCTATCTTTACCAAAATTAAACATCAAACTTCAAAGAACACACACACACACACACACACACACACACACACACACACACACACACACACACACACACATATATATATGTATGTATATATATATATATATGTATGTATATATATATATATATGTATGTATATATATATATATGTATGTATATATATATATATATATATATATATATATATATATATATATATATATATATATATATATATCAACACAAAGATTGGTCTACAACCACTAATATCAATGATATTTACATATATATGATAAAATAAACACAAATAGGCAAAGAATACATCAATCTTTGAACATAATTCATCAAAATTAGCAAAGATGTAAATTTTCAAATATTTAAATCTGCCCTCCTTATAGTGTCAAAAATTTTGGTATATAAATGTGTATCACTAGGTCAACATATAGTGTATAAGAAACACTTCTCATTTTTAGATTCACATAATCCATTGCATGAGTTCTTAGTTGTGATAATATTGTTATCCTTAGTGGAATAAAGGTAGAATAATTTATCTGTTTCACAAATTTATATTAGTTGATGGTTGGGAGCCACCATGGCTTAAAATTTAATCTTTGATTTTAAAGATGATATATGCTATTTAAAGTGAATTATGCTCAAAACCTAAGTCTAAAGCTAAACTAAGATGAGTATTCACAATGAAGCTAATCTAAGGTGAATTGATAAAAAAGGAGAAAAAGGAAGGGTAGGGAAAAAAAGAGAGGTGTTGTTCATATTTGTTTCAAACATTATGACAAAATTCCAATTTCATTTGAACATACGTTTAACCAATATGCAACATGAATTATCATAAGCTCAAATCCTATCACACATTAGGCAGACATCTAAGGAAAGTATGAAATGATGTAAATAAGAACAATATTTACTTTAAGAATTTTACCCCCATAAGTAAATAACATTAGCCTAGATGCAATAAGAGAAAAGGAAGTGAAGTAAACCTAAAAACTTTTAACTAATCTATCATTATCATAAATTAGCAACTCTCATTAAAAGATGCACATTCATTATTCATAAAAACCATTCAAATTTTAAGATGAGACTAGAAAAATGAGATATAGACCATGATAGCAATTAACACAAGAAAATGTGGAAAAAAATTGAATAATTCATTTATTATATTAATTTGATCAAAAGTTACAAGTAGTATTTTTTGTTCTAAAAACTCTCTCCTTTTAAAATTGGAAATGTCTATTTATATAGACAATTCATGAGGTATGCTAGTCAATGATGTCAAGTTACATTTATACATGTGTCTAGGACATCTATCCTTTTTATTACATTCTAGAAAAAATGAAATTTCTAATATACTGACCTATAGGCAATGTAATTTATAAGTTGTACATGCCTTTACAAAAAAATATATTCTTTTCTCAAAATATACAATGCTAGCTACAAAAGAATATTTCAAATTTAGATAAATTTTAGACCTTGGTACTACTATAGCCTTCTATCTTCCTTGTAGGTTATTCATTCCATATTGTTATTCATTGATCAGTTGTAGGTCAGTAATGTGTCTCATAAATAGCTCTTTTCTTGATCTCCCAATTTATTGAGATCTTTCTTAACTCTCTTCAAATCTTGTTTGACACTCCTAGCATATCTTATCTTCTCCTTAGATGTCAATAATAGAGCCATGATATTTTAATTATCAGCCCCTATCTTCCCTTAACCTTGGTTCCTAACCTACTACATGAATTTAGAAATTCCATGCCTAAACTCCTCATCAGTGATAAGGCTTAAAGGACTAATTGAGGTCTACTACTTGATTAGGCTATCTAATATGTGTAGCATCTTGTCTTCTTGATATTTGAGGCCCTTATAAATATCCTCCATTTGCTTGGACCAACTACTCATGGCTTTGATTTTATCCCCCAATATACCCATAGCCATATTTGAATGGGCTAGCTTGACTGTCTTGAATTCAATAACTTGTTTACTGGTCAAGGTTTTGATTAAGTCTTTCACTTAATAGCTTGAAGCCTACTATTGGCCAACTTGGCCTATAGCTATAGAATTTTGCTTAGTTATTGCCTCTTGTTTTTCTCTAAGTGGAATTTAACAAGTCAATCATGTTGTCTACCAATTTATCTTCTTGGATTGACATGATGGAAATATATTTTGAATTTTGTTTTGTTGTAAGATGCCCTTGATAATTGTAGTAGAGCCTCATTGTATACATTTTTTCCTCCTATGATGGGTTGTTGAATGGCCAAAAATAATATCAACCAATTTTTTCCCCCTATATTTAGAGTTGTGTCATCTAATTGTGTCTTTGAAAACCTTATCTTTTGTACCTAAAGTTAGATAGAGCTTCATATCTTCCTTTGAAACACTTTTTTGGGCTGCCATAGTTGTGGGCTTCTATAAAGTACTTGATAGTGGTCTGTAGTTCATTCTAGATTGAATTATTCTTACACAAATGATAATTCAACCTCCTTGGCTTGATTATAATGAGCATAGGGTTGAACTAGGCTTTCTATAATTTCTAAGGCTTTCCTGAGGGCCTTTACATGCTTTAATGGTGCTAGCTAGTTGAAATTGTGTACGCTTCATGCATTATATCCAAATTATACTATGTATATATACTCTTACATTTATTAGGTTTACAAGATCTTCCACTTGGAATATTATACTTATGTAGCTCTAATGTGGCATCACTGTGGTATCACTATGTCATTTTCATAGCATTTTTCTTGTTAATATTTAAAAAGTGACCGTTACCTTTTGAAAATTCTACCTTGATATCAAATTATTGGATCATCCTTACATAGATCAATACAGACCATTAATCTCAATCTAAGAACTCAAACACTATTTGTTACTTTCTACTTTCCCCATAGTTATGACACTTATCACTTTCGCATTCACTCTGATCTTTGTTGAAATGTCAATGTTGATTTCATACCATTGATATTGATTGCATAGATTAATCATGCTCCATCAATCTTGATCTATTTAATTTTACCTCCTACTATATGGACCATTGATTGGAATGTGTATACTCATCTATAGACTATCAATCTTTGAAAGATGTTTGATCTTTAATTTTTGGCCCATGACTATGTCATGTGTCATCTATGTGTTATTCCTCAAGGTTTTTGAATTTTCAACATTTATTACACACTGTTAGACCATCTTCGTCTGAGCAAATGTGCTCTATTATATATTCATCTGCAAGGTTGAGTACTATTGGCTATTGAGTATTTTTTTCCTAAGATTATGACACTTGTCACTTTCTTACTTGTCTTAGGGATCTATTAAAGTTTTGGCTTGATAGACATCATTGGATCAATCTTGCCTGAGCAAATATGTACTATTTATCTTTGGAAGATGTTTAAAATTTAGCTCATTGGGTATTTGACTTTTCAACTTTAATCTTGCACTATTGATCTTGTTCATTTGAGCAAATGTAAACCATTGATCCTATAGATAAAAAAAATGTTTAAGTTAGTTTTAAGAAAAATAAAGGACTTAGAATATTTTTTTTGGACTATGGTTTTATTTCATGTCAATAAACATGGGCAATACCTTAGGAAAAACATTTTAATCTATTTTTTGAGATATAATAAAGGGGACCTCTTAAATAATAAAAGACATGCCATATAGTTTTAGCCTAAGGGTTGTTGTATTAATAAATATAACAAACCTTAGGGTAAGTATTTTAGGCTAAGTCTATAGTAAAAGGGATCCTTTATTTGGTTATACCATGTGTAAATAAAAGGTACCCAATGGGGCTTGGGAAAATAAAGAGATCAAACATAAAAATTTTAGACTAAGATTTGTTCATGTTAATAAACATGACTAAACCTTAGGATTAAAATTGAACTAAGTCCATGGCATAATAAATCATTCATGTGTAAATTACTCCTACCAAATTTGAAATTGATTTAAAGGGATCTAGGCTAGGGTAATATGAATAAGGGTTTCAAGATGATTTTAGTTTGATTTTCAATAGACCAAAGGCTAGTGAAAGACCATGTTGATATAAAAATCATGAAACCCAGGCATTGCCCATTCCAAATGGACTCCATTGGAGCTATAATTTGAGACAAAAAGATCCAATTTTAGAAATTATTAGGCAATATTAAGTCAGAATTATTAATAAATATGCTAACCAAATCAAGTGTGAATGATCTTCAAATAAATATTATGTGCAATCATGCTAGTGGTACTTTGATCATGTGATTTTTCAATTATAAGTTAAAAATTTGTACAATTTAAAACAAGGGTCTTTATTTTCATAAATGGGGGTATGTTTTAATAAAAACCAATTAATTAATATAAAGAGATTCTAAGTAGATATTTTGAGGAGAAAAGAACCAAATAGGGTTCACAAAGTCCTAAGTGAACACACAGTCTACCTGCTTAGCTAATATTATTTTGCTTACCTAAAGAGTTTTAAGGTCTAAGATAAAGGTATATTATTGGAATATATTATCATGTTCATAATAGAGATCTCTAATCCTCTTGAATATTAGAACAATTGAAACCTTGCATGTTCACTTTAGACAAGGATACAAGCCTGCTTACTCATAAAGGAAGTGGCTTGTTTGAAAAGTCTAAGACCTACAAGAGACCTAGGAGAAAGGTTATTAGATGTGATTAAATGGTGGTAAGTTCAATATACAATATATTTAGACATAATAATAAGTTTATTGAGTGTTGACAAACTTCACTCAAAATAAGCAAGGCTATTTTCATACTAGACCTATAGGGTAGTCCTAAGAAATAGTAGTAAAATAGATCTAGCATGAGACCAAGACATCTGAGAGAGAGAGAGAGAGAGAGTAAAATGGTAAACAAATATTTTAGGGTGATTAAATTATGCCATCCAACCCTCATAATCAAAAAAATAAAGTGAAACATCATGTTTCCATACCCTATTCTAAACCTTGCATAGGCCTAAGTGCATACACATGCCTACATAGGCAACTTTGAAGAGATGATGGTTAGGTGAGTCAGAGATAGGGTGAAATTTATAGCCTAAGAATATATTGAATGCCTCATAAAAAATTTTCATGAGTTTTAAACATCTGACATAAAGATAAATAGTTTAACACATGCATTTAGGGTAAGTTAGATAGTTTGGCTCACAAACCCTAAGCCTAAAACAATGAAATGTAGTATATTTTTAATGGATAAGGTGGTAATATAGAAATAGGATTATGTCAATGGAGATGTCTCAAACCTCACTAAGTTTATTGAAGATCAAAACCAACTTAGGAAAACCACCTATAGATCCAAATCTTACTCAACCCTCACATAATGCTTGTTGTCAGCCCAAGAGGGTACCTTTCATTGCTTGGTATGGTTCAGAGGATTTTCATGGGAAATTATAATCCTAAGGGAATTTAGACACCCTATGAACTTACATTTTTTATAATTGGTGGGAGGATTCATGTCCTAAGTTGTATGAATCATCCTTAAGAACTCAAAGTACTTTCAAGCTGCCTAAGAGAGCAATAAGGACCCAATGAGACATAAAAGTGATTTTATTCCTCTATATGAATAAATATATCCTAAATAACATATAATATGTTTAATAATTTGTTGAGAATCAGCCCATGCTATTGGTTGGTATAGATTGTAAAGAACTATATAGAATAGGCCTAAAAATAATGATTTTTATTAGAAGATAGGTTTGTACAAGTTGTCAAAACTTCAAAATTAGCATGGAGAATGGGGAAAAGGTCACATAAGTGAATAAAATGATCATTTTTGGTTTGTTATGTGTTGGGAGCATGTATATCCATTTTATAGTCTCTCGGCAGGGAGGCCTAATTGAGGCCCAATTAGAAGAGGGAAGTTACAAAAAAGATATCTCTACTCACTCTCAAAGCAAGAAATTGAACATGGATATATAAGGATATAATGGGTCATGGAATATTCCTTCATGTTATCAACACCATATATAAAACTATATATATAAGGAGGTTTGTACCATTTTAGGGCTACAAAGAGTGAAGCCTAATTGAGGCTTTTGGTAGAGAATGATTGGTTGGGTCTAGTTTGAGACATAAAAATGGATTTTTTTAGGTATAATATGATGTTAATAGGTCATATATAAAGTTTAGATGTGTTGAAGAAGACAAATCCTAGTTTTGACACTTGTGTGCAAAGTAGGCCTAAGGAGATGAAGAGTCCTCTATACACCTTGTAAGGGAAAAAGATGATGTATCAAAGAGAACCTAATGGTGTTAGTTGAGAGGTGTTAAGATAATATCAAATAGGTAATACAAAATGATCTTCCCATCAATAAGGCCACTCATCTTATAACATGCCAATGCAAAGGGTAGTTTTCAAGAGCTAGTCAAGATGTCAAGCAAGCATTTCAACTCCCATTCCACTTGGAAGGTTAGATAATATTCATAGGAGATACACATAGTGTATTATAGATATTTAGGTATTTAAATAACTCCTCTTGTTGTTATAACTCATGGACATTTGTAAATATTCTCTCTCCTACACCCTTTTTCTCTTTTCTCTCACGTGTGTTATATATTGAGCCACATTTAGATTTATAAAGATCCTCCACCTGAATATGGTGAAGCCCTAATCATTTGAAATTTTATAAATAAATAAAAATATGTTTCAACTTCTACATGTAATATTTTAATGTGTATGTAAGACTAGTTGATCTTGCTAATTGATAGTTTTAATTCCTTGGCATGTTGTCCTTGTTTACTTTCATGTTCAATTTTGAAGGTCTTTTACATGTCTCTTGAAGTGTTCCAATGATTTTATCATTATTTTAGTTAGATATATATCCACTAGTGTCAATTCATGATCTTATGTTTAGTCTTCCTAGATCAAGCTTGCTTCATAAACCTCCATGAAAAATACTAATGCAAGAGGCAGATTTGGATTAGTGTCATGTGCATATTAGGGTTTTGTTTGAAGTGTAATTGCAATTATTTGGTGGTGATTAGGTTAAAATTGTTTCATCACCTTATTAATATATGTTTAATTTATATTTTATCTCTCCCTTTTCATCCAAATGAGCTAATAGTATAGGTGATGAGAATTTAATACAAATCTAGGGAGCTAACCCTTAAATCTAGAGGTTTAACCATAATATATACAACCCACAAGCCTAGGGGTAATCCCATGTTCCAATAAATTTGGAGAATTCTTAAAATACATATCCAAGGGTGTAAAATTTAGTGACAAAAGTAATCTCTCCCACTAATCTATAATGGTGTCTTTAAAGGGACATGGCTATTATAAATATTATTTCACATCATTAGTCAAGGAGAAAACAAACCTTGGGTTGGTATGATATTTATGCCACCACTCCTTCCCATTCCCATGTCACCTTGGAAAAATGAATCATATTAGTATATTGAGAAGTTATAGAGATGGTTCACATTTTTATTCAAGATATGAGATTCAAACCTATAGCTGGGGATAATTTGGGCACTCACTATGATGTTTATGATCTTATACATAAGCTTGAACAAAGAATCTTCAATTATGAGGAAAGAGTGGTGTAGTTTGCAAGAGGAATTGTAAAAGGTAAAGTGTGAGGAAAATGAGGAGTCCATTTTATGACTCATTATACACACCTATTGGCTTTGTCACACATATTAACTTACCTTTTTATATTACAAATTATATGCATTATATGACCTATGGCTATTCTAAAGTAGAGGATAGGCACTTATATCTTAGTTATATGTGTGAGTATATGTTTCTTAATTTTACCATTATGTTCTATATTTTGGCAAGGTTATTTATTTATTATTGTATGTACAAATGAAATAATATACTATAATTTGAATGCTATGAGTTTTACTGAAGAAAATTTATCCTTCAAGACAAGCCTAAAATATGATGAAGCTTTCCAGATATGCTTTGAAGTTAGTTAGTGAAGATCCAAAGTTTGACAATAAAGCTTTAGATTTTGACAGTAATCGCTATAATTTGATAGTGAAGCTCTAGATTACTACAGGTAAGTTTTATAATGTAATACGAGGGTACAAAGTTCATCAATAGGACCTATGAATCACTCCATCCATCATTCAAAGTTTATCAAAGGCATTTTTGATGAAGATGCTACATTTCAAATATGTATATGGGTCATTTCTCTGAGTCAAGGATATACTTACTTTTTATGGCATTATATTTATAGACATTCCTCTTATAAACATGACTATAAATCACCATTATATTTTTAAGATAGTTTTTGGTTACTAGATTTAATGTAAATACAAAATGTTGTAACCAACTCATATCTAAGCATGCATTTAATCCTTAATTATTTTCTAACATTTCTCCTTGGAATGTAGGGAGTTTTAATTCCTTTTTATTTTGTGCATACATTGGATCACATATGTGATCTTATTAGGTTGTTATCTTGTTTTATTATTTTGGGATAGTAGTTAGAAGTGTGTGAGAATAAAATAACTTATTCTTACTATTCTAAAGAGAGAAGATTTTGAAAATTAGAGAATGAAAAAAATAGAAGCATTGTAATAAATAGATCTTTGCTTTTTAATATTTTAATCAATTTATAAATATTTTCATGTTCTTTAAAGATTGAGTTGATTCAAATCCTATCTAAGGGAGAGTAAGGTCACACTCACCCAAGGATCCATGAGTCTTGTTGGTATTTATTTGTGTTTATGTTAGTTTCTATTTAATTCTATTATTTATCTTTAGATTATGAAGTTTGGTGTGCTTTAACCTACATGTATTTTCATAATGTGCATGTTTATTTAATGTTACATCATTACTATTAATTTCATTTCACTATAGGTAAATTCAATCCTTCAATCTCATTAAAATTTAATTTAGTTATATAATTTCATTAAAAGTAAATTAAAAATTTTAATTAGATGAACTTGTGCTTTCATTTGATCAATAAGTGGGTATTTTCCTTTGGCAAGCATTTTCTTTTTCCTTTAAAGCAAGTGTGTTTATTTTAGCATCTTGATTTTGAAAGTGTGTTGCTTTCAATAAGTTAGATAGACTTAATTATAGTTGAGTTGGTTATAAATTTAGGATTAATATCCATGTAAAATCCTCAAGAAACACAAAATATTAGAAACTAACCATACACTTTATTATAGACAGCATTGGACACCAACCTTGGTTTTAATGACATCAACCAAAGAGTTTATTAAATGAAGTGATAATGATACCCATAAAATATATAAGGTAGAAATACATAAGTATAAGGACCTCTTTAGAGTATTGGATATGTAGGTAGTACCCATTTACATATGGGTCTTTGGTTTTATCTTGACATCATGAGTCCACTAACCCATTTTTCCCATAGTGACTCCAAGGGTGAAGAGCTAGGGCTTAATAATTTGAAAAATAGTGATAAACTATGTGTACAATATCAAGACATAAGAAGAAAGGTAATATAAAACCCAAAATTTTATAGTTGGTCACATTCATATCTAATCAATATTCTATATAGGACATCTGTAATAGAGTTAGACACCTACATCAACACAACTATCCAAATCTGATGTAAAGTTCTAAAGAAACATGAAGGATATTCCCATAATTTGATGAGTGTTAGAAGATAATATTCCAATCCAATTATATCATGTTATTTCCCAAACCTACATGTTCACAATAAAATGGCCATGTATCATTTGTTTCCAATTCATTACAATATCTATCACTAGTTATACTTTACTATTTTTAATAATCTTAATGTATATATTTATAATATTATTTATCTAAGTTTTCCTTTAATTGTATTGTTTATTATATTATTTCACCATCTTTGTCTAAAATATAATTGAATCCCCTTAAACCTAGATGCCCACATTATTAGAATTTAAGGTTAAACATTTGGTGAACTCAATGTGAACTCTTTAGTTATACCAGACATAAGCTAAAATTGACTAAAGTAAGTAAGGTATCTCCTTTTCCCATGAGGAAAAATTGATTCATATACCACATGATGGTAATAATTCTTCTACCTCATGTGAATCATGAGGAATAACATATTATTCACCATTTTCACCTATCTAACCATGATACAAGCAATGCAAATGATCCAACCTATGGTTGAAAACATATAAAGATTCTATAATTACAAAATAAATAAATATTTAGGAAAAAAAATCATTGAAAATATTCAAAAATATCAAATTATTTTATCAAGTTCCTATTTTTCCTATTTCATATACATATGGTTTTTTCTCCATGTTATTATACAGCATATTATTTTTCCCATATAAACATATGTTTCACACTTCATTTGAGTGTTATACATGCATACCTAGATACATGACATATGTACATACAAACGTTGGGACTTCCCTTTACTCACATCATAAGTACATTGAGGGAACCTACTTCTTTAGTCAATAATACACCCAAGTTATAGCATTCTATGATCACTTTCCATTATCATGTTGAGTTTATATACTTACACATTCATGTATCCATGCATATATCTTTCACAGTAAACTTGGTATTCTATATAATTAATGTTTTCTACAAACACATATGTTTATGAAATAGTATGCTATGTTCATGTTTATTGACTATATTTTATTCTTTAATTTATGCACTTCATTGAGTGTGTTCATTGATTTCTATTGTATTACATTGTATTTCTTATTTGAGAATTTTAATATGCTCTATTGATTATGGCCCATGCACCTTTGTTTCCTATTTGGACATTTTAATATGTCATTGTTTGTTGTATGTAAATTTTAATATATCATTCTATTCTTTGTTGAAATTTGTCTAAGTCATGTCATTTTGATTGTGTGGTATTTGAACATTCCCCTTGTATGAGGTCTCCTTGGACCATGCTATTATCTTAATTAATTTTGAGTGTTATTAATTATTTTCTAAGGTTGTCCTATTAATTTATAGACATTGCCATGATATATATCATGCATCTTAGGATTTTAAATGATCACATATTATGTACCTCAATGTTATATCTACCTAGACATGTTAATCATATATGCTACATGATCAATACATAACTTATACAATTATATTATCCTTTTGAGGTAAGGTAAATACTATATTCTACTTCACCTCCGCTCAAATGGGGCCATATCAGTGGGGGAATGTAAATTTAGTACTCAACATCTCCATATTATTATAGGGGCATGTAAGGGAAACATGATCAAAATATTTATGCTAGTTCTTAGATTCTCCATATTCACTAGTGGAATTTTATAAAAACATGTTTTCACACTTGCAACAATTTCAAAAATCACCAAATTTCATAGTTATATGATTTAGATACATATTTTTTTATAACATTCTATAAATTGCTACTATTATTATACCTAGATTTTAGCTTGAGACATATATGAGGTGCATATGTCATAAAAAATGCACCTAAATTTATAAAAAAAAACATTTTCTAGATTTTAAATACTATTATGGACTGTTATCATACCTAGGATGGACTATTATGGACTGATATTGAGCAAATATACTATATTTTTTGGTTCACCTTTGGAAGGTTAAGTTGATTAAATAGATCAATATTACCAAACTTATAAGTTATATTTCATTAAATCATATAAATTCACTATAATTATAGGATGGATTTGATTAAATCATCCATCCTCACCATATACAGTGTGAGTTGACTAAATCACTCACACTGATCAGATTATGCACATATTTGGGTTTCATAATTGAGATGAAACAAGATAAATGGTCATGTTGTAACTCACCTTTACACCAATATTGGTGGTATGTGTCCTTTAATATATATTTATACACACATTTTTAGGGTCAAAATTATCCCAATATCATCTTTAATGATTCATAATGAGGGATCCTTTTAAATCAAATTACCAAAAGGCAAGATGGTTACATCAAAATAGGTGTACTCCTAAACTTTCTCTTTCTAATTTCAATAATTTAAATTTTATATTTCATACAATGATTATATAATGTAAAATCCTCTTGGTTACATGTCAGTCACCATCAAATCACTCAAGTTGAGTTCACACAAATATAAGGTGTGTTATACACACCCAAGTGCACATCTATTTCATTTAAACTTTAAATTTGATTACTAAATTAATGGAGTGGGGGTGAATGTAGATAATAAAATATGATTTATATAGTACATCAATATTATACACTTGGAAATTATCTATCATGGTTTTACTTTTTAGTTTTAGACTTTCCCATTGCCAAAAGGCTCATGTTCACAATCTCTTTGTGCTTAACTTATTATATCTTAGTCTATCCATTATTAGTATGATGACCAAACTAATATATTATGAAAAAATATCTAAACTTGATTATTATCCTTCACTACCAATTTTTTACATGTACCTATTTGATAGATTTCTAGACACTTGTATCCAAGGCAGATAAAAAAGTCAACACAAGTTTCCATTTTCATACAATGTGTCTAGTGCTAAAAAGTCATTTAATTTTCAAAATAAATGTATCAAAAATGCTAGAATAAGTGATTTAATGTGATAAAGTTATAAAATATATTTATACATAAAATATAAACCCTCATTCATTCCTCAACTAGAAACCACATACAACTCATAAGGAAATATACCAAGAAGCACTCAATCAAGTATTTGAGTGAGAAAACCTAACCTATTTGGCCTTATTTCCATAATAGTCATAGGAGGAGTATTTAAACATGTATGAAGCATTAAAATATAATCCCATGAGCTATATTTTACAAGTTATAAGATAGGTAACTACATGCCTTTGCTTATCACACATCGTACCTTTATCCACACATCATCCAACATGTAAGGGAGAACTACATCAGTCTAAGGCAATATTCAGAGTATTGGTTATGTATCCATCAACCATTTATATGGTGTATCTTCGGTAAACTTGATACCATGATATTAATAACCCAATTTTCCCACATTTACTCCAAGGGTGAAGAGCTAAGGTTTGATCATTTGATAAAGAGAAACAACCTATGTACATGATCTAAAGACATCATAAGAAAGGTGATAGAAAACCCAAAAAGCTCCAATTCGTTGCATCTAGATCCATTTAATATTATATAGATGACATTATTATTATATTTATAAACCTACATTGATGCAATTATCCATATCCAATTCAAGCATCCAAGGCCACAAAAAGTATATTCCTAGAATATGAAAACTATTCTAGGATCATCTTCCAATCCACTTATAGCATGTTCTTACCCAAACCTACATGCACATAACAAAATAGATAAGTATAATCTATTTACAATTCATTATAATATATATGAATATATGTAATTTACTATTTTTATCAATATTAGGTGTATAAATTTAGAATATTATATATCTCTATTTTTTATTGATTGGCCTACTTATTAGATTAGTTCACCATCATTGTGTAAAATATAATATAATATCCTTAAACCTAGATACTCACATTATCTAAATTTAGGGATAAATAAGGGTGAATAATTTTTTAGGTTATATTATAGTCTATGACAATGTACATTTGTCAAATATGATCTATAGGGGCTCTATGTTGACTCATTTTAGGAAACAAACTATGAAACTCAACATGAAAAGTCTAATACTTCTTGGAAATTTATAGTTGTTAGTTATGTATATGATTTATTTTAATCTCTAATACATTTATCAATTTGAGAAAATTTGAATCATTACACGTGTCTACAAGTGGTACTTGTGTGTTTATATATCTTTGGACCTACATGAATAAATATGTTTTCATTGTCTTTGCCTCAAAACCCTAAATTGCACTCTTAAGACAAAATTAGACTATAAAAATGTGTTAGAAAGGATAGGTTGAGATGGCATAAACCCCTTTTTTTGAGTGTTTAATCATCAAATGTGTTATAATACTCTAAATAGGGCTCAAACTACATGTAGTTCTCTCACCTAACTATGAGTGTGCAATATGTGTAATACTACCATGATGTGAAATCATGTGTATGGATTTTAACACTTTAAAAAATATTATTTTGACCATGCAATGGTATTTAAACCCAACTTAGGTAATAATCCTTTGATGGGTTTCATATTTATAATCTTCAAGGTAGTTCCTCTTAATATGAATAATATATGTTTTCTTCATAAGTGATAGATAGGAATAGTCTTGGGATTGAAATTATTATATAGATAATCTTTGGGTAATGCTCCTATGAACTGATATGTGAAATTTACAAACCAAATCAAAAGAATGATTTGTATTTGGGAAAATAGTCATTAATGGGTGGAAAAATGACTCCACCTAAGGTGAATGGCTCCAATAATTGGATCTATTTGATTATCACCAAAGGTTTCTAGAAACCAAGAAAAAATTGTATGAGATTAGGAGATGGCTTGTGTAAGCTATTAGGATATTCATGTGGATACTAGGGTAGTATTGTGTATGAATAATGGAAATTTAGGAATGTCAAACCCATAAATAGGTGAATGGATAGAAGAGATTGTGAGAAAGAGTTAGTTATGTATGTACAAGTCATGTATATTGAGGGTCAATAAAAATTAACATTGTCAAGTGTTTAATACCACATATAAGTGTGTATATTTTTAAAACAAAGAATAAATTTTACAAATTGTGTGTGGACTCCCCTCTCATTTTTACCTTATGTGATGGGTGGCAAGGTTATATTATACCATCTTCTTAGTATCTTTAAAATACCCTCATTTTTATGTATTAAATAAATTCATTTACTATTTGATAATTTATGATATAAATTTTACAAACTAGGATTTTTATAATCATATATATATTTTTCTTCTAGTCAGCACATTAATATATATGCACAAATGAATAAAATGTGTTATTGACAAGGCTAATATTCTTCCTCATCATGGTTGTTACATGGCATTTCTCCTTCCTTTCCTTTCCCCTTTCCTTGTGTTTTTTCATTCCCTTCCATTTGATATAAAATAAGACAAATATGACAAATTCAGAGTTGATACTAATAGATATTAATAAACAAATCTAAATCAACCCCTCAAATGTAATCTAAATGAATTTTTCCTCTCCTTTATTAGTTGTGTGATGTTTTTTTTAAATTATGGATATTCTAACATGAAGTGCATAAGGTACCTTAAGTATTTTTTAAAAATAATAAAATATTATTTAAAATTAGAAAAACTAAAAAAAAGTACAACACAAGAAATATAGAAAATAAGGATAAAACTATTTTAAAAATAAGAATATCTACTACATTAAATTAAAATTTTAAATAAATAATGTGTATGTGTGAAATAGTTATCTCATAACAATGATCTTGTCAAAATATAAAAAAATTAATACATAATTTATAAATTTAAATAATAATTACAATAATATATACAAAATGCAAAAATATAGAAAAAACAACTTAAAATAATTTACATTTAAAAACACTATGTTGAAAAAAATAACAATGTGTGTTTGCAGAAAAATCATTAACATAGTGTGTACATGTGAAAAGCAAATTACATTTTAATGTCTTGTAATGTGAATTTCATATTTGTTTCAACAAATCATTATAAAATAATGGCTAATGAATATACAAATATTAGAAATGAATTCCAACACATTTATTATTATTATTATTATTATTATTATTATTATTATTATTATTATTATTATTATTATTATTATTATTATTATTATTATTATTATTCCTTAAATTTGTCATAGGAAAATTATGCAAGAGGTAATGCATGACACTATAGTCTCTACTCTATTTATAAGGGACGTTTTCCTTCAAATAGAAAATTTGATAAATATATAAATGATAACATTAATAAATATATGTATTAATTAACAAAAATATCATGACAAAGCATAGTATTATAAACATTTGAAATAAAAAGCTAAAACTTATGTAAAAAAAATAGAAATGAATAATTGAAGGAATATTGATAGAGTTCCTTGAAATATGCTAGATTTGATGTTAAATGAAGTGATCCATAAAATAGTGTAGATAACCAGGGTTAGTTGTATATTAAAATTTAACTATAATATAAAAACATAAAACCACATAGAATTTGTATAGGTAATTTTTAAGATACAACTACAAATGATAAAACTTGAATAACATACAAATATCCATAGAATTCATCAATCTTATTTTATTTTTCTATTTGATTACTTAAAATAAGAAGGATTTATGAGGATATTGAAGACTAAGTTTAAAAAATAATAAAACATAACATATCAATCCCCAAGGGTTGAAAAACATAGTATGGTCGAGCAAAAATAACTAGCTAAAGACTAGTGCAAAAGACAAAACAAAAAAAAAAAAACATAAGAGATAAATTACTTAGGCAGAGTAGTTTCCTCTATGAGTACCTTTATAGTGTCCTTGTCCTCCACCTTATCCATTAGACTATTTTTAATTTTCTTTTCCCAAGTCTTGTTACTTGAAACTTCCACAATATCTTTCAACATAATCATTCTCAGCTTCTTTCGAGGTTGATCCTTCTTTAAGATCTTCTTTAGGGGGTTCACATTGAGGGGCTTGGAGTAAGGTTTTGTAGTAAGCTAAACCTCTAAATTCTCAACATTTTTTCTCTGAAGAGGAACCTCTACCTCAATGTAATGTGCAAAATATTATAGGATTTTAATGGATTTCATATTAATGGAGTTACACTCCTTGATCAGATTATTGAGGCCAAGTCCTGCTTTATTAAGTTTAGCATTAAAATCTTCCAATTGTCTCTTATTCTTCTCAATTGAATTAGATAAATGGAACTTACCTTTTTTAGGAAATTTTAAAACATCCCCTTCATAAAAAATAATAGGTTTGGGTTTTTTTATTATAATCTGAAGAGGAAGATCCGTTATGAAGCACTTGAAATTAGGGCTTGTAGGGGAAGGGATGAGAGGAGGGCAGGGAGAGTCTATGGTTGGGTATTCTTTAAGGGAGTATTCCTTCAAAAAATACCTTCCTAGTGGGACTTATTTCCCATACATTGTCTCATCATGCTTTATAATGAAGTAAATAAGACATTGGCGGATGATGGTGTTCACTTCATTAATTTGAAAAGCGAGAACTATGATTTCTAAGGACTTCATCAATTAATAGGGTAGATTAATTTTAAAAACTTATAAATGGTCAAGAATAGAAAGTGGTACAAGAATATAAGAGTAAATTTACCTTCCAAAGTAAGGTATTTCTAGATTTAAAGGCATACCTCCAATCAATACCTCAACATGTCCATTCATAAAAAAACCCTTTTTATCAAATTTCAAAGTCTGATTTCTATTAAAAAAATATCTACATTGACTCTGTATTATTTGATTGGTCCTTAAATTCATTATAATCCTTGCATGACATCCAAGAAACCTCACCAATCATCTCCTTAGTGACATTGATTTTAAGACCTCTTATCTCCATAATTATTTTATTCTATGCTACAACAAAATCTTTAGAGAGGTCTATGTCATGCTCTATGATTAATTGCATGTATTTAATTAGACCTCTCTTATCTAGATTTTACCAGACATTCTTATTAGATCAAACCTTTGAGCATGAAGTTAGCTTGATCCTGTCTCTATTTCCCCCCATTCTATGCTTACCTGAGAGAAGAATGTATGAATGGTGATAGGGATCTACTTTTCTTGGTTAATCTTGTTATTCATGGTATATAGTGGAATTAATGAGATATATTTCATCTAAATCAAATAAATGAAATCTCATGTATAAATATAATGAACTAACATGATATTTAAAACACAGTGAACTAGATGTGATTTTTGTGTATGTGACCAACACCACTGTACCATATGACATGATGGATTAATTTTTAATTACCTTGGTGATGTGTAATGGAATTTATCTACTTTCATTCCTTAATCAAACTTATTTTATTGATAATATATAAATTCATTGATTATCAAATGTAGGTTTTTTCCTTAACTCAACAACACCATGTGGTCTAAGATCTATTTATAGCTTAGGTAGTTATTTGGACATAAATACCTTTTTAAAACCACTTCATAGATAATAACTAACTACCTCTTTAGTTCCAAACTAAAGGATGAAAAAACCTTTCACTCTTTTTTAAAAAAATACTTTAAGTAATTACATTATAAACTTAAGTTGAGATGGTGTCCCCCTGAACTCAATGTAAAAATCAAATCATTTAAAATCAAAGACAAATTTTCTAGTTACATTGAGATAATTTTAAGTAGTGAAAAAGTAAAAAGTGGTCTATCAGGAAAGGTAGGATCATATTAACCCATTTTTTCATTTCCACCTCCATTTCTATTAGAGGAAATACAACTCCATGGGAAGACTCACTCTAATCCTATGGTTTTATTATTACACATTTGAATAAAGGATAAAACATACATTTTATTCAATAAGTATGAGTATTAGGTACTAAACACATTGATGGACCACACACTACCCATCCTTCATGTAAAATTACTACTAGTGCTTGCAAGATTTCAACAAGGTAAATAAAATATTTTTAAAATTAGTCATGGAAATATCATTGGACTCATTAAAATTTAATGTTTTATCTTCTCAAATTGATAATTATCAATACAAATTAAATAATGTCTTTAAATTATTTAAGGGCTCAAACATAGGTGTTATTTTTATAAATTTTATTTCTATAATAGGCCATGGATATCTCATTAAACTCATTGGGATTGAGATTACTTTTTCCCTTGCTAAAAATGCTCATCTCTAGTTGATTCAATGATAACAAACTTAAAATTTAGAACATAAATCATATAATATTCTTGTCAAAACGTTTCCTCTATTATATCCTTCTAGAATTGATAATAATAGAGACATCTTTTGCATTAAGAGTTTCTTTCATAACTGGTACCAAAATAAAGGAATACAAATTTACAATTCTTTTTAATTTTATCTTGTAGGTAATTCTATTTGGGAGTACCTTGTATGATAAAGGGTGGATGTATTAAGTGACTTATATAATAACAACTTCATTTTATTTACACGTTGAAAAGGATAAAATTGAAACATCTTCAAATCTCATGTACTCTCTCTTTTATAAGGTCCCATAACAACATTTAAAAGGTGTTGATATAGATGCATCTATACTAATAACAATAAATCAACTCACCAAGGTGTATTTCTTCTTAAAATGGCATCCAAGCACACTATGATACATTTTATCATTAAAATATGTGGCTTTTTAAGGGTCATTTCAAAAAAATGGGACATCTAGGTGCTTTAACTAATATCCATCCCCCAATTTTACATTATTTCAAATAAATGGAATCATGATAAATAAATGGGACTCATTAATTTTAAAAATATATTAATTTAAATTGATTTATATTTTATATCATTATTAATTAAATAATTTTATTTTTATTTGTTAACTAATTAAGTTAAATTTAAATATTTAATTAAACTTATTAAAATAATTTTAAAAATTAATTAAAAATAATCAATTAAATAACTAACTTAATATAGTAATTGATTAAATTAATTGATTTGATATAAAATAATTAGTGTAAGAATGGTGAAGCATAGTGTAGGTGAGGTAGAAAAGAACAAAGAGTAGTAGAGTGATGTGAAGAAGAGTATCGAGGAAGAAATTTATGAGGATAGAAACCAAATTAGTTTAGAGAAAGGTGGTTAGAATTGGATGGTTTAAAATGATAATATTGGAAGGGGAGATAATTTTAACCCTGATGATGTTAAAATAAGATAGGGTAAGTAGACTGGTTGAGCTTCTTGAGGCTAAATTCAAAATCTACTTAGAAGTAAAGGCATCTTCTAGGATTTTTGAGGCAAAACTAGAAGAAATTATAAGATAAAAATTACTTGATGAGGATAATGTTTTTAGAGTCCCTAACTTTTTTCACTTATCCCACCTTATAATAGGTCATGAAGGGGAGGACTCCAATAGAGATAAAATTATGGTTGATGTTGGTATGCTGATTTAAGTATCATATGTAATTCTATAAGTATCAGTGGATAATAGTAATTGGGATGGTAGATCAAAGTATTTATTGGAAAAGTCCCTATTTTTTAAATTTGTGGGAGTATGGCCAAGTAGGGGACACTTTAAATAGTTGGATGGGACTGAATTGGTCTTTTCCCTAGACCTAAGATAAGGATGTCGGAGAAGGGTTTATTTCAATTTTACTTCCAATCATCTGAAGATAGAGAGATGATTTTTAAAGGTGGTCCTTAATTCTTTAAGAACATAGGTTTATATATAATACGTTGGTATCCTAATTTTGATCCTTTAATATAATGGTTTTATATTGATCCTATATGGGTAAGATTATATAGATTACCCATAAAATACTAGAGTGAAGATATTTTAAAGAGGTATGTAGATAAATTAGGCTAGTTTGTGTGCCTAATAGAGGAGATATAAAGGGGAGAAGTGGGATCATATGCTAGGATATGTGTTAGAATTGATATAAGTAAGTATGTGCCAAAATATATCAAACTAGTTTCTAAAATTAAGGTTTAGTTTTAGGAGTTAGATTTTCAATACATACCCTTTAGATGCTTCATGTGTAGGCAAATCAAGCACACTAGAATCAATTACCCAAACACTTTAATGTATTTTAAATATAATGATAATGGTTTAATAAATAAGGGTAATGAATAATTTTTAAAAAAAGGATATTTTAATTGGGTTATCAAATAAGTAATAATGTGTGAAGAGTGTAAGCAACTACAGAGGAGAGGAAAAAGTGGTTTCAGTGGAGACATCATTCCCAATTATTTGAACTAGGTAAGTATGTGTTGGAATCTAATCCCATGTATATTATTGTTTTAAAATAAGTTAAATATTTAGGATTGGAAAATAGGCAAAGGCTTCTCCAAAGTTTGTAGCTAGAGAGGCTACTTAGGAACCTACCATAGAAGAATTTGAAAATATTATTAAATCTAAAGTTGGTTATGGGGATTAGAAATAAAACTACCATCCAAATAAAGGCAAGGATATCAAATTAAATTTTAATGTCTTATTGGATGGCTTGGTAATTCATCCCCATGGGGAATAATTGTGGGAAGATAATATGAAGGAAAGTGGACCTCAAGGAAAAAGTCATCTTTCTTTCATGGACCTTAATTCAAAGGTAGAGAAAACTCAATTCATATTAGGATCTTATAAGTGTCTCTAGAGTATGTATGTAGTAAGATGTTATACTTCATTTGGCCTACCAAAAGGAAAAGGAATAAAAAATACTAGTGAAAAGATTTAGTTTGAGACATAAGCTGACTTAGAGTAAGGGAGTCAAAAGATGCTCACTAAAATACAACTAGGTGGTAGAGGTATCTCTACCACCAAATAATTATGATAATATTAATTTATAATGTAAGATGTATACATACATTAGACAAGTGTCACTTAGTAAAGTGACTAGTGGAAATTTGGAAACCAAATATCCTAGTACTATAATAAATTAATATTGGGAAACAATTATGTGTTTTAGATATTAATAAATGCTAGGTGGGGGATAAAGGTCTTTTATCTATGTTGTAATATTTTTAGGAGGCTTAGAAATCCAATGGAAATCAAAGGTATGAAATTATAACCTTATTTGGTTAGACTCTTAGATGATAAATGCAAACATTAATGAGCTAGGATATATTAATATTTTTCTTATTATCCAATATCTATGAACCTATGATTGTGTATGAGAAAAATGATTTATGGAAAAAGTAAAGTAATTTGAATGAGGGAGATAATACAGTGAACTAGATTCTAAGAGGATATTTCAATGCTACTAATAGACTATCTAGAAAAAGAGTTAGAATTATAAAACTAACTCAATCTATGACATACATTAATAATTTCTACCAAAAAGTAAGATTACTATATTTGGAGCCATATGGTCCAAGCTCTAATTATAATAATAGTATATAAGGAGCTCAACTAATTTTTAAAAAATTGGATAGGTATTTACTCAATTCAAAAATGATTAATAAGTGTAATTTTATGGTGGAAGTAGTACATTTTATTGCTTTGGATCATTAGCCAATCCTTCTTATCAAAGTTTTTGATGTGAACCCTAGAGGGATCCTCTTCAAGTTTGATTTTATGTGGGTACATGACCCAAACATTGAATACATAGTTAAGAAATATTAGGTGAAGAAGGTGCTTGGATCAAAGTGATACATCCTTAGTGAAAAACTAAAAACTATCAAAAGAGAAACCATCAAATAAAATAAGCAAAAAATTGTTAATATTTTTTATAGAAAAGTAGCGGTGGAAGAAGAGCTTGGGGTGTTACAAAATACTATGAAATAAGGTGAGTGATCAGAGGATATTTCTTCTCTAGAGTAAAGTCTAATGATGGATAAATAAATATATTTTCCCTCAAAGAGACCTTCTAGTGATCGAAGTCCATATCTATTTGGCTTAAAGAAGGAGATCAAAATACTAAATTATTCCATATTTCTATTAAAAACTAGAGAATTAGGAATTTGATTAAAAAAATTGAAGCCTCAGATAGGAGGGTAATGGAAGAACCTAAACATACCAAAAAGGAAGTTATGACCTTTTATAAAAACCTATTAAGTGAGGAAGAGATATTAAGATATTCAAATAAGAATAAGATCCTCTATAATGTCCCTAAGATGATCACATATAATATGAACTTCAAAATTATGGCTCTAGTTTCTTTTGAATAAGTTAGAAAATCACTTTTTAGATTAGGGGCTACTAAATACCTAGGGCCAGATGGTTTCTAGGTAGTATTTTTTAAGAGATTTTGGGAGGTGACCAAGAAGGATTTGTGGGAAGTTGTTAAGGACTGTAGAAAAAGGAAAAACATTTTTAAGGAATGGAACAATACCTTTTTATCAATACTTCTAAAGGAAGAGGAAAACCTATACTTTAATTCTTTTAGACCAATCTCTGTTTGTAATTTAGTGTATAAAGTGGTTTCAAAGGTGATGGTTTTGAGATTAAAATATTGACTTGAGATTATAATCTTTGAATAACAAGGCATATTTGTAGTAGGCATATATATTCTTGATGGCATAATTATATCACATAAAGATCTTCACTAACTTCAACACCCAAAAATACATTGCATGTGTATAAAACTCGACATGATCAAATATTATGATAAAATAAATTTTTTTTTGGGATAAAACATAGGATACCTCTAGTTTTAGTGAGGATTGGAAATAGTGATAAATAGTTGCATCTCAACAACAAAATTATTAGTGTTTTTAAATGGTTATGTAGTTGTATTATTCAATCCTTCTAGGGGGATTAGGCAAGGAGACCCTATCTCCCCATACCTTTTTTCCTATTGTGGTAGAGGTGATTGGGAGATCTTTGGCAAAGGCTAGACATGATGGAAGGCTGAAAGAGATGATTCTTAGTGCTACTTTGGATAACATTACTCACCTCTATTTTGTGGATGATACCTTCATACTAAATAAACCTTTCTATTCAGAATCCTAAGAACTAAAAAAATTCTTAGATATTTATGAAGTGGTGGTGGGTGAAAAGGTAAGTAATAATAAATCTAAGATTTTATTCACAATGTATGAAAGGGAATAAAGGAAAAGATTACAAGGATCCTAGAATTTGAGGAAATATTAATTCTAAGATCTTATCATAGAATGACCCTATTTATAGGAAGAAATAGTGTATATTTATGGCATCCTATGATAAACTACATCTAGAAGAAAATGGAGGGTTGGAAATGGAAATGTCTATCTATAGTTGGTATAATTTAGTTAATTCAATATTCTCTACAAGTGATGCCAATTTATCTAATGTCAATGTTTAAAATTCCAAAAAATATCAGAGAAGGTATCAATAATTACAAACATATTTCCTTTGGATTAGATTTTAAGTTAATAAAAAAATTTATTTAATTTTGTGGGATAAAATTTGCACTTCTAAAGTGTAGGGTGGTCTAGGGTTAATAAGGTTAGATATAATGAATAAATCATAGGGTGAAAAATTGTTATGGAGAATATATGAATGTGTAAACAAGATGCAAATATGATTCTTATAGCCTAAATACTTATATTTACAATAATTTTTAACATTGTTCTCTATGGAAGAACTCTCTCATGGCTTGTCCATTTAAAACTTCATGAAATCCTATCAGATTTTTGTTCTCCCTAGTATTAGATGAAAACTTGGTGATGGACATAGTATCTAATTTTAGAGGGATGTTTGGATCTACTTAGAGGCTCTGGTGGGTAGTGAGAGGATTGATCATCTAGATCCTTTTGTGGAAAATCAATGGGGATAAAGGATAGAAAACTATATATAAAAGTGGGTGAAGTAATAAGATGGATAAATCTTTAGTGGATAGAATATGTCCAACAACAAGCAACAAAATAATTAGAAATAAAATTAGAGAAATTCTTGGTTCAAATTAAGGAATGTGAGGATAGTCTAATTTAGGAAGGGTGTCCCAAAATGAATGTATCTATAGAAGCATCCTATGAGGTAATTATTAAAATACAATGTGTGGTTAAAAGTAACTTCCCCTCAAAGGTAGTGTGGGTCTATAAAGGCCTCCTAAACATAAATTTGTTTCTATGGTAGGATTCTCTAATCAAGATTTTAACTTTTAATAATATAAAAAGAAAAGGTTTTTGAGATCCCATCTATATGTCGCTTATGTTGTGCTAAGGATTAATCTAATGACCACCTACTTATGCATTGTCCCTTTGCTAGTAGAATTTGGATTTGGTTTTAGGAGAGCTTTAATTTTCAATTTTATTTTTTGATTTCCCTCAAACTAATTCTAAACTAGTGGAAGAAGTTCTACTCCCCCTATTTATCTTTGATCTAGGAAGAAACTCAAGTAGTAATAAGTTGGAATTTATGGATTTAAAGAAACATTTTTTTATAAGATATCTCTCACTCAGAGGTACGGGTATGGTAAAGAGTTGAAAAATCTATAATTGAGATAAAATTAGTGTTGGGAGTAAAAGCTATATCTAAAGATTGAAGGGAAGAAGAGTGGATTCAAAATTGGTTTAAGAGGATTGATAATGGGCTTGAGAAAATTAATGAGAAGAATGATAAGTCATAGTGTTAGATGCCACCCAAAGAGGGTAAAATAAAATTGAATTTTGATGGGGCCTCTAGAGGTAACCTTAGTCTAGTAGGGGAAGGTAGGGTGTTCTGAGATAGTGAAGGGAAACCTTTGTTAATATAATACAAATCATTGGGAGTGGAATCTAATAATGTGGTTGAATCTAGAGTATCTCTTTGAGGATTTAAAATCATATAAAAGTATGAACAAAAGGAACTTAGTGTTGAATGAGACTCAAAATTGATTATTAATGCTATCAATTCAGGGGGAGTAAATGCTTGGAAAATTAGGAATATCCTTGAAGAAATCTAGATGGCAAAGAAGAAGTGTGGATATGTTGAGTTTAGGAATATAAAACCTAAATGAAATATGATAGTAGATTGGGTGGCTAATGAAGTAGTGTTACTTAAAGAAAAGGAGAGGTCAGATATAATCAATAGATAGATATTTTCCTAATTTAGGTTTTGATTTTACTAAATAAATATTTTAAAAACTTTCTAAAATAAAAGGAGGAAAATGAGTAAGGTGGTGAAGGAGAATTCAAGTGTTAGGAGTAAGATAACTTGAGAGTCCTAAAGCACTATAGTGTAGATTCATCCTTGGCTAGAGATTAATTCATAGACCATTCCCTTTGGTCCTATAAATATCTCAAATGTCTTAGTGGTTTAAATCAAATGATTAAAAGAGGTAGGGGATATCAATAAAGGATCCTAATGTGATGATTCCATCAAGATGAAGCAATCATGAGGAAGAGTGAGAGGAAGTTTAACACATGTGTAATAAGTGAATAGTATGCATTGAAATCTCAAAGATATCATTTCAAGAATATATGATGGTATGAGTGTGAACATAACTTTATAACTATAGTTTAGTGGTGAAGGTAGAGTAGGTGCCTTGAATTATTTAAAGGTGTGAGTATCAAGCTCGGATAAAGGAAAAAGGGTGAAATAAGAGGAGGGATTTAGAATTATGAAATAATCAGGGGAGAGGGTGGTACCCTTGATTAGATGGCAAGGGAATTGATAGTTTTATCTTAGGAGTCATAATAACACACAAATGTTGATTATATCCTTATTAGTGAACATAATAAAAATCCATGCCTAATAATACAATGAAACTAAAAAATATTTCCTAATAAATAGGGGGAGCATAACATAATGGACAAGATCACAAAATAGAGAAAAAAATGCACAATAATTTGACCTCCCTTATCAAAATTGATCTGCACTTGTTGGCATAGTATATGTTCATGCTTAGTATATTGAATTAGAGACTTATATCAATGTTTCTCCATGTTGGTAGCACTTTTCCAATGACTACTTGTGTATTTTCTAGGATTAGCTTGGATTGGTGTGAAACTTGGTATCAAATGGGCATTATAACATTACTTTTATGGCTTCTTGAAGGCATTCCTTCATAATAACCTTAAACATAAAATATTATTTGGGAGTGAGGGAAATTTTAATTATAGGTCTCAGAACTAAATCTAACCCTATATAGGCTAGGTTTAATTATAACTTTGGTTGAGTCTAAAATAATAGGTTAAGTGAGGTTAATCCTCAATTCGGTCAAAGCATTCATTAAGTTTTGAAAAATCATTTTTAGATATTTATGAGCCACAAAAACTCACTTTAGATATTTTTGAGATTGTGACTCACCTTTTTAAAATATTAAGAATTAATAAATTGCATTATTATCTCCTTTGACCATTCATATTTGGCTAAAGATTCCTTTTTTGATAAATTAAATTCACTAATTCAACTTGGAATTATTACTAGTCAAGTTAATTGAGATTTATTTTTTTAATTAATCTTGCTTAGTTTTTTTGGCTTTTGGATATTATTTTAAATATTTTTAATTAATAGATCAGTAAGACAAGAACACCAAATTACTATGCTGTAATTTGACTAGTGTTGAAACCAAACTAGGTTATTGGTGCATACAAGGTAATACCACCATAAGCAAGCCTTGTCACATTTATGGGTAGCTATATCCCTTATAGAGAAAAATTTAGGTAATATAAGTGATTTATAGGCTTATATTATATCATTTGCTATAAATTAAACTAAATCTTGGTTTAGGCATGAAAGTATCCAAAATTAAGTGTTTATAATAATTTCCAATTTATTCAATAACATTGACAAGGAAATAGAAAACCCTTTCATGAGGATCTGGTTGAGCAAAGATGTGGGAAGCATAAGATGGTATGGAGGATGTTAGAGGACAAGACATATCAAATATAATGAAGGTTTTTATGCTCAACCTCAAGAATACTCTTAGTATAAGGAATTATTTTTATGCTACCCATGCCATCAACGTTGAAATTTTTTTATCAAATGCAATGGGTTCTTTTTATTTGCATAAGGAGCACCTGGACATCGATACCATCATGCATTCAATAAGGATAGAATTATTTGAGCATTGTCATGTGATCATGGATGACTTGATGAAACTTTAGATTAAATTGGCCTTCATGGTAGATAGATTAGGGATCAACCTATTGAATGAGTACATCTTTGTTCCTCCAAGATGTTGTGACATTGAGGATGAAGAACTAGGGGGAACAAAACAAAGAATTGGGATGAGGGACTGGCTTGAAAGTAGGGGAGAATCCCTTGGTAGATAAAGTGACATTAGATGATGTCGAGGTGATCTTTATTTATTGATATGGATTGTAGGTTTCAAGTCTATTAGTAAGAGAGGTCTAATATGGATAGTAAGAGGGGTTTATTTTTTGGTATGATAAGTTATTCTCCCTACGAAGCATTGTAAAAACTTTATTGTATGTTGATATAAGTTTCATTTTTTTTGGATTCCTAGTTATTTATGTGTATTTTTATCACCATCTAATGGATAATATCTCACTATTTGCCTGGAGAGGCCTGAATTACTCTGTGCCAATGGGGTAGTACCCTGGGTTATTCTTCATTTTCACTATTTTACTCTAGGGATGTACCCTAGTTACCGTAGAAAATAAATAAACAAATTTGATTTGATTTAATTAATAAATTAAAATTATTTAAATAATTTTCATAATTAATTAAAATTATTTAATTAATCATTTAAATATTTTATTAACTAATTGATTAACTATTTAATTAATTAATCAATTAACTTTACTAACTATTTAGTTAATTGATTAATTTAATTATAGTAATTTAAATAATTAATTAAATAATTTTTATTAATTATTTAAATTAATTAATCAAAAATTTTAATTGATTAATATATTTAGTTATTTAATTGATTTTTATATTAAATTGGTTAATCAATTAATTATTTTATAGTTTCATTAATTACTATAATTAATTAATCAATCAACTAATTTAATATAGAAATCAATTAATAAATAATTTCATTTAAATTATTTAAATAGTTTTTATAATTAATTAATTAACTATTTTAGAGTTTTATTAACTAATTAATTAATTAACTAAATAACTCATTAATCAATGAACTAAATAACTTATTAATTAGGTAATTTATTGATTAATCAATTAATAAACTAATTAATTAATTAACTTATTTTAATTATTTATTAAAACTAGTTAATTAATTTTAATTAATATAAATGAAATAAACCAATTATGTTAATAATTTAACTAATACTAGATTTATTTTTATTTATTTATATTATCACTTGTTTAAAAATATAATAATCATGAAATTATTTATTATTATTATTATTATTATTATTATTATTATTATTATTTTGATTAAGAGTAAACCCACTATGATCTAATGTGGAAACTAGCCCAGGAGACATCAAGAGGCATGGGTCTCCAATAGAAAGGACCAAAAGAACCAACTAGGGTCAAAGAGACAACAGACCAAATGAGGAACCAATTAGATAAATAAAAATAAAGAGAACTTAAAAACCATCAAGAAACCAAAAAATAAAACTAGTTGGGATGAGCATACCATGAAAATGAAATAAGTGGCCAAGGCCATGAGGAAACCCATCAAGGAGCCTTAGGGGAACCCTTTATAGATTTCCCATAGGTCCTGGAACTTGATCCTTCATTACTAGTATATTTTTAACCCCATACAGAAGGAGTGGGAATTCCTTTAGGGTTCCCTAGAGGAGTGTTTTTAATCCCTTTTGGCCACTTAGAGGCACTAGTGTTTAGGAGTTCCCCAGTGTCACCTAACCACTTGACTACTAGAGTATAATTATTAAGAATAGAACTAACTCTATATATTGAACCCATCTTGGGGAGTATGGCCCATATAATCTATTTAATCTCACTCCTTAGAGTCTTGAGTTATAATATCTTGGTCTTAAGACTGAGATCTAAGGAGCTTAGCCTAGACTGTGGAGCACCAACCTCAAATATAGAAGAAATACTAGGACTAGAAATCTCCAAGGATATTGAAGATGAAGTTACCCATGTTTTTCCCTTCCTTGGGGCCTCAACAATGTCTTTGAGAAGTTTCTTCAATTCCTCAAGGAATATAATCAATTTCTTTCTAGTTTTAACTTTCTTCTCCCTTTTATTACTCATGGGTTCAACATCTACTCACTCAATCCCATCTCTTCTCTTCCCTTTTTTATATACCAAGTGGGAACCACCAATTAAACACACCTTTTTATCCCTCATAGGTGAGGCTCCTTTAAACAATAGTAGAATTAGAGATTGATGGTTGATTTAACCTTTTAGGGTTTTCCCTATGTAAATCTTAAGTTATATTAAATCACTGAGTTGTCTAAATCAGTGAAATAAGATTCAATAAATAACCACTAATTTGTTATAGATTTTGAATTACTTTTAATTTTGAAAATTATTAAATAATATGTGAAAATAGAAACTTATCTAAAAATGTCTATGGCAAAAGATCTGGGTTTTGAAAATTAGGTTATGGATAGGTTTGAGTGTCATCAACAAGGTCCCTAAGTTTGGTTCTTCTCTAAATAGTAACACCCAACCTAAAAAATAACACCATACTACTCTAGTGTCCTAAAAATGGTGTTAGTTTCCTTTTTACAAGACTATTCCTATTTTCATGTAGCATCATGTGTTTGTTTTTGGGTTTTGTTCTTACATGCATGAAATCTATAAATTTGTATTGTGCATGGATAATTTGATTTAGTGTGTAAACCCTAATCCTCATTTCAAGTATGGCATTAGATAAAAATCTGTGTTCATTAGTAAGATAGGTTAGACATCCTCAATACCCCATTGTGAAGAGAGTTGCCTACATACCAATAATTTGAGGGATTAAGCCTAATGTAGTTCTCCCACCTAGTGCTTGGTACAAGTTCAAGTGAATGTTAGAATGAGAGTGGTCTTCAATTCCTTGAGTGTGCTTGAGATTGGAAATATTTAAAAAATGGGCTTAGTATAGTTGTAGATCATAGTATGCAAAAGTAGGGAAGAATAGGGATCAATTACCTTGAATTTTCTTAACTTGTTTTTTATTTGAAAAGATTTTTACATCTATTTTCTATCTAGTGGATAGAGGTCTAATAGTATTTTATTGATAATTATCTGTAGCCCGTGTAGATAATAAAATGAAATTAAGATGACCGTAGAAGAGGCGCACATTTGAAAATATATCTATTCAAGAGATTTAGGGAAAAGGATACCAATACCAAGTTGGGGACACTAGTGTCATGTGGCTCTAGTGTCCTTATTGTGGTGTTAGTGTCCATCTGGTAGACTACTGAGTAAAATGGGTTGGGATCTAAGAATGTTATTTTGGGACTATGTTTGAGCTAACATAATATGTATGTGGTCTACATAATGGCTATAAAAGTGTGATATAGTATATAGGATAGGCCTAAGGATAAGTTAGAAATATGTTATCTCAATTAACACTCTTAACATCCAAATACCACTTTGAGGTGATTACATTTACCACCCCCCCCCATTATGATAGAAATGAAACAAAGAAAAATGACTAGTATAAAGGAAAATGAAGCATACCTAGACTTACTTAGGAAGTGAAGCCCATGTAGTTGAGTCTGAATATGTAAGACTGGGTCTGCGTATGTGAAACATGATGTAAATTAGTGAGATATAATGAAACATGAAAAAATTAGTCCTTACTTAATATATTACCAAAGTAAAAGACTATGTTGAATAAAGTAAATGAGTAAACATGAGTAAAGAGATAGAAAAGAGGAAATAAATGAATACACCTCATTGGGTATGCAAACCAATACATGAACCCAGTGATAAAATATGTGTGTGATTGTATAAAGTCATAAAATTATTAAATATCTTGGACTAATTTTATATCTTTCTCAATCCTCATATGTGGGTAGCTCAAGAACTCAATCTATTTTTACTACATCATTGCCCCGCCTGCTCAATTGATCATGATCTATGAATAACTTGTATAAGATTATAAGTGTGTCTAATCCTCTCATGTCAGTGTCTCAAAAAATCAATTAGGCTATTAATCCATCATTTCCCAACCATGTGAAGTAGATGAATCTAAAACTAAATTGTACAAAGTGATGAAAATATTTAACTAGGTATATCTAACTGTGTATGTTATTTCATGGCCACTCTGGTACATTAGGTAACTTTTGGCCACTTAGGAATGCCAACCACTAAAGATGGAGTAAATAATGAAATTTGTGACAACCTATAATATGATAAAAATATATATAATATAGATAATAAGATGGATATTTCCATTTCATCTGATCAACCTATGTGTAACTGATCATATGGAAACTATGTGCCACACACATGCTCCCAATCTAATATCTAAGTATATTAATTCTAGAATGAGTATGTAATAATTATATCTATGTATTTAAACTGAATGTGGGAGTGATCGTGTCACACATGAAACCCTGAATCTGAGCAACTAGTATTAATATGAGCTAAAATGAGTGTATCTAAGAAAAATCTAAAAATAATTATCAAACTTGTGGCTATACCTATGCAAATATATATTGTACTTGGTGTATTATTATAGATAATATAGACTAACCTAAAGTTTGGGCTACTAGACAATAGTGCCATGTAGTGTAAATTAGTGTCCTATGGCACTAGTGTCCCAATCTAGATGCTAATGTCTATCTGGTCTAAAATATGGGTGACTAAACTACTTTTTGAGTCCCTATGTTTGACCAGTGTCTAATTTTTAAAATTAAGTCTATGTGTTGAAAATGTTCTATGAATAGCAATGTAGGAGCCTTATTTTTGTGATAAAACCCTGTGAATTCCCCTTGTTTTGAAGGTAGTTGTGGAACTTGTATAAGAATTATCCTAAAAATAAAATAGCTCTAAAAAATGTGTTAGCTAGAGCATTTATGATAATTAGGCGATATTCCAATATAATGTGCAAACATAACATTATACTGTAAAATAATCTAAGCATAAGTATGTAATTTAATATGTATGTTATAATCTATCATTTCATAAGGGTGTCAAGATAATGTAATCAATGTGTATAAAATTAAATATGAGTAACTACCTAAGGGGATGGGCATGATGTCCATCATGACACCCAAGTAGGAAGGGTGGATGCATGATGTCTTTCATGGCATCAAAAAATGGTGTGTGTAACAAGAAAATACAAGTGTCATGGTGAATACACATATAAGAAAGCATACACACAGAACATATGTCACTAAATTTTAGAATAGAATACATACAAGGACATGTTCAAATGTCTACATATGCAAGCAACAAGAATTTGGATTATATTCACATAGAAGGACATGTTAAAATGTCTACATATAAAATTGGGAAAGCACACATAAGGGACATGCACACATGTTCAAGACATACATACATAAAAGTGATGAAGAGACAAAGAATAATGGAATATTCAAATGCCCTTGAAATGGAATAAGAATACAAAACACAATAAATTATAAACTAGGAAACATATAAATGAAAGCATATAAACTATGTAGTAAAAATCTATGTAAATGCTAGGATGTACTTAGGTTGAGTCTAAACTAGTGATAGTAGGCAAAAAATTTGAGAAATAGGTAGCAATTATCAATATCAATATATATCAATGTGTAAACTATAATGTGTAGAATGTAATGATATAACCTGGTAATAATAATTGTGTATGAGATTCCCCTAGGTGGGTGGATGTATCAAATGCATAAACCTAGATCAGTGTAAATGCCCTCAGTGGGTAGATGATAAAAAGTTTGAATCAATGTAGTGGACTATATTCCTATATGTAATCTATAATCACTCAAAAATAATAATTGAATCATATATGTATGATAAAATTGACTATACTAAGATAGTTAGCATATGTAATATCTAGAAAGTGTACGAAATGTAAACATAGTAATGCATACAATCTGTAAATTTAGTATTTTATGAGTACTATTTGAATGTTTTTTTGTTTTGGCATGTTATATTTTTTTTGTATTTTATATATATTATATATGTCCAAGTAATTTAAATTAAACTATGTACAAGGATAAAGAGAAAAAAATGAAGTATGTATAAGAAGTAAGAACCATACTAACCAATGAGTCTAATGGGAGACTCACTATCACCATGACCTGTGTCAAATAAGGAAATTATGATCATTCATCCTAGGTGAAAAGGTAACTATGATCCCATAATCTATTATTTAGAGTAATTTGTGTTTGAATTTGCCTATGTAGTGATGCAATGAATCTGTGGCACTGACTGTGATTCCTTGTGAACTATATGGATCTTAGGAACCCATTTGGAAGAATAAGAAATTGTAGGTGATGTAGGTGCCCTATGTTAAGAACACCTATAACCTAATAGTACTGATCTTATCATAAAATTGGTATAGGAAGGTCCTCTAGAATCTATGACATATCTTTGACATAGTGGTCTCTCTAATAATGGTCTTTGTGGGAGAGTATGTGTGCATGTTGATACCTTAAGAGTAGACCTAGTTTAAACTAATGGATGTAATAAAATATGTGATGTATTCATAGGAGATAAAATCTTAGATGTAACTAATAATAGTGAAATATGTGGTAATGGTGCTATAATTATAACTAGTGTTTGTGATAAAACTATGGCTGGAAACTATGTTCTAACTACTTGCGGGATGGGTAGAGGATACTCATATGGGATGCCCTCAGATTTAACCACCTAATTTTCATGTATATAATTAAGTAATAGGTGTATTATATATGGGATATATTAAATATATTTTAACCATGGCCTACCCAATATTATATCAAATATACCCACACTAGGTAGTATTAGGAATTGAGTGGCTATGTGTATTTGTCCAACCTATAATAGAAGCATAATCTCCTTGATGCAGATCTAAACATGCCTATTGAAAACACTAATTATTTTATCTATGGGTAATATATCCCAATATATGTAACCTAAATTCTTTAAGAGTGTCATAATGTACATGTTTATGTTTGACCCATTATCAACAATAACACTCTAGATAGGATGGTGGTCTATGTATGCTCATATGAAGAGTGCATGTAGATCAGTGTTATCATCTACAATATGTTGATATAAGAATATGATAAGTGGTATATATGTAATTTTAGTATGGTAAATTCCAATAATGTTATGTAATAGATGTGCCTCCTTTGTAACTATGTGATATGAAGCTGGTGGTGGATGCACTTGATATGTATAGTGAACACCTGATGTGCCCCTACCTCATTCACTGTATGCTTTTGGAATGGATCTAAAAATATCTTAAGTGAATTATCTTCTATTTTATGTTGTCTTAGTGCCTTTATGGGCATTCCCACATTAATGATATTATCCTCAATGCGGTCTTGTATCTTGTGCTTTAAGCTAATGCATCTATTTATTATGTATCTTGGTGCCCTATGATACTCATAAAATGCATTTTAATCATATTTATTTGGAAGATGCCATGTCATATCATCCTATTTAATTAGAGAGAGATATTACATTGCATTACAAGATTTATTTTAGACCCAATTATGGTGACTATGGAAGATTAGTGAAGACTATGTGTGCAAGAATGGATAAAACTAATTTGGGAGATGTCTCAAAAGTTGCATTGACTTTGGCTTTTTGAATAATTTTATTCTATATGGCCCTCATCTTGTATTTAGTTTTTTTTTAACTCTTAATATTTTATTTTGATCCATTTGTGTACTTGATTTTTCTCATTAATAAGAATTTAACCTCTCTTTCTTTGACTGTGTGGCATAAATTGATAAATATAAGAAACTTCTTACTAATATTTTATTGTGTTTCAAGACATAATTTGTGATAGGCTCATTCAACTTTTTCTTTAACTAGGCTACTTATTCATATGATATCTTATCACTAATGTTGATAGAGAAATTTGATAGAAACATGTTGGGTAAAGGGTTTAATGTTGTGATAGATTTATTTGGTAAATAATATAACCATTTTAGGGCATAATACTTGAGACTACATAGAAATGGATTCATAAGAAGATAATTTTTGGACACATAGTCCATGCATGCTATATTAAAAGCTTTGAGATGATGCTCTAGTTCACCCTTATCATCATATAATGTAAGATTGGGTGCCACAAAACTAGATGGAAATGGATTTTACACTATTCTATGTGCCAAATGTGTCTATAATAAAATGTTATAATCCAAGTAATTTGATGGCCTAGTGGCTCCCTTCTCTGGATGTAACACATTAAATTACGAAGTATGAATCTCATGCATAAGGGATTGTACATCTAGAGTGGAGGAACTAGCCATGAGAGGTGTGGTTATCACTAATGGTTATTGAATTATAATCTTAGGTTATGTTAGTTAAGTTAGTTTAATTGACCCCAATGGAGGTGTAACAACATTATTAATTAAAGGAGTTGATGATTGACCATTGTTTGATTTGTTCTTGATTTCCAATATATCTTGTAGGATTTGTGCATTATCAAGGAGCTATTCTTAAATTTTATCTTTGAATCTCTATAATACCTCATAATTATTCATGATTATGTTATGATTAGTAAGTGGAGGGAGAGTATATTTATTCTTAATGTGTATATTATCTTGCTCTTAGTTGTATTGTTCATCTTTAGATGCATTATCATTGAAATCTACATAATCAGGGTGTGAAGGATGAATATCTAGAATCATGATAGGTTCCTTATCCATGTTATAATCTCAAATAAAAATAATTTTAATATTCTCTATATGATTACCACCTAGTCTAGCACTTATTTTTAATAGAAGGGAGATAGTTTTTTATATGGCATATAGTAAACAAATTGGAATAGATCTGCTAAAATAGAATACATGAATTTTGAAAAACTAAAATTAGCTAACAAAAATAGGAAAATGGGTTATAAAACCTAATATCATATAGGGTTAGGGTTGTTTGAATCTAGGGTTTTTTATGAGAATTAAAATTATATGTAAATAAATTAAAACCCTAATATGAAATTGATTTAATTAACTAGGTTGTCTAAAATATTAAAATATTAAAAGTATGCAGACCTAATTTAGTGCATAAAAAATTAATGAATGCAAACTAGGGTTTTGAAGTAATATTATAAGTAATTTGAGTTTAGCAAATGATTTAACCTTTTAGGGTTTTGCCTATGTAAATCTTAAATTAGACTAAAAGGCTAAGCTGTCTAAATCAGTGAAATAATAAACAATATATATATATATATATATATATATATATATATTTGTTACATCTTTTGAATTGATTTTAATTTTTAAAAATAGTAAATAATATGTGTAACTAGAGACTTATCTAGAAAATAACTATCATAGAAGATTTGGGTTCTAAAAACTAGGTTACAGACAGTTCTAAGTGTCATCAATAGGGTCCTTGGGTCTGATTCTTCACTTGATAGTAACACCCCACATGAACAATAGTGCCATGATGATTTAGTGTATAAAATTGCACTAGTGGCCTCTTTGTGAGACTATTCCTATTTTTTGGGAGCACTTGCACCTATGTCTCTAGGTTTTATTAATGTGTGCATGACATCTAAAACTCTATATTATGCTTTGAAAATCTCATTTAGTGTAGAAACCCTAGTCCTACTTATAATTATGGCATGAGTTGAAAATGTGTGTTTGTTAGTATGATATGATGGATAACCTCAACACCCTGTTATGATGAGATTTTCCTACATACCAATACTTATACGAGGGATCAAGCTCGATGTAGTTCTCCCACCTAGTGCTTAGTGTAAATATAAGTGAATGATAGAATGAGAGTGGTCTTGAATGCGTTGAGTGTGATTAAGATTATAAATATTTGAAATTTTGGATTAAGTCATCTATATATGGTAGTATACAAAAGTAGAGTTGAATAGGGATCAATTAACTTGATTTTTCTTAGCTTAATTCATTTTTTAACATGCTTTTTTCATCTATTTTCCATTTAGTGGATAGAGGTCTAATAGTCTTGTGTTTATAGTAATGTATTGCTTATGTGGATAATAAAATATAGTAAGGCTAGCCTTAAGACAAGAACATGTTTGTGAAAATATATCTATTTGGGAGATTTAGGGCAAGGGACACTAGCACCACATTGGGGACACTAGTGCTATGTGGATCTAGTGTCCATAATGTGGAACTAGTGTCCAACTTGTAAACTACTTGGCATAATGGGTTGGGTTCTGGGAATGCTATTTTTTTATTGTGTTTGTGCAGAAAAAAGTTGTTTATGGTCTACATAATGGTTGGAAAAGTGTGATAAATATATGGGATAGGCCTGGGGCTAAGATAGGAATAGGTTGTCTCAAGCAACACTCTTATCATCCAAATACCACTTTAGGTGATTATAATGGCCAATAAACACTATATTGTTGTGTTGGAATTCCAATACCGAGTCCACCAATGATCAGAAAAGGAAGAACACAAGTCTAGTCTTATATATTTCCTTGAATTGATTAAGGAGCATGAAGTGGTGTGAAAAAATGAGGTTGAAATTAGAATCCACATTCATATACAACATATTTTATTTATAGACCTCTATCCAAGCCTTTGGGAGGTTAGTATAATTAAAACTATTGCTTACATCTGTAGCTTTGTCCGAATAATTGAATAACTTAGTTACCCACTCATACTTCATGTTTTTATCCTTGTAGTAATTTATGCTATATACCATTAATGCCATGGAATACATAATGGATTCCTTAAAAAAATCCATGAACCTACCCCTCCTAACCATAAACCTCTCTTTCTAAGTGGTTCTGAACTTTCTAATTAGTGTTGCATCATGATCAACAATACGAAGCATTAAAGGAGTAAGGCCTCCTTTCTCCATAGTTCCCCAAACTAATGGGTTATTTTTAATTTCAAAATAAGATTTGTGTTTGATCCTCTTAGAACCCATTTTAAACCTATTCCCCTCCCATGATTCAAAATCATAACCTACATCTCTACCCTTATTGATCATTAAATAGTCCTCATGTGACACCATAGATTCTAAAATAGTAAGAAAAACAAGCTTAAAAATAATCACGGGTGAGCAAGAGTACAATAAAATCTAGGAGCAATAAAAATTAGACTTAAAAGTAAGTGAACATGAATGATATAATTGATCATACAAGTATGTAATCATCATAATTAATAATCAAGGAATGATATCTTTGAGGCTCAAGGTAATCATTAATTGAAAAGGGTCTTTCCAGCTTAGGTGGAAACTCTAGATCCATCTTCCACACAAGTGGACCAAATGGAAATTGAACTACAAGGATGAAAAAATATCATGACAAAAAAGGGAAAATCCAAATAATAAAATTAGGGTATCAATCCAATAAAGATTATATCTATGCCATACTCCCAAACTATAGTACATGCAATAATTTAACTTAGTAAAAATGGTCATAAAAAAAATTTGGTCACCACAAATTTCAAATAGAAGGGAGTCCTATATAGGAAGAAAGTATTGAGGCTATAAGCTAACTCTATAAAGGAATTATCATGGAAATTCTTATTATAAATGTAGGTATCAATAAGGAAAAGAAACACGTTAACACCTAGTCATAGGTTAAGACCATAAAACCTAGAAAATAGCTAGACAAATATGCAAATCAGAAAAGAATAAACCTCTAATAGAAGAAAAATTTAGATAATCAATGATATTTTAGATAATTTCCCTCCATGAGGGTGATTTGAGTCCCCTTGGAAATTTCCTCTTCCATCATCTGCAAACTCTAACTAAGAGTCAATGGTCTTCCTCTTTTCTTCCTTTCATTTATTAGCTCTACCACTCCTTTTCTAGATCTCAATTTCTTATGCTAGAACAATGCCTCCAAGATTGGTGATTGATTTACCCATTAATATATATGCTCTAGATCTTTTCCAATCATCTTTAGATATGGATAACTATGAATTATATCCTTTTGGTGGGAAAGTTTGACCTTTATGAGAACTTTTAACATAATAAATGGATCCTCTTCCTCTTGTTAATAGTGGATACAATCCAAGAATATTGAGTCCTTTGGTATGGGAGGAAAGCAGACAAGTGAGAGATCAGGGGGATCCTTGAGATTTATACATGAACTCTAATGGTTGGAAGAGTTAATATTAGGAAATATAGGGAAATTGAGGATATAATTTCTAGGTGTAACATGATCAGGTTCCAATAAACATGTACCAAAGGCACATTCACCATGATATCATCCATCTCTATCTTTAATTATCTTAGAGTAATAAAAAGGAAGATATCTCACTAAGGGTTGTAAATCCACAAAAAATTATTTTTAAGGGGATCCATTGTGGTCACCACCAATTTTTAGAGAGTTAGTTTCCTTTTCCAAAAAATCAATATCCTTTAAGGGTGACTTTCGGTATGGATATGTCATCCCTAGATGCTCAAAATAGGAAAAAATATTATATGATCTTATATTACCATAAATCAAAGTATCTTGCCTCCATAGATCCACTTTATACCTTAAGAGAATAAATATCATAATAGGCTTAGAAGAAGAGGCCATCACTTTGACATGAGTAACATAACATCTCTTTTTGAACCTAGTAGATGGATCAATTTCCAAATGGTGTCCAATCACCCTCATGATTCCCATAATTTTTTCCTCCTAAAAAAATTACAATGGGAGCTTTGGAAGGGAAATCCATATATGACAATCATGAGAAAATACTTCGTCATGATAAAGACCCAATTTTCATTTCCCTAATGAGATGAGGGACTTGACCATAAGCTTGAGTCCCTCTCAGAGATGTTTGATTAAGTATTTTTAATTAGACAAGGAGATGAGAAACAATCATTATCCATAGTAATGATATACTTTCTTTCTCTATTCATCCAATTTCTACTCACCTAGTTTCTAAAGTGTTTTATGCTAGGATGGAACCCCTTGCATTTAGCCACCAATGAGAGATCCAACTGAGCTTTCACCTTTCCTACCACTGAATCTAGGACTAAGAGGTAAACCCTATCCTCAAATTTTTTAATAAACATATCCATCCTTATATTTTTTATTATTTTTCTCTAAAAATTATATATATATATATATATATATATATTTAAAAATATACCAATGGAGGTCATTTGGGTAATGACTAAAACACTAGTATAAATCCCACAAAAATTAATTTCTAATTAAAATTATTTGTGCAAGCCTTAAAATCAAATTCAAAAATATAATTAATTAAAATGTTATAAATACATAAATTTTACCATTTAGTGCCAAAATTAGTAATATGATTGATTAAGAAAGTTATATTAAATTTACAACTAGAAATGATATTGCACACATTTCTTCATGTCCTCTACCTTCTCTATCTTAGAAGTTTTTAGTGTCAATTCATCTTTTATTTTTATCTTCCATGAGTACATTATATTGTAAAATTTAAAAAATGGAATTTCATTGTCAGTGGGATTAGGTATCCATGTTTTTTTCAAATAATATTTATCTATTTTTTCTTTTGATATATGATGCTTTCTTATATGGTTAAGAACATGCCATTCAACCATGACCGAATTAACCATAAGAACCACACATCTAACCTTTGCCATAAATATTATGAAATTTAACCCTAAAGTGTCAATATGATGTATAAAACACATTTTTCCTTCCTTTAAATCTAATTTGGGATTCAATGATAATATTTTATTTTTACGTACAGGTCCAATATACTATTCAATTTCATGACTAATCTTTTCCTCTTCAAATTTTATAGCTTCTTCCACAAATATAATCTTTTTATTTAATGGGATATTAGAATCTTATTTAGTTTTTAGACATCCTTATAATATTCTTTAAGACCAAACTAAAAGTTAGACCCCGCTCAATGTGATTCTTTGAACATTGAAATGAATTAAAGTGATGAATTAAACACACTAATGCTTAGTTTATTGTGATCTTCATATCACCAAGTAATTTATCCAATGATTTTTTGTTCTCACTCAAATAATATTTATTATTCATAAATATAATCTTATCTTGGCCCTTCTCTTGTTGTGTATATTTTTCAATCGTTATTTTCCTTAAATCCTTGAAAATTATATAATATGGATATCCATGTAGTACATCATGTTTACCATACTTTAATGTCCTCCATAATTTTAGGGTTGTAGATGACTCATAATTATTAATAATGCACTTTAATTTCAAAATTGGGAAGCCATCATCTAGTCTTAATAGGAAATATTGAGATTTTTTAAAACCATATCTCATATTTACCCTTGATATTATATGGTTTTATGAATCCATTTAAATCTACCACCTATTCAATAAGAAATGGTATAAAAATTCTTGTAGTCTCATAAGTTCTATAGATGTCCATCATTTAGGGAAGAGTCCACACATCTCTTCCCTTCAAAGATGTTAAATATTCAAATATGCCATCATATCTACATGAATATGACCTACTATGAAGAATCCAATTCCAATATCTTTGAAAACAAATATTTATGTTATATGTGAGTGGTATTGGATCATAAATTTGTTTATAGTTATTGATTGAAGATAGATATTCATGAACATGATTCAAAAATATAAAAAATACTCAAAATTCAATCATTTGAAAACATTTTTATAAACAATAATTTTTAAAAACATTAGCCCCACATTTCTAGGATCCCTTCTAACCATGGGTAGGCCAAAAAATGGGTTTCCCATGGTCAAACACCTGTCAAACCTTAATGAGGACAAACTATGTCCCCCATGGTATAGAGGGTGCTTAACCATAGGGAGGAATATTTTTACAAATAGCTAATACTAAATATATCATATTATTAAAAAAATAATACAAATTTAATATAAATCACTACTTGTTACATTTTACCTATTTTTGTTTTCCCTTCTATACTTTTCTAATTGAAGTATCAAAATTGGTGGTAGCTTATTTAATTCACCAGAATAAGGAAAATCATTCTAGTACCCTCTACATGGAGGATACATTAAATTATTGATAAAATAATCATAGATAGGGTACCTAGATCTCCCATGAGAGTAATTTATGTCTCAATATTTATTTTAATGTGTAGTCTATAAATAGTTTAAACATTTGTTTAAAGACATTATAGTAAACTTTTATCCACTTGGAATAAATGGAAAGAAATAATGTCTAACCCCCCATATTCTATGTCCATGTGTAATGATTCCTTCAAATGATACATTAATAGACCTATCACTAGTTTATTTTGACTTATTTTCCATTTGAGTGATAACTGTATTCCTTCTATCAACCTTATCGTGAATGATACTTAAAAATTCATTGGGCTTATAAGTGGATAATATCCTATGTGTTTGATATAAAACTCTTGAAATAGAGACATAAACCATGTGGGATTGTATTTCATTATCAAATATCATTCCTTAGTCATCAAATAACCTCTAAAATGCCTTATTATTTTTAAGGTCTAATAGACTGCATATCTTGAATGGTCATTTTTTGTTGTAAATTACACATCTATAAGTTCAAAATTACACATTTAAATAAAAACATGGTTTTTAAAGTGAATTCAATCCATCTAATTGAAGTTATTTAATAATATTTTCAAGCACCCTCATTTAGTTTAATGTGGAATGAATAAGGCACAAATTAACATGTGAACCATATATTGAAAGGCATGCAATGTTGGGAGACATAATTACATGATATTTTATGAAGTTCTATTGAATATATACTACTCACACTATATTTAGATGTGGAATTGGAATCATTTTTGACCATGATGAGAAAACCTTTTTCCATCTTTCCAAATTCTATTTAATTTATAAAAAATATTTTGGTAATACAATCTATTTCAAGCCAAAATTGAAAGCATAAATCTATCACACTAATGATTATTTTGAATTTTTTTCCCATTTTATAATAAAATTCATGATCAAAATACTATATATATGGTGTTACCTTATATTATATTTACAGACATGATAAATTATTTTTGATTTCTTGCTATAGCAGGACTAATAAATATTCTACAATTATCTATACAACATTGGGTAGCAATGTTTTTTATATACTTTATTCGATCTTCCTTATTTTGTCAAAAAATATAAGTCTTTAAACCACCACTTTATTTACATTAAAACTATTATATTTCCTTTTTTTCTATATTTTTGTCCCATATTGAAGGTAACATAAATTCATTAAAGGGTGCTCACTATCCAAAACTTCAAAGACATTCCCATATTCATTTTCTTGTGCAATCATTAATGGAAAACTTAGTGTATTTCCATATTTTATTTTTAGATTTGATTGGACATCGACACAGTGATTTATCACATAAATCAATATTATAATATTGATAAAACCCCTTCAATAAAATGACATAAATACAAAATTTTGTGTTAGTCATTTCAATTGGTTTTAAACATACTAAAGTATCACTCCTGGTAACTTGTATTTTTACTTCTCCCATGATGAATCTTGAACTTTTTACTTAACATTTATGAAATATTTAAACATATTTACCTATTAAAGCATCTCTAAGAATGTAGTAATAATAAGCATCATTGACATAAAAATATTCAACTCTAAAATTACCCTAGTCATTCTTAATTAAATAAACTTTTATGGGGGATACAAGCTTAATATCATATTATTCACATATATATTCTTTACTAGGTAAAGGACGCATTATAATATTTCTAAATTAGACTAAAGTTTTTTGAAAAAAATATATTCATAAAAAAATGTATAGTATTTTTAAGTGATTGGTGAAGAAGCCATAATCCCATGTATTAATAAAATACCTTCATGTGAGACTTTTTAATGTTTTGAATTGATTTTTGGGAAAACTATTTTTGCATAAAATCAGTTCTAAATTCTAATCTTTCAATGGTAAATATTTTCTTATTTGATTGAATTTTATATCAATAAAAATAACTATTATTATCTACAATGAAATCATGAAATGAATTAAAAAAATGTTACTCACATAAATAAAAAATAATTTAAGAATCATATATTGTGATACAACAAAGAGATAACTATTAATACCTTGTTATATGACTCTACCATTATTTTTTATTTATCATGATGTCATCTATATTCAATAAATTTAGTTATTTTATAAATTAATTTTGAATTTGGTTCCAACACTTATATGCTGGCATCTTTATTCTTAGTACACAATAACATAATTAATTATGAAATTTTCAAATATGAAATTTTGTAAAATTAAAAAAATTGCTAAATTCAATTGTAAAAAAATTATTCAAGAGAGATGAAAACAAATATAAATTGAGACTACCTTGGTAAATATATGTAACATTAAATATACCTTCATATTTTCATTTTTTATATTTTTCCTAGAAATACTCATCCACTTCAACACTTATAAATTTTTTAAAGTTGATAACATGAGAAAGTCTCATATCACATTCTTTCCAAACTATAGTAAATGAAATTGAAATTTAAATAGACATGCAACCTAATTTTTAGAATGGATATCAAATCCTTTTAAGACATTCATAACCTCATAAAGCACAATTCTTGTTCATGAACCAAAAATTACCATTCTTACTCCAAATTTGTATATCTTTTACAAGAAGATCTACCATTTATCTAATTAAAAGGCCCATATTTAATCAAACTACCTGAAATCAAATTATAATTTAATTAAATATTAAATAATTGAAAATATAATTTTTAATGTTTATAAAACATTTTGAACACAAACCAATTTTATTTCACAATTATGTTTTTGTGATAATTGTAAGAAAAATATTTTTAAAACTCAATTAGAACAATCTATATTAATTTATAGTATTGTGTGACCAAAAATATTTGACCTCCCCATGGTTGGGATCCCTTTGAACCATGGATAATTGTTTTTCCCCTCCCCATGTTTAAGAGGTTTTCCAACCATAGGTATGTCAAAATATTTTGGCTCCATAATGGAGAGATAAAAATTTTCCCTCCCCATGATTAGGATTCCTCCAAACTATGGTGAGATTAACAATTTCTCATCATGGTTGGAAGCCCTAAAAAACATGGTGAGGACAAAATTTTATTTTTCCTCTCCATGGTTATAATTTCTCCCAACCATTGAGAGTATATAATATGTTATTACAATGGTTGGGAGCCCTCCTAACTATAGATATGTAAAACATTCCCCTCATCATGGTTGGGAGCCTTGCCAACCATTATGAATGAAAACTATTTCATCTCTATGGCTAGGAGGGATCCAAATAATGGAAAGGACAAATATTTATTTGTCATCTCCATGGTTTAAGTGGATCCAAATAAATATTATAAAAATTAAATTCTTTCCATGGTTGGGAGAGATCCCAACCATGGAAAGGATAAAGCAAATTTTGTCATCTCCATGGTTGGTATCCCTCCAAACCATGGAGATGATAAATGTTTCCCTTTCCATGGTTATGAAGGATCTCAAACATGGTGGTGATAAAATTTTATTTTTTGTCTCCATGGTTGGGAGGGATCCAAACCATGGTAAGTGAAAAAAAATTGTCCTTTCCATGGTTTTAGAGGGCTCCTGACCATGGTGAGAAAAAATAATTATCACCATGGTTTGGAGAGATTCCAACCATGGAGAGATCCTAACCATTGTATGGGATATTTTTTCCCTTTCCATTTTTAGGACTCATAACTATGATGAGGGAAAAATTTGTTCTCACCATGGGATCCAATCATAAAGATGAAAATGTTTTCTCTCATCATGATTGGGAGCCTTTTAAACAAATAAGGGAATATTTTTTCATATTCATGGTTGGGAGTGATCCAAACCATAAATAAAACAAACCAAATTTTATCCACTCCATGGTTTTGAGGGCTGCCAACCACTATGATAATGTTTTTATTCTCACCATCATTAGGAGGGTTCCAAACCATGGAGATGGAAAAATATACCCTCACCATGGTTGGGAGTCCTTCACATCATGGAAAGGGAAAATATTTTCCTATCCATATTTGGGAGGGATCCTAACTATGGAGAGGATAAAATTTTACCTCTCCATTGTTCAAATGGATCCCAAGAATGGCAAGGAAAATTTTACCCTCTCCATGGCTAGGAGTTCTTCTAACCATAGTGATAAAAAAATAAATCTAACCATGGTTTGGGTCCTACCCAAACATGGAGAGTAAAAATCTGGGTTTATCCTCTCCATAATTAGAAGGGATACCAACCATGAAAAGAAAAAATTTCCCCTCTCCATGGTTGAGAGGAATCTCAACCTTTCTGAGAAAATTTTCCATCTCCATGGTTCAAAGGACTCCCAACCATGGCGAATAATTTTTTTTTTTTATCTCTTCATGGTTATGAGGGCTCCTAATAATAGAGATTGAAATTTTTTCCCTTACCTTGTTTAGGAGCCTTAATAACCATGGTGATGACACAAATTAGTATATTCATGGTTGGGATCCCTCCAAACCATGAATAGGGAAAATATTTCCCTCACCTTAGTTGGGAAGGCTCTAAACAATAGTGAGGGAAACACATCCCTCTCCATGGTTAGGATCCCTCATAGTGGTGATTAGGGAAAAGTTCTACCTATCCAAAGTTGGGATCTCTCTTAACCATAGAGAGATAAAAGTTTTGCAGGTGAAATTTTCCATATCCATGGTTGGGATCCCTCCCAACCATGGAGAGGGAAATAATTTACATCATCATGGTTTGGATACCTCTAAACCATGGAGAGGGAATATATTTTTCTCTCCATGGTTATGAGGTATCCCTACCATGAAGAGGGAAATTTTTACTCATGTCATGGTTTAATATTGCCTCTCTATGGTAGGGAGCCCTCCCAACCATGGTAAATGAAATATAATCTCTCTTCATGGTTGGGAGGCCTCCCAACCATGGTGATTGAAATTATTTCCCTCTCCATGGTTGGGAGGTATCCCTACACAGAGGGAAAAATTTTCCCTTACCATGGTTGGGAGACCTCCCAACCATGGAGAGGGAAAAATTTTCCCTCACCATTGTTGGGAGCCATCTGAATCATGGTGAAGGAAAATTTTTCCCTCTCCATTATTTATAGCACTCCAAACCATTGAGAGGGAAATTATTAGCCTCTCTTTTTATTAGGTTGTCATGTGGTACAATATAATTCTATCATGTGACAATTGAAAAATTGTATGAGATAAAGTTTGATAAGGGTCAGTATGTCCTCTTAATTCAAATAAATAATTTAAAATGATGTCATATCAATTCTAAAAATGTCAAAAGGTTGTATAAAATAGAGTATGAAAAGGTTTGACTAACAGTCTTTTCTAATGGAAACAAATTTCTTGAATCAACTAACTTAAAATCTTGTAATTAAATTTTAAAATAAACTTACCCTTTAACCTAATTTTATTGAAAGTAAATCACACTTTTATAGAATTGGGAATTGTTTTTAATTGGAATCACACTTTAATATAATTACTTTAAATGAAAATTACTCTTGATTGAAATGGAAATTGTTGGAATTGGAAGTTTAACTAAATAAAATAAAGTGATGTAACACATGATGAAATATGAATGGAAGTTATAAAAATAATAATGATTAAAAATACACGCATACTCCTATAGGTTAACACAAATAATATTTTGAATAAGATTTATAGCATACAATACTATAAACACACTTGAAAAATATAATTAATCAAGAAATATTGAATCAATCTTTCTTCATTAGAATGAGTGGTCCCTTGATCCTCCTTGGACTGAGAATGAAAAAAATTATGAAATAATAAAAAAATTCAATTAAAATTATTATTGATGTCAAATAAATTTACATAAATTTGAATATAATTATATTATTCTACTACAACAATTATCTCAAAAGTAATCTCTATTCAATTATACCCATTTACTTTAAATAATATTATTATATTTATACTAAAATGAGTTAAAACAACTTCTAAAACATGAGTGAACAATATAAAAACCTTAACCAGGATATTATTATTGAAAATATGCATCCTTACCACTTTTCTAAGAGAAGAAGGTGGAAAACACTAGATACAATATTCTACTTTACTGCTACGAGTCATGCACATTGTTCTGATAGTTATAAATAATTACTCATATTTTAAAATTTAAAGGCTCAAATACTCACAACTAAGATTGATAAGGACTATGAATACACTGAATATGAATGGAAACATCTATTTTTATTAAGTTTTTTTTTAGGATACAATAAGGCTTTTGAAAAATAACCCAAGATAATATATAATTTGTCTTCATATCTTTGAAAAAAGTATATTATCCTTCTATAAACCATTGGATATAAGATATAAATTTATAGATACAAACTGGTGACCTTTAGATCTAGGTTTATAACCTTCAAAGCTAATCCAAAAATCCAAGAAAAACTATTATATGGTCTTATAGAGCTATGAACTCTTCAAAACTAATCCTCAACAGATAAATTAGATGTTTAAAACATATTTATTCAATTTTAATACCTCATCTTGACTTGTATATTAAAACTGTCATATTTTTACACAAATAAGTTATAAATTAGTTGGCATAGTGACTATAAATGAATTTAAATCCATATCTAAGATAAATATCTCATAGTCTACTTAAAATAAACTAGAGTCCTAATATTTTCTTTTAAATACATTTTAAGGAAGGATAGATGAGGAAAAAATAAGGTAATTACTTGGATATGATGAGTCAAATTATGGACTCATCATCTCACCAAAACTTAATTTATTTCAAGTCATGTTGCATGCTAATGCCTCTTTTATAGTTCTTTTAGAAGTGTCATTTTGTCTTAGAACTAGTTGCATTCATAATCTTGATAATAAGAGTCCCAATTTATTTTGTCTATTTGCATGACATTTAAATGTGGTGACCTTATTTATCTCTCTCAAACTAATCAAGTACTTTTGGTGAAGAATTTATCCATAAGGTCATGGGTGTTATTATAGTTAGAGGATTGTACCTCATTCTAATCTACTCATTTCTAAATTCTCTCATTATTTACATCACAAAATTGGCCCTCATAAAGGGCCAACTAAATTTTTTAGGAGAAACGAGTTCTCTCTTTTTCAAGGGAATACTCAATGCATCCCATCTATTATTGCATAAATTGAGAGTTATTTTAAAATTATTTTGAGTATTTTTTTCAAAATCAATTGCACATTATGACACATTGCATCAATATTAATCCTCAAACCCTAGGTTATATGATAGACTTATGAAATGTGAAATATATATATATATATATATATATATATATATATGTATGTATGTATATATATATATATATATGTATATATATATATGTATATATATATATATATATATATATATATATATGTATATATATATATATGTATATATATATGTATGTATGTATGTAAACTCATGTATCATCATAATCCCTATTTTTTCAATTGAAAAAAATATTCTTCATTCCTTTCATCCCATACAGTTTGATTTTATAGGGTGGAAATGTAAGCTATGATTTGAAATTCACCTATAAATAGATTGATTATAAAGGTGTGATGTGTCCTATGAAATATTTATGCATGAATAATTTACATATAAGGTTTATTTTATAAAGAGAGTATTAAAAATGATCCTTTAATAATTATTTATCATCTTTAAAATCAAGGGACAATCCATGTGATATCCTTAGTAACTACCATTTATAAATATGCTCATGAATAAAAAGATTGTATCTAGAAGTAGGCCTATACTAAGAATTTTTTCCTAAATATAACATGAATCATAAAATATAAACTCAAACTTATTCCAATATTATTATAATTATTGGAATTACTTTTCTAAAGTTCAATTTTCTATCTTAGTCTCTTTTAAGAATTTACATTTATCCTACCATGTAGTCATTATGTTAGTGTAAAATAAATTAGTTTGCACAATTATATATACTTGGACTATGGGTATTTGGAAAGATGATATTACTTCTAATTTTATTAATTGATCAATCCTTTTATCCTTATCAAGAGACTGAGATTTTACTTCTTTCAATTATAGTTGTAAAGTAAGAATGTTTTCTTCCTTACCTTGGAGTAATTGCTTCAATAAGGAGATATCTTCTTGCTACTATTTGATGGTTTCTCCATCCCTTAAAATTCCATCACCTACTACATTTTTTAATTTTCATTGATACTATCAGGTTTATTATCCTTTTCTACCATTGGGGGCCTGCTTTTGTATATAATAGGTTTACATAAATAAGAATGGAGAAGAGACTCTTCCAAGTTTCACTTACAAATCCTTCCTTTCCAAAGGTTTTTCTCCTATGTTTTTAGTTTCTTCCATGTCATTTATGAATGTAAATTATTATATTTTAATTATGTATACAAAATTTTCTATACTTAAAATATGATCACTCATATATATATATATATATATATATATATATATATATATATATATATATATATATATGTGGTTTTTTCCTTCATCCATGATTATTGGTTCCTCTAAAACATGTTTTCTTAGTCTTATCAATAGGTATTGATTGATTAAGGTTAATTATAATCTCTAAAACATTATTTTAATTATACAACTCATCTTATTTATGGGGGATAAGTTTCATGTATGCAATGAATTAGGATGGATTTTAACTTATTCTACTTAGTGGATTTCAAGCTCAGATAAGGTAATCTTACCAAAAAATTCATGCCATAGCTATTTATATCAGGACACAACAAATTTATATCCACTAAACTTAAATGAGGGATATCTTACTTCAAAACACCAAAGGAGAGGGTTCCAAATCCTCTAGGCAAATGATATTATGTAATAACCCTATTTAGGCCTACAATACATAAAATAAATATAATCTAATGCTCACTCAATCTTGTGTCATAAAGGAATATAGTTAACAATAAATAAAACAAAAAATGGAAAGTAAAATCCACTCAAGTCAATTTAGAGGTAAACTAAGCAAGGAGTAAAACATTTAACATATGACATTGCTATCAGGATTCACATGTGTAGTTTTTTGAGTCAAACTCATTGACCCATGTTTCATGATTAGTGGTTGACATGAACCCATCTCTCATGAGAATGAATGTACCACTTAGTACTCATTACATCTAGCTGATACGCATAGGGGTGAAGCATTGGGCCTTCTCGGGAGGTCACCCATCCCAGTACTACTCCAACTCAAACATGATTAACTATGGAGTTTCCTCAAAGGTTAAGTTGACTTATCTTAATACCCCATTTGTAAAACCTTTAAAAAGTGTTGTGCCTTATGAGCCATTCATTATAGATCCCCTTAATCTCATCAATTAATAAGTAGAGGGTATTTTTCATAGTAAGGCCCAATGTTTCGCCCTTGTGAGCATCACCTAGATGAATTGAGTGATAAATAGCCCATTTATTCTCATGAGAGATGGGTTCATGTGAACCAATACTCATGAAACATGGTTTAATGAGTTTGACTTGAAAAAATACATAGTTGTATGAAAAATACCTCCTAATTATCAATTGATGAGCTTAAGGGGATATATAATGAATGGTTCATAAGGCACAACACTTGCTAAAATTTTGCAAATGGGATAGCAAGCTAAGTGGCCTTAACCTTAGATGGAACTTCATACTTAAGCATACTTGAGTTAGAGTAGTATTAGGATGGGTGACCTCTGATGAAGTCCTAATGCTTCACCCTTGTGATCATCACCTAGATGCAATGAGTGCTAAGTGGCCCATTCATTCTCATGAGAGATGGGTTTATGTGAACTACTACTCATGAAACATGGATCAATGAGTTTGACTTGAAAAAATATATAGTTTTATGAGAAATACCTCCTAATTATTAATTGATGAGATTAAGTGGAACTATAATGAATATTTCATAAGGCACAACACTTGTTGAAGGTTTTGAAAATGGGGTAGTAAGCTAAGTGGGATTAACCTTTGAGGAAACTCCATAGTTAAGCATGCTTGAGTTGGAGTAGTACTGGTATGGGTGACCTTTTGAGAAGGCCTAATGCTTTACCCCTATGAGCGTCACCTAGATGTAATGAGTACTGAATGCCCCATTCATTCCCATGAGAGATGGTTTTGTGTGAACCAGTACTAATGAAATATGGGTCAATGACTTTGACTAGAAAAACTACATAGTTCCATGAAAAATACATCCTACTTATCAATTGATGAGCTTAAGGGGATCTATAATGAATATTTCATAAGGAACAACACTTGATAAAGGTTTTAAAAATAGGTTATCAAGCTAAGTGGGTGTCAACTTTGAGGAAACTCCATAGTTAAGAGTGCTTGATTTAGAGTAGTACTAGGATGGGTGACCTCCTAGGAAGGCCCAATGCTTCACCCCTATGAGCATCACCTAGATGAAAAGAGTGATAAGTGGCCCATTAATTATAATGAGACATGGGTTCATGTGATCCACTACTCATGAAACATGGGTCAATGAATTTGACTCTAAAAATTACATAGTTCTATGAAAAATACCTCTTAGTTATCAATTTATTAGATTAAGGGTCTATATAATGAATGGTTCATAAGGCACAAAACTTACTGAAGGTTTTAAAAATTGGGTAGCAAGCTAAGTGGCCTTATCCTTAGAGGAAACTCCATATTTAATCATGTTTGAGTTGAATCAGTAATGGGATGGATGACCTCCCAAAAAGGCCCAATTCTTGACCCCTATGAGCATCACCTAGATGCAATGAGTGCAAAGTGGCCCATTAATTCTCATGTGAGATTGGTTCATGTGAACCACTACTCATGAAAAATGGGTCAATGAGTTTGACTCAAAAAACTACACAATTGAATCTTGATAGCAATATCATAATTTGACTCGTGAAAAATACATCTTATCAACATTCAACCTTTTACTTTTACAATATCTATCTACTAAATGAAGAGTAAAATTTATGAAAATTTACCTTGAATTGAACCTTTCATGCCTTGAAATCTCCCTTATCAAATGGTGTTTTGCAATAATTTATTGTGTATTTTGAAGGAAAACACTATATAAATCAACTCTAGGCTAAAATACACCTACTTTACATTCAATACATTCCCACAAGACAAAATTCTTTCTATCCAAGGCAAAACTTAATCAATGACTCCTCAAGTGTATAATTAATAGAATTATGAGCTTTAATAATGTGAAATAAATGTTCATCTCCATTGGATTGAAATGAATGGGTTATTTATATCCAAGGATTAACTTTTAACCCTCATAGGAATTTATCCAATAAGATCAACTAGTTCAATATTGTTAAGTGGGAAAGATAGACATTAAGTCTTTAACTATGTTGGTTGGGATGATGTAGTTATATAAATTGCACTCAATACATAACAAGATCAACCTAGATGACATAGTAGGAAAATCAAGAAAATGTGTGTATACTTAATTAAGAGTTACTTAGGAAGGTGAATTGATTAGAGTGGATAAATGAATTTTAATTTCTTAGGTATTTGGATAAAATTTACTTATATTGGTTTTAATGAATGATATAGGGACAAACAATCTTTAAAAGCACTAAATTTTTTCCCACCCCTTTCCCAGTGCACTCTTTAAGGTGTGAACTTAGAGAGATTGAAACTTGAGATGTTCTTACAAGAGAGAAAGCATCAGTAAATGATAATTTTTTATAAAAATTGTTTGTAAATATTCCCCATTCAAATTTCATCATGTGTCATGTAGCTATAACATGGTATGGTGATTTGAGAAAGAACATAGTAATGCACAATGATGAGCTGATAAATTTTAGTAAAATATAAAAATGAAAATTTGAAATTAAAATGATAGTAGGAAATACTAATTGAAAGTATCATATACATACCTTGACTTACCTTTATCATTTAAAGGTTGTATATTGTTTTTAGTATTGATTGTGGAGGGAACATTTAATTCTTTGAATAAACCCTAAGGATACAAAACTAAAGAGAAAAAATAAAAAAAAGTAGGGACATCCAAGTAAATGAACTTTACATAACTAAATAAGTCACTTGTAAAATTAGTAAGATGAGATGACAAATTATAATTTAGAACCAAAAGACCAAGAAAAATGGATAAAAATAAAGTAAATTGGGTAACCAAAAATCCAAGGCTACTTAAATGACTGACAAACTCAATAAATGTACCTTAAGTAAGAAAAACAACAAACTAGATCAAACCAAGGGCACATGAAATTTAAATAATGGATCTCACATTGATATAAAAGAATTAACAAACCATAATTAAATAAAGACATAAAAATCACATAAATTAAATAACATTGATAATAGATAATTAATAATCCAAATTCACTTAATCAATGACAAAAACTAGATATCAAAGAGAATGAAATGGTCTACAAAAAGGGTGATAAAAAAATTATAATTTAAAATATAATAAAATAAATATGAAAAGGATAAGACAATAGTTTTTAAAGATGTAATTCATAGTCAATCAAATATACCACTTATATTCTTAAGATATATTAAACTAAAATAAACTTATTATCAACATGTCTGAAAAGAGATGAAGAATAAGGAATACAAAAGTTGGAAAAAATATTTAGAAATAAACTTGCTTATCAAAGGGGAAATATGAAATGGATTGTCAATAAATTTAGGTGATACCAAGATGAATAATGTTTATTCAAAACAAGACACTCCAATCAAGTTGGCAAAAAAATAAATCTCTTAACATTAAGGACTCTAGACAACTTGCTTTAGCTAAATAAAATTGGGTTATCTAGTGAAGTGTAAATATCATCCCATGAAGGTTATATGCATGAAAATTAAAATTTACATACATTCCTATTAATTTTTCCCCATTTATTAGGATCCCTTACAAAGTCTTTGGTTTACTATTAATATTTTTTACTTTCATGAGAAATTAGGTATAGCTATAGAGATTTTTTAGACCTCCTATCCCAATCTACTTGCCTACTATACCCCAATGGACATTGGCCTTATGATGAGTCCAATGAGGGAGTTTAAGATTTTAATAGAATAGGATATGTGTTTGATAATCATGTATTTTGGCATGATTTTGACTTTTTATTTTAAAAATGTCTTTTTATCATTAACTTTTGTTTTTAATTGATTTGGATTTTAACTTTTTTATGTCTTTTTCTATTCCTCCCACATACAGATTTAGAAAACCAAACATGGATGTTAAAAATGAATATCATAAGAAAATTTAGAATCAATAGTTAAGGAAAATATTTTAGAGAGCATGGTGTCTAAGAATCTTATTATTGCATGTTAGATAACATTTCTATATTGAAACTGATCTTTGTGTGCCCAAAGTGTAATGAAAATAGGGGAGAGGATGAAAATGAACATGGAATGATTAAGTGATCTCAAATCAAAAAAAATGTGAAATGTGAAAATGGTATAATGACATGTAAGCATGATTATATATCATTAGAGATAGTGTGAGTAAAAGGAGACATTGGAAATAGTTTATTATAATTGTTACCATAAATGATGTAACTGCTTTTGAGAGTATGAATTCATAATATTAAACCATTACCTTATTTTTAAAAGAAAACACTTAGTAATAAAGGAATTTATGAAACTCAAAAATTTGTGAGAAAGGCCTTGTCCTACTAAAGACTTATAGTGAAACTCACAAACGAGAAATTAAATAGCTGTAAAACATTTAAGAGTAATATGAGAATGTTTTGTGAGGAAGGCCTAGTCCTATCCAAGGTTTTATATTGAAAATCACAAAGGATAAACCAAAGAGGTGAAAATAGGCTTGTAAATTGACAAATCCATAATAAAAAGTGACATCAATATTTAACAAAAAATAAAAGATATTCATGAGGAACATAGATAGACCAAAGTGCCAATGATAGGAACTAAGGCTACTAAGTTTGATATAATGCTATATATTAGGGATCTTATAGAAAACCTAGAAAAAGTGTTAGTATTTAAAATATATAAAATTATGTGAAAAACATGTAAAATAATAAACACTTATGAAAATTATTTATTTAAATTTTTTCCATTAGTGAGTTCTTTGAAAATATGTCCATTAATTTTTAATCTATAAGTATTAGGAATAAGAATGTCTTTAACAAGGTAAGTACCCCACCCTTTTTTGGGAATACTTGCCTTCTTTATCATGTGTATAATCTAGTTTGAGGACTAGGTCACCAGTATTTAAAGTACATATTTTGACTTTTTATGTTGTTTAGCAATGTAAGCTTTGTATTGGAGATTATATTGTAAGGCATCCATGCATTGCTCATATGGGACATATAAAAAATGGAGATGGGCTTTCCATAATTCCTCATTAGGAATATTACCATGAAGATAAATGCATAAGGATGGTATATCAACTTATAAAGGTAAAATTGATTCAAATCCAAATAATAATTAAAATGGTGTTACCCCAGTAGCAGTACATATGCTATTATGATAAGCCTAGAGTGTAAGATAGAGTTATAGGTTCCAATCAGTATGAGATGCTCTAATAGTCTTTTACAAGATTTTTTTAGCATCTTCTATTTAGCCATTGCATTTAGGATGATAAGACATCAAAATTTTATGCATAATTTTGAAATTTTCTCATAGTTGTTTCATATATTTGCATTTGAAATTTCCACCATTGTAAAAAATGATGGTATGAGGAAATCCAAAGTGAAAAATGATTGGATTGGGAATAAATTTTAAAATGGTAATACTTGTAACATCAACAAGAGTCATATATTTCACCCACTTTATATAATATTTAGTGGTAGTGATTATGAATGCATGACCATATTATGATCTAATTAATTTAATGATAAGATTTAATCCCCACCTAGGTAATAGCCAAGAAGAATCAAAATTTTAGAGTCCAGTCAAATGAGAGTGAATGAGATCATCAAGAAGTTAAAAAGGATTACATTTTAAAAAGAAAATAGTGGAATATTTTTGAAGAGTAGTCAAAAATTAACCCATGCATAGGTAGTATGGGTTGTGGTGTACTTGATATAGTGACTATTGTATATTCTTGCATATGATTATTAAATGAGAGTATTAAATTCTTTTGGAATTAAACAATGGAGTAAGGCACCTTCTACATTATGATAATAGAGGGTGTTATATTAAAGTACATATTTGAATTCTTGTTTGAAAATTCATTTTTTAGAAGTGGTGTTATTGATTTCATGTTTTATGTCATTTGATGTCATTGATGTCAAGGTACATATTGTAAATATGCATGGTGAGTGATCTGTGAGGTATGAACTTGTGTGCTTGATGTGACAAGGAAGTTATGTGTTAAGAGATAATTTGAAGGCAACCTAATATCTCTCTATTTAGATAGAATTTTAATTAAAACTAATGATTCTTTTGAGGTTGATATCAAAATTTAGGTTAAGGTAATCATGATTGAGTACTAGTCCTTAAGTACAAGTTGTCTTGAGAAGCTTATTCATAACAAGCATAGTTATATCATGAACATGTGCATGATGATCATGAAAAGGTATGTGTAGAGGTATGGTATTAATATAGGATCATGTAAGACATATTATAAAGGTATAATAGAATCAACGAGTGTTTTAAGATCAGTTTCCAAAGTTGTCAAGGGCAAGAGACTTGAGAAGGCTTGTTCATAGGATGACTAGTATTGTGCATGAAGAAGCATGCTGGCCTAGTGAGATAGATGCACATAGATATAAAAGGTTTTATAGAGTTATTTTATCATGAATATGAATCATTGGAGAGCTCATGAGTGTCTCAGAGTGAGCCTATAGGGGTAGGACCTATAGATCTAGCATGTGACTAGACTAGTTATAAACCCTGCTTGATCTAATGAGGTGTCATGAGGTATTGTCAAGGAATATGAAGAATGTATGGAAATATTTGAATATGTTAAGATTTTATATGACATGTATAAGAGGTTTTTATATATTTTAAATTGGTTATAAGGTCATTTTCAAGGCCTAATATAACTTGTAGGTTAAGGACAGAGAGTAAAGAGAGAGATGGTGGCCAAATGAAGTATCAAGATCAGTTTCTAAGATATGTATGGAAAATTTAATGTTTTAAAAGGTATGAAATGTTTTTAAAAGTATTTTCACCAATTTTTAGGTCAAAATTTTAAGCTTAAGGTAAGAAAAAGTGCTCTGAGGTCTTTCATGTGCATAGAATGAGGGGTTCTCAACCCGAGAAGAAATTTCAAGTTCTCATTGGAGCATGTAAACTTTGAATGGGAACCTAAGATATAAATTTTATATTTTTAATGGTCCTAAATAAAATTTATAATCATTGGTTTATAAAATTATGGGCTAATATTTATGAATGATCATTAAGACTAGAAGATGGTTTAAACACTCAAATAACCCTAATAGTGACCCAATATGAAAAATATTGTTCTAAAGTACTAAAAATAGATTGGAATGGATATTTAAGTGATTATATGTTGTATTAAACACTACCAATAACCTTAATGTGTGATCTATTTTAGTTGAGTGAGTGTACCCTATAGGAAAATCCTTGTTTCTTAGAGATTTGTTTAGCAGTCAGAGTTAACCAAGTAAAAGTTGTTAAATGGATGGAAATTAAATTTTTATACTTGTATTTAATTTCCATGGTGTTTTATTATCATTTTTTATCCCTAAAATGTGATAACCTAGTCATATAATTTGACCTATCGCTAAAAGGCCTAATGGTGTACATAGTGAGAAAACCAGGTAGAAGTGAGAAGGTAATTAGGAATGTGTTATCATGGATTAGCGATGAATAAAATTTAATTGGTATTTTATTAAAGAATTTTAATGTATTTTAATGTTTTATATATGTTTTTTACATCATCATATATGATAAAAATGTTACTCATAAATTGACTTGTCTAGTACATATGAGACAATGAAGGTGTAAGGTTGTGAGATTGGTCTGCAAGAATAATATTTCCATATGACCATGTTATATATCTATTTTATATTTTTATAATGATAATATAATATCATAAACATTAATTATAAATATATAAAAGTGTATACATATGTGTTTAAGGTCATTATCACCATGACTGTGTTTGAAGGTAAATTGGCAGATTTGGGTCAGCAAGTTATAGTGATGAATTGGAGGCTCTTTTCCCTAAGTCAATATATATAATTAAAATTATATTGTTGTTTTTTAATTTAATGATATATATATATACTTGGAATAAATTTTTAATTAATTATATTAGGTTGAAATATTGAATCCAAAATAGCTTGTCAGGTAGAGTGAAGTCTGTGAGATAGAAGGTCAATAAATTGGTCTACAAGACCAATATGTGCCATTATTTATTATGATAATTTTGTTTTAGGTATTCATTATGATGTATTAATATTTTTATCATGAATTATAATTCCTTGGTTTTTATAATTTAGTTTTTTAATATTAAGTTGCTCATGACTGGGTTTCATATTTTTTAGGTATGCACAAGCCTAATATAAATAGTACTAATGGTGTGTTCCAAGTAGTGTTTTAAGATAAAAGGAATTATGAATCCTATGTGAGATTATAAGGGATATATTTTAGTTATTTATGATATTTTACTACTATTTGTGATGTTTTTAAGGGTTCTAAATAAGGATAAGTGTAATGTGTCTTAAGCAGACCTAATGGGATTAGGTCTCTATGAGACCTAAAGATGAGATAAGGCCTAATTAAACAAGGTCAGACCTAAATGGACCCAAATAAAATTTTATACATGTATATTAAATTAAATAATACTTATTTCATGGCCTAACCAATAAATATAAGGATGTTTGGCCAACTAAGAATGATATGAACAAGAGACTTGTATAAATACTAGGTAATTTTAGGCCTATTAGTGTGTGAAGGAATGAAGTGAATAGAATAAATCATTACATGGAAAAATAAGGTAATTTATAACATAATAATAATAAATATAATTAATGATGAAACTTTAATATAGGTTTTATGTATGAAAATCGAGGTCATATGACCTAATCAAGTCAAGAAGAGGACTAGTTGAGCGAAAAAGCCTAAAAGATAGTTTAAGTGGGTTTGAAGGGAGAAAAGAGTTGAATAAGGATATCATCATATATTTTATGATATATTTTTTTATAAATTTGATCAAGTGTTTTAGGTGGCTGAGTTGGTCCTTAGTCATCTAGGGGGTTGGTACCTCGTTGAAAATGGGTATTTGTTAAAGCCTAGTTGAGTTAGTGTTAAGCTAGTTGGGGTTGGTGTTCCATGTGAAGTTGGTGCTTAAATAAAGTTTATTTTTATATTATAGTATAGTATTCCATTTTAATCATTATTTTTTTTCCCTTAAGGGTTTTCCACATATAATTTGTGTTATCTTGCGTTCTTATATTTCTTGCATATGTGGATGGTTATTTAGCCATATTTTGATCTACATGCTTAAATGAATGTTAATTGATTATTAGGTGGATTTTAAAGAATTTTTTTAAATATTTATTCACCCCCCTCTTATTAATTTTGATTCCAACATTTGGTATTAGATATTGGTCCTTTTAAGTAGGTATAAAAACCTAAAGGAGATCCTAAAAGCAAGGATGGCTAGTCAACAAGATCAAGGTGGTTTCTATACCAGTAAGGATCCATTATTAAATGGATAAAATTATGAATTTTTGAATTTCAATATGAATATATATTTTGTGTTAATGTCATGATATTTTTTAGTTAGTTTTGGATGGCTATAATTCTCCTCTTGTTCCCCCAATTGATGCAACAAGTAAGAAGGCTAGTGAAAACAACTCTAAAATAATGAATGCCATTAATTATGGCCTATAAAAGGTAGATATTGTGAAGGTTATGTATTAATATCAAAATTTATATGGGAAAAATTGAATACCATCAATGAAGGAGACATCAAGGTGAAGAGGGCCAAGTCGTAGACCCACTAGAGATAGTTTGAAAGTTTGAAGATGAAATAATTGCATCGTACCTATTGAATGTTGATGAAGTTTTCAATGTCATTAGAGTATTTGGAGAAGAGGTGAAATAATCTAGAATTTTTTAAAAATTATTAATATTACTAACTCCTATGTTTGATTCTAAGGTGTTAGGAATATAATATATACAAGATTTGGAGAAGATAGAGATGAACGGGCTTCATGGAATTTTGACTACCTAAGAGAAGAAACTAATGAAGGAAGACCTCCCAAGAAGGATGAAAGTTTAAAAGTTAATAATAAATCAAAATCCAAGAATCTCAAGGATGATGAATTTTTAGATGTTGATGATATCAAATGATAGCCATATTTGCAAGGAAGTTGAGGTTTGGATATGGTAAGTAAAAAGGTAAGTTTCCCTTTAAATATTTCAATTGTGGCAAGATTGGTCACTTTGAATCTAAGTTTACTAACAAGGATAAATTTTATAATTATGAATAACATGATGAACATCATGGAGATTATAATAATACCTATAAAGCTGATAAAAATAAGGAGTTCAAGAAATATGAAGGTAGGAAAGGAACTTTCAAAAAAATGATAAGTTTTTATACTAAAGAAGATAACTCTTATAATGTAAGTGACTCAAGTGAATCTAAGAGTGATGATGGTTTTAATGAATCTAAACATGACAATGATGAAACCTTATTCATGGCCATATAATCAGATAATGAGAGTTGATCAAGTGGGAAATGCCTTATGGTTGATTTAGAATTAGTTGAAGAAGAAGCAGAAGTGAACCTTGAGGTAGAGTTGTTGAGTGATCTAAAAGATTTGAATTTAAAAAGGATAAATAATAAAAAAATAAAATCATTAGTTAAGGACAATGAGGAGTAGATTGGCTTGTTTGAGGAAAGGTTTAGTAACACTTCTAAGGAGTATGATGAGATCATCAATAAAGTTGAGGCATGGATGGAGGTAGTCAATGTAAGCCTAAAGGCTAAAGAGGACTAATGAATTAGTTATGAAACTAAAGTATAATCCATAAAATATGATTTATATAAAGCATGTCACAAGGGGAAGAGCTTTGTGAAGTTTGAAAATATCACTGAGGTTCTATATGATATCTTGAGTAGTACAAATTTTACAAGTGAAAAGACAAGTCTTAGTTTCAAACAAGACCAAAAGGTGGTAGCTAAAGTCAAAGAGAAGGTTATTAAAGACAAGAAGGTAAACATTAAAATACATATCAAACAACCTAATGGTATAAGGTATGCTAATTCATTCACTAGTTATTGTGTTATATGTAGTCAATTTGGTCATAAAGTAAGAGAGTGTAGAAGACCCTCTATGAATGAGTGCTCATGGGAATCTGGAAGGAGTCATAGTTTAAATTCATTAAATGGTATGTATAAGGTTGTTTTATATATTTTTCATAATGTAGGACACATTCCAAGATTCTATCCTAATAGAGCTAGAAGTTCATCAAGTCAAAACAAGAAGTTTGAAGCCCCTAGAGTACAAGAAAGAAGGCAAATGAGTGTATGGAAACCAAAGATAATAAAGGTAAGTCATGATCAGTCTATAAGACCAAGTGGATTACTAGATATGATAGAGAATTCTTCAGATGTGAAATTAATTAAAGAATGTCTTTTGTCATCTCATATTGATGATCAAATAAATGATGAAGAGATCAAGCCTATAATGACAATAAAGTCTAAAAGGATATTAAAATACATTCAATCTTGTGAGATTATAGAGATATAGGAATATCCTAAACTAATTTTGTTTTAGTTCCCTATAGAAAGGGGTGACTTCATTAGGTTTCATTAAGACACTCCTCAATTAGCAGAAGCATGGTGGATGCTTGGTTTGGGGGGGAGTTATTTAGGTTTGTGACTGAGTTTAATTTGCATTGAGAAGTGGTCTTGTAAAAAGAGTTCATTTTAATGAGGTATGCATGGAGTAAGGGGGGACATGTTACCTTAATGATTCATATTTTATTTGTTGAAATTTTGTTGCAAAGGTGTGTTTTTAGATGTAAGTTGTGGAAGACCTTTTTCATTAATGTCAAAGGGGAGAAAGTTCAAGAAGGAAGATGAGAGTGATCAGTTTAAAGAATGTTTTTTAAATTAATGACAAAGGGGGATTTTTTTGAGAACTGTCATCATTAATTTCATTAGATGTTAAGGTTGATGTCATTGATGTCAAGGTACATATGATGAAGATGCATGGTGAGTGATATATGAGGTATGAGCTTATGTTGCTGATGTGAGAAGGAAGCTATGTGACAAGAGAGAATTTGAAGGAAACCTAATATATATCTCTATTGAGAGATAATTTTAAGGAAAAATAATTATTCTTCTAAGTTTTATGTCAAAATTTAGGTTAAGATAACCATGATTGAGTACTAGTATTTAAGTACAAGGTGTCTTGAGAAGCCTAGTCATAACAAACATAGTCATATAATGATCATGTGCATGATGAGCATGAACAGGTATGTGTACAAGTATTATATTTTTTTAGGAGAATTTAAGACATGTTATAAAGGTATAAGATCATTAAGGAGTGTTTTAGTATTAGTCGTCAAAGTTTTCAAGTGCAAGAGATTTGAGAAAGTTGATGCATATGATGCCTAGGCTTGTGCATGAAGGAACATAGTGGCCTAGTGAGATGGATGCAAAAATATATAAGAGGATATATATAGTTTTTTGAGAAAGCATATGAGGCATTGGAAAAATATTGAGTGTCTCATAATGCTTCGGGTAAGACCTATAGACTTAACATGCAACTAGACTAGTTTTAGACCCTAGCTAGCCTAATGAGGTGTTATGGGGTAGTATCAAGACATATGAAGAATGAATGGTAGTGGTGGATAATGGTAATAGGTTTTATGACATGTATTTTATGTTTTGATAGATTGGATAATGGTTAAAAGGTCAGTTTCAAGGCCTAATGTGACTTGTAAGTCAAGGCTTAGAGAGCAAAGAGAGAGATGGTGGCTAGATGAAGTATTAGGACCAATTTACAAGGCATATATGGACAAGTGAGTTTTTTCATAAGTATGTCATGTTTTTAAAGTATTTTGACCAAGTTATAGGTCAAATTTTGAAGGTTAAGGCAATCAAAAGTGTTCTAAGGTCTCTTATGTGCACAAAATGAAGGGTTCTCAAAATGATAAGAACTTTCCAGTGTTCATTGGCACATGTAACCTTTGAAATGGAACCTAATATATTCATGGTAGATTGGTAATGGTATTACATCAAATTTAAAATCATTGGTTTCTAGAATGAGGAGCTAAGCTTTATTAATGATTATTAAAATTTTAAGATAGTTTAAACCCTCAAATAACACTAATAGTGACTTGATATGAAATATATTGTTATAAAGTGATAAGAATGGATTTTAATTGATAATTAATTTATTTTAGGTTATATTAAACTATCATATGAAACTTCATATGTGATTTTTTTATTAGGTGAGTGCATGGACACTACAAGAAAAGACTTATTTCTCAAAGATTTACTTTAGTAGTTAGATTTGACCAAGTCAAATTTGCTAAATGGATGGAGGTTGAATATTTATAATTTTATTTAATTTCCATGGTGGTTTATAATTAGGTTATATCTCATAAATTTTATAATTTGGTCATACAAGTTGATGTATTGCTAAAAGGCCTAATGGTATAGACAATAAGAAAACTAGGCATAAGTGAGAAGTTGATTAGGGATGTGTTACCATGGATTAGGTATAAATAAAATTTCATGGATAGGTTGTTAAATAATTTTAATATATGTTATTTTTGGATATATTTTTTGAATATTAGTGGATATGATGAAAATGTTGCTCATAAATTGACCTATCTAGTGCAGATGAGACACTAAAGGTGTAAGGTTGTGAGATTGGTCTAAAAGACCAATATTGCCATATGAACACACACACACACACACACACACACACACACACACACACACACACACACACACACACACACACACACACACACACACACACACACACACACACACACACACACACACACACACACACACATATTAATATAATGATATTATAAGATCATACACATGTATTATAAATCTCTAAAAGTGTCTACATAAGTGTTAAAGGTCATTATCACCATGACTATGTTTGAAGGTAAACTAGAAGATATAGGTAAGCAAGTTGCAATGATGAGTTAGAGGCTCTTTACCATAAGTTAATGTATATACTGCACATGATTTTATTTTTTAATTTAATGATGTATATTTCCTTTTTAGAAGCTTGGAATTCAGTGTAAGATGTTGAAATGTTGAGCCAAAATGGCTTCTCAAGTAGAATGAAGTCTTTGAGAGAGAAGGTCAACAAATTAGTCTATAAGACCAATATGTGCTATTATTTATTATGATACTTTTGTTAAATGTTGTTTAAGGATGTTTTAATATATTTTTCATTCATTATAATTACTTGATTTTGTTATTTTAGGTGTCAAAGATGTATTTACTCATGACTGGGTTTTGGAGTGTTCCAGTAGTTCTGAGTGGGGTACTTGTAGAGAAGGGTTCGAGTCTTTTTCCCTATATTGGGGAGTATAAAACAAATTTTTATGATATTAAGGTTATTTATCTTCTATATGTATGATTTTTTTTCATTTTTTATTATCAAATTTGTGTTTATGATTCAGTTGTTCAAGATATAGTTTTTGGGTATGCATAGGCCTAATATGAACAATAATAATGGTGTGTTACAAGTAGTGGTTTGAGCTAGAAGGACTTATGAATCTAAGGAAATATTATCATGGATATATTTTAGTGATTTATTATATTTTAATGTTGTGTGTGAGGTTTTTAAGTGTTATAAAAAAGGCCAAGTGTAACATCGCCTAAGCAGACCTCATGGGATTAGGTCTCCATGAGATCTAAAGATGAGATAAGGGCTAATTAAGGAAGGTCAGACCTAAATGGAAAAAAATAAAATTTTATCCATGTATATTAAATTTAATAATATTAATTTCATGGCCTACCTAATAAGGATAAGGATGTTTGTCTGAATGAAAAGGATATGAAAAAGAGACTTTTATAAATACTAGGCAATTTTAGGCTTATTAGTATGTAAAGGAATTAACTAAATAGAATAACTCATTAAAGGGAAGAAGAAGGTCTTGTGGACCATAATAATAATATATATATTCAATTATAAACTTTTTACATAGGTTATATGTATGAAAATTAAGGTCATATGACCTAATCAAGTTAAGAAGATGACTAGTTGAGTGAAGAAGCCTAGATAATAGTTTGAGAGGGTTTGAAGAGAGAGAAGAGTTGAAGAAGGAGATAATAATATTTTGTATGATAAATAAAGTGTTTTAAAGTTAATCAAGGATTTTATATTGTTTATTTGGTTTTGATACATCTAGGGGGTTGATGCCTCTTTGCAAGTGGGTTCTTACTAAAGCCTAGCTAAGTTGGTGCTTAGCTAGCTGGGATTTGTTCTCCATGTGAATTTTGTATTTCACTAAAGTTTTTTTTGTCTTATATGATATTAATCCATTTGTATAATTAGTTTGTTTTATTCCCATTCAGGGTTTCCCACATATAAGTTATGTTATCTTATGTTCTTATGTTTCATGCATATATGGATGGTTACTTAGTCATTGTCTGATCTACATGCTTTAATGAATGTTAATTAATGCTTATGTGGATTTGAAATAAAGGTTTTAAAGAATTTTCACCCCCTTATCAGTAATATTACTTCAAAAATTCATTTATTTTCATTATAATCAACTTTTGGAGGATAAGTATGATGCTTGATTAATTGAATGTTATTTTTGTAGCATAAGTTCTATCGAATAGTAACACTCTCTATTTGACAAATTAGAGAACTATTTTATTTTGTATAGAATGAGGTGAATCTCTAATTTATATAAGTAATTAGGAAGCATGTATAACTTGATGAGGATAAATAAATATGGTGATGAAGTGTGATAATCATTTATAGCATTTTTATCTTGTGGGATTGGTTAAATGGTAAATGAATAAAATTCCATAGCATGTGTAGTGACAATTTAATGATATGTGTTAAGATTTTCACTTTTATATTTATAATATACACTAATTTTATGACATATTAGTTTTGAATCACTTAAATCTTGTAAATATGGGATATCTAAGTTGATCGTAGCTTGCATGTTTAATATAAGATCTTCATATTCAACCATATTATTGGTGACATCAAAGGTTAATAAAAATGCTATAGGTATGATTTTACCATGGGGGTTTATTAAAACACACCCCACCCTAGCTTATTCATGAAATTCAATTGTAACTTATGGTAATTATTAAATTATTTCTTTGGATTTAGTGACAATAGGATGATGATCAGGTTATTCATGGTTATTTGATTCTAGATCAGTAGTGAAGTTATGGATATAATCTTTAAGTTAGATTTATTAGTTAAGACCTTAAATATAAATAATATCTTCATTGGGAAGAATATATTGAAGGTTATTAGTATTTGGTATGGAGGAAAATATAATTTTATCTATGATGACTTGTCCCTTGACATATTTTTGTGCAACAATTTAGAGATCAAATTCCATCAATAGGACCATCCCCTTGTCAATTTTATCTCCAAGTAAGAAATTTTTGGATAAAAATGATGAAGTGGATCAGAATGGATAATGATATAAGTAGTTTTATAGAGCATATAATGATTGATCTTTTTCAACTACAAAATGGATAGCTACATAATCACCTTTTACTTTTGTATAACATTTTTCGTAATTGATAAAGCCTTGACTAATATAATAGACATCATATTCTGTAGTAGTATCATCTTATTGATAAATAATTTCCCTAACTAATATGGGGGTATATGATGTGTAAATATTAATGGCTAATCATTTGAAGGTGGTCAAAGAGTGGGATGACGAAGCAATGATTCTTTCATGCTATCAAATGATTTTTGGAATGAATCTATCCATTATTTGTTATTAGCTTTTTTTATAAGGGAATTAAAAGAGTATATATGGTAAGCCATTTCTATACCAAACCTATGAATTTATCCAAGTTTCCAAAGGTATGTTCATATGTCTATACTAGAGTGAGAAATAGGCATGTTGATAATAAATTTGATTTTAGCTAGATAAACATTAATGCCTTGATAAGAGACTAGAAAACCTTATATATTACTATAGATTATATTTATGGATTATATAGCACCTTAGTATTTTACACTTGGAAAAATTAGACCTTGGATGTTCCTCTTAATTTTGGACCTTTTTCCACTTCTACAAGTTTCACACATGCTCTATCTTATTCCCATTAGCCTAGTTTTTAGTTTGACTAGTCTTATGATGATGAGGCCTTCTATCTTACTTAAAATGCTTAAAATGCACTTATCTTCAACAATTTTAAGTTATAAACCTATACCTACTTTTTTGTTCCCTAAACACTAATGTCTAGGACATACACTATCATCAACACTCGTGTCATTATCTAATGCAAGTTTCTAGTGCCCTAAAGTCATGTAATTTACAAATTAAATGTATCCCAATGGTTAGCCTAAGTGATTTAATATGATTTACTTATCCAAAGGGATTGATATAAATACAATATCAACCCTCATTCATTATTCATATAGAAAACACCTATAAAAAGACGAAAATGACCAATGCAACTTATCAAAATCACTCTATCAAGTATTCAATTGAATAAATATTCCATGTTTCCATACTAGTCATAGTAACAACACATCTACATGTTTGATGTAATAAAAGAGTAGTCTAAGATTCCTATTTGCTAAGTTAAAAGATAGGTCACTATTGTACTTATTTTTCACATATTACACGATTCACACACAAGCCAACATGTAGGGGATAACTACATTAGTCTGAGGCCCTATTCAGAGTATTGGCTATGTAAGTAGTACTAACTAATACAGTTATATTTGAGGTTAGTTTGACACCATGTGAGCACTAACCCATTTCCCCTTAAGGTCACCATGAAGAAGAAGAACTAGGGGTTTAAAAATTCATGAGGAGTGATAGTCCATGGCCTAGGTCCAAATGTACTATAGTGAAGGTGAAGTAAAAACCAAAAGCATCTAGGTGGTTGCATCATTTTCTAACAAGTATCTCATATAGGAAACTTGTGTCACACCCAGACAGTTGACATAATTATCCTAAGATGATTTTGTTAATTATAGCTTTAGAAGTGTTAGATCAAGTATCTAATGGTTATTATAGAATCATATTATAGCCTATTTTTTGCCTTTTATAGATCTAACATTATGTTAGCATCATAAATAGCTAATTATACTACTTATTTTCCATTTTCATGTATAGATTAGTTATACTTTCTATATTTAGCCTATTCTCAACATAAGAAATCCATTGTATGTTTATATATAAGGTTATAATTTAATTTTCTTCTTGTAGATCTGATTGTCACCCATGTGTATTGTCATTTTTATATTCTTAACCCTATTAACACTAAGTTAGGATTCCTATATCCAATTTAAGGTTAAACATTTACTAGAAGTAACACTAAACACACTTTTGAATGGGTTAAGTCTAAATTTAGATTTAATGAGTCAATCAAACATGATAGATAAATCATGAAGGTGAGTGTCATGGTGTTTATATTTGGCAATGGGATCATCCACATAGGTTTCAATGATTTTTTGAATGACATTATGAAAAATATTGGTCATTTCATGTTGATTGGTATGTCTGGCATTTTTGATACTGAAAGGCATTTTAACAGATAATAGGTTCCCAATTTTGTGGTAAATGTCATTTTATATTGATCCTTAAGAGCTATGTGAATTTGATTATATCCCAAGAAATTATCCATGAGGAATAATGTTTCATAACCAATGGTAGAATCAATAATGGCAGATTAATGGTAGGGGAAATTATATTTTGGAAAGGATAAATTTAGATTTCAAAAGTTTATGCATATGTGAATAACCATGGAAATGTTTTTATAAATAGGGATAGTTTTCGAAACCCATTCTGAGTAATCCAAAGGTTTAATTAATTTAACACTCAAAAGTTTGATGATTTCTTTATGGCATAAATTAGATATCCCAAGAGGGAATTTTATTTGATTTTGCCACATAGGTTTGGAATTTGGGTAGGTAATAATATTATGGAAAAAAATGTTAGGATCAGTTCCATGCATATATTCATATGACCAAGTGAATTATTCACATTTTCAAAGAAGATACTAAAATTATCATTTTATTTGGGGGTGATCTCTTTAGATATGGTAATAGGTCAAAGACTTGCAGGGGTAATGTATTAAATTTTTGTAGTTTCTTTGATAAACATAGGATTTACATCTCAAAAGTGATATAGGGTAGGAGGGATTGAAGAAATAGGGTGGGTTTTAGGGTCCACACTAACAATGAATTAGTTTTGGGAAAGAACCTTTTACTAAAATTTACCAAGCTTATGTTGTTGGCATGGAAGTTGAGGTTCTCTAGTATAGATTCATCATTGGGAAGCATGGGTAAAGATCCATAATATTTAACATATAATTCAAGATCAATGTTTTGATTACCTTTTATACCATATTCATTATGTATTTGTCTCACATTAGTAGCTTTATAATCTAAGGCAATTTTAGGTAGATTAGAGGATAATGAGTTTATGTTGGTGAAATTAATATGAACTAAATCAACAAGGTCTGTAGTAATTTATAGGTTTGTTCAATAGATGTGCTTTTAGTTGGTAAATTGGGAAGATTATTTTTCCTTGAGTTTGGTTGGATAAAATCATATGGTAGTAGATTGGATTGATCACTAAAATCATAAGAAGGAGAAATGATATTTATGGTTAGTAAAGTAGATTATATTGGATTAAGTCACATAAGATATTTATAAGATGTAATAGTCTGGATTTATTTGATTAGCCAAGGGGTGTTTAATAATGGTGGATTAGTAGGGGAATGTAACCTTTGAGTTATAATTTATTATGAGATGAAATATGAATGACATGGACATCATGGTTGAAGGCATGCATTTTTGTTAATTTATTTTTATAATGGTGTGTATATAAATATCATGCTTGATATTGAGCCATGATATAATTATCATCATAAGTGTGAGAGATGATTACATATAAATCTCATGCTTGATCTTGATCCATGATATCATTGTCATCATAAGTGTGTGATATGGTGCATGCATCAATTTTTTTAAGAGAGTTAGTGGTGGAAACACCTATATTGATAAATTTATGATGAGACATGGTTAAAGGATTTTGAAAAGGTTTAGATATTCCATATTCATTATAAATAAAATCACCCTCTAAGTAAGAGGCTTAATATGAATTACATGGGGGTATCAATAGTATCATAGATTAAGAGAATGGTATGATCACATGGGAGTAAATAAATAGGGAGCCATTATTCTCTATAAGAAGGTAATAAAGTGGTACTATAAGTATTTTAAAATTCATTGAGTTCATTACTATTTCAATCTATAAGATTAACATGTAAATTATAATTCCTATTAACAAACTTAGGGAGAGGTGGATTGTTAATATGAGAAATGGTACAAATGAGATATTGAGATATAGGATTTGGTAATTGAATGATCCATGGATTAGGATAAGTTAATATTTGTATCACTTTACATTATGTACAAATTTGATACATTGAATACCTAAAGAAGTAATGGAACACATATAATGTGTCCATGGGTGACCAAGAAGCATATTTTAAGATAATGGAAGACCAAGAACCATGAGCTTATTTAGAATTATCTTGAGTTTGATGGTAAGTGGGAGCCAAATGCAACCAAGTTATTTTTAGTTTGTTTTTTCAAATCCTTTTCATGTGAGGCATGTTTATTTGATATTTTCTTTGGTGTATTTAATTTATTGAAGTAACCTAATAGAGGTGACATTAATGCCAAATCCTTCATCTATTACAAATTTTTGAATAAGGGTAGTTATGATCTTAATTTTGATAAAGGGAGGTAGATCATCTACTTGAAATAGGATGTCATAATTAATTATATCTTCTTAAATACATTCTATGGAAGGTCTTTTGGATGTGAAGACTGTTTTCATTACATGAAAAATTTAAGTGGATGACTGTTAGAAGGGAGTATTGAATCATGAGATTTTGCTTCTTCAATAAATTATAATTATTGCATAAGGAATTTACAATGATATGGGCACGTTAATACTAATTACATAAGGGGAATTTTTCAAGTCACTAAGTTGAGTTATTATAAGAAATTCTAATGTGATTTAGAGGATATATAATTGACACAAGGTTTATGAAAAATAATTTTTTTCATATGGATAATAAAACTAGTTTGAGATTTTGGTTGTGTAAGCAGTTCATCATTTGGCTTAGAATATGTTGGTATAATAGTTTTATTATCTTTAATTATTTGTTCATAAGTAGAAGATATATTAGATTTAGTGATTATATCCTTGTGAGTAGGTTTATGTCTATAGTTTAATTTAGACGTGTTCACATACTGAGAGTTGGGTAATATAGATCACAATAATCATTAATTGCATAAATATTGTCATTTGTATGTTGCGTATTATAATTAGAACATGATTTTTAAGGTTTTAAGGTTATGGGCTTAGTAATTTGTTTCTTTTTAGAAGCTTTGACATAATCATGATGGTATATTTTGATCATAATATCATGGTCAAATGTGTTGCCTAACATGAAGGAAATTATAGATTTGATAATCCTAAGACATTTTTCATGAGAATAACCAATATAAACATAGAACAAACAAAATTTATTAGGATCATATCATGATGGAGGGGTGTTATTATTATATATAAAGGGTTTATATGAAAATAGTAATTACTTCATTTAAGTTACTACTAATGGTGAGTGGGAAACATTTTCATTATTTATTTTAATTTATCTTATTTTTTTGGAGGAGATTAAGATTATATATTGGCATTCCTAATTTCATTAATTGAATTTTGAAAATATACCTTGATTGAACAATACAATAGCTCAAATTTTTTCATAATGAAGTCTTATCTTTTAGCTTGATCAAATAGCTCATTTAAAATTTGTGGGGGAAAATTTCAAACTTTGTATTGAAGAGAAGGTGTTAAAATAATGATAAATAATTTGAAAATGTTATCTTAATTCATGTTGTGATATAATTTATGATCTAATTATTTCCACCATTTGATGAAAGTATGAGTTGATTTTGAGATTAATTACCTAGCATTAATGGAATGACTAAGATAATTTTATAGGAGATCATTTTATTTAAATTATTTAACTAAATAATTAAATAAATCTTATAATTATGAGAATGAATGTTGATGTATTTTAAAATACCATTCTAAAATGTCTCATGTGAATGTTTTGAATATAATTTTGGTAATATCAAAAGTATTGGATTGGACCCATTCCTTGTATATACTACCAAATGATTTAAATAAAGAGGCAGGGTATTTATTTCCATCATATTTAATGGTTCGAGATATATTTATAATATAAATGGATACTAAAAAGGGAGTTAATTTTTCATTTTAAAGATGTTGAAGCATATTTTTATGCATAAGACGTTGAGGAATGACATTCTCACTAGCATCTCTAAGAGGAGGAGGAATAAAATTTTGGTTATTTAAAGGCATGATGAGAGGAGGTTGATTAGTCATTTGTAGAATGTGATTTTACATTTTCATCATTTAGAAATTGTTATATTTTTTTCATAACATATATTTTTTAAACCATTTGATTAAAAATTAGAGTGGTTTCAATTGGTGTATTTTGGTTTATAGTGGTAAGAGGATATGGATGAGTTTGATTATTAGTTTTAGAAGGAGGAACATTCCAAAGATCAAGGATAAGAACGTTTCCTATAGGAGGATTCATTATGGGATCATTTTTTACGTTAGTATCTATCACTCCAATGGTTTAATTAAGAAGTTTGGATAGGGTATTATGTTTAGAAGTGTGAAATGGGTTAGATCTATGTAAGTCATTACTTTGGGTGATTTAAACCATGTTATGGTAAATGGAGTTAGATGAAGGGTGAAAATAAATGAACCATGAGATATTATCCTCTTGGGTGGCTAATCTAGGTAAAAAATAACCCATGTATCTTTTAAATGGGACAAGAGTATCAAGGAAAAAATTTATGGGTGATTTCATGATGATAAGAAATGTGGAAATAAGAATAGTTTTATGCAAATTATTTTAGGGAAAAGTTCTTAGAGATAAACTAATTTAGCCACAAATGAGGCTAGATCAATCAAATAAGTGACATTCTAGTTAGAGATTGAAGTATGTTGACTAGGAGGTACACAATCAAGTTGGTAGTTCTAGATGGATTTTGAATACAAAAAATAGGACAATCTAAAAATGAACTATGTTAGATAGAAGATATGAAATTGATCTGGTCAATCTATTTGTTTTATGAACAATAAAATATAATAATTTGATAATGAATTATTTTGTCTAGTAGATATGAAATCAAGCTAGTCAACATAGTTAGAAAAAGTGAAAATTTTGAACAGTCTATAAACTATGTCAAGTGGTTGACTTAATTATAAAATCAATAAAATAAGATAGACTATAGGCTGAATAGATCAAGTTAGTCTATCTATTTCATGGGATAGTAAAAATTTTAAATTTTAAAAATCTGGATGATTTAGTTTTAAATATAGAAATGAAGTTAAATACATAGACAAATAGATCGAGCTAGTCAATCTAGTTGAAACACATAACATAAAACTTGTATTAATGATGGATAAAATAGTCTATAATACAAAATATAATGGAAAACAATAATAAATATAAATTTAATTTAGATTATAAATAATTATCTAAAACTAAAATTATGAGATTATACTAAAGGTTATGTTTGGTGATATAATATTCCAAAGATATTGGTTTGTCCATTGGATAGTGTCAAAATAATGTTTCAAAGCACTAACTATGGAATAAGTGCCATTCCCATATCCAAATAAACCTAGGTTCAAGGGTAATATGGAATTAACCTATCGATGCTAACCTCTAACCAATGCACCACACAATCAAATGGATAGTTGGATTCCTAAGGTTCAATACAAAATAAAATCCTAGGTGTTTATAAGATTTCATGAGGTACATGGAAACTAAATACTGTGCTTAGCTTTGTACTATGTCTATGACTATTAGGGTAAATCCATCACACCATGATATCTATACATTATAGATAAGGATTGCAATAAAATATCATTTAGACCTTCATAACAATAGTTAAGTAATTTTAAAATTGCTAATACACAATTTCTAGGGAAAACCAAATAAAATGAAAATAAAGGTGAAAATTAATTTATTGAAAATGAAGTTATGATTTTTTTTAAAGTAAATAAAAAATTATAAAAATAAAAGGTAAAATTGATTTTAATTACTATGAAATAGAATGTAATTTCCTTTACTTATGCTAGAAAGTGAAATATTCATAGCAAGATTGAGTAGGTTGATCTAGTTGTGCAAACAATACAAAATAGAATTGAGATGATCAACATAGTCTATTACAAAATAGGCCTAGATAAATAAAATTATCATGGTCAACTTAGTTTGATGGAAATAAAGAGATACAAAACTAGATTGATCCAATTGATGTAGTTAATTGTAGGGGTACAATTTTATAGAACTAAAAAACTAAAGAAAATAATATAGATTTTTGAATTTTAACTAAAAAATAAAAAAATATAATTTACTTATAATTTTAAAAAAATATTAGGATATTAATAATTAACTTAGAGGATAGAACAATATTAAGCATTTTTATTTAATAGGCTTTTTGAGAATGCTAAATTACTATTTAACGAAATTGTCTAGGTGATTTTTTGATTTTATAAAGGTAGAACATTGTATTATTAGATGGAACCAAGATAGTAAATCTAGTCTAAACAAACCTAATAAAAAATAAGAGAATGAAAATAAATCAATTAGATCAATTTCATTAGCTAAAACTAAAATAAAAAAATGAAAAAAAATCACTTTGGTTGATTGAGTTAGGCTCATAAGGTAGAATAAATAACTAGATCAACTAGTTTGATATAGTTGGTTGAAACTAAAAAACCCTATGAATAGAGAATAAAACATGATCAACATGTTTGATCTAGGTTAATACCTATGAAAAAAATATAAAACATGATCATCTTGATTGATCTAATTCAAAAACTACACATATACTAGTAAAACTAGATCAATATGATCGATCCATTTGACCATAATTGAAAAATTAAAATTTTACAAGGGTTAGAATCACATTGGATTCATTAGAATGTATGAAACGAATTAGGATAGGTATATAAATTATACTACTTAGTGGATTCCAAACTCAAACAAGGTGATCTTACAAAATAATTCATTTCATAACTATTTATATCGATTCATGACCAATTTGGATCCGTTAAACTAATTAATGGTATATTAATACACAACACCAAAAGAGAGGGTTCCAAATCCTATAGGCAAATGACATTATGAAATAACTATAGATATGCCTACAATACATAAAATGAATCTAAAGTACTGCTCACTAAATCTTATGGCATAAAGGGGGATAGTTAAAAATAAATAAAAAAACATGCAAAGAGAACTCTACTCAAGTCAATGTAGAGGTAAACTAATCAAGGAGTACAACATTAAACCTATTACTTTATGCATTATCCATCTACCAAATGAAAGAGTAAAATTTAGGAATAATTACCATGAATTGAACATTGCATGCCTTAATATCTCCCTTGGCCAATGGTTCTATAAAAGAGTTTGTTGTGGATTTTTAAGGCTCACACTATATAAATCATATCTATTCTAAAAGACTCCTACTTTACATCCAAGACTTTCCCACAAGACAAGCTTATTTCCATCCAAGGCAAAACCTTAGCCAATGAATCCTCAAGTTTAGAATTATAAAAAATGTGAGATGTAACAATGCAAAAATGAATGTTCCTCTCTTTTGGATTGAAGTGAAAGGGGTATTTATAACCAAGGATTGACCCTAAACCTTCTTGTGAATTTACCCGATAAAATCAACTAGCTTGGTATTATTAGGAAAGATCAACCTAGATAACATAGTAGGAAAATGAAGAAAAGGTGTGTATAATTAATTAGGATCTACTTAAAAAGGTGATTTGGTTATAATAGTGGATAAATAGTTATTAATTTCTTAGGGAGTCATATAAATGTAACTTGCAGTGGTTTTAGGTAATTGTATAGGGACGAACGATTTATGAAGCACCAAAGGTCTACCCACCCCTTTCCTAGTGCAACCTTTAAGGCATGCACTTAGATATATTGAAATTTAATTAGTTCCTACAATAGATAAAGCATCAGTAAATGATAAATTTTAAAAATATGATGTGTATACACTTCTTCCTTCTTATCTACAATGTATTAGATATAAGTTCTTCTATTCGAGACCTCTTCCTAGTACTTATTATTAATGATTAAGAATATATACAACCACTTTATTGGGATTACACAAACATAATTGGGATGACCTACATTTCAAATATTGTCTCCTAAATTGACCCTATAGTCAACTTTAATTTATTTATTATTTTATTTCTATCCAATTCTAGAGTTGGCTTTTCAACTATTTGTACCTCTTGAAGGCCACATTTTGGGGTGAGGAAAGGAAATAGTGGAATTCTCTTAGAATGAGGTTATTTTTTTATTCCATTCCAAAAATTATTGAAATTTAGCCTCTTCTTCTATCTTATTTAAAAAATTATGCTAGCAGATTAATTGGATCAACCCATGGTGTTTTATAGAACCTACTCCTTGCACATATTTTTCAACCATCAGTTGGATGGAACTATAGAGTAATTTGCGAAGGTAGATTTTATATTATTTTTTTTCCCCCATGCCTTAAATGGTTTAATATTATCATCACATATTGTAACATATATCCATACAAACCATCATAGGTAAAGAATTTTATCAACCAAAATATAATAATCCTCCATGGATATGGAAAACTTTATCTCTTAATGCCCCTATTTTCTATTTTTGGATTAAAAATTAATTATAGGTTTTGTTTTGTTTTTTTTTTTTTTTTTTAAAATTTTAAATTTCATGAAATAAATGAATTAATTATATATATTAAGGTTTACTAATCATGAGTATACTATTATTTAAAATACTATAAAGTTGATTAACAACATTGTCACTTATCAAAAAAATTAACCGATTTCACTTTGGAGTGATCCTTATCAAGATTTAAAATAAAATAATTCAACCATCTATTCATCATATCCATTTAACTTATCCATAAACTAAAATCATATTGATTTATTAAAGACTTATATGACTAATTAATCCTGCAATAAAGAATCTATAGATTCTAGTTTGGACTTTTTCATCAAGCCCACAGTTTATACAAAACAAAGACAAAGCTTGTGAATGAATCTCTATATCACTTAAGATAATTAATAAAATAAATTACAGGAGTGACACATATAATTCTTAGTTATATAAAAAAGGAAGTCTATAATTGAGTGGTAAATGCAAAAACAATGAATACTAGTTTGGCTCCTGAGATACTCATTAGCTTTTTTAAATTGCAATAGATTTTATGTATTTGAAGTGGTGTAGAAATGAGTTTGGATGTGAATATATTTTGAGTATTTTGTATTTTATTTCCATCTCACACACATATGAAATTTTTTACACTATACCCTAATCATTAATTTTGATATGTACCTAATCATTACTCCTTATTTTAAATGAGTGCCCTTTTTACATCACATCAAAATGACATAATTTCACACTTTTTATTTTAATTTTATTTTTATGGTCATGGGGTATGGTGGAATGACCCCTTTTAGATAAGACCCCATTTTTATGAAAATTTATTATGAATTACAACATTGAAACCCAAAGTTAATTTTAATCATATAAAGTGAAATGAATACCTCAGTTTACCTATGATTGTCCTTGCTTTCTTATTGCCCATGTGTCTTGTCATGATGTAAAAATGAGAAAAAGGTTAATCAATAGGTAATTTTATTACTTCTTTTTTAAAAAAATCATAATTTTATAGTTTTCAAATTTATTTACTTTATTTTATATTTTTTATATTTGTAACGAGGTAGCCATTTACTAGTTTTAAACCCTATTGCTTTATTTGGAGCCATATTTAAGTCTTTGTTTATAATGGAAGAAATAATATATTGCATATAACTGAATTATGCTTGTGATTATATCTATTTGTAAAATTCTTCCTTAATAGGAGATTCATGATATAACCTTAGTCTCTATCCATTCACCAATTTCATATTTACATCAACTAGAAATAATTGGATAATTCATTGTCAAATATTTTCTCAAGTTGGTAGGGACCTAACCATCATGTATGAATTTTACCTTTGAAGTGTTGATATTTTAAATCAAATAATAAGCCCCGATATCCCTCTTTGAACTTACTTTATTTATGTGATAGTCATGTCATGTCTTCCTTTGATGTTGAAGGAGTTACATTTGTTTCATAATTTCATTTCTCATTTCATCTAGTTCATTAAATTGTAGTATCCTCTCCTTTTGTGATTTTTTCAAATCAATTCCTAATTTAATTGTTATCCCAAGTGTCTAAAATTCAAATTCAATTACAAGTAATAGATATTACCATACTCTAACTAATATGAATAAAAACCTATGGTGGACTTCTTATTTGTGTTTTAGTCCCATATTACTACTAGTAATTTGTTGGCATAATTTATTTTGTTGATGTCTACTATCTTTGTCTAGATGTTCTCTAGATATTTTTTGGTAACTTTCACTTGGCCATTAACTTGAGGGTGATAAGGGGATGACTTCCTATGAGTGATATAATAATTCTCTATGAAGGCATGGATCATGTTAGATTCAAAATTAGGTATTTGGGATAAAAAAATGGCTTTAGGTGCTCTAAATCATTAAATAATCTTTCCATATAAAAATTTAACAATTTTATGTTCATGAACAAACAATAAAACTTATACTTTATCCCATTAGTCACATAGTCAATTTACACTAGGATGTAATCTTTTCCTTATGAAAATGGATGAATGGAACCAATGAAATCTATTCCCCATTTCCAAAAATGCCTTAAGACCAATTTCATTGGACCATTTGGGTTTACCCATCCTCTAACATGGATCACAATACCAAAACTAGTTATTCACATCCTTCTAAGGTGAAGGCCAATAGTATCCAACCCCAGGGATTTGTGAATGGTCCTTTTGGATGAATAGTGCCCTCTTCCTGATTCATCATGAAAAGCTCTCAAGATGTCATATATATCATCTCACTAGACACACATGAAAAGAATAAATTCAATTCCATTTTTTAATAATATTCCATTAATCCATTTATAGTTATCATCATCTCTAATTAGAAACTTATTTTGTTTATGAGTAAAATTAATAGAAAACTTCCCCATAGCTATAAAATTAGTTATATCCATAAACTAAGGCAAGTTTTCTATAAAATTATCTTCTATTAGTTCATATTATCCTAAAATATTTAATCTTGGTATAAATTTAGCAACCATATTAGATTTTCCTAATTTATCAATTATTATTATGTCAAATTCCTATAAAAGTAGTAAACATATTATGATTCTCCCACATATTATTGTTTTTTTCATTAAGTAATTTATAAGTGAATTATATATATATATATATACACACTTTATCTCCAATAATATATCGGTGAAACATGTTTATATCATAAATGATAACAAGGACTTCTTTTTCAATAGTTGTATAATTTATTTCAGTATAAGTTAAGCTCTTGATGATATAATAGATAACACACATATTACCTCTCTCATATTTATACCCAAGAAATTTTCCCATTGTAGTAATAAAAGCTTTTATATGAATATGGAAAAGTTATTCTTAGTTATATCCCCTAAGTATTGGAGAAGAGATCCATTTTTATTTTATATTTTTAAAGGAATTTTGACATCTTTTAGACCATACACATTAATTATCCTTGGTGATCAAAGAGAAAATGGGTGATGAAATTTTGACAAATTCTTCAATAAAACATATATAATACCTTACATGTACTAGGAATATTTTAATATCAATTTTGTTCTTAAGTGGAGGAAATTGTAAGATGAATTCAATATTTTTAGGATCTACTTCTATCCCATCATCTAAAATATGATGTCCTACTCCAATAACTTTGATATATCATTATTAAACAATTTTTAAGGCTAAAAAATAGTTCATGTTGTTCACATATAGTCAACACTTTTTCCATATCTTTTAAGGTTTTATCAAAAGATCTACATTGCATAGTAAATTCATTGATATAAACTTCTACACAATCATTGATTAAGTTTATAAAAATAACAAGGACTATTATTTGGAAGGTAGTTGGTTCATTACACAAACCAAAAGGAAATAAATGTATCTAAACATTTCCCAAGGAAATGTGAAGGTGGTTTTGTCTTGATCTTTAGGGGATACTCTTAATTTATTGCACCCACTAAATCCATCTATGAAGGAAAAATATTTTTTTCCAACTAGATTGTCTAGAGCTTGGCTAATAAAGGGAAAAAGAAAATAGTTTTTCTTTATTTATTTGTTGAGCTCCCTATAATCCACACAAATCCTCCATTTCAAAATATTTTTAGATAGTATAAATAATTTAAATACCCACTGAATATCTAAAATTGGCTATATAAATATAACTTGTAGTAAGTTTCCAATTTTAGTTTTGACCATGTCTCTTAATGTACACTTTATCCTTCTCTGAGGTTGTCTAAATGGTCTTACCTTCTCTATATAATTATGGTGAATATAGACATAAGGATGAATATATTTAATATCACTATACTCCAAACCAAAGGATTTTGTATGTGTTTATATTATATCAAATACTATTATTTTGTGATCATTAGTCAACCAATTATTGATATCCATTAATTTTCTTAATTGTATTGTAATCTATTTTATGTCTAAATGGATTAAGTTGACTTTCCTAAATTCACTCATTAGAGTGTTTAGTGGGATAGGATGAAGTCTCAACATATGTAATTTTTGATCTCCTTAAATAAATTCTCTCCTTTAGAAATGACTCTTGTAAAGGGGCACTTAAAAGATCCCAAAAAAGGTCTTTGTCTACTTTATGCCCAATTGATTATACTCTATTGAATAGATGGTTGAATTTTCATTTAATTATGAGTATCTGTAGAGATATTCTATTGACCTTTGTAGTGAGATCAGTGACCTTTAAATCTAGACTAGTGACCTTTGCAGCCAGACTATTCACTTTATCTAATTCTTCTTTTAATTCATTTACATGATGTTTCACTATAATCATAACTAAATAATAAATACTATTTTTGTTTTTATCTAGTTAATCTACCCACCAATGATCATGTAAGTATAAATAATATATTTAGGTGGATATAGGGAAATTTTCTTAGATTTTAACTTGTTTGAGATAGTCATGTCTCTTGAGTTGTAATCTATAAGACTAGTTATTGTGGTAAGCCATGGTCTTCCTAGAATCAATGAATATCCCAGCTTATTAGTTTTTGGTTAGAGTATTATAAATTACGTAGGGTATTTTAATGAATCTAATGTAACTAAATTGTGTTATATTACCCCTTCTCATTTGGTGATTCATTGATTAACCATTTTTAGTAACATGGATATTTTTTGTACCCTAAATAAAGATAGTGATTTCAATGTATCAAATATCATCATATTGATGGAAATAACTATATCAACCAATAAATTAGGTAATTATTGTTTTCTAATTTATATTTTAATGAAATTAGTCCCAAAATCCCCATATTTTGGTAATATAAGTTTACCTACTAGAATGGTAGCTAGCTTACCATCCACTTGCATGGTCTTGGGATAATGTATTTTTCTCCCAAGAGTTTTTACACATAGTTCATTAATATATTTTTTAATTCTATAAATATATATTATGGATTTAATTACAGGGATCTCAATGTTTAACCATCTTAATTTTTTCACTAGTTTAGACTCAACCATAGGTGATGTTTCTTTGAGTTTTTCTAAAAATGGTATTGGTGATGAGATAGTGGGAGGAATGTTATCTTGATATTTTTAATTCATGTCTACTTATTTTCTAAGAAGAACTTGTTCTTCGTTTTCATTGGGTATTTGTTTAAACATTGGTGTGAAATTATTATAAAAATGTTTTCTTATTTGTAATTGGACATTATTATAGTCTATATCATTTAGTCCATGATTCCTTCTTGTTTTGCATTATAGATAGGATTTCCTTAGATATTATTCTTTGGGATATTAACAGGATAATTAGGTGATTGTGGTTGACTTACCTGTTAATTTTTTTTTGGGGGGTATTATTGAAGGACAAGGAAACAATGCCTATTGGTGAGGTGGGAATCATCTTTATTGATTGAATTCTAGTTGAGACTCACATAGATGTTGGTTGTGTTGAGGTATCCATGGCTATTGGTCATGTTGAGGTATCAATGGATGTTAAGGTATCTGATATTTTATATACCAATATTATGTTCCCCATTATTATGGATTTGGAGGATCATCCCATGTCATAGCCCATGGATTGGTATGATCACTGGGAACAAATTAATTGAAAAATTTAATGTAAGTTACATTATTCCTTTATCTATAAGAGATATATTTGATCTCCTCCTTTGTTTGAGTACTTTTCTTAATATGATTAGTGAGAATATGAATTATATTAAAGTTTTTGGTATCATTATCCTTATCACAAAGGCCACATTTCAATATTTTATCAAGAAGACAATCACAAAGGGCATGCTTATCTCTACATCCTGGGAAACATATGGCTCATGTTTTAGTAGTAGTTTTCAATTTTTCTTGTAATATAACTAGTTTGTAATTTAATTGTACTAAGATGTATATTTTTAGGTTTGATAATTATTCCATGAGTTTAATTACCTTGGCATCTCCTTTTCCTGATTTTAGTTTTCTAACCCCAACCCTCATTCATTATTAATTTGTACAAATCTCAAAAATACCATTGAGACTAAGTTTATTCACATCCCCTTTCTCATAAGGTTCAAATTTTATAAAAAATCATAATAAAATTCCTCAAAAAATATTTATTTACATATTTATATAATCCATATCCACATTTTGTATGAATGAAGAGAAATAAAACAAAGTATTCCTCCATGTTTTCATCTTCTTTTTTATTCATTCAGAAGAGTTCTTATCTCATATATCTTATCATAGAATAATATTGATATTTATTCAAGAATTTAGTTTCCATTTCATCCCATGTATGGATGGAGTTTAGCTCCAAGACCATAAACCCATATCATGGCTAAATCTTTAAGTGTAGATGGAAATGATTTTAATTTCTAATTATCACTCATGTAGTCATATGTTTGGCATAGTACCTTGAATTCAAAAAAGAATCGATAAAGTTATTTTTTTGGCATACCAATATAAGTAGGTAATACCCATAAAGGTTATGCTTGGGGGAAGATATCTATTTTGTGCATCCATACCTAGTGGATTCAATATGTTACTAGTGGTTTCTCCCATGTCTTCCCAATATAATTTATAAATGGTTTTACTAGGTGGTGTATACTTATTTGAAGAGGTTGGGAGGATACTTTATTGGGATTAAAATAATAGTTTATAATTTCCTTTAGCCCTGATTTATTTTTCAAAAAATATGTACCTAATTTAGGAGAATGATCCCAAGGTTTAGGTTCAAGTGATGATAATTATGATCTTTATTCAATAGTTTATGATACTTCCTCAATGGTTTATAATTTATTACCTAATTATTATTTTTCCAACTTTCATCTTTTAATTAGGTTTTGATTTTGTAATTTTGTTTAGAGGTTTTAGGGATGAATCTTCCTTCTGATTCTCTATGTCTATTCATATATCTAAATTCCTATGGTTTCTTAAATGGAAACTATAAACTATCAACTTTGGAGATTTTACACCGTAATAACACTTAGAAAATGTCGCTGAGAGTGGATACAAAATGATGAGAGTCATTGTGTCCTATTCATTTAATGAATGAAGTTCAATTGATGTCATATTGATTTACGTAGTATCTAAAGTTTATATGTAGGAGGGTATGAAAAGGTTTAGATAACAGTGTTTTATAATTAAAAAATTGCTTGAATTAACTAAATTAAAATATTGGAATTTAAATATTGAAATAAATTCACACTCTAATCTAATTTTCTTGAAACTAATTCACGCTTTTGTAGAATTAGGAATTACTTGTAATTAAAATCACACTTTAATCTAAGTACATGAAATTAAAATCACTCTTATTTGAAATATAAATTGATGGAATTTAAAGTTTAACTAAATCAAATTAAATGTTATAACTCATGGTGAAATTTTAATGGAAGTTTTGAAAATAATGATGATTTAAAATACACACATACTCATGTAGGATAACAACAATAATATTTTAAATAATATTTCCAACATGTAATACTAAAAACAATCTTGAAAATATGATTAATATAGATATATTGAATCAATCCTTATTAATTTTAATGGATGGGCCCTTTCTCCTCAAAATAAATATGAAAAAAATTATAAAACTCCCAAATTGTTTAACTTCAAATTCTCATTGATGTCAAATAAAGTTATAAAAATCTAAATATAATGATATTTTTATATTAAAATGATTATATCAAAGTAAATATATATTCAAATCTACCCAATTATTTATAACAAAAATGTTGTATTTATACTAAATATTTTACAACTTTTAAAATAAGACTTACAAATAAAACAACCTCAACCAAGATCTTGTTATGGAAAACTAGCATCCTTCCCACTTTTTAAGGATAAGAAGGTGGAAAATTCTAGATATTAGATCTTTAAAAATGTGTATTTTGCTGCTATGAGTCAGGTACATTGTTTTGATAGCTATAACTAATTACTTATCTTTTAAAAACAAAAGTATCAGAGTGTTCACAACCAATCTTGATAAAGACTATGAAAGAAAACATATAGTTTTAAAAAAATTTATTTTTAGAATACAAAAAATATTTCCAAAAATATATTAGAATGTTATAGAATTAATCTTTATATATTTGCATTAGGTGTATTATCATTCTAGAAACCTTTGGAGCCAAGATAGAAACTTTTAGAGCCAAATCAGTAACCTCTAGAGATAGAATCATGACCTTTATATCTAGGCTAGTAAACTCTAGAACTAATAAAAAAAATCTAAGGTAAATTGCTTTTTGGTATTTTAGAAATATGAATTATTCAAACCCAGTCCTTAGTAGATATCTTGGATGTTGAAAACATATTTATTTGGTATTAGTACCTCATCTTAACTTATATATGCAAAATTGACATCTTTTTCCATGTATATGTTAGAAATTAGTTAAAAAAAGTGAATAGAAATGAAATTCAAATCATAAATAAGATAAATATCCCATATTTATTGGAGTGGATGCCTAGATATCTAGAACAAGTGAATGCACAAGTTTTTGATAAGTATGTGTCAATAAAGTACAAAACACAAGAACTATAAGAAAATTAAATCACATACATGAGAATATTACATAAACAAGATAAGAGCCAAAAACAATATTTCATTGAATAATAGATCACCAAGAGATATTTACAAATAGGAGTGCATGAGTAACTCCTCCAAGAAAGGTGGTCAAAGATCCAATAATATAAGAGTAACTCTTATACCCAAAAAAATTGATCAAGGGAGTCACTTCCTATTCATCCAATCAAAATGTAACCCCAAATGAACATAAGAAATTTTATCCATGAAATTAGGAAAAATAAAAGTGAGGGAAAAATCCCATAATAAATATGGGAAAAAAGAAAATTCATACTCTAGAACCCTCCATAACCACATCTTAGGTAGGAAGTAAAAATAATAGGTCTTAAAAACTATTCTTGATGAGGTACCCATATATAAATAAATCTCTTATAAATTAGATAAAAGGAGAAAACCCATAGTAAAAAATCCCTCTCAAAAGAGAGACATAAAGAGAAGGGGCTAGAAGGCCCCCCATAGATAAGATGCTACATTATCCCAAACCTCAAGAATATTCCAAAAGTGAAGATACTTGCTCTCTATGAAAGGTTTGGTAAAGATGTTTACTATTTACCTTGCCATATATAAATATATTAGATCAATGATGTCCCCATGAATGGTCTCTTTGAATTACATGTGAATATCTATGTGTTTGGTCTGTTGATGCTAAACCAAATTCCTATAAATATGAATACTACTCTAGTTATCATAGTAGATGATGGTAGGTCATCTAAAATCAATACCAAACTCTATGAGAATACCATAAATCTTAATGGAATTAGTGATAAAATTAATATCCCCCTTGTACTCTATCTTATTAGATGATAAATTAATAATATTATGCTTCTTACTTGACCAACTAGTCAAACCTGAACCAATGGAGAAATTATAACCATAAATGGAATTATAATTATAAATATCACCAGCTCATTTTGAGTTAGTATAACCAATTAAGTTAATATTAGTGATAGATCTATAATAAATCCTAAATCTATGTTTGCCCTAAATGTAGTGTAATATCCTTTTAGCTACTTTCTAGTGTAGCTTATGGGGTCTTTGTATGAATCTAGAGACTGAAACCACTACATATGATATGTCAAATCTATTGTGTCAAGTAAATAAGTCTATCCACAAGTTTCCAATACAAGGTAGCATCAACCAAAGGTGAAGTAAAATATACCTCAATCCTGACTCCAAATAGAAAGGGAGTCGAAGTTGGCTTAGAATCAACCATGTGAAACTGACCAAGTAGATCAAGAGAATACTTAGGTTGTGTAAGAGTGATCCCTAAGTTTAACTAAAAAATCTAAATCCCAAGGAATTAATGTATCAATTCAAATTATATCATGGAAAACTTATCCTAAATAACTAATTTCACCACTGTAATAGATGAAAAATAGATATCAGTGATCAAAATATCATCAACATAAACAACCAAAATCAAGAGAAAATCATCCTACTATAATAGATAGACATTTTGATTTGAATGACATCTAGTGTTTCTTATTAAAATAATAAATGAATAAATTATAGGATACCAAGATTAAAGGGCCTATTTTTGGACATATATGGATTTAAAGAGTCTACATATAAAGGGATAATACTCGATAAATCCCAAAGAATACCCCATGTAAATTTCTTCCTCGAGATTATCGTTATGAAATCCACTCTTCACATCCACTTGATGAACATCATAATGATTAGAGATAACAATAGTGTAAGTTTTATAGAGTTCATTTTGGTGACTAGTGCAAAGGTATTTGTGTATTATATATCAAGCAACTGTGATAAACCCTTAGTGAACAACCACACCTTAAACATATCAATGGACCCATATATTATATACGTAGTTTAATATATCCATCTACACCAAATTATATTTATTCCCTTAGGAAGAAGTGCCAAATCCTAAGTGTGATTCCTAATTAAGGATTTATACTCCTCATGCATGGTATAATCCCACTTAAGAATACCTGATACTCCTCCAAAGTTTTTGGATGTGAAGTAGAGGCATACAAATCATGTGGACCACTCTGAAACTTAAAACATGATTGCATGTCACCTAAAGGATCCCAAACCTATGTGCCTAAATTATGTAGTGTTTACCTAGACCAAAGAAGACTAGAAGTAGATGAGTCAGGTAGAGAAACATCATCCTCTAAAGTGTGTCTAGATTTTGATGAAGATGAGTCCCCATCACTACTCTCACTATTAGAACTATAAGAAGTGTCCTCAACTTATAGAATGTGCTCAATATAATATAAATCAAATCCAAGTGAGTCCATTAAATTGGAAGAAGTGTCAAGTGTTGAGTCTATGGGGATCTCCTAAAAGTGAACACTTATATCGATAAATAACTCATGTGTGGTTAGATGAAGAAAGAAATACCCCTTCACACCATCTAGATAACCTAAGAATATGAAAGTCTTACTCTAAGGTTACATAATATTACATTTATTTTTTGGTATGCATACCATAGTTAGAGATACAAAAAACCCTAAATTTATCAACCATTGGTTTCCTATTGTTGTAATATTTAAAGGAAGTTATACCTTTTTAATCTTTATGAGGACTAATGTTCTAAATGTAGCAATCACAATTTATTTCTTTAGCCCAATATTGTGGTTCAAGTGACTTAGAGTGAATCATGTAGTTAGCCATCTCTTTTAAGGACCTATTCTTGTGTTCTACAACTCTATTCTATTAAATACTACATGGAATTATTTGTTGAAAATCAATCCCATCAACTATGTAAAACTACTCAAACCCATTATTGACATACTCACCCCCATTATGAGTTTGGATAAAATTAATGAACTTCTTTGATTATTTTTCAAAAATGACCTTGAAGTATAAAAAAATTTCAAAAACTTCATATTTATACCTAAGGAAGTGAACCCATGTGTATCTCAAGTAATCATCAATGAAGGTAAGGACATACATAACCCTTATGAAAGATAGATTGGGAAAAGGCCTATATACATCACTATGTACTAACTTTGATGCCTATGAATCCCTCTAAGATTTACCTTTGTTAAATTTTTATTTGGTATGCTTCTCAAGGGTGTAACCCTTATAAAGACCCTTAGAGAAATGAAATTGAGGTAAGTATATGCAATAAAAAATGCATCATGTCTATAAATCAATTCTAGCTCAGAGAAGATAGAGCATACCTACACTTTTGACATTTGTTAATCATGGGCATGACTAATATGGTCATCTTCTAGACTTGATTAGAGTATCACATGGCACAATACATCATGATAGGAAGGTTAAAAATCCTATAGTCTAACATAATCATGTAACAACCCTAAAAGAGTCTTAGGTTTAATGTTAACTCTATTCTAATAAACAACAAAGTAAATCTATTCTAGTGCACACCAAATGTTATGGAAAAAAGTGGGGATTAGAAACAAAACAAACTAAACTAAACATGCATAAAAGACATATATTCACATCAATGTATATAAAATCGTAATGCATGGGAGAGAATTACAAATGCATATCTTATATACTCTTATAAATGATAAATAAAGTTAGGAATACTTACCTTGAAGATGAACCTATCAAGCCTCAATCTCTCCCTTGGCCAAGGTGATTTGAAAGAGATTTTTGTGGTATTTAAGGATAACAAAGATAAATTATATTTAGGCTACACAACCTATTTATGCATTTAAAAGACTTCTTCATAAGATAATATATATATCTCCAAAGAAAGTGTAGAACCCTAAGCTTTATTCCTCAAGTAGAATGGTCACTAAGTAGATGTTTGTTTACACTTATACTTATTTGATTATCTATTCTTAAATGTTTGGAAATGAACTTGTATATATAGGTGGATCTTGTCCTAAATCCTTTCAAATATGTTAAGTATATAGAGTCGACCTAGTTGACCCTATATGTTTTTAGGAGGTAAATCACTAGGTCCTAAGATAGGTCAGCCAAAGGGATAACAAAAATCTAAAATGAAAAATATCCCTAAATAGTAAAGGGTCAACCCTATTGACCTTGTATAATAATCAAAGGATAAAAATTGTATAAGGTCAACCTGGTTAACCTAGTATAGTGAACTAGAAAAATGGGGTCAAGGCAAGAGCAAGGAGGATAAATCATGAAAAATGACTAGAATGGGTATAAAAAATAATAATAAGCTTAGGGTAAATGGTTTTAGGAAACAAGTGTGTAGATGGTAAGTGGAAAAAGGGACAATAATCTTATGAAGCACCAATGGTTTGCCTACCCCTTTCTTGATGCACCCCTTAAGGCATACACTCAAAGAGAATGAGACTCGATGGGTCCTACAAGATACAAATTTTTAGTAATCTATAAAAGTTTAAAAATATTATGTGCATACATATGCCCCACTCAAAGATCATCATTTGTGATGTAAGTACAACATGGGATAGTGCTTCAAGAAAATAGAACATGATAACACATAATGTTGAAGCTAGGTAAAGTGTAGTAAGCAAAAAATAAGATAAATGAAAGGAAAAAATTGAAAAGCACATACCTTTACTTATTTTAGTGTTGTAGATAAATAAGTAGACTTCAAGAGAAAGTGAAGGCATCCAATGTGAAGAAAACTAGGTGAACCTATAAAAGTTAGTGTAAAGAATAGCCAAAAATTTAAAAAAAAAATAGAATATAGGAATATATTAATGGAAAATATTCTCTATGTCATCACGAATCAAACACATTTTATGGTTTTAAAAATGGATGAGTAGAAACAAAGATATAGGAAAAATAAGGAATTTGCAAAAAAATAATTGAAGGATCTGAATTTTGAAAAGTGTTTTTAAATAGGGTAAAGAGAAGTTATTTTATTACTTTGACCTTTGAAAGAGAGAAAAAAGATCTCTAGAGACTAAATGATCTAGAATGTCAAGGAGATGATAGGCTAGATGAAGAAGGGCTCTAGGAGCATCAGGGGGTGCACTACAGGTATGAAACTATGAATCTTAAGCTAGTTTTTGAGTATTTTATCAAATTAAATGGATTTTTATAAAAATGTAATTTATAGCATTTTTAGATGTCAAAATGAAATAAAATTAGATTCTCTACTTAGGAAAAATGAGTTAGGTAAATGGGTTTAAAACAATAAAGAATAAAATTTCAAAATGGCACTTTTTGAGGAAAATGCAAGGGGTCAGTAGTCAAAAACAAATAGGTCAACCTAGTAGGCTAAAAATAGGCAAAATTCACATTACCGACCCAATAGGTGTATGCCAACCTTATACATTTTATAGATTGCCAACTTGGTATAGTTTTCCAACTGATTGAAAAAGTCTAGAGTGATAATGTATTACTAAGAAGGGGAAAAAAAGAGGGTTGACTTAGATTTTTAAGTCAACTAGGGCAAAAAAGAGGGAAATTTGGTCAAACTAGGTTGACCAAAGAACCAAAATGATACAAAAATGCATATAAAAGGCTAAAAAATGGCTAGAATGGCCATAAATGATCAAATAAGGTAAAAAAGGACTGGGTAGCCTAATAAATAGGTAGAATGAATGAATTAAAACAAATTAGGCTTATTTTTTATTAAAATTGTAAAAATAATGTATTATGATGATACATGACATGGAAGATCTAATACATCTTTTGTTATTTCTTGGTTGCAGGGATGACCCAAGTTTTGGAGATTGGTAGATGTGTCTTGTCTACTAGATCTACTAGAGAATCTTACCATAGGAGATAGAGTTAGGCTAATAGTTGTAGGCCTAAGAGGGATAGCTGACATATGTAAGACTCCCATAACCATAGATATGTTAGTCATGTTACTTAAATGCTATGAATAACTAATTAACACCTTTAGATAGGAGGTGGATGGGGACATAGTAGAGGTAACTATCACTCTAGAGGATGTGCATGCCATCCTAAGACTAACAGTAGTAGGAGCACTAGTGACTATAGGTATATCAAATAGCCTGGAGGAGAGGATAGCCTTATCCATGTGGATTACAAACTTGGATATGATATTAATAAGTAAGAGAGTTAGTATATTTGATGTATATTTATCACAAATTATATATATCAAAAAATCTATGATAGGACTTGTGACACAATGAGTTCTATATCACAAGTTGGATGTCAATATATCACTATTCATGGTAGCCTTGAGTAAGATGATCCTAGAGGAGGGAATATTATATGATATCAACTCTATCACTTGGGAATAGTTTTTACATGATCTATATGAGGTGTTAGTTATAAGGAAAAATTTGATAGGACTAATCATATTACTGATGGCTTGGATATATGAGAGGTTTTCCATATATCGATCAGTTAGGTTGCCCCATGCAATTGATGATAGGTCTCTTTGTGTGTAGATATGGAGAAAGGACTAGGTAACATAGGCCATGCCCCACATTCTATTACTATAAATGATGAGATACATATACATAGTGTGGTATCCATATGGGTACATAGTGACATAATGGCTGAGATGGGGCATAGCTGTACTAACAACAATGGGAATTAAAGTGGTTAGATACTATACCTAGTGGAAAGAGCCACTTCAAGTGCCATGGGTACTAGGATAAATGGGATTATCTCATCTAATGACATTAATATTGATGTTAGAGTAGTGGGCTCAACATGTGAGAGAGCCATGACAAAAGAGGGGACTAGGGCCACTAGTGATGAGGTCGATGCTTAGACCACATCAAGAGAAATCATGGACTAGATGAGCATGGTAGGGAGTAGAGAAGGAAGAGAGGGTTATGAATGTAGTGACACAAAATATACCACCACCAACTCTATAATGAGATGAGATAAAACCATTGAGGATACAATGTTGATGGAGGTAGGAGGAGTAAGAGAGAGTGGGGACTATAACCATCCTTGATGACTTAATAAGTGAGCCAAAGGAGAGATAGATGATAGAGAGTCCACTCAGGTGTAGGCTAAGGTGGATATGAGCCATAATAGCCACATTTGAGCTAAGGAAGTGACTTATAAAGGAGGTAATAAGAGGCTAAATAGATGGAGAGAGTATGGTAGGTAGTAACGTAGATGGTGATGCCATAGTGGCCAAGACAAATAGTTAGTAAATATGATTAAATTATTTCTTAAGTTTTTATTTTGAAATAATTAATAGATATAGATAAATATTTTGAGATATAATAGTGATCTAATATTTATCTAGGTGTGATTTTATAGGCATAGCTAAGGATGAGGAGGAGAGATGGGGTTCCCTTATAAGGGGAGAAATATATGATGTCTTGGATGAGACTCTACAGATATATGATCCTACTACATTAGAGGACCCTAGTGTACCATCTACCCTAGCTTAAGTGAGATGGTTTATATTAGCAAGGGAGGTAGTGTTGTAGATAAAACCATAGAGAGAGAGAGAGGATGAAACCATGAGTAGAGATGAGTGCTGGCAAGATATGGGCATGGAAGGCCTTGGTAGAGGAGAGAGTTACACATCTATCTATAGTGATGTATATGACATAGGCACATACAATGACCCTACCCTAGTTGACATAGGTGTAGGATTAGGAAAGAGAAACACACATGGTGACCTTAGCCCAACTGGCATAGGTACAAGCATGGGTAACACATCTATGGGATAGCTAAATGGATTGAGATCTTAGATGGCCTCTTTATGTCATACTATTTAGATTAGTTAGACTAAATACTTAATAGATAGTATGGTTAGGCCATGAGATAGATATGATGGAGCCTAGAAATAGAGCTGGAGCATTGTATATGGTTGTACTTATTGTATCAAAACTCATGATATGTGTGTGTGTGTGTGTGTGTGTGTGTGTGTGTGTGTGTGTGTGTGTGTGTGTGTGTGTGTGTGTGTGTGTGTGTGTGTGTGTGTGTGTGTGTGTGTGTGTGTGTGTCTCATTCTAGCATATTGATGTTAATTGTGTATGTTATTTTTATTATGGCTATGGTTATGGGTGTTTTGGATATATTTATTTTTAGCACATGTATTTAACTATTTGTTGTATATTATATAGGAACTATATGAGAAGTGGTTTCTTTTCTATCACTCTGTAGAACACATGCATGGTAAAAAATAAGTAAGCAAAAAGACTTGGTAAAATATAATCAATCAAAAATGTACTACACACTATTTCAAGTTGGGAAATGTGTAATAACAAGAAAAATGACTAAGCATGAAAAGAACCAATGGACGGTAAAAAGTAATTTGTTTTAAAACCAAAGTGAAAGATTTTTGTACCAAATTAAAATAAGTAAAATCATTCTAAATCACATTGAGAAGTATGAAAACAATGTGATAAAATGGAAGGTATGTAAAAGGGCAAAAATGGTATAAAAAAAATTAAATTAAGTCAATCAATTATACTAAATCACTTTGGGAAGTATAAGAGAAAAATAAAATTGGAAAAATATTGGTTTTAAATTTATCACACTAATTCAAGATAAGAAGTATGAAAAATGCAAGAAATGGTTGTATTCTTACATATAATCAAAAAATAATAAGATAAAAGCAAAATAAAAATGAAGTAAACATAAAACACACTAAATAAAGTTGGGAAATATGTCAATGACATGTAACTTCATAATCGACCCCATCTTATCTCATATATGACACATGTAATTTTGTTTGTGAATTATATTATTACAAAATTTTGTGAGGAATGTTGGGTCCTATCCACAGTCTTACACTACAACTCATAAGAGGAACCCCACTAGGTTGGAAAAATTGGGAAAATTGGGTAATAAAGGATGTGGGTAATAGGAAGGAAAAAGGTGGTAATTTGTGAGGAATGTTGGGTCCTATCCATGGTCTTATGATACAACTCACAATTAAAATCCCAAGGGGAGTGATCATTAGACAAAACAATATTTCTCAAGAAGAAATACGAAGGATATAGGTAATGAAAAATGGAGTGTAAAAATCAAGAGTTAGGCATCTTATGAGAAGACCTTACCATACAAGAGGCATACTAAGGATATGAGAAGACACTAAGTGACTAGTCACCATCAATGTACATATGAAACATATTCAGTATAGACATAAATATTTTTATGGAAATAATAATGCTAATAAGATAAAATCATGAAGGTAGATTGGTAAAATAAAATGTAAAATATACTTACCTCCCCACAATGCTTTCCCCATTCTTTAGGACCCCTTAGAGAGTCATCGATCTAATACGAATATTGGGTACTTATGTGAGAAAGTAGGTAGCACTAAAAGATTTTTTTATTCTCATTTTTTAATCCACTAGCCTACTACAACCCAAAGGACCTTGGCTCTACCATGAAGCCAACTGTGGAGTTTGACCTTTGACCAAACAAATGAGATGTGCTTTGAATCACATCTTTTAGTGTGATTTGACTTTTAAGATTATTTTTGCCTTTTATATCATTGGATTTTGTAAAATGATTTTGATTTTAAATTTTTATGGATTTTTAATATTCCTCCTCCATACAAATTTATAATGACCAATCACAATATATGTAGTGATACACATGAATGAGTTATTGGCTAAGGATAAAGGAAGCTAAGTAACCAAAGACAAAGACTAACTATGACACTTAGGCTTAGCAATGAACTAACATGTGATCTCAAGTATAAATAGTGTATATGCTTAGTTTGTAAAAAAGGAAGAAGGGAAAAAGGAGATCCAAAGTTGGAACAATATAAGAAAAGTGTAATGAGATACATTGTTGTTAACTGATCACATGGTAAAATGAGAAAAGGACCAAAGGGAATAGGGTTTATGTAACCAAGTCACAATGATAATTATCTATGAAAAATAGATATAAGAAAGCAAACAATCATGAAGGCACAAGAAGAGAGTTTTGAGAAAAACTCAATAAATCAAGAGAAAATAATGATAAAGAAAGAAAATAATACAAAAATATAAATGAGAATATAAGCAAGACAGTACAAAAAGTAAAGAATCAATGCGTAAGAATAATATGACTTTAACATAGTATTAAATGATATAATAGATATATAAAAATATAATTGGAGCACACTTATAGTACAAATTTAAATGTAAATACACCATGCATGTGCTCATAAATATTTATAAATATACCCACAAAAATTATCCAAGACATCAAATAAATCTCTATGAAGCTTGATATGAACTGTTACTAATGTCTCATCAATATTTAACAAAAATTGGGAAAATAATTCTCTTCTAATATCCTCAACTAGAAAAAGTAGGAATACTTTAGGGATCATGATAAGGAGAGAAATTAGGCAAGGTATGCTTAGGAGAATGCATGGGATAAATCTCTATAGGAGATGCAAGAATCATCGGTGGAGAAGGATCCATGTGTGAGGAACTCACAAGTGGATAAGGATCCATAGGTGAGGGAAGTTCCACCAGTGAAGGAATAATAGGTGGAAGAATATAAGGTGATGAAGGGACCATAAATGGGATGGAACCATGAGAGAAGAAGGAGAATCCTTCTTATTGGAATGACCTATGGGAGGAAGGGAAGAATGTTTGAGAATAGCTATATGATGATCCTTAAGGTGTTATTTAAGGATGTGATAATGATCAGTGTGATGGTTGACATATTGGTGTCATAGACAATACACCTCACCATATTTAGCTATATATTAAGGTATAACCTTTAGGGTAGGCATGATTTTATCTATGAAAAGATAGGAAGGATGCAAAGTATCAATATATTATCACAACTTGTGACAATGGGTATAAGAATGACAATTTATCCCATGGAAGCAATACATATGCTTGTGAGTGGTATTAAGAGAAACACTCATAAAAGGAGGTATAATAAGATTGGAAGAAGTTGGAGAGGCCTCATTAGCCCATTTGGTGGATAATAGAGCCATCTTAGGCAAGGGAAGCAAACCATCACCAAGGGAAGGTGGTGATGGAGGAGAAATGGAACTAATCTCAATAGAAGGATCAATGGGATGAGAGGTAGGGGTGGGCTTAACCACAATAGTAGTGGGATTGGGATAAATTATAGTAGGAGCAAGAATGGGCTCAACTATAGAGAGAGTGAGAATGGGATCCAATAAGGTTTCTACTAAGGGAGGATTAAGATCTATAGAATGTCTAAGAAGGGTCACACTAATCTCAAGAGTAAACCAACTACAATAATTAGGGAACCTAGAAAAGTGGTAAAGGATTGGTCATAACATGATCCATGAGCATAATCCTATGAGGATCTTTATAACTTGGAAGTGTTGTTACCATATCTACCCTATGATAAAGAGGAAAAATACTAAAATTAAGAATTGAAAATGAGGGAAGATAGGAAGATACATGAAAAGACTCAAGTAAAGAAGAATGATAATAGACAATCTTAACATCGTGGGCCTATACAAGGCTACTTAATAATGAATCATTTGGGGAATAACCATCATCACAATGTGGGGTATGAATATCAATGACATAATTAGGGATGACCTTGTCATCCAGAGAAACATGGTGAATAGAATGATGAGTCTTGGTCAAGACTATGGGAATATCCTCATAAGGAGGCTTGTGAGAACAAGGCTACAAGGAAGTAGGAATATAGAAGATGAGATGAGGTGAGAGATCAAAATTTTTGATATTAATTTAATCTCATCAAGCTCATTATAATTGGAGTCTAATAGGTTAGGAGGAATGTTTCCAATGAGTTTAAGATTCCAATTTTAACCTTGAGTTGAATTAACAATAAAATTAAGATGCTGAGACTCATGGAATGAAATGTTGGGCAAAGGTTCAAGAGTAGGAATCTTAAAGACACCACGGTCTTGGAATTATTTAAACTTAAAAGGGTTAGTGTCACCCTAAATCCTATAAATGGCTCCATTATATGGGAATTTAATGCATTGGTAGGTGGAAGAAGTATTTACTCTCATACGGTGAGTCCATGACCTACCAAGTAAGATGTTATAAGAAAGGGGAAATTTAAATATCATCACCTTCACATGAATGGTGATAGGTTGGATGGTTATGGGAATCCACACAATACCAAAAGGAGGCCTTTTATTTATTTTATATCGTTGGTAGGTGTTTCATGTAGACTTGAGATTACATTCTAAATATCAAGGGTTTTAATGAAGTCGAGAGAGGCAACGTAGGTGTCATAACCCTCATAAATCAATTCATGCTTAACTTGTATATCACCTATTTGAATACTAATGAATAAGGGAGTATCATCCGCATGAATTAGAGTCTCATTAGGAATCATAAAATCTATGGGAAATTTTAAGGAAAGATAAGTGTCCATAGTCTCATCAACATTGATAAACATCTTTTCACATTGCTGTAATATACTATCCTTAGATCCAGATAAGGTTGCCTACTATATTATGAAGGAAGGACAAGGGATATTAATCTCAAATAATAATTTCATAATATGGTTTCTATGATGTGATAAAGTCCTTATAATCTCAAGGAACAAAATTTGGGATGAGAGATTAGTGAGTTCTATAATGGGATCCCACTCATCACAACTCGTAAGAATATTTTTAGATGTAGGTGCATAATGATTAAGGAGGTCCTTGGAAGGAGGAGCTAGATTATATTGGAATTTATTTTTTTAGTAAGAATAATGTTTAGAAGAAGGATATAAATCATGTTATGATGATGAATTAGTTAATTCAAGTTGATTTTGAGAATTGGTAGAAGTGTTAGTAGATATATGAGTATCATTAATGTTAGAAGATGATGGAAGAGTGGTTGAAATGGAAAAGGATGTTTTTTCTAAGGGAGAATCAGAAATTGAATCATCAAAATTAATAATGTCATATTTCCCCAACTCATTTAAATGATTTGGAAAATAATCTTGGATAACATGATATTTTCTAGATGAAGGAAGAGTGTAGATAGGTTGAGAATAGATAAAAGAAACCACCCTTCACATGTTAGTCATGTTAACCACATTATCTTTGGAAGTGGGTTCAAAGATACTTTATAAATTATTGGTGGAAGGGGTGGCTTTGTATTTATTGTCTTGGATAGGTTGATAATTAGGAAGAGGGTCTTTAAAGATAGATAAATGATCATTGGCCTGGTTCAAGGCTTGAGTTTTATCATGTGATTTAAAATCCTTAAAAGTAATTTCATATGCTTGTTGACATTTTTGAATGATAGAATAGTGATCAAAATTAGGAAGCAAAAGAATGTCCATAGACAAATTATGAAGTTGTCTACAAGTCTCATGAGAATGATCCCAAATTGCATGAAACCAACAAAACTTGTTAGGATCATACTAGGATTTCATAGATTGGGTAGGTTCAATATCTCATGGAAGAGGCCTAGTTAGATTCTTAAGAAATCAAACTAAGGATAAAGGTTTATGAATATTAATGTTTTTTGGTGAAGATAAGTAAGGATTGGTATATTTTTTATAAGGAGCTAGTTTTGATGAAGGGGTAGGAACAACAACTTAAACATTGTGAATGATGTCATAAAAAATCTATAATGCCATCATTGGTAGCATTAAAATTTTTGTTCTTGAGTAAGATGCAAGGACCCGTAGAAGGTTGGGGTGGCTCAAATTGATGAATATATAAATATTATTATTTTATCTTGGTTAATAGCCTCCTCTAATGTATGTGGAGAGAGAGAGAGAGAGAGAGAGAGAGAGAGAGAGAGAGAGAGAGAGAGAGAGAGAGAGAGAGAGAGAGAGAGAGAGAGAGAGAGAGAGAGAGAGAGAGAGAGAGAGAGAGAGAGAGAGAGAGAGAGAGAGAGAGAACCCAATATTAAAGCTTAGGAAAAAGGGAATTGGTAAAGAGATAGAAAAGATTATCATCAGACATGTTATTTTCATATTTTTTTGACAAAGTTTTCCACCTTTTAAAAAAGTCTTGATCAGTTTCATTTTCAAGTTGTTTTTAATTTATGAAGTGGGCCAAAGTGTTTTCAAAAAGATCACTAGTTTGGAATTCTTGGACTAAAGCATTCAGTAAATCCTCCAAACTAGTAATTGAATGAGTTCTAAGTTAGTTATACCAATCCAATGTATCACCTATGAGATTTTTGACCAATAGTTTGGTAGTGGCAAAGGTGCTCAATTTGACTCAATCCTTATAAATATTTTCAATTTTTTAAGATGAAGGGTGGGATTGATTAATCCATTATAATAAAATGTAGGTGTGATACCTCTTATATCAATGCTAGAAATTTGAGTAGTGAGAGGTTAATTTTGGATATGATTAATGGTTTTGTTGTCTAAAGGAGTTTGAGGAATGAGATTACCTTTAAAATCTCAAAGAGGAGGGGGAAGATTATGGTTATGTATTCCCTAAGCCATTGGTTAAGGATGAGATTGAAGATGAAAAAGGTGGTTTTGCATTATCATCATTTGATTTGTGTTATAAGTTTTAAAGGTATTAATTTGATTGATTTTTTGTAAAAGTAGTTGATGTGTTTTATTATCATTTTTAGAAGCATTAGATTTGGTATCAGTGGTTTGGGTACCACTATTGGTGTTGATAAGAGAGTGAGAGGAACTATGAGGATGTGAGGCACTGGTGGAAATTTTTTCTTGTGTAGCAAAATATGGACTAGTAAATGTTTGAGAAAAAGAACTAGTAGCATGACTACCTTGGTTAGAAAATGATGCACTAGTGGAAGGATTAAGGATAGTGGATCTTAGGAAAGGCCCATTAGATATAGAACTTGGCATGTTAGTAGATATACTAGGCATGGAGGTGGAATAAGTAAGAGAATAAGAGGTCATGGTATGAGAAGGGGTCATAATCAAAGGAAGAGGTTGAGAATAAAATAAAGTGTTTACCCCAAATCTAGTTGAGAATGTAAGAGTAGGTGAATGAGTTTCTTCAACTTCACCACTAATCATAGATTGTAAATGGTATAAGGATATTTTCCTTAATGTTGAGGAAATTTAGAGATAATGAAGATCATTTCAAGGGTATACTCTAATTTGGGTTGGTCTTGTATCTATGAAGAGGTATTAGGAGGGGTCACATAGTTCATTGTATAAGTGGAAATATGAACATTACTATCATCCAGGAGAGGAGCCCTACTCTGTCTATGGGAGATCTTATGAGGGTTGGTAAAATTCATCATGTCTACTAATTATAACTTAGTATTTTCATCAAACAAAAATTCCATGATGAAGGGAAAGAGATAGAGATGAGAAAACAAGAAAATAGGAAGTGATATAGATAGTATAAGGTCGATTAGATCAACCTATCACAAAAATAGGGTCTGCAAGTAATACAGGGTCAATTGGGTCAATCTAGTACAATGAACAAAAGCTAGAAAAGCTACAAGGTTGACTATGTTGACCTAGTACAATAGATATGACAAATTAATAAACGTATAATATATTTTTGGACTAAAACAAGATGAAATTTTCAAGTAATTTAAAAAGAAATAACTAAAGGGAAACATATAGTCAATTGGATTAATGTTGGCCCCAATTGAAGCACATGTCATAAAACCTTGCACCAACATTGGCTAATGTAATTTTTTGTAATACAAAATACAATTGAGTAAAGAGAAATAAATAAACTTTGAAATTATAGAGCTAACTAATTAGTCAAATTGAATATTTATTAGATTATTAAGATATGTTTTTAAATGTGATGGGAAGTTAGCTATAATCAATGAACTAGAATGGTAATCTAAGAATGTTTTCAGGTAGTTCAGGATGAAAAATACTATATTGTTAATGATATAGGCTTGGTATTTTGGCCTACCCCCTTAATTCACACACAAAAACAACAATGGTTTTGGGTGATTATCCAGAATATACCATTAACCTTGCTTTATACTTGACCAAAGTATCAAGTCAGCTTCCTCCTTGGTGATGAAATCCAAGTAGGTTGGCCTTGGGTAGATAAATGTTAAAATTCTTTTTTATGTTTTTTATTTGGTTGTGTGCATAAAATATAAAATATTGAAACTAAATGATTAATTAAAATCCACCTAAGTTATGCGATCTATTTTAAGTATACAAGCAACAAAAAATGAAAGTTTGAATTAATTACTAGCATATAAGGATAATTACAACTTTGAAACAAGGTAAAATTTTTATATATTCAATAGTTTATTCACAAAATATAGTAAAATATTTATAGGGTCAAACATATAATGCAGAAGTAAGGTTTTAAAATGAATAGGGTCGACAGACTCGACCTAATTATCCAAACAACACACAAAACATAGAACTAGGTCAACATGGTCGATCTAGTTGACTATGAAAGGGTAATTTTAAGTATTATAAAATATAAAAGGAAAGACTATAAAAAATATATAGATAGATATAAATTAACCTTAGTGTATCAAATATGCAAAGAATGAAGATTGTTTTTCAAGAACCTTGATATATGCTTACAAATTTAGCTAATTGGGTCAATTGGGTTGATCAATATTTGTATAAACTTACTACTAAGTGCCTCAAAATGTAAAAGGTTGACTACATCAACCTAATATTATAGAATAGATGTCTAAAAAGCTTAAAAATTATATTAGGTTAATAGGGTCTATCTAATAGCATGTACCTAAGATCCTACACATAAAAGCTAGATACTGGGTTAATAAAGTAGATATTATATAATAAGTATATGATAAAAATAATGATGAAATAATGAAATAAATGAAATAAGGTGAAAAATTACTAAAATGGTTAGTTCATGTTAGGTTCAATAGAATGTATGCAGTCATAAATGCATCATGTCCATAAATTAATCTTGGCTCAAAGAAGATAGAGCATACCTACACCTTAGATTGGGAATACATTTGTTAAGCAGGGGAATGACCAATATGGGGATCCACTAGACCTAATTAGGGGATAAATTATGATAATACACCATGTTAAGAAGGTTTTCAAAGCCTGTAGTCTAATAGAATTATGTAACAACCTTAAAATAGTCATAGGTTTAATGTTCACTCTATTCTAATAAATAAGAAAATAAATCTAATCTAGTGCACACCAAATCTTGTGGCACAAAGTGAGGGTTAGAAAATAAAAATAAAAATTAAACATGTATAAAATACATATACTCACATCAATGTATATGAAATCCTAATGCATGGGAGGGAAGCACAACTACATTATCTATCTACTCTCACAAAGGAACAATAAAGTTAAGAATATGTACCTTAAATTTGAACCCACCGAGCCTCATTCTCTCCCTTAACCAAAGTTATTCTCAAGATATTATTTTGGTATATAAGGATAAATATACAAATCATCTCTAGTCTACACAACCTATCTATGCATCCAAAATACTTCTCCACAAGACAAGATCCGTATCTCCAAAGAAAGTATGGAACCCTACACTTTATTTCTCAAGTAGAATGGTCAATAAGCAGATGTTAATTTGAACTTATTCTTATTCACTTCTCTATTCTCAAATATTTGGAAATTGAATTATATATATAAGTGGATATTTCCCTAAATCCTTTTGAATATGTTGGTTATATAGGGTTGACCCAGTCAACCATGTATGTTTTTGAGAGTTAAACCACTAGGTCCCAAGATAGGTCAGTTGAAGGGATAACAAAAATCCAAAGTGAAAAATATCCATAAATAATATAGGGTCAACCCTGTCAACCCTATATAGTAATGAGAGGCTCAAAACTATACAAGGTTGACCCAGTCAACCTAGTATAACTAACTAGTGATAGGGGGTCAAGGCAAGAGCAAGGAGGATAAAGCATGACAAATGGGTAAAATGGGTATAATAGAGAATAACAAGCTTAGGGTAAATGGTTTTAGGTGAAAAGTGTGTATATGAAAAGTATAAAAAGGGACAACAATCTTATGAAGCACCAATGGTCTACCCACCCCTTTATTGATGCACCCATTAAGGCATGAACTCATAGACATTGAGACTTGACAGGTTCTTGCAAGATACAAAGTGTCAATAATCAATAAAAGTTTGAAAATATTATGTGTATATAGTAATATAGTGACCAATTCATTTTCTCTAAGTTTTTTTATGTAACAATAGTTGAGGTGGCCAAATTGGTCATGCCAAAGTTTTCTAACTCCATCTAAATGAGTCAAAAATGTAGTCAGAGAAGAATTAGATGTAAAATGTTAGAATGCATATAACCTAGCTTGATTATCTTCCCTACCCACTACCATTATAGAATCATTATGAAACTCTTTGATTACAACCTAATCTAGTGAAAAATCTATCCTCATTAACTTATTGATGTGAGTGATTTGGTACAATGATAGGATATTAGTTGAAAGTGATGGAACACTTAGAACATTATTGAATGTTCTTACATCCATTTCAATAGATCCTCTCCCTAAAAATTCTATCGAAATATCATCACCCAAAGTGATAGAAGACATGTTAAAAGGATCTAAGAAATAAAACTCAACTTATGAAGAATCCATGTGGTGTGGAACACTTGAGTCAATAACCCATTAGCTATAATTACTAAAAAATCCTTTCTGTTTTCTTTCTCTTTACCTTTTCATTTTTCCTTAGAACAATCTTGAGTTGATGAATTTATCTTGATAGACTCAATAATACCCATGTTATATTTTCCTAGAAGATGAGTTAGGTGGTCAATTTCTTTTTTCATGTACTTATGTTCATCATGCTCATTTTTATTGTAATAGGCACACTTCACCTTCTCTCTTTTAGGATTATCATTGGAATATGAGGCTTTATTTATTGTTTTGTTGGACATTGATTATTTATTCTTCTCTTGATCCTTATTATTCTTCTTATTCTCTTTGTTTTAAGTCTTCTATTTCTCATTCCCAAAAATTAAGAATTGAGGTTTTAAGGATTTTAATGTGCCCATCTATATTAACTTGACTTGTTCCCTAGTCAAGTTGATAATGAAAGCATCTAAAGAGGGTATATTCCATGTAGTGCCTATTTCACTTTTTGTGGTATGGAAAGTAGAGACATAAACTAAGTAATTAGGACCTAGCTTAGAGAGTATATGAATAATAAGTTGGTCATCTTTATTCTCTATTCCACTTTCTTTCATCTGTAATCTCAAAGACTTGAACTTCATGAAGAAATATTGAAGGATGTCAAAGTTTTTAGGACTTAAGATGATAAGTTCATTTTCTAGTTCATGACCTCTCATCACATCTTACATCCCAAGGAGATTTTCTAAAATGTTCCACACTTCATTAGGTGATTTTGAAAGTTATATATGAAGAGGATATCATGAGACACATAATGACACAACAACCCTTAAGCTTCATCACTATTATTATACCACTTAACACTTTTATATCTATAGTTGGTTGAGTTTCTAACCCCATTATTATGCAATTCAAACCTTTGATCCTAATAATAATTTGAATTTGAATTTTATATTCATGATAATTAAATGGAATTATAGGGTTAATTGAATTTGTATCCATTTTTTATATAAATTAAGTACTATGATTGTAGCTGTTTTTTAAAAAATGAAAGTGAAAACAAAATGGAAAGTGACTCAAAAACATAATCACCCCCCTGAAATATTAAATGGTCAACCCATTTAAATTTTGTAAATAATTCATGCTCAAAAGATGTCAGAAATAGTTGAGAATGCATCTAGATTAACCAATGCAAATGTTGTAAAGATGTTATTTTCAATACAAGGTGAGGATGTCAAGCTCAAATAAAAATGCATTGAGGATAAGTACACAAATTGGGTAAGAGAAACATATAAGTTTTTATTTAAATATGAGGGGTTTTTTCCACCTACCAAACTAGACCTCACCCTTCGATATTCATCGAATGAAAATATGAAGAGGTTTTAAACAATAACATTTTTCTTTAAATATTTCCCATAATATATTATTTTTATAAAAAACAATAAAAAAATATCCACTAATAATGCTAAACATGACTAATCCTCTTATGTATTACTTGTGAATTTAAGTAAAAATATCATATTTGACATTGTTTTAAATCAAGCTATTAAAAAAAGGTGATTTAATGTGCTAGATTTTTTTTAAAAATATATAAGGAAAACTTTTAATAGACTTATCTTGTTTTGGAATAAACTTTCAAGTATTTTGAAACTATAAGAGTCTTAATTGTATTAATGAGAGTATACTCAATAAGTTAAAACATCATATCCAAGGGATACCTATAAGCAATTTAAAACTAGGGTCAAACATGCATAACTAAATATTAGTCTCCTAAACATGTAAAACTAGATGATTTCAAGCTAAGACTAATTACATATGCTGATATCAAACACATGAGACTAAATTTGACTCTTATAAATAGTAGTATATAGTACATAAGAGCTAATAGGGTTGAGTTGAGTAGTGTCAATGGATTAGATCTTGAGCATGCAAAAAACACACAATACCTAAGGCTATATGGAGGAATGTATGGATTTTACTAGAAAAAAAACCAAAGCACATAGAACACATAGTCATAAAGAAACCATAAAAAATATGGTAATGGTTGCCAATGAACCAAGTCTATAAAAAAATTCTTCCATCAAGGATGATAATTAAACTAGTAATGTATTATGAAAACTATTTTATTTATGAATAAGAATTCTCATGATTTTAAATGAAACTAAAAAAAATAAAAACTAGATAATCAAATACCAGATTGTCTCTAATACCATATCAAAGTGGATGCTAGGATCTATTGATCAATTTAATGCACATGTTTGTGATAGGGATGAGTCAAGCAATTATACAACATAATATATACAAACAAATGAAATCACATACACAAGAATATTGCATAAACAAGATAAGATCCCAATCTAATCTTCCATTTTATAATATCTCACCAAGATAGATGTACAAATATTAGTGCATGAGTAAATCCACCAAGAAATGCAGTTAAAAAGACAATAATAGAAGAGTAACTCCCATAACCATAATATTAAGTCAAGGGAGTTAATTCCTATTCATAAGGTTAAAATTTAAATCCAAGTACACCTAAGAAACTTTATCCATAAAATTAAGAAAACTTTGAGTGATGGAAAAATCCCATAATAAATAAATATGGAAAAAAATAAAACCCCTACTTTAATAATAATTTACTTATAAATCAACTATGATTCCTAATATTGACATCTAAATCCACTTTAAGGAATGATAAATTAGTAAAAAATAAGGTTATTACTTGGATATAATGAGTCATTTTATGGACTCATAAATGGATGACATGGGCAAGGGTTTATTGGTGATGGTTGATTGGGAACTCAATCTCCTAGGATAGACAAAATATACATTTTAGGTGTGTGGTCTCTTTCACCCATATAATTTATTCTATATTTATTTTTGGATCCTATATATATGTACTTTATCTCCTTGACCCCATATCTATATCAATATGGGGGTGGGGGGTTGGGGTGATAGTGTTGGAATGAGCCATAATTTATTTCCTATCATTAATATTGGATTGACTTGGCAAAGAGAAGATGGCAATAAAAATCAATATAATGTGCAAGAGGTTGATTGCAACTGGTGAAATACCATTTATGTGTGTTAATTATGTATTGACATATAAGATAACCTAGATAAAATTCATAATGATACATCCTTCGTAAAATTAGAGCATGTCTTCCAAAATAATTTACTCTATCAATGGTGGAAGGGAGATGACAACTGAGCAACTAATTTTTCCCACTAAAATACATTTTTTACAATTATTTGCTTTTGGTATTAATTACTTTATAATGTGTTTATTAGTCATACACAATAAATAAAATTATCTTCATGCTGATCTAATCTACCTAAAAATGTAATAATTTGTTCAGTCTTCCTCTAGTCCTAATGGGTCCTGGTTCTAGTATTAACTCCCTAGTAATCTACTCTACCTAAAAATGCAATAAGGTGTTCAATTTTCCTTTCTTATTTTGAACCAAATGAAACAAATTTATATAAAATGTAAGACATATATTATATTTTACACATGCTTAATCATATTTAATTCTTTGTGGCATGGTCATGGCAATAATAAGTCATTCTCCTTCAACTGGTCAATAGTTTTCAAACCTATAGTGGCCTACATGACAATTATATATTGAATTTTTATTCTACTTAGCCAAAAAATGAAACAATCTATTCAATTTACCTTTCTTATTTTGGATCAAATACGCCAAATTTTATCTAAAATTTAAGACATGTATTATATTTTACACATTCTCAATCTTATTCAAGTCTTTGTGTCATTGTCAGGGTAATAATAAATCATTCTCTTTCAACTAGTCAATAGATATTAAACCTATAGTGGCATGCATGAGAAATATATATTCACGTAGTAATGTACTCAACCTAAAAAGTGCAATAATATGTTTAGTTTTCCTTTCTTATTTTGAACAAATGCAATAAAGTTTCCATAACATGTAAGGCATATATTATATTTTCCACACTCTCAATCATATTTATGTATTTGTGGCATGGTCTAGGGAATAAGAATTCATTCTCCTTTAACTTGTCACTAGGTTTTAAACAAATAATGACATACATCATAGCTATATATATTCACCTGGAGATCTACTTAACTTGAAAATGCAATAATATACTCAATTGTCATTATTTTGAACTACATGAAACAAAATTTCTTTGAAATGTAAGACATATATTATATTTTCCACATTATCAATCATATTCAAATCTTTTGGCATGGTCTTGAGAACAATAACAAGTTCTCTTTCAACAAGCCAATATTTTTTGAGCCTATAATGTCTTGCATCATAGCTATAAGTTTAATATCATGTGGTGAGTTTCCACTATATAATTATTTCTAGGCTAAGAAACATTAACATGACATAATGATAAATGCCACCCCTCAAAAAAATTGTCTCAAACACAACCAAATAATCTTAACAAACGATATAAGAAGATAAATGCCATGAGAAAAAAATAAAATTTAAAATAGACAATATGGTAACTATTCTTAAATGCATTCTAATAATGTTATTCAGTTTTTATTTCTTAGTTTGAAAAAAACACAACATTTGTTTCTTTTGAAATTTAAGACATATATTATCTTTTCCTCATATTAATCACATTCAAGTATTTGTGGCATGGTTAGGGGAACAAGAAGTCACTATCCTTCAAATGGTAAATAGGTTTTAAAGCTATAGTAGCATGCATGATAACTTTATATTCACCTAGTAATCTACTCAAACAAAAAATGCAACAACATGTTTAATTTTTAGTTTCTTATTTTAAACCAAATACAAAAATTTTCACTAAAATATAAAGTGTCTATTATCATCTACACATTATTAATCATATTCAAATATTTGTGGCTTGGTCAAGGGAAAAATAAAACACTATCCTTCAACTTATCAATAGGTTTTAAACCTATAATGTTTTGAATGAGAACTATATATTTAGTTGGTAATCTAATAAAATAAAAATGCAATAATTTTTTCAATTTTCTTTTCTTATTTTGAACCAAATTCAATAAATTTTCTTTGAAACAGAAGACATCTATTATATTTTCCATAATATAAATCATATTCAAGTCTTTATGGCATGGTTATGGGAAAAATAAGTCATTATCATTCAACTTGTCTATAGGTTTTAAACTTATATTGGCCCACATTATAACTATATATTTATCTAACAATCTACTCAGCCTAAAAAATGCAACAATATTTTTGGTTTTCATTTCTTATTTTGAATCCAATGCAAAAATATATATATTTAAATTATAATAAATGTATTTTATGTTACACACTCTAGGTAATTTTCAAATATATTTTTCATGCTTAGGGGAACCATAACAAGTTCTCCTTTAATTGGCTAATAGGTTTTAAACCTATAGTGGCCTACATCAGAACTATAGGTTTAATATCATGTGTTTAGTTTCTATTATGGTTATAAATTTTACTAGGCTAATAAATATTTGTATGAAAACATGGAAAATTATACCCTCAACAAATTTTTATCATGCAAGCAAATACTCTTATAAAAGGCTATAAAAATACAAATTCCACAAGTAAAAGTTAAACTTCAAACTAGACATTATTGTAATTCTTCATACATTCATTCTAAGCATTATGTTCAGTTTTCCTTTCTTATTTTAAAATAAATTCAATAATTTTTTTTTATAAAATTCAAGGCATATATTATATTTTATATATTATCAATCATATTTAAGTCTTTATGGCATGGTCAGGGGAACTATAACAAGTTTTACTTCAACTAGCCAATAGGTTTTAAACCTATAGTGGTTTACATTGTAACTATAGGTTAAATATCATGTGATGAGTTTCCATTATGGTTATTATTATTTATAGGCTATTTAATATTCATATGACAACATTTTAAATTCTACTCAATAATTTTTTATCATACACAACAAAATACTCTTAGCAAAGTCTATAAAAAGAGAAATGTCATGAGAAAAAGTTAAACTTAAAAATATATAGTATGGAAATTATTTTATGTAATTATGAGAATTTTTTTTATTTTTACTTTCTTATTTTTAACAAAATGTAATACAAACTAAAATGATGAAGGAAAAAAATTATAAAATGAGAAACCAGACATTGCTCATTCCAAAGTTAAATATAACTATAGTTTCACTAACATCCAATCTTAGAAGCCACCCTACATTACTTTAAAATATGGGATGTTTGGAACACAAATTGGAAAAACATCTTAACATAAGTTAAATATTTTTTGTAAGACTTTGTAGCTACAACTACATTGGTAGACAATGCAAAATGTGGAAGCATATAGTCATGAACAATTGACAAAATGTCTCATTCACAATAAATCCCATTTTGATCCAATAGATTAAAAATATGAGAGATTAATTAAAGTAATAAATTTTGAATTTTGAATATGTTATAAAATGTTCTTCCCATTAAAAACCATTTTATACTTTTATATCTATATTTTTTTTATTAATAGGTATTGCTATGTGTTTCCAATAAAAATTTTATTATCATCCCAATAACCAAATTTTAATGAAATTTAAATCCTAAGATATCCACATTAGGGGTTAAATAAAATTTTGGAGATATGATAATATGCCATGGTATAGGTGATATCATGATTTTTTTGACATAAATTATATAATTATTTAAACTTAAATATTTTCAATGTTCCTTCTAATAATATTTCATATTGGAATAATAAAGTCTTAACAAATGCATTATTTGATTAGAGTGATGAGGATTTGATATTTCATTCTTAATGGTGTCCAATAGATAAGTATGTACCTTCATTTTTTATTCAAATGACCCAAGTCAAGAGTGTCATTATTAGTATGAGTGAAACATATACCTATATTACCTATTTTCTTTACCTTTCTATGATATTTCTTGAAATGAGTTATAGTCATGTAAATATGGCATGTTAATTTTGAATAATTAATTTATATCTCATGTCTCAATCAATATTTTAATGTCATTTGATACTTTTAAGGTATATTTAATGGATTTTAATAGTTCATGAGTTTATTTCCCACTTAGACCAGTATGGATTATTGTACAAAGTAAAACAAGGAAGATGCAATGGTGGTATGGTTAGGGATAAACATAGAATAGTGGTGTACAAAAAAAAGTATAGTCATATAGGCATTAAATTTAAAAACTATTGATTTGGGCCTCATATGTGCATATCTTATTTTTTTCCCTATGTGAACAATAAAATGGTTCAAATAAGTGGGTTATTGAAGTGGAAAGTATCAATCCATACTAATGATGCCTCATCAAATAGTACACATTATAGATTAAATATTCACAACCTCAAAAAGTGTCATAGATATACACACTCTATATGTTATGCAATATACATTCTACAAATTTCCATTTATTGACATATTTTTTATTTATGAAGGGTCTTAAAATTATATTTCTAGTTAGGTTAGACTAGTCAATAATCCTAATGCATTAATTTATTTATCCATTTTTATATATCATATGTCGCACCAATTAAAATATAAATGACGGAGTGAAATAAAAAATTAAGGCATATAATGCCTATAAATGAAATTTATAATTTTCAAAACTTTACTAAGAAGGTGAATGTTGATGCTTAAAATTGCACTATTTCCTACACCAACATGGGAAGTTTTAGGAATGTGGGACTTACGACCTGAAACGAACTCTAGATTTTAAAGAAGCTGGCTCTTCTTTATCTAAAATTTATTGTGGAAAAAAAGGATAAAAATTAAATGGAATCACCAATGCAATGGAATAAAATTTAACTATGGCAATGCGCCTAAGTATGATTCATTCCTTAATACTAATCATAGTGAAGCTATATTTAGGATTCAATTACATTAAATAGCAAACAATGCATGATCAATGTAAAAGATGAAAACAAATAGAATCAAAGGCTCACAACATAGATTATTTTAAAATAACACAAAAAATATCAACAAAGGCACAAAACTCAATATTCTTATTAATTCTCCAGTCACATGAAAGGCACTGATACATGCACAGTTATACAAACTTTTTGAATTAAGAAAATAGAACAAAGGCAAATGATATTACTGGCCACATCAAGAAAGTCTCAAAAACTTCTTGTAAATCTCTAATAAAAATCTATATGGAGAAAATTCTCTCCCTTTCCTCCTTCCCTTTATTTTTTTCCCTTTAAACCTATGATTTAAACCCATATTTATAGCATAGGATTAGCTCAAGATTGCCTGCACAATCAAATCCCAACGGTCTAACTGAACAAGAACCTAACTAGCAGTGTCTTACAAAAGATATCTTTTAGATCTAAAATGTCTAGTCTCTCTACAAGTTCATTACCTGAAACAGATACACATGGCATTTCCTACTATGAAATAGGTGAGGACACTTGGTAGCATATGCTAGTCTTAACAAGTGACATGTGGTAACTTTCGCTTGTCTAGAGAAGCTTTAGATACCTTTTGAAAGTCCTGTGGAAGATGACACATGGTGGCTTCCACTGAGCTTTATAAACATTATAGAAACATTTGGGACTCATTTAGATTCACATAGATTATGACACTTGGCACACTCTACTTACTTTAGCAACTCACTCGGGGCCCACCATAGTCCTTTCTCAATAATGAAACAAAAGGAAGAAACTGTGGATGTTGACACTTGGTGGTCTCTACTAATTTTACAAGGGACATGTATTACTTTCCACATTTCATAGAGAAATATATTAAACCCTTCCATAATTTCCACTTGGTACCTTTTATTCACACTGAGAGAAGCTTATTTAAAGAAGTTCTTGAAACTTATAAGAAACTAGAACATGGATGCCGACACTTATCGTGCTCCATGGGTATATAACAAGACACGTGGCTCCATATACATTACTTAGAGAAATTATAATGTGTCCTAGCTGATGACACTTGGTACATTCCATGTGACTCTGAGACTTAGACAAAACTTAGGCAAAATGAAAACCTGCACCCATGCTCTGTGTCAAAACCTTCACTGCCAAAACTAAAACGTGTAGGGATAAAACTGGAGCACACAATTGAAACTCAAAACAAAATGTGGAGTATTTTACTCTACAGTTCTTGGTGACCCTGAGGACTTTTGAGCCTACTCAAAAAAGAATCCAAAGAATATATAAAAAATGTGGCAAAAATCACAAATTTTGTAAGACCATCTAATAAACAGACCATTTAACATCAGATAGTCCCTATTTATTTATCAAATCCTAGAAGGCTAAATCAAGGTTGATGACGTCCTTGTATGAAAAACTCTACAAAACATGAACTATAGTCTTCAATTGGAAATCAAGCTGGCCCATGGGGATCAAGACAACTTCCACTTCTAGCACTGATGAAGCATCTGTTAAACGCTAGAAAACTGACTGATCATTTTGTCTGGCTAACAATAAAGGCTTAATCTCATCAACCATTAACATAGTGTTGCTATGAAGAAAAGGGGAGGGAAGACCCAATTGCACCAGATCTTCAATATGCTTCTTCATGTCTTTTACTCCCTCTTTTACCACATCTAGGATCTCTTTGTAATTAATTGCTATAGAGTTGCAACTGAGAACTTTGTTCACCCTTTTTACAATAATCATTCTATCACTAACCCCTATTATTGATAACGTTTCATTAGTTGTGTCATATAGCTTTTTTAGTAGCATTTGAGAATCAGACACTCTCAAAGAGACAGTGGATAGAGTGGCATGGACTGAAGTCTCCACCTTTTTGTACAATTTATGTGCATTTAGTAGGAAAGTTAGAGAGGGTGTGAGCTGAGTAATCTCCTCAGAGATTCTTTTCCATACTGATACATATAGCTACTTGACCAGGTTCAAAACTCCTACATTTTTTGGCTTATTAGCCAACTCAAGTGTCAATTGTTTTGTTATTTGTTGCTCAACTTGAAGTTGGACCTATATAGCAGCAATATTACTTTGCTCATTTAGTAGCTTCTACTGGAACTAAGTGACCTGTTGTAAGTTTTCCTATTATTTTTTCTGTAATGTTGCCTTTTCCTACCTTAGGGTTATCACTATAGCTTTCTCTTGTGTTAGCTCTTCTTTTAAAGAAGTATTTAGGGCTTGAATATCCTAGTAAATCTAACAAAAAATAGTATCTTGCAACTATTTATTGAGACTCTCTATTTCATCATTCTTTGTTTTGATTTCTATAGCTTGATTTCTACCATTTGCTTTCTCTTAAGCTAGATCAGCCTCCATCTTCTATAGCTTCTTTGATACTTTCAAATAATTAGTAGCTATAGTAGAAGTGGTTTCATTCAGTAGCCCAATCTTGTCTTGCAGTCTAAAAAGTGACATATCCATAGCCACTACACTCATTATATAATCTTGAGGCTGCATCTACTCATTTGGCCTAACTACATTAGGTGATAAATGAGTCACAATTAGCTATTGTTGGATTGGGTCAAATAGTGACCTCATGTGTGGTGTAGCTAGAGATTTATTATATTTATTTCTCTTTTTATCTATCTAGGCTTCCCTAGCCTTCTTAGCAGTGTTTGCTTGAGCTTGGAAGGTAGAGGGAGAGGCAATATACCCACCCGCAAAAGGATAACCCTATGGCAGTCCATAGGGAATAGCCAAATGCTAGCTAGGGGGAATTTGGGAAGGTATTCTCTTTGGGACAAAAGGGGAAAAGGGAGGCAATGATGTGGCCTATGATGACATGGCCTAAGTAGTAATAGGTGGGGAAAATTAAGAAATTGGCATAGAAAAGGTGGCAGGGGATAATATTTGGCCAGTTGGGATTGACACCCCTATATAAGAAGAAAAAGACTGAGAAGAAGGAGAAATAATAGTACATGTGGAGTAACAGATGTACTTAGTGGTTGATGTTATGAGGGCTCTACCTCCTCATCTAAATCAAGCTAAAGTTTTAGATTCTTATGTTTTCTTAGCCTTTCTTCTTCTTGCTGTGCTTCCTTCTCTTCAACGTTTACAACTGCTGCTAGTGGTGATTACACAAAACTAGGAACCCAAAAGGTTGACACTGATGAAGAAGCTTTGGATGGTGAGGATATCACATTCTTTTGTTTTTCTATAGCGACTATAAATTAGGTTTATCTTGGGGCCTGCACTATATGAGTGGATTCTGCTTGCCCCTTTGACTCTCCACCTTGTGTCTATAGTTTACTTGTATTAGGGATAGAGACAGGAGATGGATGCCATTCATCCCATATTGCTCCCATTTCTCATTTATGTTTGCATTACCAAAAGAGTGAGTTATCTCAAAAATCTCTTGCTTATACCTCCAATAGGCTTCTATTTTCTCGAGTTTCCATTCTTTATTCTTCAATGCCCTTTTTAAACTAGAAGTCATTTTGATTTTAGGGTCAAAAACCTTTTCCTTAACATAAAAGGTCTCCCATGGCCTGGCCTCCTGAAATGGAAAATCTATCAATTCTACATACAAATCAAGAATATCTTTCTTAGGATTTTTTTTATCTTCCCAAAAGGGACAGCCCTCATGCACAATTTTAGCGCTGACTTTATTATTCTTGACCCATAAGGTTATGAAACTACTTGGGTCATATCTCCATTTATCTTCAATTAGAAAGAAACCCAGGATAGCTAGCTTCCTCGGCAACAAGTGCTCAACATCTCTAACTTCTAGGGCCATGTTTTTCTTTAACCATGGAATATCATACATTTTCTTTTTCTTCTTCCCTGTGCCATAGTCATTATCAACCATAGACACTTGCTAGGTGACCTCTAAGAATGATAAAATAGGGGTCAAAATCTTGGGTAGCAACACTGGTTCTCCATTAAAACCATGGACCCTAATGATGGTATGATGAGATCCAAAAAAGTAGTCACAGGGAATAGTGCAATTTGTCATAAGGCCTCTGACACTTGAAGTTAATCTATTTTCAATAGGCTCTGGGCTTAGGTGACAAAAGGCAGGGGAAAAAAAAAGTTCCCAAAATTCATATAGGTCAAACATTTTAGATAAGATATGTGTCTATGCAGACATAGGAATGGTCCTATTATGACTGAAACTTGGGTCATACATATTCAGATGCATATATTGTGAAAAGATGCCAGAGTTTTGATATAATATGAGGTGAAACAGATAAGAAGAATAATTGAAAACCCCTTTAGATTTGAAGTGAGTGAGTTGGTCAACCATTGAATAGGTAATCTACTTTGAGAATTCTAGCTGATACTCTTGAGACTTGTCTATAGTTTTTAATTTGAAGAAAATGGCCATTTACTCATCATAAACAGTTATGTCCTCCTTCATTCCAAAAATAAATGCCCTTATGGATAGTGCCTCTTAATTAGCCTATGCAAATTGTCCCCTTCCTATTGGTAGCACTAGGACAATGGTATCATCATCCCCTAATTGTAATTCTGATTTGAGAAACCTCAATTGATTATTAATGTTTGCCCACATTTTTTGCATTTTCGCAATGGCATGAAATGTGGCCATTTTGTCATGATATAGGGCCAACATGTCCCTAATGGCCTTCAGTGTAATTTTCACCATGAATTGACCCTATTTTATGGTGTTTGAGGGTGCATGAAATAATTTTACACACATTTCAACTAAGTTGGGACACGGATTTACACTTGGGACAATGAATTGTGCCAATTGAGAAGTCCATATCCCCATCCCAAATGTTTCAGATTGTCTAACCTTGGCCTTCTGGATACATCTTTGGTGTGCCCCTTCTCATAGAGATTTGCCAAAATTTTGAAGGTTTGGGTCCGTGATTCCATCTACAAAATCCTTCACCTTTGATGGGTTGATCTCATAACCAACTTTAGGGACTCTAGTCCTTGGATAGGTCCTTAAAGGTTGTGCAGGAGCTGAAGCATATGATTTGTTGGTGAGAAGCTTATCAATGGATTTGTAAATATAAAACCCCTATTGTGAAGACTATGCCTCCTCCATATCTATGTCTATACTGGGAATTAGTGAAATTATGTAACAAGTATGGAAGCTTTGCAATAGGGAAGGCACTTTTACTAAGCAAATTTTGCTATGATTGAAATGCAGGTAATAGGGATTTTCCTAGTAGACGTAGGAATGGATGAGACATAGTTAATCCTTAACTCTTATTATTAGGGTATTTAATGACACATCAAGTCTCATAAATGGCATTACAAATAAATTTTTTTTAGTAAATCTTATTAAATCTATGTGGGAGAGTGTGTCAAACACGTCATAAAAGTGGCTGCGTAAAGGTACCTTGGGAAATTTTGGGGATTTGAGAGAGATTTAGTGAATGTGAGAGTTTTCAAAATTCTAAAAAGACTTGAGCCATGGCCATGTGTTCATAGAACACTTATTAAAAGAAAGAGTGAGAAAAAATGGGAAAACAGAGCAACAAGGAAAGGGAAACTATCTAACTATAATACATGGGAGATACTGCTTAAATGAAATGTTTTAGGTAGATCCCATTCACAAGAATCTCTTTGGGTTCACCCTCCATTGTTTTAGGCTCAAATAAATTTTTCTATTTACATGTACGAATCTTATAGGGGCCAGTCCATAATGCCTCAAATTTAGTGTGTCGACCTGGCTGGGCAGCTCTCGCATCCCATTTCAAAACAACTGAGCCTACTTCGAAATGGGGGTTTGAAGTCTTCTTTTTGAAGTAGTCTTTGATTATTTTCTAATGTTTCATTAATGATTCATGTGTTGTATCCCTCTTTTCTCAAACTTCCAAGAGCTTTGCAAGTCTGACCTACATGGGGCCATTCTCCTCAATTTCAACTTGCACGGGGCCATTCTCCTCAATTTCAATCTATTTTAATAACTGAAGAGCAAGAATCTCCAAGCTCAGGGGCATTATAGTAGGCTTACCATAGACCAATTCATATGGGGACATCTTTGTCACTTGTTTAGGTGTAATTCTTTGAGTGGCACTGCCTCACTCCATCTGGTAAAATAATCTATGGTAGTTAGAATACATTTATGTCCCATACTCGACACTCGATTGATCATTGCAATGAAGTCAAGACCCCATTGAGCAAAGGGCTCATCAAAAATTATAAAACTAAGGTGTATTGCTACATTCCTTCTCTTCCACACATAATACTAACAAGATTGGCACTTTTTGACCAGTTGATAATAGTCTAAAAATAAAGTGGGCTAGAAATAACCTACCTAACTTATCATTATAGCTATGGTTCTTGTAGAAAAATGTCCACCTGAGACTCCATGGTGCATTTCATGTAGTATTTTTTGAGCCTCATCTTTCTCTATGCATCTTAAAAGTATGCCATCAATATTTCTTCTAAAAATAACTTGGTTAATTAAAACAAAATAAACACCTTGCTACCTATAGTATCTCCTTTTGTCCTGAGAGAGCTCTTTTGGGAAAATCCCATGTTTTATAAAATGGATTATGTTTATGACCCAGGATATCTAATCAATTTCTTGTATCCTCAATACATTTTCCTTTTCTATTTCTTCAGTTATCATCTTTTCCATATCTTGATCCATCTATTGGCACAACCCCCTACCTCTGACTAGCTTAGTGGGTCTAACCTCTACATCATACTAAAGGATCTTTGTTATCTAGTTTTCTCTTTTTTTAGTAATTTCACCTTCCATAATGTATTCTCTAACATTAGGATGAGCCACAAGTATCATAATCTTATTTCCTAATACCATATGCCTAAATTTCTTGAGGACTTTTACCATAGCATATGCCTATTTCTCCAAAAAGTTATATTTGGCTTCATACTCCCTAAGAGTCCTTGAGAAAAAGGATATTAGGTGTCCTCCCTCTTGTTGATCATCTTTCTATGTTAGGATAGTAGCAACGCTGACCTCTCCTCCATAAACATACATTATAAAAGACTTAGAGAAGTCTGGGTTACTAAGTACTAGGGCTATTGAAATTGCTTTCTTGACCCCCTCAAAAGCTTGTATTCCTTCTATAGTCCAGTTGAACACCAGGTCTTTCTTCAACAAGAGTGTCATTGGTCTCATTAGGCCAACAAAGTTTGATATGAACTGATTGACAAAATAAATCTTTCCTAAAAAGGATTGAACTGCCTTCTTATTTACTGGTAGGGACAAGTTCATTATGGCTGCGACTCTCTCTGGATCTATAGAGACTCCTTCTTTGGATACTATATGTCCCAGTAGTTTGCCTTGAGGTACTATAAAGATACACTTCTTGGGATTCAGGGATATTCTAAACTCCTGACACTTCTTAAAAATAGATTCTAGATGATCAAAATGATCAACAACATTCTTGGAAAAAATAGTGAGATCATCAAGATAAATTAAAATGATTTTATTTATGAGATCTCCAAATACTACATCTATTGCTCTTTGAAAAGTGGCTCTAGCATTTGACAAGCCAAATGGCATCTTGGCATATGAAAATGTTCCCCATTTGGTAATAAATCCTATCTTGTGTTGGTCTTCATTAGCCAACCAAATCTGATTGTATCTAGAGAAACCATCTAGCAAGGAAAATATCTCTGATCTAGCCACAATCTATAAAATTTGTTCCATAGAGGGTAGGGGATAGTGATCTTTCATAGATACTCTATTTAGGTCTCTAAAATTGACATAGAGCCTTATGTCACCATTCTTTTTTCTGATTGGTACTAGATTGGATACGTAGGTTGAGTGTTTGATTGGAAAAATTATTTTAGATTCTAAGAGTTTTTGCAACTCATCCACCATTAGAGGTTCAATCCTTGGATTCACTAGCCTCTGCTTCTGTCAGACTAGCTTAGATCTTTTAGTAAATTCTATGGTGTGCTGAATGATGTCTCTATTATAGCCATGAAGGTCTTCATAGGTCCAAGCTATTACTCTGTCATATCTTTCACACAAGTCAATTAGTCTTTTCCTTTCCTCTTGGGTTGTGGAATTTCCAATCTTTAGTTTTCTCCCTTCACTCACTTGTATCTCAGAATAATCTTCTTTATTTACTTGAAACCTTTTCTTCTCTAGGATTACATCTTCTAGATCAAATATGTTTTCTAAAGTAATCAAGCCTTTACGAAGCTTATTGGTCTTTAATTGAATAATTTGGTCTCCATATGCTTTAATTTTGGGTTGTAATTGATCAGCAAATTCCCCTGACTATTGAAAAAATGAGAGTACCTAAAAATCATATTCCAAGACTTGCCAATTTTCATCATTTTTTGGGATAGTTGGCCTTACTATAACCTTGACTGACTCATTGTTGACTAATAGATCAGTTGCTAGGTCAAACTATGAGCCAATCTGTGCCATCCTATCTACTTCAAAATTTTGGGTTCTCGGAACTATTTCAATATTTAAAGCTTCAAAATCATCTATTAAGTCCCAAATTCTATGTCTATAGGATCTCATCCTTACATTTTTGGCTATTGCCTTTTCTCTGATTTGTTTCACCACTAGTTTTAAATCTCCTTTTACTATTAGATTCTTTACTCCCTTTTTCTTGGCTAACATGAGCCCATGTACTAAGGATTCATATTCAACATCATTATTAGTACAAACAAATTGGAAATGGATAGCTCTTAAAAATTTCTCACCATTTGGAACAACAAGACAAATTCTTGCTCCAGCACCCTTTTTACTTCTAGCCCCATCAAAATTTAAGGTCCAAATTTTTGAGTCCTTTTTAGATTCTTAAGTCTTTAGCATTTCTTCCGTTAAAACATTTAGGATTTCATGGTCTTCAACAAATATGACATTAGTGCCCAAACTAAAAGATTCATAATGTCCATATGGGTCACTTTGCATCATAGTTAATAACTGGTTATTTTCCTCCTTTTGGTCATGTTCAGTCCAGTCACCTAACTCTTCAACAAAGACCCTTTCTTCCTTATTCAGCATAGCATGAGTTGCCTCTAATTTTGGGTTTGGTTCATTGGTAATGTGATCCTTAGATAGTGACTCAGATAGTATTTTCATTTTTGTACCATATTTGGTTCTTAGGATGAGGTGAGACTAATCCAGTGACATATAACCTCCTATCTTTCTTGTGAAATCTCTAGATAAACATAGGCCAAATACAGGGGGTATATTTATGACTACCACATCCTAATTTACAATTATATTATGGAAAGTATACAATTGAAATGGGAGTTATTTAATTTTCCCTATTGTTTTCACCGATTTTCCATCCAACTGCATAAATCCTTTAGTAAGTGGCTCATACTTTATTTTTACAGCATCTGTTATTTGTTTAGGCATTATTATAGTACTAGCCCCTGATTCTATCATTGTATTATGTAACAGTTTCTTTCCAACTATCAAAGTCAAATAGAAGGGCTCTGGTTTGGATTTGCTTACCTTTAGTGCATTATTCAAAAGGGATGTTGTTTGTAGAGGAACTGTGTCTTTGAGCTTTTCCTTATCAACAGGTCCTCCTTTGGTACCAGTATGTTTAGGCACTTCTTAGCCCTACAAAACTTCTTGTAATAGTGTCTTTTGCTTAGGAATAGCTAATATGTCCCATATTGACACATGTGTTGTAGTCCTCTTCAGCTGATCCACCACATTCACCGGTCCTAGTGTTTAGGTTCTTGGATAATAAGGGTACCTTACTTTTTCTTGAACTTGTCCAAAAATTACTTGGTTCTACACTGGCTGAGGTATTTCTTGTCTAGCAACTGTGTTTTGATGACTTTGAAATGGAGGAATCCCCATAATTTCATTATTTGCAACTTCAGGCCATTCCATCATTCTTTTCTTGACTCCGGTGTAGTAATTTGATTGTACTAATGGCTTCTTGGAAGTATAAGCTTCATTTAAGAATACTAAATCTTCATCTTCAACCCATGAAAACAAAGTATGCTCAAGGGTTATTTCTTCTTCTTGCTGTAAGGACATCCCTTGCATCTGAGCCACCAAGACTAAATTTTACATACCAAGGGATTGGTAGGGTTGAGTGTCAGAAGTATTTGCAAATTATCCATCCATTCTTCTTTGTTCTGCTATCTTTTGCTATAGATTACCCCTTGGACAATCTCTAGGCATATGAGCATTATTACAAGGGAAACACTAGGCATTGGTGCTATCTACATAATTATTCTGCCCTAGAACAATCTCCTTGTTTGCATTAGGGGGAACAGTCTGTGAGGGTATAGGGAGTGTAACTAATTGGTTTTATGGCTAAGGGTTAGTTTGCCTTTTAAGACCCTGATATTGATTTGGCTATGGTGGAGGTCTATTTCCTTGGTAGCCTTGATATTGGGGTCTAGGATAAGGATTCTGCTATCTCTTTAGGTTAATTATCTCATTAGAAAATGTCCTTAAGATGTTCTTGACATCATCCATCTCAGTTGATTGGATAGGGACATCTACTTTAGTAGGTTTTTGAAGAAATGTATACATAGACACAAGTGGGGCTATGGGATTAGGGGCTTCTTGAGGCAAAGGTAAGGTAATCTATAGAAACATGGACATGGGAGGCCTTGGGGGCAACTTTCCAGCATCTATTAAGTTATTTTCAGCTCTGACTACATAGTCATAGGCTTCAAGTAGAGTTTGACCTCTAAGTGATTGAATCATTACTAATATATCTCAATTTTAAGGCTTTAAGATAAAATACTATAGCCATACCTGGTAATGGTCTTGATGTAGTAGGAATTCTTTCCCAACTCTTTTGAAATCTTGAATTGAAATATGTCATTGCTTCTTGTGGTGCCTTTTTGATAGTAATCAATTATTGCAACAAAGAAGATTTATCACCCTTTTCTTCAAATCTTTCAAAGAAAGCATCTCCAAGCGGATCCCATGTAGATATTGTATTTGGGGTCAAAGATATGTACTAGTCTAGAGCCTTCCCCTTAAAAGAAGCTGCTAAAAATATTATAGCCACATTCTACTATGTGATCACATATATTGCACAAACATCAGACACATCCCGTAGATGTTCTTCACATGTTTTGAAATCTTTCCCACTAAATTTGGGTAGAGCTTTCAGGGCATTTATTGGAATAGGATCCTAAGTGGTTGGTGGTACTGGGAGAATCAAAGGACTACCAATGTTCCAATTTGCATAATTTCTTGGGGCTATAGGTGCTCCCATGTTTGCTCTTGGTGTTACTATAAACTAATTGACCCTTCTTATTGAATTAGTTATCAATGGTGGTAAAAGAATACCTAGGTTCATAGAAAATTAAGCTCTTGTTACTGGTCCACAGCTCTGACTCCTTGTAGCTCTCTGGTTCATACAATCTTGAAAGAAACTTCAAGAGATTGTCCCACTAGTCATGCCAAAAATTATTAATGCTTAAAATTTTGCTATTTCCAACACCAATATGGGAAGTTTCAGGAATGTGGGACTTGCGACCTGAAATGACCTCTAGATTTTAAAGAAGCTGGCTCTTATTTATCTCAAATGTATTGTGGCAAAAAAGGATAAAAATTAAATGGAATCACCAATGTAATGAAAGAAAATTTAACTATGGTGATGCACCTGAGTATGATTAATTCCTTAATACGAAGCACAGTGAAGCTATCTTTAGGATTTAATTACATTAAAGAGCAAACAATGCATGATCAATGTAAAAGATGAAAACAAATAGAATAAAAGGCTCACAACTTAGATGATTTTGCAATAGCACAAAAAATATCAGCAAAAGCATAGAACTCAGTCTTCTTGTTAATTTTATAGTGACATAAAAGGCACTAATACATGCACAGTTATACAAACTTTATAAATTAAGAAAATAGAACAAAGGCAAATGATATTACTGGCTACAGCAAGAAAGTCTCAAAAAACTTCTTGAAAATCTCTAATAACAATATATATGAGAAAATTCTCTCCCTTTCCTCCTTCCCTTTCTTTTTTTATCCCTTTAAACCTATGATTTGAACCCATATTTATAGCATAGGTTTGGCTCAAGATTGCCCACATGATCAAATCCCAATGATCTAACCAACCTAGAACTTAATTGGAAGTGTCTGATAGAAGATATCTTTTAGATCTGAAATGTTTAGTCTCTTTGCAATTTCATTGGCTGAAATAGATACATGTGGCATTTTATACTATGAAATAGGTGAGGACACTTGGTAGCATCCGCTAGTCTTAACAAGTTACACATGATAGCTTCTACTTGTCTATAGAAGCTTTAGATACCTTTTGAGAGTACTACAAAAGATGACACATGGCAGCTTCCGTTGAGCTTTAGAAACACTATAGAAACATTTGGGACTCATTTAGATTCACGTAGATGATGACACTTGGCATGCTTTGCTTACTTTAGCAACTCACTTAGGGCCCACCATAGTCCTTTCTTAACAATGAAACAAAAGGAAAAAACTATGGATGTCAACACTTGGTGGTCTCCACAGATATTACAAGGGACACAAGGTGCTTTCTGCATTACATAGAGAAATATATTAGAACCTTCCATAGTTGCCACTTGGTGCCTTCCACGTGCATTGAGAAAAGCTTATTGAAAGAAACTCTTGAAAATTATAAGAAACTGGAACATGGATGTCGACACTTGTCATGCTCCGTGGGTATATAATAGGACATGTGGCTCCATCCACATTACTTAGAGAAATTGTAATGTATCCTAGCTGATGACACTTGGCACGTTTCACGTGACTCTAAGATTTAGACAAAACTTAGGCAAAATGAAAACCCATGCCCACACTCTATGTCAAAACCTTCACTGCCAAAATTAAAATGCACAGGGACAAAACTAGAGCGCACAACTAAAACTCAAAATAAAATGTAGAATATTTTACTCTACAGTGAAAACATACTAGTGTTTGAACACTTTTTGGCAATTTGAGGCCTTAAACTATCCAATATTCATTAAAATAAATTGAGACTAGTTCACTAAAATTAATAAAATAGATTTTTATTATTATTCATAAAATGGAACGTGACATCTAATTTTTTCCATTTTAAAAAAATCAATTAATTATTTTTTAAGAACAAGCTTTTTAATTATTTTTAAAATGGTTTTTCACCACCTAGGGTATACATTAAATTTTTTTAATTTTAGAATGACAAATTATCATTAAAACACCTATCATAAGCATGAGGGGTGGGAACAAAATCAATATAAAAATATATTAAAAAAAATTGTGACTTGTTTGACATATTATATTTATAGATGTCTAGCATTACCATGTGAAGGTTATGATATGCATCTAGGCTGTGTTATGAGAAAAAATAATGGAATTTTCCCAAATAGTTCCTTATGGACCAAAAACTATGAGGATTCTAAAATTACTAGTGAATATGTGGGAGCCTAACCCAAACTCTGAGAGACATAAAAAAAGTCAAAGAAGGGTAAAAAGAGGGAAACCATCATTTTAAGCACAATCTTGCTTTACCCCAAAACTAGTGACCTACAAGAAGAAAGTGGTTTTGATATTCTAATGAATAAAATTATACAATCTAATAAACACTATCATAATTGTATATATGAATTTATTGAGAGAGTATGGGTTTTTAAGAAGCATAACTTCACTCGTGGAACTCAATTTTTATGCTAGAACCCAAATCTTCAAATAATTCCATGATATTTGTATAAAATAATGCATTAAAAAACATCCAAACCTAAATACAAAACTAAAATGTTTATTTAACCTCCACCATAGAACAACCACTTGGCCAATGATCATGATATTTGGAAGAAGAATTAAGAAACATTTGTGTGCATGTAGATATTAAAATTTAATCAATAAATGCTTGACACTACTTATCATAAAATCCTTAACTTTATTTGTCTATTCACAATTTTTTTAGCTTTAAAATATATATGAGATCCTCTAATTTTATTTAAAATACTAATAATATCATTTATACATCCATATTTCATCCATATTCATAACTATTTAGCCTATAAACTCTTGTCATTCTTGTTGCATAAACCTTTTTCCTTTTAGGATAGATATACACTAGGTAGACATGTGTGAAATATGAACCCATACAATAGTGTTGAACTATATCCCATGTTCCAATGGTTAATTTTAAAATTTGGCATGCTTAATAACATCTTTCCTTCACATTTCACAAGCTTTGATAAATTTTTTTTTAGAAATGTTCATTTGTAAAATCACATCAAGGCACTCACTTGAAACCCATAACACTCTCTTAGCAAACATATGAATTAAAAATAATTATTAACTAAAAGAAATATTCCTATTATTTCCTATTAAAATTATACTACAATTTTAAAATTATAATCTAAATATAACATTATTTTATTCTAGGTTAAGGGCATCTATTATCAAGAATTATAATCAATAATTCAAGTTGCATTCATCATATTTCCCCTAAAACAGAGAACTAAATTAACCTAACGTCCTTTTGGGATATGAAAACATCACTCAAACTACATAAGGTTTTCTAAGTGTAGCTCAATCATTACCACTTACCCATATTCCCCTCTTTTGCATTTGATATCTATATGGTGTTTGTGTAGGGTTAAGGTTTTGCATCTATAGGTATTATAAATGTCAAATCAACCCCTACACTAAATAATGTATGCAAAAAACATAGGTTAAGGTACTTATATTAATATTTTTAGTGCATAGTCAATATGGACAAAGTCATAAGTTATAAATATATTTGTTGGCAATTTAGCCTCCCAAATCCAAATAACAACCCCTATAACCAAAAGATTTTCTTTGATGACCATATATGCTTGATCATGGTTATAACCTACATAGTAATGTTAGTACTGGTCCTATTTTGAGACTTGGTAGCATTGTTAGAAGTGTCATTGTGTATTATGTAGTCTGTTTGTGAATCCATTATGTTATGGTTGCCTTGAGTCTTTTAGGTGATTTTATACATCATAATGATGGCCTTTGAGTTATAAATTGAATTTCAACATGTATTATGAAGTCTAATGAGTGGTTTGGAACTTTATTTGATATGCTTAAGGATCTTTTGACAAAGTTAAGGTAATTTGGAGAAAATGAGGTTTGTAATCCTTATAGTTTTAGACTAGTTTAAGCCATTTCAAGAAGGGAAAACCTTTAAAATGGGATTAAAGTGTGTTTAAACACTATTTAAAATCATAATTTGAATATCAATAGGCGTTTAAGATCATTGTTCATAATATACTCATCTAAGCACAATTTTTACCTCAATCCACCCTTAGAAGCCACCAAATATCCTCAAATGCCTCATATGGGCCAATATGCCTCATAAACCCTTAGAGAAAGGAAATATTATAGTGTTTAATTTCTTATAAAATTATTTAAAGGGTCTCATAGCTATGATAAAGCCACCACTAACTATTTCATGCCATAAAAAGTCCTTTTCAAGACCCATTTCCACTTCCCACCCACCAAGTGGACCCCACACATGCCAAAATATGTCTCTCCAACTCCCCCTACCATATTATTTGTTTGAAAATGTTAGTTAACTCATTTTACCTCTATCTTCATCCTTTAATGGTAGTTCAAGGTAAGATATATGGAGAAAGTGCAAGAAAAGAGACTTCTTCATGTGTTTCTTGTAGTTGTATGGACTTGTATGATCAGTCCATACAAGGGATGTTAGGGGATGGTATATGGGTTATTTTTAAGTACCTTTGTTAAGTTTCATGATCAAAGGATTTAATACAAACTACAGGCAACTTTACAACACATCAGATTATATAATAGCAAGAAAGTCTCCATATTTTATTAATGTTACAACCTACAGGCAACTTTCTCATGTTGTAGGATCTTTCATATATTTGAAGTGTTTGATGATGTTTTGATTGGTGATATATTTTAAATAATTTAAAACTCCTTTGAATTCCATACTCAACTAATTTATATCAAGGGACCCCTTCAATCCTTGCCTCTAATGACATTTATCATCTAGGTAACTTAATAAGGTCTAAGACAGTATAATGGGTAGGTTAAGTGTTTGGAGAATATATAAGGCATAATAACACTATATACCAAGGCATTATAACTTGATAAATTCTATCCAAGGATAGAACACTAGACAAAAATAAACTCACCTATCAAACACTCAATATTCATAAGATGATTACATGCATCCATGAGAAAGTAGGATAATTAAGTGTGAAATGGGGTTTAGAAAGGGGCTTTACAGTTCCTATGTTAGTAAAGGAACCATTGTATTGTGATACACCATTAATGATTCAAGTACCATGAATGTATGATCTATATCTACATCTCAATCAATAGACCTAAAGGCCACTTATAGGCAGGGTTCCTAAATATGAGGATGAAGGTTTTCATGAAAGCAAACCTATCCTATACACAATCAAGTAAACCCTAATTCATCATAAATATGCCTAATATTAATACTATTAATAAGGAAGGTTGAATATGGGATCAGGTATTATAGGCTCATATTGTTAAAAGGAGATTTGAAAACCTATTATGCCTAAAGACATAGATAAATAGGCCTATGCATATAAGACAAATATCTTTTTTCACAATCCAAGATTGGTTAGAGATGGAGATAACTTGAGTATAAGGTAAAAATGTGGATCAAGGTTTTCAAATGCATAATAGTTTCAAACTCATCTAGAGAAATTTAAATATCCTAATTAGGCCTAAAATTTATGCACACAAGCCTATACAGGCAGAGTCACATTTGAATGTAATGGTAAAAGGAATCCTATATAAGAGAGTGAAACATAAATATGGATACAAGTGTTCTAATTTTTTATTAAAATCCTTAAGTTCATAGTGAATGGTTTATCCATTTACAATTAAGGAAAAGACCCTAGGTTTAATAAGGTGCTCATTTTCTCACACAGCCTAGATAGACCTTAACATGACTAAATATGTAGTTTGGGGATGCATAAAAACTTATAGGTTATTTTAAGGTTGAGAACACATTATTTAGTGATTAAATAAGATTAATTATCTATCTCAAGTATCAATAACCTCAAGTTGAAGCAAATAAAAACTAAATTTAGACCCTAAGGGTTTCATAGACTTGACTATATATAAACCTTAGGGTAGAAAAATCAAGAGTGTACAAAGGATGGAGTCAAAGAGAGCCTAATCCTAAGGAGGTTGATAGAGAAAAGATAAATTAAATTAGTCTCAATCTCAAATACATAATTAATAAGGGAAGAAACCATTGAAGTTTATACACTAGCCCTAAATAACTCAAACTAACTATAAATAAGAAGCTATAACCAATCACTTAAGAAAGAGGAGAAGAGTCAGAGTTTAATTATTTTAAGGTAGTTTTGTAAAATATAAATAGGTTTGAAAGGGAATATTGTAATTATATTGATTCCCCAAGTCACCTATAGGAGTCTTAGATCTCTAATACTTAGTCTAGGCCTATTTGGCCTAAAATCCATAACTAAGCCTTAAACTCCACCATCACCTTTGAGGTACACTCAGACCTTCTTGAGAAAATTTTACATCATGAAGATGCATGGGGGGATGGTACATGTATTAAATGGTTTTTTGAGATAAGGGAATGCAATAAAGAAGGCCAATTCAATATTTTTAATTACACCTCAAACTAAATAGTATACATAACTAGTTCAACCCATCATTTTAAGTTCTTGTATCTCCCACCACAAAGGGACTTGGGGAAAATTATATTAGAAAGATCTATTCACCCCTATATGCATGAGATCCATGGTAGAGGGATTTTATTTGAGGAGCTTAGGATTATTAAAATAGGTTAAGAATATATACATGTCTAAATTATCTTTAGAATACTTTAAACCTACCAACCTACATACATATCTTATCCCACATTTTACATGGGAACTCAAGTTTTTTAATAAATTTTAAGTGGTAAATGGACTTAAGATCCATAACAAGAAGTTTTGGTTTGAAGGTAATTACTTTATGAACTATCATCAAGATGGTGGACCTCCAAAACCCTACAATAGATCAAACCTAAGAAAATGGAGATTTTAATAACCAAACATTAATGAATTACCTAATAAACACCTATAACATATAGTAAACTTAGAATATCCCCTAGACATAGCACTGGGTTGTATGGAAACTATATGGATTTGATATAAAACTATAGTTTTTTAGGGATTTTAGTAAAGAATAAGGTAAAAAATTATTTTGAAAGATTCTAATCATTTGAGGGGAGGCTTTGACACTTGTTTTATCTTTTCAAATTACCAATTATCCAAAATTATACCTAGAAATTCCTCTACAACTTTCCTCCAATTAGTTAGTCTACAAATATGAAAGGAGAAGGTGACATAGTGACCTGGTTTGGTAAGTTTGAAAGTATGAGATACTTAAAAAGACCTATTTCATGGTATGTAACATTGTTTTATACCTAAATGTAAATTATTTAAATTATTTCAAGGTCTCATATAAGTTTTCATGGTTTCCAAAGAAATACAATCAAACAAATAAACTTAATGGCCTAGTAGACCTACTTGGTCTACAAGGAGATATCAAATTTGGTGTAAAGGGATGATGAAGAGGGTCAATAAAAGCTATTAAGAGTGGTAAATAACTAAATTTAGTGAGGTAAGTTTGATTTCAATGGTCATAATGGAGGAATAATTAAATTTATTGACTTGGTTAAATTGCTCAAAAAGAGGAGAGGTTATTGTATGTTTGTTGTGGCTTAATAACATCTCATTGATGTTGTAACTACAAAAAATATGATTTGTTTGACATAAAAGAGGCTTATCCATGATATAATATAGGTTGAATAAGTCAACCACGTCCTCCACTACCCCACCTCAATGCTTAAGGAGTCATTGAAGAGAATCAAACATAGAGAGTCATTCGGGGGACTACGTAATGATTTTGTAACTAAAGTAATAAGTTGAATAGGTCATTTATTCCCTTTTCCTCTCTCTTCCATTCCATTACACCTCTTATTATCTCTTAATTATACTATATATTTTGGCCTTAAGGTCTTGATTTGTATCCCCCACCTAGGTATCAAAGAACTCTACCTAGTTTTATACTTTATATACATTTTGAACTGATTAATAAACTATTGTAGCTTCTCTATGATTGGTTTAAAGTGTGTATATTCTTGTAATAATGTGATAATTGGTATAAATATTCACTTATCATGTTTTTTTCACACCTATATGATGATAAATTATCATATGCAGGTTGTGTGAAGTGTCAAAATTTGGTGATCATGTTTGGAGTATAGTTTGGGTGGAAGTGACTCAATACAGGCCTCTCACCCTTCACCTCCAAGTTATAGTCATTCATCAGGACCTTCATATGAAATATTATTGATTAATATTTATTGTATATAATTCTTTACTTCATTCTTGGTTCACCAGTGTTGTTAGGAGTCAAAATTGAGTGGATGAATGAGTATATTGGTACATCACCACCTCTTAGAGTAGGTTTATTTTATGTATTCTCTATCCCTTTTCACCCAAAAAATAGTAGGTCTTAGTAAACTAAGATAAATATATGCACCAAGGGAGCTATCTCCATAATCTATAGTATATTATAGTTATAAGGTCACCCATAGCCTTTAGGTCATTCCGATGTTAGTCCAAGTTTGAAGTAGAAGTAAACACTCTCCTTCATAGGGTTTAACTTGGGTTGATAACAATTCTAGAATTCCTAGTGGGATATATTCAAGCATTAAAGATTCACTTTCAACCTTATAATCATCTTAGAGAGTTTCAAACACTTGGGAAATGGATGCATAGTCATATTTCATGATGAGAGACATCACAAAGTCATCATTATAGAGGGAAGGAAGGTTATTATTCATAATTAATGTTGTGCATATGTTCAATGAGAAGTTAAGGATGCATATATGGTAAATTTTTATCTTTCACCTTCTTATCAACCTTACCATGACCCATATCAACCTTATTATGAGCTTACCAACCCTATATTAAACCCTATCATTATTATGATGGCTCACACCATCCCTATGATACCCATCATCATCCCCTTTAGAAACCCACTCACTCACCTCAATAACGTCATAGATCTTGTTACCCTCCTTATAATCCATATCAATTCCAAGGTCAACCTCCTTACAAAACCTTCTCTCCCTTTTTCCCTCCCCAACCACCCTTTTAAGATACACCTAATTTTTTTATGAGTTGGAAGAGTTGAAGAGTATGAGCTAAATCATTTCAAATGAAATTTTAGCCTTCAAACATCAATAATCATGTAAATAATTTCATGAGTCTTCACCTCTTGTTGCCCCATGCCAATATCCTCAGATTGTTACTCCTTTGCCAAAATTAAACTAGGGGTAGAGAAGGGTGGTAGAAGTCATGACAAGGATATTCCCAAGTGTTATATATTCTCTTCAATATCTATTCATGCCTTTTCAAGAGTCCAAAATAAATTTAGCTTGGATGCCTTAATGGGCTAGAACATTAAACTATGTCATGCCTACCCTTGAAAGAGAATGTCAAAAAGAGGGGAAAAGTATGAAATATGTTTTAGGAGGTTTCTCACATTTTTAAAATTCACCATCAGTCCTCCATACTATATCCACTCATGAATATCAAACTACATCTCAGTTTTATAAAGAAATTGAAGAATGGAAGAAAATGAATCTAGTGCCTAAGGTTGATATTCCTATGGTTCTAAGATGGAAGAACACCTTAGTAGCTATCAAACAATATAATGAAGCACATTTCCCTCCCACCCCCTCCTATTTTGAAGATAAACTAAATGAATTAAGGATTTAACATGAGAATCCAAGTGTGGGAAGTAATCTACCAAGGCTAGTCAGTGAGGTGGTAATCCTTTAAGAGTTGGATCATGTTGCAACTATAACTGAACTTCAAGAATAATTTAATTAGGACACCTCAAGTATATATGAAGATGTAATAATTATTATAAACCCCATTCATCCTATAATATTATAGTTAGATCATGAAAGGAAGTTGGATGACATGGAGTAGTCATAATGGCATGATGATGAAGTGAATGAAGGTAAAAATCATGAAACTTCTTGTCTTGGAGGCATCCATGAAGACAACTTATAAGAGACCATTATTGAAGACAAGATAATTTCAAGTAAATTAGATGATCCTTGGTAGCATTTGTATCATGATTTCCTGAGTGAGATTGAAGAATTTAGTATGACAAATTTGGATGGTGGAGTATGATAGTAGTTGGAGGCTTCAAATGAAGGTACCAATTTTTTTTAAATATTGTAGAAGACAATGTAATTTTGGAAACACCAAAACAAGATGAGCTAGAGATTGAGTGGGTTAATGAGATGTCATTATCTATTGAAGATGAAGATTACCAAGCTACATTAGATCTAGGGCTTTGTTATGAATATATGAGAGATTTGGAGATGATTGACCAACATAATGTTTCACAATCAAATGATAAGAGTGAGAAGGAACTCCATGTCTTTATATATGATCATGAAGAGACAGCCTTTTATGAGGACTTAGAGAACTTTTATTTTAGTTTAGATAACCCATATCTACCCCATAAGAAGATTGATGGTCTCAAAAGTAACACTATAGCAGCTAATCCTTTTTAGTCTCATGATCAAAATGAAGACACTAATCAAATCCTATTAGTTAAATTACCAAGACAATCTTTAGATCATGACAAATTAGGATCAGCTCATAACTAAGGTAGAAATCAGATTTTTTATGTAAATAAGACAAATTTAAAATGAGTATGATTGGGTGAGTGACTCACCTAACCAACTCATGCACCCAAGGATAGAATATGAAAGTCTAGCTACTTCCCCAAGAGGTCATGAACATGATAATGTCCCTAGATTCAAGTGAAAATTCTCATATAGTGATAAATGCTTGGTTAGACTCAAATAAAGATATGGAAACCAAACCTAATGGTGCCATAATGACCAAATAAGTTTTTCACTTGATCTTAGAGGAAAGAATTTGATCCTAGGTTAGTTGTTTAAGTGTTTTTTTGTCTTATGTCAATAAGTGGTTAGCACAAGTTTTTAGTTAGTTACATTTTTTCTTTGGTGTGTTTCCTTATTTTTAATTGGGTTTAGGTGTGTTTTCTTTGGTTGTCCTTGTGTGTTTTATGCTTGTTATTTTAGTCCTAAGAGGTGTCTAAAAGTAATAAATTTGTATGGCAATCTAACAAGGTAGTCACCAAAGCCATTCCATCATGTTTGGACATCTATCATTATCATGAAAATTCAATGGGTTCTCTTGACCATCAATTCGGTCAACCCCTTTGAGCCACAAAAAATGTTGGGTAATTTGTCCTCCCTCTAAGTTGTAAAAAATGTTGGTAATTTGGCCTCCCAAGGCCAAATACCAACCCCTATTACCAAAATAATTTCTATGATGACCATATAAGCTTGCTCGTGGTGATCTCCTACATGGTCATGTCATTTTTGGTCCTATTTTGAGCCTTGATAGCATTTCTAGAAGTGTCATTATGCATTGTACAGTCTATTTATGAATGCATGGTGTCATGTCTACATTGAGTCTATTAGGTGATGTGTTAGATCAACATGATGGTCTTTGAGTGAGAAAAGGTGTGTAAATATGTCTTATGAAGTCCAATGACTTTTTTGGAACATTATTTGATAAGTTTAAGGATCTTTTGACAAAGTTAAGGTACTTTGGAGGAAATGAGGCTTCTAACCTTATAGTTTTAGACTAGTTTAATCCATTTCAAGAATAGAAAACTTTTCCAATGGGATGTAAGGTTGTTTAAACATTTTTTGGGGTCATAATTTAAATATAAATAGTGTGCTTAAGATCATTATTCATGGTATACTCATCCAAATAGAATTTGCATCTTAATTCACCCTTAGTAGCCATCAAATACCCATAAAATGCCTCATATGGATTAATATGCCTTATAAATCCTTATATAAAGAGAATATTATAGTGTTTCATTGATTATAAAAGTATTTAAAGGGTCTCATAGCTATTAAAAAGCCATCAATAAGTGTTTCATGCCATAAAAAGTCAATTTCAAGACCCATTTCCACTTTTAACCCACCAAGTGGACCCCAAACATGCAAAAATGTGTCTCTCCAACTCCCCTTACCATATGTCCTATATAAAAAGGTTATTTAACTATGTTCCCTTTCTCTTCATCCTGTAATGGTAGTTCAAGGTTTGAGATCTAGAGAAAGTGCAAGAAAAGAGACTTTTTCATGCAGTTGTATGAACTTGTACAGTTTATCTATATAGGGGAGGTTAGGAGATTTTAAGTGGGTTATTTTTAGGTACCTTGGTGAAGTTTCATGATCAAAGGATTCAATACAAACTCAAAAGTGATCTTCATACTTCATCAAGCTCCTTTACAACCTGGTAGCACCCTTTAGGTTTGTAGATGGTATAGACATGAGAGAAAAGGTGGAGGTATGGAATTTTGAGTAGAGGTTAACTTAAATATATTCCATATTTGGGTATTTTTTCTTAGTTTTATCTCTTTCCTTTATGAATAATCATTAACAATGTAGGGCACTCACAGTCTCTCTTTCATTGAGGTAGGGTACTGGTTTTCTATGTTTTCTCCTTTGTTGAGCATGTTGATAGATATATTAGAGGTTATAGAGATTTTTAAGAGTCTATACCACCTTTCCAAAACATTCTCAACCTCATATCACATATGTGTGTGTGGGGGGGGGGTTGTAAGAGCAAGAAAGTTTTCATGTTTTCTTCATCTTACAAACTATAGATAGCTTTCTCATGTTGTAGGATTTTTGATATATATTTGAAGTGTTTGATGATTTTTTGATCTTATTGTAACATATTTTAACTAATTTAAAAATCTTATACATTATATACTAAACTAATATATATTAAGGGACACCTTTAATTCTTGCCTCTAATGGTGACTATCATCCAAGTAGCTTAACAAGGTTTAGGATAGTCTAATGGGTTGGTTAAGTGTTTGGAGAACATATAAAGAAGCATAAAAATGTCTACCAAGACATGATAAATAGATATAAACCATCCAAGGATATAACATTAGATATAAATAACTCACCTATCAAACAGTCAATAGGCATAAGATGCTTATGGGTAGCCATGAGAAAGTAGGATGATTGAGTGTGAAATGGGGTTTAGAAAGGGGTTTCAGAGTGTCTATGTTAGTAAAGGATTCAATGTATGGTGTTATAAAATTAATTATTAAAGTACCATGAAAGGATGATCTATATTTACAACTCTGTCAATAGACCTAGAAAAACCACCTATAGGCAAGGCTACCAGATATGAGGATGAAGGTTATCATGAAAATATACCTATCCTATACACAATCAAGTAAACCCTAATTCATCACCAATAGGCATACTATGCATAATATTAATATGTAATGTTGACTATGGGATGAGGTATTTTAGGTTTAGATTGGTAAAAGGAGCTTTGAGAACCTATTAAGTGTATTAGGCCTAAAGACAGAGATAAATAGACTTGTGCATATAAGACAAAGATCCTTTTGCTTAATCCAAGACTAGTTAAAGATGGAGTACACCTAAGTAAAAGTATAAAATATATATCAAGGTTTTCAAATGGTAAATAATTTCAAAATAATATAGAGAAATGTTAATAACATAATTAGGCCTAAAATTGATGTACACCTGCTTATACAGGTAGTGTCACATATCAATATAAGGGTAAAAGTAATATTGTATAAGAGAGTGAAATATAAATATGGTGATAAGTTTTCCAAGTTATTTATTAAAACCCTTAAGACCATAGTGAATGGGTTTTCCATTTAAATTTGATGAAAAGACCCCAAGTTTAACAAGCTACTCATTTTCCCACACAACCTACATAGACCTTAACAAGATTGAACATGTAGTGTGGGGATGTATACAATTGTATAGGTTATTTTAAGGTTGAGAACACATAATTAAGTGATTAAAGAATATGTATTATGGATCTTAAGTAGTAGGAACCTCAAGTTGAAGCAAAAAAACACTAAACTTAGACCCCAAGGGTTTCACAAACTTGAATGTGTATAAACCCTAGGGTAGAAGAATCAAGAATGTGTAGGGGATGGAGTGAAAGAGAGACTACTCGTAAGTAGGTTTACATGGTATGGATAAATATTGAATCAGTCTCAATAATAAATACACAATGAATAAGGGAAGAAACCAGCCATGTTCATACACTAGCCCTTAATAACTTAGATTAACTATAAATAGGGACCTATAGTTAGTCACTTAAAAAGAGGAGTAGAGTTAGATTTTGAGTTTTTTAATTTATTTTAAGAAGATATAAATAGTATATAAATGGGATATTATAATTATATTTAGTCCCCAAGTCACCTACATGAGTCTTTGATATCTAATACTTAGTTTAGGCCTATTTGGCCTAAAAGCCATAACTAGGCCTTAAACTCCACCATTAACTTTGAGGAACACTCAAACCTTACTAAGAAAATTTGACATAATTAATATGTTTTGGGGGATGATATAGGTATTAACAAATTTTTTTAGATATGGAAATATATCAAAGACGGCCAATTCAGTCTCTTTGAGTCCACATCGAACTACATCATATACATAACTAGTTTGACCTAGCATTTCAAGTGCTTGTATATCCTACCACAAAAGGACTTGAATAAAATGTTCTTATAAATATTTAGGTACCCCTATACATTTGATATCCATTGGTAGAGGGAGTTGGTTTGAGTAGCTCAAGATTATGAACAAATGTTAAGAGTACAGACATGTCTAGATTACTTGTAGAATATTATAATCCTACCAACTTACATTCCTATATTAACACACATTTTTCATTGGAACTAAAAGATATTAAGTAAATTTGAAGGGGTGAATGGACTTAAGATACATAACAAGAAGTTTTGGTTTGGAGGTCCATACTTTATGAACCATCATTAAGATGTTGAACCTCCAAAACCCTATTATAGACTAGACATGAAAAAATGGAGATTCTGATAACCAAAAATTCATGAATGTCCTAATAAACACTTAAAACATATATTAAACTCAGAATAGACCCTTGACATAGTATTGTGTTTTTCAAAAATTGTATGGATTTGACAAAAAACTATACTTTTTAAAGGATTTGAGAAAATAACAAGGTAAAAAATTATTTTTAAAGATACAAATAACTTGAGGGGAAATTATTTAATATTCCTAAGTCACTATCTTTAAAAAAATATACATGGAAATTCCTTTGTAACTCTCCTCCAATCAACTAGTTTGCAAATGTGAAAGAAGGTGATCTAGTCACCTAGTTTGGTAAGTTTTCAAGTATGAGATATAAAATAAGACCTATATCATGGTATGTAACATTGTTTTAGACCCAAATATCACTTATTCAGATGATCTCAAGGTCTCATACAAATTTTCATGGTTACAAAACACATGCAATCAAACAACTAGACCTAGTGGCCTAATAAACCTACTTGGTCAATAAGGTGGAGTAAAGGGATGATGAAGAGGTTCAATAAAAGATATTATTCCTAGTAAATTAATATATTAAGTGGGATGAATTTACTTTTAATGGTCATAATGGAGGAAGAAGTTAGTTTCTTGACTTGGTTAAATTGATCAAAAGGAAAAGAGGTTCTTGTATGTTTGTGATTACTTAATAACATATCATTAATATTATAATTAACAAAAGTAAGAGGTATTTGATAAAAAATAGGCATAAAAATACTCTAATATAGGTTTAATAAGTAAACCACATCCTCTACTACCCCACCTCAACACTTAAGGAGTCATTCAAGGGCATCAAACATGGAGAGTCATTTGGGGGACTATGTAACTATTTTTTAACTAATGTAATGAGTTGAATATGGTAATTGATGAAATTATAATCTCTATCCTCTATTAAATTATCCTTATTATTCCCTCCTAATTATACTATATAATTAGGCCTTAAGGCCTTGATTTATATCCCTCACATGGGTATGAGTAAACTCTAATTAGTTTTATACTTGATATACCTCTTGAATTGATTAATAAACTATTGCATATTATATATTATTGGTTTATGATGTTTATATTATTTGTATTATGTGATAAGTGGTATAAATTTTCCATTAAAATGTCCTTGACACACCCATATGCTGATAAGTTGTCTTATGTAGATTGTGTGAAGTGTTAAAATTTGGTGATCATGTTTAGAGTGTAATCTAGTTGAAAGTGCCTCAAGATATGATGTGGATCAAATTAAGTTTTTAATGACATTAACATGAGGAAAAGACATTGGGATCCCAATATAGTTATCTCTGTAACAATAAAATCAAGCCTAAGAACATATATCTCCATCATATCTCAAAGTAAACATGCAATCAAGGGAAACACATAGAAAGAAACAATTGTGAAAATGGTTTATCACCATAATTAAGTTGGTGAAACATGAGGATATAATATAATATTATTGATTATAATACTATACTATATAAAAATCATATAATATTTATTATAATTATATATTAATATATAATATTATTATTATATTATATACATTATACCATATTAATATATATCTATATAATGTTAATATAACAATATATTATAACTATATGATATAGTATATTATATTAGAATAATATAATACATATACATGCATACATATGTGTGTGTATAATATATTAATAATAAATTTATAATAATTATATTATAATATTATTATATAACAAAAATAATAACTTATATATTTTTAATAGATTTATTAATGTTATGTTATATTATTGTATGTATGTATGTATGTATGTATGTATGTATATATATATATATATATATATATATATATATACATACATACATACATACATACATACATACAATAATATAACATAACATTAATAAATCTATTAAAAATATATAAGTTATTATTTTTGTTATATAATAATATTATAATATAATAATATATAAGGGTAAACACATTTTAAATTAGATATATGAACCAAAAATAAAGGTTTTAACTATGGAGGTCCCCCAACCTACTACCATATTTCAAAAGATATGCAATGAAGCTAAACAACATCTAATAAAGAAACCTTGCCAGACCAACAAAATAACAACAAACTCTCAGCAAAGTGTCCACAAAACAACACTGAAAGATATAAAACTAAGTATGACCACAAAAAATGGAAAAGAATCCCATATAACAAGCATAAGATATACATTAAATCTCAATAACATATAAAAAGGATTTCAATCCTGAACTAGAATGACAACTAACAATCAACATAATGTAAGTGAATTTGACTCAAAACTAGAGATATGAGTTATAACCCAATGTCAATACAAACTACACACAGGGCTTTGGCTGAATCCCAAAATTGGAAAAGAGTTTTAACATGATCCCCTAATCTATAATAGGTTACCACAATATTTATAACAAATTTCAACCATAATCAAAATAGGGCATATAAGCCTATACAGAGAAGCATCAACTAAAAACAAAATGAAACTAAATGAAATCAATTCTAAAAATAAATAGTTATGAACCTGATTCACTGATATTTAAACCTTGATGGGGAGTATTATGATGACCTCAAATTTGACTCAGTAAAATAGCTACACATGCATGGAATAGGTTGACTCAACAATAGGTTAAACTAGAGTAGAATAAATCATCAGTGAAAACTTAATATTTCATTCTCAAAATTAAATATGATATTTCAATTATAAGTCCCACCTAGGAACGAAAACCATTTATGAACATGCTCTCTAAAATATATGGATCTATAATACCTTGAGCTATAGATAAAAGAATAAAAAACAAGGTGAAATCAGCCATTCCCTATGAAATAATATTTATCCTTACAAAAATAACCAATGAGCACTAAAAATAGGTTAACTAAGACCTAACATTCAAACAATAGTTAGGTCTCATTTGGAAAAACTATACCTAAATTTACCAACATAAGATAAGCTTAGAAAATATTTATATTTAAATTTTATGAGCTCTACTAAAAAATAAAGGGCCAAAGCCTAAGAATAACCCAGATCTAGACTTAGGCTTTGAAGACCAAATCAAGGGAGAAAAAGATCAAGGAAGAATAAACACACCCTTCAAAATAGCCATCCAAACAAAACCCAAAAGCAAGCATGAAGCAATCTCCCTAAAATAAATACTTGGATAAATACATAGCTTCAAAGAGGAGTGGCATAGATAGGAATGATGCTGACTATGACAACCAACATATTCCCCAAGTGAAGTATCCAATATGCCATAAAAGTGTTGACAAACCATCACTCTATTTTATAAAACCATTGTTAAAGAAAAAAAACCATCTATAAATTGAAAAAATACTATTGAGGAAACACAATTCTTCAAGCTTAGAGAGTGAATCCTTCACTCTACTTTTTCCTACTCAAAATATAGTTCAAAAAACCCATCCATGATTCTCCTTCCTTCCCTCCCTTCTAGAGGGAGGAATTTTTATATTTTTATCCCATTATTATAATACATATTACTATATAAATAATACTAATATATTACATATTAATAGTATTACTAATATTATATAACATTATAATATAGTAATAGATAATATAATGTATTATAATATTGTTTTATTATTTTTGAAATATTGGAGTTATATTCATAAATAATAAAGGGGATAAGAAATGTAAATTAGTAAATAAATATACAAGTATTAATCTACTGATTTGTGTAAACAAACTATACTTTTGCCTTTTCTAAATATAGTAAGAAATGAGAGAGATTAGAATTTAACTTATTATGGCTGATCTAGACTGAGACAAGGTCTAATACTGGAGGAGAAAGACTGAGAAACAATCAAAAATAGATCCCTAGAATTCATTTTTGTGTTGTATAGGAGCACCAAAAATATGAAACCCTATTTTTTGGCACTATAGTCCTATTTTGATGCTATTGTCCGAAGGCTGAAAGCTTTTTAGGTTCTATTCAAAATACCTATGTTACCCTATCACTAAAATTTTAGGGTTTCAGACCTTGCAGAGATCACTATGTTCCTAATTTAATATTAAAAACTATTAGGATCTCTTTGTTCTTGAATTGGAATGAAAACTTGAGAAAGAGAGAGATGGGGTTAGTGTGTAAAGGATACGCTAGATGTACTTCACACCCCATGTGTGGGCACACTACCTACATACCAATACTCCCAAGAGGGATCAAGCTAATGTAGCTCTCACATTAAAGTTCTTGGTGAAATTTTTGTATGATCAATGTAAATATAATGTGAAATTGGATGTGCTTCCACTGGTTATGGATTGGTGTAATGAATTGAGTAGGCTTGAAATAATATTGGAAGGTTATGTGCAAAGAATAGGTAAGAGTATTCAAGTGTATTTACTTGTATTCTTATGTCTCTCTTGTAAATGAATTCAAAACCATATAAATGGAATTTTAATGTACTTTTATATGGTAATTAATGATCATGGGTTAAATAAATTTGCACTAGGTTGACAAGGAAAAGGATAAGGATCTAAACTAATTTGACTATTGGAGGCCAAAATGAGCTTGGACAACGGTGTTAGAAATAAGTCACCCTAAATTTTGTCACTCCTATATTATTTGGGTTCTATTATTCTTATGGGATGAGACCTAAGAGGATATATCTAGGCTTGAGAGGGCTGCTCAGGTCTCAAAAATCTAAGTTCAAGAAGCTACAAATGACTAGGAATTAGTGAAAGAAGTAGCCTAAAGGGTTGTGTGAGCCAACACGAGGACCTATAGATTAGGTGTCTTAGCCATACTAAAGTTATTAAATTTTTCATTTTACATGACTACAAATATCTTATAATAATTTAATATAATAATATTATTATTTGAAATATATTATATATTATAGGATTACAAAAATCAATATCATATTATTATTTCTTAAGAATTCATGCACAAGAGGTGAGTAGGTAGGTTGGATAGGAAAAAATATTGGAGAGCGGCCATGTATGAAACACTTTTTACTATTTAAAATATCTAAATATTGAAAAAATAATGAGATTTACATATAAATTTTAGGACATGGTTCATGGTTGCATTTAATTTTCATGAGATTCAATTAACATATTAATTTAGTATCTTAGGATTTACACACTAGTAGTTTACCCAAAGGTGAAAATTACATCAAAAGGATTGTGAGGCAATGTTTTGGTAAAGTGGGGTTTTCTAAAAAGGAATTTAGTTTAGAATATGCACCTCAATTAAATCCCATCACTACTAGCCTTGAGTAACCTTATGTACACACACCATTAAATAACATGTGAAACAATGTCTAAAAGAGTGTGTATGGATATTTCATATTCAATAATGTTTAATTATGTCAAAGAGTGCGAGTTTTAAAACCATTGTGTGCATATCCTCTAGTCATGTGTAACACCTTCTTATATTAATCAATATATTTTATTTAAAAAAAATTAAACAAATGATGTGAATTATGTCAATATTATGAATCCAATGATTGGGTGTGTTTTATCTTTAAATCAACTTTGGTGGAATTTATCTCTTTAGGTTCCATAACCCATAATTTCTAAAAACATAACTTAGGGTGTTTGGTAAGATACATAAATATGAAAATGATAATCTATTGATATTAATCTAGCAGGATCAATTATGGAACTTAAATAATGAAGTTATTTTGTATTGGTGTGAAATTTTATTGGAAATTAAAGTAATATGTTATGGTCACTTCATTTCATTTATATTTTATCATGTGGCTTCATACCCTTATGAAACAATCACAATGGTATTATATGGTGATTGCATGAATATATTTGACATAGATTCAAATTAAGAACACAATTAAATATAATAAAAAATATTATATGTTAATATAATTATTGTCCCTAACCTAAATGAGGGTTTGAAAACTGAAATTTAATGGGGATGAGATTATAATCATTCTATAGATTTTAAAATGATCTAAAGCTGATGGTCGAGTGAGATTTTTCTTTTGAGCAAATTAGGTGAATTTATTTCTTGTGATGCCATACCCTACAAGTTTGTAGAAATAACCTAATATATATTTGTAGAAATAACCTAATATATATTTTTAGAAATAACTTAGGACAAATAGTTGGTTTTCCTATACTTTTTTGATAGAAGTTGATGTAGGAGAATCTTGGCATATAAATCAACTTCCATCATTTTGAATACCATCTTAATTTTAAATAAAAATAAAGTGATTATAGAGAAAGATAAAGGCATGAGATTTTTGAATCTAATATATATGCATAGAATCCAACTCATAGGTCCTAATGTTAGGAAAACAAAACCATATCCAATGAACAAATGATATACAAAAGATCATGCACAAAGCCAAAGGTAAATGAATGCATATGAATCTTAGAAATGAGCACATAAAAAGATCCAAAAGTAATTCAAGGACAAACCATCTAACTAAAGTATACATCACCTAAACACTAGACTATAACAAAGCCTTTGACAACCAATGATGAGAATAAAAATAAATGTAGTATTTGTGCTAGTAGGATTTTTATGATCATAACTTGCTAAAGTTTTTGATAAATAACTATAATTAATAAGGAAAATAATTTGATTGGTGGGAAGATGCATCTGATATATTTAAACAAGGTTTTATAAATAGGTTAACAACGAACCATTCAATTAGATAAAAATAATTACAATGAGACTACCAAATATAAGCCATAATAAATATTAAGTGTTGAATCTAAGAGTAAGTTGTTTTAAGTTGCTTCATGCATCATCATTAAAAACTAGATAAGGTTATGGTCTATCTATTTGATGTGTGTGTGTGTGTGTGTGTGTGTGTGTGTGTGTGTGTGTGTGTGTGTGTGTGTGTGTGTGTGTGTGTGTGTGTGTGTGTGTGTGTGTGCGTGCGTGCGTGCGTGCGTACGTGTGTGTGCGTGTGTGTGTGTGTGTGTGTGTGTGTGTGTGTGTGTGTGTGTGTGCACGTGCATGTGTGCATGCGTGCGTGCATGCATGTGTGTGTGTGCATGTGTGTTGGTGTGCGTCTGTGTGTGTGTGTGTGCATGTGTGTGTGTGTGCCTCTGTGTGTGTGTGTGTGTGTGCATGTGTGTGTGTGTGTGTGTGTGTGTGTGTGTGTGTGTGTGTGTGTGTGTGTGTGTGTGTGTGTGTGTGTGTGTGTGTGTGTGTGTGTGTGTGTGTGTGTGTGTGTGTGTGTGTGTGTGTGTGTGTGTGTGTGTGTGTGTGTGTGTGTGTGTGTGTGTGAAATTTATTTTCTCCACTAATTTTCCTAAACTTATTTGAGCATGAGAAAGAAAGAGAGGCTGTGAGTAATCCATAGGATATGTGGATTTATTTTTTATTCATTAGGAACTTAATCCATGATACTATATCAGAATTAATGATATAATCTAAGTGATATGCCATTTTAGTGGCAAGTGGTAATATATTGAGCATTGGGCTGAGATTCTTTGTGTAAGTGTAAATAAGTTTAGGATAAACAATATTTTTTTTGTTTGGTGAGGAAGAAACAATATAATATTAGTATTTCATCATGTAACAATTGATATACGTAGTATGAAGGGATATAAATTATAACATGATAATCGCTCTAAATGTGACAACCCAATGTAACATAGGACTTCATTTCCCATAAGTGTGACCACTGAAAACCAATTTCCACAAACTAATGTGAATTGACCTAATTATAAGAACCACATGTGATTAAGAACTTGATGTGCTTATATTATGACAAATTAATGTGATATTATCTCTATATCATTTTACTCTTTACATCTTTAGTTTGGTGTTTACATTTTATTTTAATTTAATTATTCATGTAAATAATATTTGTAATATCGAAGTCTATTTTTGGCCACCCTTTTTATACCTAAATAAAATGTTTATATTTCCATGATTGATTATTATTAATGGATCTAAAAATAAATTAAAATATATTTTGATTGATTAGTCACTACCATTGAATTAAATGTGAAGAACAACCATCATAAACCATTATTATGCATTCAATGTGCCTCAACCTTTAAGTTTGTATTTGTTTCTTCATTTATTCATAGTTCATTTTCATTTGGTGATATTTTTTGGAGTCAAAATGGTAGTGAAGATATAATTATTTATTTTTAGGAGTATATAAAAAATATTATAACCTTTATATGACTATCATATTATTTTTTATGTAAAATTTTTACCTTGTCCATAGTTATATAAAAATTAGATGAAAATGTTTTTGGGAAATGATAATTATTTTATGGGTTTTCATGATGTATTGATAATAAGATATTATTTATTATTAATCCTTCATGGACTTAAATTTTTTATTAGTATCTTAAGTTTAATTATGATATTAATAATATGAGTTTCATGTGTATCTTTGTAAGTATTTTATTCTACTATGGATAAATGAGGTAAAGTGGTGGTATTATTTGGAAGCAATTGAAAATATTGAGGTTTTTTATTTTAAAAAAGATTATTATCTCCTTTTATAACCTATTTCATGTTTCTAAGTTATTTAATGTGGTTTTATTGGAATAAATATTATTAATGGGTTAGATTTACCATTTTTTCATATGAATTTTTGTTAGGCTAGAAATAATTATAACCATAATAAAAACTCGACACATGATACTCAATCTATAGTTTTGATGTAGACCAAAATAGGTTTAAAACCTATTAGCTAGATGAAGGAGAACATGTTCTTGTTCCCCTGACCATGCCAAAAAGACTTGAATATGATTGAGAATGTGTAAAAGATAATAGATGTATTAAATTTAATATAAAATTTGTTGCATTTTGTTCAAAATAATAAATTAAAATTGAATAAAATGCTCAGAATGTACATAAGAAGAATTACCATAGTGTCTAGTTTGAAGTTTAAATTTTTATTTTGGATATCATTAGAGAATATATTTTCATGATGTCCAACTAGATTCCATAATTTTTTATAATTTGAATAACATAATTATGTGAAAATATAATACATAAAAAAATCAATAATTTATGGGTATTAAATGAAGATGAATGGTATATGTATTTCCTCGAATGAAAGCATTGACCTAGGCTTTTTTACTGGTGGTACTATGGTTTTATATTCTTATGGTATTTTACTAGTGCTCTAGGTATTTTTATTATAAATTGGATTTTAAAACTCCTAATACCTCATTAAAAATATTCAAATCAGCATACATGATCCATCACCAAATGAATCATGAATGATTTAATGAAATGTCAAAAAAAAAATTTATACATAATATTTCGAATAGCCTTCACTTTAAGATTAATATATTGTGAAAGAATCAAGTATATCATATGGTTACAATTGTTTTGAGGATAATAAATATTTATAAAATAACAAGGTAAATATTACCCCTCAAAATAATCTTAGACACAACAAAGATGCAAAATTTAACCTTCAAACTAGTGCATAAAAGAAATCATAAAACATTAACACTTAATTACTTTAACACCTTAAAAAAACATAATTTTCATAAAGAAAAATACATTTTGTAAAAACTTCTAATTTTCAAGATCATTTCCCGCATTCTAAAAAAATATTTACTTTCAAGATCTTCCCCTATATTTAGAGCATTCTATTCGATTTTCCTTTCTTATTTTGAACCAAATGCAATGAATTTACTAGTTCCAGGGTTTTTTATTGGTGATCCTAAATTTTTTTACTATCATTCCTAAGAATTTATCTTATAAAGTACATTTTTGTCTAAATTTGTAATTAACATGTGTAAAGATAGAGTTAAAACTTAATAGCATGTGTTAAACATAAAAAAAAAAAATTAAATAAAAAACAAAAAACTATTTATTTTCTAGAGGATAGAGGCTAGAGAATTTAAACATACTTATCACCATCATTGTTAATGTTACTATTTTCTCTTTTTCTTCCCCATTTCCATAATTTTCATATTCCCCTTTTCCTCCATTTGTATTTTCTTATGCTTTACTCTTCCAAATTTATCATAATTTTCTTTGAAGTATGAAATTACCCATTTTTTATTTGGAGAAATGAAAAATAATTCTAAGAACTTTCTCTATAGTAATGAAATAACCTACATTATTGGATATTATTGTATAAGGTCCCATATATGATATGAAACTAATATAATATAAATAGTGATATAATATTATCCTGGATATGCCTAAGATACACTTTGAGACCTACATATACTCCTAGATAAATCCTAAGATGTATGCAAAAGAATTCATAGGGATCTTGACATATCTTAGGGTATCCAGGATGTTTTCATTCCCTAAAATCATATAAACTTGGTTAGGATGTTAGGAGAAAGTTATATATTATAGAGTATGCAAAATTATAGATAACTTAATATTTTTTTGATATTTTTATAAAAAATGTTGGAATTATCCATATTGGTATATGTGATCCATTCGCAATGAACCTACTTTTAAAATACTAATTTGTTTTAATTTTTTTCCATGTATTATGACATTTAAACTATGTACTTATTCTAAGACTAATATAAGTTCAAAAACTAAATATCATTACATTAAATTAAATTATTAGTATTTTTATGGTTTTTTAACTTATTTTGTTTACCCTATGCATATTATGTGGTTAATTTTGTTTCTTTCTATAATGAAAACTCGATTACTTTTTGTTTATTTCTCTAGAATAACTCAATACCTTTTATTTTTTATTTCCTTTAATTTTAGGTTAACCCCATTTATTTAATTTTACGTATGTTTTTATTTTTATTTAGTTAACTATTTTAGTAATATATTTATATCTAATGTTAATTTGATATCCTATTTGAAATGTTTTAATTTTGGCTTTAATTTTAGGTTAGTTCTATTTATTTTTAATTTTAAGTTTCCATAAATTATTGATATGGGTTTTAGATATTATCTTTTCATGGAATTACATTTTTGGAATGGTGAAAAACATTATGGTATCTAAAGATGAATATTTTTAGATTGAATTGTATAAAATATTTTTAGAATAATGTTTTAGATGTGTGATCTGAACCATTAATATCAAAATATTTTACATGGTTTATTTTATAAAATATCTATCTTCACTTCATGGAATATGGAAGCACCATCTCTCTTATATTATGGACTTTGTTTAGGCATCATGAACATATATTATGTAATGTATTTGATTAAAAATAAGGACAACTAAACATAATGGTTATATTATATGTAAAAGGAATTTCCATACTTTATATGTTGAAGTTTAAATTTTTCTTATAAAATTTATCTTTTTATGGCCTTTGCTAAGAGTATTTTATTTCACTTGAGACAAATTTGTTGATGGGTAGTATTTACTATGTTTTCAAATTTATATTTTTTAACTTAAAGTTAAATATAACCATAGTGGAAACTTAACAGATGATGTTAGTTTCTACACACAATTTTATCAAGGTATCATGAGGTTGGCATGAATTTCATAACTAATACTTTAGTTAATATGTGTGTCACTTACTATAATATATTATGTAACATTATTTGGTCACTAGGTCCCTTACAATTCTACATGTGTATTGGTGTATCCATGTGTGTCAAATTATTCAAGAACTTTGTTCTCCCACATTTTGCATACATGTCTACTAACATAGTTGTAACTAATTCATAAAATAGGCTTTCATTTATACTATGATGTATGCCCATGGCCTATTTCAAATCTCCCATATTATCAAGTAGTGGAGGGTGGCTTTTGAGGTTGAATGTTAGTTGAACTATAGTTAGATTTAACTTTGGAAAAATAAGGTTAGATTTCTCATAATTCAATTTTTTCCTCCATAATTTTTGTGATTCATACATTTTAAATAAATTTTGATGCATTTGGTTCAATGTAATAAATGGAAATTGAATCGTTATTGCATTTTTAGACTGAGTAGATTACTAGGTGATTATATAGTTGTGATGTATGCCACTATAGGTTTAAAATCTATTGTCTAGTTGATTAAAAATGAATTATGGTTATCATTTAATATAATTAGTTAAATAAATATGAAATAACTTGAATATAATGAATTAAACCATATAATAATGGTCAACTAACCCTAAGAATTTAGGATTCTCTTGTATTCCTCTTATCTTTCCACAATGATTCAATAATTGGTTTTAAAATAATTTACAACACTTATATAGGATGGTAGAATAATAGTTTATATTACATCCCCCTTTTATACATCTTTATAAAGTTGATTTTTTTAAACTAACAATCGTATTTTGTGTAATTATTATCATCAAACTTATGTCATCCATCATTTTTTTGAACATCTAATTTTGTTTTTTGTTTTATGTCTTCCACAATTTTTTTTTATTCATTTGTTTTTATTAATTTTTTACAAGCCAATATTTTTAAATCATAAATTTCATCACGTTGTCTTATGTCATTGACAATATTAGTATTTACATTTGTTGGATTCAATTGCATGCAATCAAAAAAATTATAAAAAACTTTGATAAACACTTGCTTTTGTTTCCTATTACACCCCCCTTCCAATCCATATTTCTTACATGATTTTCTTTCGTTGGAAAAAATATTTTATGCTTTCATAGTCCATAAAATTAAAATCTATTCCTTTTTTAATATCTTTTTATGTGTCTAGCTTGACATATTTTAAATAACCAATTATGATACATCATTATAAATAAATACTTTTCCTCTTGATGATGGATCATGGTTGGTGATTTGAAACATGTCAAGTTAAAAAAGACACATAATTATACCAAACAAATTAGATTATATTTTATGTAGTTATTTTCATAATTTTTTCAATCCATAACTAAAAAACTAAGCACCAATATTCATCAGGGTGAAAACAAACCCCAAGGATTCTATATTCTCCTTACGGATATTATAAGTACCCCAACTCAAATTTAAAATTTAAAATATTTGAACTAATACAAGAAGTTGGAACTAGTGTATAAAAAACATAAATAATAGTAAAATTGAATGTTTTTTAATTATGGTAATTTCATATTTTCAATGGGAAATTAATGGTGATCTAGTTGGTAATTTTCATCGAGTAATGATCAATATTACTTGATGAAAATTGATGGTTAATCTCCATTCCACAAATCACATTTCCCATGAGGTATTTATAATCACCTATTGATATAGCTTAATATGGATTGAAACCTTTTCTTGATTCACCATTTTTTTTATTTTTAATGGTTACTATCATATCCATTCAAACATAGAATGGTAGATAGAATGAATTAAATAATTTGTTCAGTTTTTTGTTTCTTCTTCTTAATAAAATGCAACCAATTTTATCAAAAATTTAAGACATATATTATATTTTACACATTATCAATCATATTCCATTATTTTTGGTCCTAATCCATTATTATTGATCTCCACATTGAGCATACCTTGATCAAACTGTGTCACTTGGTATCATTTCTACCATAATAGATATATCATATAGTGAGTTTCCAGTATGGTTATAACCATTTTCAAGATATATATATATTGTAATCTCTATGACATTTTCCATAATATTAATATGTAATTCTCAAGGGAATAAGAAGTAATTATCCTTTGTCTATCCAATAGGTTTTAAATCTATGCTGACATGCATCAGAACTATATTATTATTATTATTATTATTATAATAATAATAATAATAATAATAATAATAATAATAATAATAATAATAATAATAATAATAAAACTTAAAACTAGACAATATGGTAATTTTTATTGCATAAAAAATGTAAAAACATATTCAATTTTCCTTATTTTAAACAAAATTAAAAAAAAAAATCCCATTGACATATTTTTGTCTAATTATTTAGTTCTTGTATTAACTCCCTTATAATGGGTTTAGTAGTCATACACAAAAAATAAAATATCTCCTTGCTTATTTATTCCATCTACAAATACAATAATCTATTAAGTTTTCATATATTTCTAATGGGTTCTCATTTTAATATTAACTCTCTGGTAGTCTACTTATCCTAAAAATGTAACAATATGTTCAATTTTCCTTTCTTATTTTGAACCAAATGCAATAAATTTTATCTAAATTGTAATACAACTATTATATTTTCCATGTACTCAATCATATGCAAGTCTTTGTGGCATGGTCAAAGGAACAAGAAATAATTCTCCTTCAATTTATAAATAGGTTTTAAATCTATAATGTACTGCATGAGAATTGCATAGTCGCCTATTAATATACTAAACCTAAAAATAAAACAATTTGTTTAGTTTTTATTTCTTATTTTGAACCAAGAGAAATGATTTTTATCTAAAATTTAAGCCATTTATTATCTTTCCAACATGATAAATCATGTTCAAGTCTTTGTGGCATGGTTAAGGGAATAAAGAGGTCATTGTAATTTCATTGGTTAATAGATTTTAAACTATAGTGGTCTACATGAGAACTATATATTCACCTAGTAATTTACTAAGCCTAAAAATACAATAATATATTTAGTTTTCCTTTCTTATTTTCAAATAAATGAAAAAAATATCTATAATGTAAGACACCTATTATGTTTTCCTAATCCAAATTTTGATCCTAGTATACTAGTCTTGTGTACTAATTTTCCATTATGCCCAATTATATGTAAGTCGTGTTATTATGAAATTATTTTAAGACAATTAATTCACTCAAAATATAAATATTATATATTTTTCTAATTCAAATCAATATGAGGGTGATCTAGAAATGTTCCTGGTGACAAGTTGGTAAGTTGCATACTCTTGGTAAAAGACTATTTTTTTATTGTAGGGGTTAAACTAATGTTTTATTTGTACAAAAATTATATTTTAATTTTTATCTAAAAAATAGACAAGTTCAAAACAAATTACACTCAATTTTGAGGTGGTATGAAATATTTATAGACATTTTATGTTGGTCCAAAGCTCAAGACTATTGAACACCAGAGCTAGAAGAGAACATGAGTATTGAAGCATTTTTTGAAATTTTGACTTATAGTTAGTTTCAATTTATTGAGGGTTTATAGTGATGGAAGATCATAAATATAGGACCCATAAATTATAAAAAAGGAGGACCAAATAGAAATAAAGGAGACAAATAGAATTTGGATTCACATTATAGTTTTTGGCAAGTTTGAGTCTTAGTTCTCAATTGCTTATTTCTATTGGATGTAGATGATTAGCTCAAGTGTTGAGGGAAGATAAGTGTCTTTAAAGTGTATAATTTTTTTTATATGAGTGTCAAATTAAAAATATTAAATAGTTTATCCATAAATACCATTGTTGACAATAAGCTTGTGTACTTTTTATAGAACATAGTGGAAGAGGAGTGCAAGTTGCCTCACCCACTAGAGTTTTTCCCACCTTGTGTTTATTTAGGATAAAATTGTGCATTTAAAGTGTGATTTTTCATTCCTTTATTTCATTTTCATGTTTAAAAATATTTACAGTTAATTTTATGTACTTGTGAATTTATGTTTTATCATGTTTAACATTGTATAATAGTCATTAATCTGATTGTTAATTAGCTAAATATTTAGAATCAGTATTGGTGAAGCTTATAGTGGTATCCACCTGGATTATTGATTGTATTGGTATCATAGAATGTTAGTGTTACATATATTACATGATTTGTTTTATTATCATTTTGTAGATATATGCTCATTAGAAGAGGATAAATTGTTAATAGAAAAGGTGATTTGGTCTCTTTACAACAAGAGATATCTATAATAAAGTTGAAGCAATATTTTAGAAGTATGTCTTTATAATATGAGAGGATACCTCAAAATTATGAAGGAAGATTCCACAAATTGGAAGAGGATGTTGCAAGCATATCTAAATCCATGAATAAGCTTGGAAATATTATGAAGGTTATCATGGAAAAGATAGGAGTTTCCATGGATGATTTGAAAGAAAGTGGGGAGTTTAATGCTTCCATCCATGAGAAAGATAAGCCTCAATCTAGCCAAGATCCACATCAATTCAAAGGAGAGGAAAATATTGGAATTCATCCCTATGTAGGTGAGTTAAATGAAAATAATATTTAGCATTGGTTATCCTAACTATAAGTACACTTTAATTTACATCAAATTAGTGAAGAGGAATAAATTTATTTTGTAAGGTTGAAGTTAGATAGTAATTATCTAACTTGGTTTGAGAGTTATATTAACTATTTAGTTGTTAAGAAGATACCATAAATTAGTAAATGGGATGAATTTAAAACTTTGATTAAAATGGAATTTTATCCTATTTTTATGAAGAGGAAAGGTCTATTGGATTGAAATATTTGAGGCAACAAGAAGGCCAAAGTGTGTAGGTCTATACAAGTGAGTTTTCAAGAAAGGTTGTCCTAATGGGAAAAGATAAATATTATCATGTTATGCTCATGAAGTATGTTGGAGGGATTCATAGTCACTTAAGGATGCCCATTTTAATTTCTAATCCAAAGGACATAGATGATTCTTTCTCTCAACCCACTATATTAAGATGGATGAGAATAAGGGCCCATCTTACTATTCAAATTTTGATGTTATAAAGAAGAAAGGTGGGGTCAATGTTACTTCTAAAATTTATAAGAAGGAAACTCAACAACATTATGGGAAGTGTGATGTTGATGGCTACTTTGGGGATAAGTTTTGGAAGTTACATCTAGAATTACATCCATTTAGAAACAATAAGAAGAAGACAAATGCCATGGAATCACTTAAATTAGAAGATATTCATTGTAAATCAAATGTGGATGATAATTTTTGTTGTACCTCCATGTAGAAAAAGGTATACCTGGATAGTTATCATGCTCAAGACAAAGATAAACCTTTCTAAAATCTTCCATATAAAAGTTAAATTAAGATGGTAAAAGTTTATTCTCTTTTTGATTCTTGTTATTAATAAAATTTAATTATGAAAGATTTGGTAGAAACACTTAGGTTGGAATTATATGATCATACTAATCATTATGAACTAGGATGGGTGACAAAAGGAGTAGAGATAAGGGTCTCCAAACAATTCAAAGTCAAGTTTTCAATAAATGAACATTTCATTGATGAAGTTGTTATAAATTTTGTGCCTAGTTAAATTTGTGGAATAGTTTTAAATATGGTAAAATATACACCATTGAAGGCAAGTCTAAGCTCTCCTTGGTGAGTTCCACCCAATCGAACCAATTGTTTAATATTAGTGGTAAGTTTTCTTTCTTTATTTTAAAAGATAAGAAAGAATGTAAGGATACTCATAATAGGTATAATAAAAAATATAATTAACTATAATTGTTATTATGATGTCTTATTTTAGATATGGGTATTCCTCAGTAAGGAAGTGAGCCACACAAAGGGCATGAAAGGGTAGACTCAACAATTCACAAAGCTAATAATCTATTTTAGTATATACACCTCTGAGTTCAAGAGAGGGTAAAGAAGTAGGGAATACAATTTTATCACTATATAAGTTCTTAAGATTTTAGGGACTTAAAATACTTAAATTGGGGAGGTATGATCCAACTTGAAATCTTAGTAATCTAGTCATGTGTACTAATTTTTCACTATGCCCAATTATATGTAAGTTATGTTATTATGAAACTATTTTTAGATTTTTAATACACTCAAAATATAAATATTATACATGATTCTAAGTAAAATAAACATTAGGATGATCTAGACATCTTTATGGTGATGAGTCAGTAAATTGCATGCTCTTGGAAAAGGATTATTTTCTATTGCGTAGGTTAAAATAGTTTTTTTATATCAAAATTATATTATCATTTAATATTTGAAATTATATCTAAAAATTAGACAAATTAAAAATAAAATCACTCAACTTCAAGGCTATATGCAAAATTTATAGCCATTTTAAGCTGGTTTAAAGCTCAAGAGTGTTGAATTCCAGAGCTAGCTGAAAATGTGGGAGTTGAAGCATTTTTTGATGTTTTGAATTCGTGATGGTTCATATTAATTTATTAAAGGTTTATAACTATGGAGGATAATAAATAAATGCCCCAAAATTTAAAAAGAGGAGGAATAAATAGAAATAAGGGAGATAAAGGGAAGGTGGATTCACATTATTTTTTGGGCAAGTTTGAGTCTTAGGTCTCAATTTATTAAATTTGTATATGAGTGTTTGAGTGATAATTATTAAATATTATATATATGAAGTTAATTTTTGGTAGTAAGCTTTTATACTTGTTACAAAACATTGTGGGAGGTTGTGCAAGTTGCCTCACCCACTAGATTTTTTCCCACCTTAGGTTTCTATAAGATAAAATTGTGTGTTTAAATTGTGATTAAATCATTCATTTATTTTATGTTCATGTTTAAAAATTTGTATAATTAATTTTCTATACTTTTGCATTTTTATTTTGACATGTTTAACATATTACAATAGTCATAGATATAATTATTAATCAACTAAATAATTAGCATCCATATTGATGAAACTTAGAGTGGAATATACACCTAGATTATTTATCATTTCCACATTATTAATCATGTTTAAGTGTTTGTGGTATGGCCAAGGGAAAAATAAGTAATTCTCCTTTAGTTTTTTAATAGTTTTTATATCTATAGTGGCCTACATGAGAAATATATATTCACCTAGTAATCTACTCAGCCAAAAAATGAAATAATTTTTTCACCTTCACTTTCTTTTTTTGAGCCAAATGCATCAAATTTTATATGAAATAGGCATATACTATCTTTTTTATTTTCCATTATATTCAAGTCTTTTTGGCATGGTCAATGGAACAAGAAGTAATTCTACTTCAACTAGTCAATAGAGGATTTAAACCTATAGTGGGCTATATGAGAATTGTATATTCACCCGGTAATCTACTCAACCTTAAAATGAAATAATATATTTATTTTTATTTATTTATTGATATATAAGGTTTTGAAAAGGACCCCCCATTAATGAAGGGTGAGTTGCCCCTTATTCCTCAGGATTCACATCTACCCCTAATCCTCAACAAATCATAGGGTACTCAACAAGAATTAAACTCAAGACCTAGGCTACCAAAGTTTTTGATCCTATCCACCCAAGTTAACCCTTAGGGATTAGTTTTATTTTCTTATTTTAAACCAAATTCAATAAAATATCTTTGAAATGTAAGACATAATATTTTCTACATGCTCAATCATATTTAGGTATTTTTAGCATGGTTAGGGGAATAATAATTAATTATACTTAAACTATTAAATAGGATTTAAAACCATAATGATCTACATTAGAACTATATATTCACTTAGTAATTTACCTAGTCTGAAAATACAATAATCTATTTAGTTTTCCTTTCTTATTTTGAACCAAATGCAACAAATTTTATCTTAAATTTAAGACATATTTTATCATTTCTAAATTCTCAATCATATTGAAGACTTTGAGGCATGCTCATGGGAACATGAACAAGTTATCCTTTTTATGGCTAATTGGTTTAATACCTATAGTGGCCTATATCAAAACTATATGTTCAATATAATGTGTTGAGTTTAAACTATGGTTATAATTATTTCCAAGATAAAAAATATTCATATGACAACATGGTATATGATACCCCTCAATAAATTTGTCTCAAACATAGTCAATGACTCTTATCAAAGGATATAAAAATAGAAATACTGGAAATAAAAGCTAAATCTCAAACTAGATAATATGGTAGTTCATATTACATACATTTTGATCATTCTATTCTATTTTCATTTCTTATTTTGAACTAAATGCCACCCTAAACTACTTTAAAATATGGGAAATTTAGAATAGGTCATAGACACCCATCTTAGCATAATCAAAACCCTATTTTTATAAGATGTTGTAACTAGAATTGAATTAGTAGACAACTTAAAATGTGGAAGAATATAACTCATGAACAATTTGAAAAAATGTAAAAAAAAATCAATTTTTAAAAAACTTTCAAAAATATTCTTCCCACTAAATATTTTTAATAAAATATATAATTAGAGTAAATTATTTTAAATAAAACTTATTGTTTATAAATTGTAAAATTAAAAAGAAATTAATTTCATAAAAGAGAGAAATAATTTAATATTCTTAGAGATTTGATTCACTTATTTTAGTGGATCAAATCCATTTTATTTATTTTCTTATTTTAGTTATGTTATATCTTAGGGTTTCTAAATTAAATATAACAAACCTTAAATTCCATTATAATACCAAGCAAATACATTTCAACCTATTTTTTATTAATGGTAAAGTGGGTCTTTAAATAGGGACCCTACCCTTTACAAAGAACATACATGTTTGATCAAAATATCCAAATACAATAATATAATCTACCCAAAAATCACACTAAAAGATAGAAATAAGAAAGCAGTACTAAAATGGAAAAAAAAAATAGTAGGAGAAAAGAGAACAAATCACGTAGTCTTACTCCCCCCCAAACACTTCCCAATTGTGCATCATCCTCTTAGTAGAATTTTCCATCTAGAGAAGACTTTGAAATTGAGGATGAATTTACATTTCCTTAATCCCTACTATGGCCTTATTCATAGCATTACTAGGTACATTTTTCTCTATTTCCCTCTTAAAAATAAGTTTGAGGTCATCCAGATTGGTCATGAAAATTTGTATTTCCACTTTGATATACTTCATAATAATGTTGATATTTTACTTAATAGTTTAAATTTCCTTATCCAACCTATTAACTCTATTTTTCAATATTTTCATTTGGGTATACAAATATTCCATTTATGCTTTAAATAATAGAGTTATTCCTTCTTGACTAATAATTTTTAAATAATCCTTTAACTTGATGTGTCTTAGTGGTCCATTTGGAACAACCACACCAAATCTAGAAGAAGAGAGGGGAGAGGAAAAGCTCAACTATTGAGGATCCCCTTTCATACTCCCATTCCACCTTTACTAAAAGGAAGAGTAATATGGAAACAACTTACCCAAGGTCTCTGTTTACCAAGTCATGATGTACCAAATACCTTAGCTGGTTAATGCATTTTTTTCCATACAAGGGGCCTATATAGAGTATTATATATGACATATGCAAGAAACCTTTTGGTCTATATTATGCCCAGAATAAAGACCTTGGTCAATATTTATAGTGAGCTCACTATTTGTCGTCACCTACCCCTATTTTAATAATTTAAATAATGCATACAAAGATAGGTGTAAGGATAAACATGTAGTCCAAAAAAATCATGAATAAATGATTGTAATTCAGACTACACTCTAAAACTAAAATAAACAAGATATAAAATAAATAGGAAAAGAGAGAAAGGGTAAGAATAAAATAAATATGAAATCTCTTTCTAATGAGGAAAATTTTTATTTTTTTTTAATAGAAAAACCTCTTGAGAAACCATTCCCTATTTGGCCAACATAGTACAACCAAAAAATAAGGAAGGTGAAAGAATTTCGAGTACCAATAGGCTATGTAAAATAGTGAAAAAAATCCATCATAGACATGACCAGGTAATGAATGTCAATCAAAAATCTTCCATATAATATATAATTCATGAAATAAAACATTAGAATACATCAATGTTTAGACAAACTATAAAACAAAATTCAAACAACCTCATCCTATGCTCAAATTCAAAGTGAAACTAAGAAATAAAGAAGTTACAAGAGAAAGAAAATGGCCCAATCCTCTCCTCTACCTCTTAATTTTAAATGGACCAACTCTCATTTTAATAGAGAACTGGTGTTATATAGGCCACTTGGTCCATTTGTTCATAGATCTAACTACCTAATTGCTGGTTGGAAATCATTAGTAAGACATGACTACCTCTACTTAAAGCTAATTAGGCCACATGAAATTTTGATGACAGTAGAATTTACGCCCTAATAACTATTTTTCCAATTAAATTATAGGTAGTTAGATCTGTTAAAGGTCTCCTCAAGCTATTTAGTTAGCCACACTCTACTCATTCATGGCCACACTTAATTAAGATGACCCCTTGTCATTTATACCCCAACTCAATCCCAATGTCCACACCAAATCTTTTGGTTAATGTAAATATATGATTTTCCCAGTATCTTTCACCCCATGGTCCCATTAGTTTATAAAAAACAAAATAATTCATGAATTTGTTAGTTTGAGCAAGATTATAGATCCATTTATGGGTTTTGATGACTTAAATAGATTTTTAAAAAAGTAATGAAGAAATAAATTTTAGTCCCATATTATATTCTTGTATGCCCATGTATCTTCCTCAATAAGGGTTTTCCATGCATCCACTCTCCATTGCTTAGGAAGAGCCAATTTGTCAGTTATGTGCTCAGGTCCCATTATGTGTCAAATTTTAACTAATTTACTACATAATAGGGGATACTTCTTGCCTTGAATTTTAAACTACCATGATGAAACATGATCATGATAGGTATTAATATCCTATTTAATCAAATATCTATGGGTCTTCATCTTTTGTTTCATATTCTAAATACATTAAAACCTTGATATCATGCCACATAACATGATCCTAGAAATTTATCTAGTCCCAACACTTTATTATTACTTTAATTTGATCCAAATGAATAAATAAGTGGGATTATTTCACAAGGAATTATCCCATTCATCTAAAAAAAATGTTTCTTTATTGTTTTATCTTGATTTCTAAGAGGGCTTGGTGAAGTGATAGCATGCCACATGATATGATCTTAGGCAACTGGAGTGTCGAACACCCTTGATATTTTTTCAACTAATTACATAGGAGAAAATATTTTATATGTCAACAAGTGGTAGTTATATATCATATCAAGACCTATAAATAAACAAATACTATCCATTAGCTTCAAAAACTAAAACTAGTTGTTAATATAAGAATGATGAAGTCAAAGCCTTTAAAATTTATCAATTGAAAATGGGACCTTTTCTAATGAGATAAATGATATATTAAATATTATGTGATAATTAAACCCTAAGACTATAATACATTAAAGTCAGTTATCTTGAAAGAAATAGGATATGATAAATATAGGGGAGAATGAACAATAATCATATTTTTAGCTGAAATATGACAAGTTGGGTCAAAAACAATGAGAAGATAAGCCCCTTTTGGAATTTAATCCTCCAATAGCTATAATCATAAAGACCACTTTTTATAAGTAAATTACATAAATTTATTATCTTATAGACTTGAAAATGATCAAAAGATAGGCCAAATTCTCAATAAGAAAGGGATCAAAACAAGACCCTGAAATAATTCTAAAATGACCTAATCCTTGAGTATAGTCTCAAGTCTAATAGTTTTAATGGGCCATATGACTATAAAATTTATGATAAAAATGATAATGAGTGGTCCATATTGTAATTTATCTATTAATCTATGACATGCATAATTTCACTTATTTTATGTCAAACCTGATGCTTACTTAGATCGTTGACTAGAACACACTTGGTGAAAAAAGATCTTGACACTTGTTAAGATTCAGTTCACTTGGAAGGATTTTAAACACATTAACCAACTTGGGGCCTTGGATAAATTATATCATTGCATGTGGAATTTTCCTATGAATTTAAGGTCTAGACCATCAAAGGGGAAACACGTACTTCCCTAGGGCTTAGATAAATGAGATCACACCATGTGGCATGATCTCATCCATCTGGGGGTTCAACGTGTGTTGAGAAAATAAAGGAGGGATAAATTTTTAATAAAAATGATCATGAAATGTGGCATGATATCACACATTTGAAATGTCAAAGGATTGGGCTCATGAATTAAGGAAACACTATGGGGTGAGTAACTAAGATTGTGACACTTGTCAAGATATCATTTACTTAAGAAACTTAGGGTCAGGTGGATAAACTAAGGGGAACCATGAAATTGAGAAAATGAGATCATGCCACATGGCTTGATCCTACTTACCTAAATGGACCAAATAAAATACTAAGGCAAACAATACCTAGGGAAGTGAGGGACGGACAAGTGGTATAAATCTACTTGCCTGAAGACTCAGAGAGAATACTTAAAGGATCATTATCTCATGAGGAAAACATTTAGTCATTTGATTTTTAAATATGAATTTTGAAACATAATGGATAAATTCCAAATAACAATCTTATAAAAAACAAAGCCTTTCACCCATCATTAAGATAAAAATAATACACTTTTCAAAGAGAGATCGAGCCATAAAATATGAGATCTTAAAGAATAATAGCCATTTATTTTTGACTGAGAGTATAATAAATGTGATTGATAAGGAAAATATCATGAAAAATATTTAAAACACAGTCAAACTAGTCTAAAATGGGAAAAAGAGACCCAGATAGGTATGAACAGGTCTTTTTAAACCAAAAACTAAATATAATTCAATCTAATAGTTCACTAATAGACTAGGTTTCAGAAGTTAATTAGACCCAATAACATAATCAAATAAAGAAAAAATAGATAATACCATGCCAAATTTCCCAAATAAGATAAAAACCCTACAATGATTATACAACTCACACAAAATTAAGGTTAAGTGTTCTAAAAAATTAAACCTTAATGTAATTTGAAACATTATTAAGAATGGACCATTACTTTACTTATCAAATTGGTGACAAATTCATCATGTTGCTAAAGAAGCTTCAAATTCAATCTCTTAGGCCAAGTGTATAGATACCCTTAAACTAATAATTGGCCTAAAGATTAAAAATAAGCATAATTAGTAAGACATGTAGCTCTTGAAGGACTATCCCAATTGGATCAGAAGCTAAAAAATCCCAAACATGACTAAGACATAAAATACCAAACTCTTGAGAAAAAGAGGTTCCCTAATTTTTTGAATAAATTAGGGTGTGTGTTGTAATAAAAAATAAATGGTGACTCTACTATAAAATTATCTAGAGTATTTTTAGAACACTAAAATCATTTTTACAACCTAGAATATTTAGCTTAGATTAATCCCTACAATATGATATTACTTATGTAAAGACAAAATGGAGCATAATGCATGAACCAAATTAGAAAATATCATTGAACAGTGTGTTATTTTATAATCATTTAATTTTTAAAACTTTTTATTTATACTTATTGAGAAAATATATACATAACAAGGCATCAATAAGTATAATTTTTGTTGGTCAATTTTGTCATTAATTGCATTTAATTAATTTAGGAAAGTCATGAAATGATGAACTCAATATTATTATAAAAATTAAAATGAAGAGATCACCCATGAAAATGTTGATATCACTGGCCAAATGGTCAGGGTATGGATATTTGGCAATATCACCCAAAAGATTGGAAATTGCCAAAATAATGAGATCACTTTTTCATATGAAAATTGACCTTAATGGCGAGAATGCTAATAAATCAATGAAATTGCACAGGTGAATGTAAATTTCCAAAATAATAAAATTGAGATAAATAGTAGGATCAACCTACAAATTGGTGAGGATGACCTTATAAATGATGAACTTACCTAAAATAGTGAAAATGCAAACCAATTTAGAGAAAAATGGTGGGAACATACTACCAAATGGAAAAAATGTCCTATTATTTAGTGATATTTACAATAAAATGGTGATATATATCAAATTAAAATCAATAAAAATATAATAAAAGGTTAATTAGGCTATACCAATTAAATAATAAGTTTAAAAGTTGAAGAACATGATAATATGGATAAACTAGTAGAAAACATAGATTAATGAAGTGAATATGGCATACCTTGTGATATACAAGATAAAATGTAGGTGGTGAAAATGTATTAATTATGATCATGAGTAATATACAATATTGATAGCATAACCAAGTACATGGTGGCATTATTATAGGTAGTCAGTTTACTTCACATAACACAAATGCTAGTTATTCAAGCTTACAGGGCTTACTTATTAGTGACAGATGAGAATTTTCACTCCAAGACATTGACCTTAAATTTACCAATATGTGAGACCATAGTGAAATTTTATTATATATGTAGGATTATATGTATTATGATTCAAGGATCAAAGATCTATTGGTTGTGGCATGATAGGCTAGATGTGCTAGAGGAATTGAGAGGCACTGTAGACATTATGATTAAGGGTGGGAACATCTATATTGATGACTTAGAGGATCTAAAATTTATCCCAAATGTAATACTTAGAGGGGGTGGTGATGGAGTAGAAATAAAAAATACAATAAGACATGGATAATCATCATCTCTTCCACCACCAACATAGGCCTTGGTTCCTAGTGATGTGGTTATTTTGATGGTGATTATCAGTGGCCTCTTATTTCTTGATAGGAGTAGATGTTTTTTCTAATTTAATTTTATAGGAGTGGTACGACATATGTTAGACTCAACCACATGTTTTTAATGGGTTCCTATAGTACTATTTTAGTTATAACATGATCTACATATGGTAGTCTACCAAAGTGGTTGGATTATTGAGATAAGCACATTGTTATAGGTATGGGCTTGGGAACACATAATGATTGATCATCTAGTTGGTAAAAGGATATAGTTAGGAGCCCAAGACCCACTATCATTCAATTTTTATTAGATAGGGGATGGCCTTTGAGTCCATATAAAATATTTATATCATTATTGTGGAGCTCTATATGAAATGGTGGATGAGGAATTTATATAACATCCCTACATGGCCATGCAGGTTGGCTAGGTGGAAGATGGATTTATCACTTGGCATATGATTACACCTTGATATATCACATGGCAACATGAATTTATAGTGGAATGGTATAGGGCTTATTTTTTTTAATAACAACTTGGATTCTATGAAGATTTACCTAAGGTACCACACTTATTTATTCATGTTACTTAGGAGATGAGAGAGTGGGGGTCATATGTTATTAGATTAGAGGTGATTGGGAGCTACCTAATTTTATATCTAGTCATTTAGGCATACACAAGAGGTGTGGTAGATACCAATATTATAGATTATTATGAAGCATTGTGGATAGGTTTTAGTTTCACATAATTGACTTGACCCAAGCCTTAGTATCTAAGACAACATTATAGGAGGGTTAGACAAACTTAAGGACTAATATAGGTATCTCCATAAGTGAAGATATAGGAACAAGCATAGTTAAAGATACATGTCCCAGTGAAATAAGTTTTACCATAATTTCCCACTAAGTATGTTGTATACATTCATTTGTAGTACATATATAATTGATATTTATAATCCCTATGTAGTAGGTTACTCATTAGTTTTTACAGGCCTTGTGCACATAGTTTACACCCCTATTGATATATTTAGGATTAGTTACTAAGGATAGTTGAGATTAGGGTAGATATGGAGGAAATAGTTCTCCTTTAGAAATAAATATGACAAAGGTAGTAATTGGTGGCTCTAAGTAGGGTACATATAAGGCATGCACCTCAAGAACCACTAGGTCAATAAAGGATCAGGGCGTCATATATATAATACAATGAGATATTACTAATAGATTATAAAATATTATGAGTCATACATAGGATGTGATAAGGTTATGAGATAAATTGGTATCAACTTATGGGGACACCATGAGGCTACAACATATCATTATATCCTCTGATACAAATATTTTATCATTGGGAGCATAGTTTGGCAAGTTGATCAACCTTTAGGGAGAGCTCATGATGTAGGATATAGATATTGAGACAAACATTAGTGAGTTTTATAAGGAATTCACAAAGTGAGACAAAGAAAATTTAGATGTTTAGAAGCTCTATGGGGAATGGGATGAGACATGATATATTATGTCTGATCAAGGCTCAACCAGGTCACTAGCTAACATGATCTAAGCCAAGGATGATGCCTTAAAACTAAAGGATGATGTCTTATGAGTGAAGGATGAGTCTAATTACTATCAAATACTATATGAATCAGTAGTGATAGTAGAGGGTAGGTCTTCCTCCTTTAGAGGGTACATGTACAATCAGATGACCATTTAAACCTCCAAATCATGTCATACAATAGCCTCCAAAAGATCAATAGCCCAAACCACACCTCACCAAGATTCATGAGGCCACCACCATCATGTATACCATGATAGATATAGGGTAGAATCTCAATTATATTCCTCTTATGGATGGGTAAAGCTAGAGATGATGTTTTTGTTGTAGCTCCACATTTTTTATATTTATGATATATATATATATATATATATATATATATATATATATATATGACATTTAATTCCTTATGTATATGTTGTAAACTTACTCTAATATTATTTTACAAATGATTCCTTGTTTATTATATTGATATATTAGATGTAGATTATTGAGCAAAATATGGATGTTGATGTTTATTTTTTTCCATGATTCTATTATCTTTCTTGTTAGTTGATATTTCACTTTTGTGTTTGTCTCATGGATGTAACATGTGGTATGAATAAATGGTATATTATTATTTAGGATATATGTGCCATTGCTTAGCATAAAGATAGCCATGTTTGTTTCAAATGTTGTCATGTGAGATGATTATGTAAAAGGAAATATCATCTTCATCATGTATTAGATAGATATATCATTCCTTCAGAGATGATTTTGGTACAACATTACTATAAAAAACTTGAGCACTTGGTTTTTAATTTTGAAAATGATAATATGAATCATAAGTGTAAATAAGATATGATAACATTGTATGTTAATTACGTAGGGAATAATTCAAATGAAAATATGTACAACTTAAGATAATGATATAGAAGATCAAGACCAAGTGTAAAACATAATACATTTGAATAAAATAAATACCAATTTTTAAAAAAATAAATAAAAGTGTAAATCATTTAAGGAAAAGATATGAAATATCAATACTTAAGTGCAAAACATGTTGCATTAAACAAAAAAAAAACATTTAAAGAAACATGGAAGCAATCAAATAAGTAAAACACATAAATACATAATACAAAAAGTTAAAACTCAACAAAGTAATCAATAAATTATTCATGAATGATGAGTAAGTTACTACACTTAGATACATTTACCCTAATCCAAGGGGACAATAGATAATCCATAGAAAATGGGGAATATAAGAATAAGTAAGGGGTGGGCTAGTTTCCCTAAAATGCATCATGTAAATAGATGCTACCTACATAGTCCATATAAAACTCAGGCCCATTGTAGTTTTCCGTTGATTTGGTATAGAATCAAAGTGATGAAAAGTAGAGAGATAAGTCCTTGTAAATTAAAAATAAGAAAGGGGTCATAAAATGGTGAGAGAATAAGAGAATGGTTGCTTACAAAATGGCAACATCATAAGATAATAGTTGCTCACAAAATGGAGAGTGCATAAGATAATGGTTAATATTAAAATGGTAAGAAATTAAGGTAGTGGTGAATAAAATAGGAATGAAATTGGAAATGGAGAGTGGAAAATATGACCCAAGATGCTATAATACATCCAAATAATGCCTACATAGTCTGTGTGGACCTCAAGTTGATGTAATTATCCTAGAAATGTGAGGATATAATGAAGGAATGGGAATAATGAGTGGAAATGATTGGGACCATAAAATGTGTTCCCTAAAAAAATAGGACCAAGAGTAACTAATGAACATGATGATATAAGGGTCAAATATTTGTCTTTACACCTTGTTTGGAGATTTGATGCCATTTTTATTAAATTTTTGATTTTTAGGATTTTCTAGGTCTTTTCATTATTTTTTGGGATTATGGAATAAGTAAAACTATTGAATATTCAAAAATGTAAAATTTACCATATAAGAAAGGAAAAACAACCTTAGGTAGGGGCTCAAACATAGCTAAATTGGTTGTAATAGTAATGACCATGAAATAATAACAAAACCTAAGGTAAAAGGAAAAACCACAAAACAAAAAAATAAGAATAAGAAGTCACACATGGGGAAATAATATAAGGAGAATTAATTTAGAAGACACCTCGAGGAACTATCAATTAAGTAAAACACATGTTGAAATACCTTGATACACTTATCTGTAAAGAGGTTACTAATGTTGATCAAAATATGGAGTGCCTTCATAAATGTTCTCTATATATGCATGTAACATTTGTTGGTCATAATCAAGATAATGAAAATCCTAGGAAAAGGAGGAAGGATAATAATGATCTAGGAAATGGTAAAATAAATGGAAATGAGTGAATGCAAAATGGATGCCCCAAAGCAAGGGATTTTATAGACAATGTTTCAATATAGCTAAGTATATAAGTGTTTGAGGTGAAAAATATTCATAGGATCCTCAAGCTCTTTCTTGTATTATGTATCTAGCCTAAATACCCCAAAACCATAATTTATAGTAATAACATATGGGCCTAGCCAATTGGATTCAAATTTTCCTTTCCTTTTACACTCAACATTGGTATTTATCTGATTTTCCTTTAGGACTAAATCAATAACTTCAAAATATCTGGGAAGAATATGTTTGTTATAGTTATAGTGTAGCCAATTTTGATAAGCTCTAAAATGGTTTAATGAAACTAAACATTTCTCATCTAAGAGATCCATCTCCTAAAATCTAACGAATATATAGTATTCATCATCAGTGATATTCTACAATGAAATTTGTAGAGAGAGAAACTTGATCTCTATAGCGATAATGACCTCAGAACCAAAGACTAAGGAGTATGGTTTGGATATTTTAGGTGTGTGAAATGGTACAATAATACCATAAGGTTGAAAATAATTACAAGTGATAATTGTGGCAAATATCATTGATAATTTTCTTGAGAATCTTAATGATGGTTTTATTTAACACCTCAGCTTGGTCATTACCTTGAGGAAAATAGGGCATGGACCTTTTATGCTTAATATGGAATTAGTTATAGATGGATTTTACATATTTGTTTTTAAATGATCCACCATCATCAGATATAATGTTGGAGGGAATGCCATAGCAGTACATGAGGTGTTAATAAATGAATTTGTAAATCTTGTTTTTATTTATGTAAGGGTAATGACTTCTATCCACTTAGTAAAATATTCCATCATAGTGAGGATATCCTTTTGGCCATTAGAAGAAGTGAGGTTTATTTTCCCTATAATATCAATCCCCAATTTTTAAAATGGCCATAGAGTTATGTTCGATTCAAGTGGTTAACGAGTGTTGATCAAATCACCATGCATTTGACAAGTAATGCACTGATTAACACATTGACAAGCATTTGTCTCCATTATTGGCTAGTAATACCCTATCTAAAGGAATTCATTTGAAAGAACCATACCATTGGTATAATCCCCAAAACTTCCTTTGTGTACATCCTTAAACAGTGATTCAGATTCTCTTAAAGTTAAACAATGAAGTAGTGTTGTAACATAGCCTCTAAGATAGAGTGTGTTACCAATTAGGGTATAATGATAAGCATTATGAATGAAGGATTTTTTTTGGTTTCATGATAAGTTATAAATAATAATTTGGTCTTGGATATAGGGTGTATAGGTCCTAGTATGAGGGAGGATTGGACCACTAGTATCATATATCATGTCAGAATCTAACTATACATGAGATAGTTGAAGAAGGTTCTCAATAATAAATTGATATTCTTTGACATTGTCAACCACTAATATAATGGACCAAATGGTTTCTATTACATATATTAATCAATTAATAATACTTGGTATATAATTAAACTAATTAGTTGTTAAATGTTATTTGAGTTTGTTGACCATATTTTTTAGGGTACAAGATTCTCATTTCTAGTGTGTTATTGGTTTGTATCCTAATTAATGAAAATCCCCATATACCATTAACAACTAAATGTTCCATTGTATGTAAAAATGGAGTCCTATAATGAGTGTCTCATACAAAGACATATTATTGGTGAAGTTAAAACCTATGTGAAATTCATTTGGAATGAGATCACCCTATGGTGTGATGAACAAAATGCTATCTATAGATCCATGAGATGTGAATGAGTTGTCAAATTATAATTTCCATTATTTGGATTCAAAAGGGGATTATTATAGGGTAAACATTGAATCATCTAGGAAATAAAAAATGAGAGGCTTAGTATCAAACAAAAGATGTTTAATAATTTGATCTATAAGGACTTCACCCTTAATGGATTTTTAATTTTGATACTCAACCTCAAACTCCCTAGCAACCTTTCCCATTTATCCATGTGACCTATTAGATTTACCTTAGATAATAGATATTTGAGGGGATCACTCTTGAAAATAACAATAGTTTTGTTATTTAAACTATAGTGATGAAACTTTTAGGAAGTTAACACTATTACTAAATAATCCTTTTCAATTGGCAAATACTCATTCTCATAAGTGACAAGTGTCCAACTCAAATATAAACCACATACTCCTTGCCCTATTTATCATGTTGATCCAAAATTTCCCCAAATTCATGTTATGTTGATGATATGTAAAGGAGCAATGGCCTCCATAATGTAGGTGGGGCTAATACTGGCATATTGGCGAAATAAGTCTTAAATTCTAAAAAATATTACTAATAGCTTGTATCTGACTAAAAGGTGACACCTTTATTCAAAAGGTGAGTAAAATGATGATAGCTATAAAATGAACCAAAAAATGGAATGGACATTGCCTTATAGGATACTAAGATGCTCAAGATTAGAGGGAGGAGTCATTTCCATAATAGATTTAACTTTATCAACATCAACTTATATTCCTCTATGTGATAGAATAAACCCTTGTAATTTTCTAGAAGTGATGCCAAATACACACTTATTAGGATTGAGGCATACCTTATAATCATGAATCATATTAATTATTTTTCATAAAAATTTAGGGTTCAATAAATGTGTTTTTGATTTGGATAGGATGCCATCTACATAGTCAACAATATCATCATGTCATGAAAGATGATAGTCATAACACACTGATAAGTTACACCAAAATTATTCAAGACAAATAAAAATGACTTGATAATAAAATGTCCCCCATGTAGTGCTGAACATTATTTTAAAATAGTATTTAAATGAAGTATTTATCTAATTATATCTCATTAAGTAATCCATTAGGAATAACATCTCATATCCTATAGTTGAGTCTACTATCATGTCTATATTTAAAAAGGGGAAGTCATCCTTAAGGTAGTCTTTGTTCCTTTCAAATAATGTTGGAACCAAATTTAATACTTGGACTTGGAGGACACAAACTTCCTAAGAAGGTAATAAAAATTCCCCATCCAAGAACACCTGAAACAAGTTTTCACCCATGGATTTTTTAATTACTTTTTTCCTGATCCAAAGGTGCCTCATAGAGATTCTCACTAGAGGATATCAATGTTCTACTTTTTTCAAGACCAAGGAAGTTTGAATACTCTCCAAATTAGGTAGTAGGGTCTAATGTGAATTCAAATCCCTATTTATTATCACTAATTGGAAACTCATCCCTAAGACCCATGAACTAAATAGTTGACTCTTCATTCTAAAATTCATCTAATGGTATGATATAACTTTACTAGTCCCAATAAACTAGGTTTAGATAATAGAGGGAAAGGAGTGTTGGCTTTGATGGTAATAATGGCATTAGTATCAAATAAATTGGTTTTCACAAGATCATCATATGTGCTATAATGGAATGATGTGCCATTTCCAAGATTTTCTTCATCAATCAATAAGGTAGTATCACTCTCAAAATCTATGGGGTGAATTCCAACTAGTGTAAATCTAAAACCTTGATTTACTATATATTTTTTCATGGGGATAGGTTCAAGAATGCCTTATGATTTTACCCATATACCTTTTCCTTTATAGTCCCAATTATCCATGATACTATTAGGAATGGGGTATTTAGTGCTTGGAAAGAGTGTAGAAAACCCACAACCATACAACTAAGATCCTTCAAAAGTGGTAGGATAATCTCGGTTTGGTGAAGTATATATTGCAAACATAAGTGGTTATTTATGATGAGAATTGGTCTTCTTTTATCATACCATGTTGGTCTTACTAGGGGCTATGGTTAGTTTCATATTTCTTTAGGATTTAGGATACATGGGAGATTTTCCAACTTGGAAAGCATCCTAAATACTTTATATAGAAATGTTGGCCTCTTCAATGGTAAAGTAAGAGGAAACTAATATAAGCAGTGGGTTAGAAGAAGTGGATGTGAGGTCACTAGGCTCAAGGTAATTATATTTTGGAGACTCCATAACTATTTTTTTAATCCTTATTGCCTACAAATCTAGTGTGAAGATAATAATTTTAGTTCCCATACTTGGATTCTAGGTTTTTATAATATTGGTATGGTTATAAATCATCAAGAATAGTCATCTCCAATATAAAATGAGTGAGTTTGATATATTGGTTTAATTTGGAAGGGATAGATCATAATTCATGGATCTACAGATGACCAAGAAGTATATTATAGTGTAGCTCTATATCAATAACATGTAAAAGGGTGTCATGGGTAAAAATCTAAACAATGATAGGTAGACAAATGGTACCTGAGTATTCACTTTCTAAATTATCATAGGCTTTAATTGTGATGGTATCTAGTTACATATTTACTATTGTATATCCCAAATGTTAGATCAACTTAAATGAATTTATATTCAACATTAAACCATTATCTATGATAACCTAATTGAATTTGTGGTGGGAAATGATGATTAAATATATGTATGGTTATATAGTAAGGGAATACAGGTTGACATATCACATCGATCAAATGTAAGTTGTTTCACTGGGCAAAACTGCCCCAAAAGTGATTGAGATTAGGTAGGATTAATTTAATTATGTACCTTGGATTATTGGATAATTTCATTCAATATTATCCTATGAAATTTGTATGTACATAGGAGATCCATGATGGAAATATGCGGAGGTGTTTTTCTCATCTATTCATCAATATCATACTAGCTCTCAGTAATAGGGAGAGATGACTTGGATTTATAAGGTGTTGAGTCTTAAAGGGGATTGGTATTAGAGGAAGGAAAAGGGAGTTGGATGGTAACTCTTGGACATCTAGTTGTGGCTGAATTTTTTTAGTTTTGAGAGAGTTACTTGAATTAGAAAAATTAGGTAAAGGTCTAGGAATATTAACTTGCGAAAGTAGAGGCACAATTAAGTTGCTCTAAATGTTTATGGAATTACCTATAGAAAAAAGTGGTGTTACAAAAATAGAAGTGATAAAAATATGATGAATGTTATATGGAGTACAAGGAATGACCTTAATAGTAATTATGTAGTTACTTGTAACATGTCCTATGACATTACCATAATCATATGATACATTATGATAACCAAAATGGTTGGCTTGGGTATCACGTTCTTAATTATGATTACTTTGGTTTTGATTATGTACTTGTACTTGATTCTAATTACAATTATAGTCATGATTTTGATTATTCATTTGTTGTTGATAGTTATGCTTTCGGAAGGGATCTTTGTATATTACCATATTGTGGTTGGTATGGGGAGCTCTTTTCTCTAATCAAGATGAAATTATTGGAAACATGACTAAGCTATATACACACACACACACACACACACACACACACACACACACACACACACACACACACACACACACACACACACACACACACACACACACACACACACACACACACACACACATTATGTGGATGATGACATGATGGTTATCATAGTACTCATTATTTTGATACCATTCTAGCTTGGGTTGACCCTCTAAAAAGGGTTTTAGAATTGGCCAAACAATCATATTAGTTGTAACTAATTTTTGAAAAACTACCTAAATGGGCTCCCCTAGGTTATTGAAATCTTTATTTTGGAATTGTCCTCTTCATGGGGGAGATATTTTTAGTGTGATCAGTGGTTTATGTGGGGCATTTTGGGTAGGTGATGGCTCTACCATTTACAAATGTCTTTCTTTTGTGACCTAATTACCAACCATGTTTTTGTTTTTATTGAAGGTCTTAGGTTTTTTAGTTACACTTGATTGAATTTGTGCTTGAGTATGGGTTAGTGGTTGAGCTTGAGAGTATATATTAAATATACCCTTAATTTTTAATATGCATCCCTATATTAATGGTATCTTAAAATATGTTTGCATAATGAAATATTAGATTATAGGCAACATCAATATTCAAGTTCTATGCAAAAATACTAACTATTTATCAGATACATTGTGTGGAAAATGACTAGTTAGGGCTCTCCATATTTAAAAAAATAGAGAATCTGAATATTGTTGAATAAAGACTGTGGTGGGTCCTGGGTTTCATTTCTAAAAAGTCTATGGAAGCTACCAAGTGTCACCATCTATAGGAACCTAACATGTGTCCCAAACGTTTCCACAGTATAGCTAAAGAGCAACAAAATTTTGCCACTTGTCCCTATGCTCCTTTTAAAAGTTACTCAGGTAAGAAATACTGTGGGTCTTATATTCTTTCAAGTTATTGAAGTTTCAAGGAAGCGGATTGCGATAAGTGTCAAAAGTGGAATAGTCATGAGCAAAGACAAAAAAGAGTATAAAGTTATGCAGAAAGTGCCATGTGTCTTCAATAGGTGCTGCATAGAACATGACAAGTGTCATTTTATGGTGTCTCCTAAGTAACAAAAATATTTTCAAAGAATTGACTAAGTGTTACATAGCATTCAAGAGAAGGGAGCATCAGGCAATCTATTTTAGCTAATGAACTACTAGTTCAGTTAGGGAAGATTTCATTTGGGTTGTTAGATTGGGAATAAGCAAATAATCCAAAGTGGATTTGAGGCTATAAATAAGGGTGCAGAGGTCACTAGAAGAAAAAATCCATTATCAAAGAGAATTTTTGAAAGAGAATTATTGTAACAAGTTTAGACTTTCTAGAGCTGTGGCTAAGTAATATCATTTGCTTTTATGTCATATTCCTTGAGTTGGAAGGTTTACATAACTGTACATGTTTCCACACCTTTTATGTGATTGGAAAATTCAAATAAGAAGATTGAACCCTATGCCTTTGTTGATATTATCTATGTAATTTGCAAAAGTAGTCTAAGCTATAGACTTTCTAGAGCTATGATTAGGAATGTCATTTGCTTTTGTCTCATTTTCTTGAGTTGGAAGGTTTACATAATTGTACATGTTTTTGTCCCTCTTATATGACTGGAAAATTCAATTAAGAAGATTGAACCCTATGCCTTTGTTAACATTTTATGTATTACTGCAAAAGTAGTCTATGTTGTGAGCCTCTATTTCTATTGTTTCCATCTTTTACATTGATCATGCACTTGTTTGCTCTTAAATGTAAATGAATCCTACATATAGTCTTAATGTGCTCAAAATTAAGGTCAAATTACATTCAAGCGTATTGCCATATATTAGATTTTATTTCTTGCATTTGTGTTTTGTTAAATTCCTATCCCTTTTCCCAGTATCTACTCAATTTAAAGAAAAACCAGCTTCTCAAAAATTTGGAGGTTGTTTCAAGATGCAAGTCCCATATCTTGAAACTTCCCATTGTTGTTGATTAGAATCAAGTGAAATTTTAAATCATCAATAGTTTTTGGCATGCCCGATGGGAGCAATCTAGAAGTCTCTTTCAAGATCATATGAACCAAAGAGCTATGAGAAGTCATAGCTATGGACCTATAACCAGATCACAATCTGCTATAAATCTAGGTATTCTTTTGCCACCTTTGGTAATAAGTCTAAGAAGAAGAGCCAACCAATTTGTACCAATACCAAGAGCAAATATGGGAGCCCCTATACCCCCAGGAAATTATGCAATCTAGAATACTAGTAGTCCCTTAATTCTCCCAATACCACTAGACACTTGGGACCCTATCCAAGTGAATGCCCTAAAAGCTCTACCTAAATTAAGTGGGAAACACTCTAAAACACCTGAAGAGCATCTGCATGATGTATCAAATGTCTGTGTTATACATGTTGTCACATAGCAAAATGTGGCCATAAGATTATTAACAACTTATTTTATAGGGAAGGCTCTAGAATGGTATCGGTCTTTGACCCCAAATACTATTTCTACATGGGATCAGCTCAGAGGTTTTTTCTTTAAAATATTTGCAGGGAAAGGTGATAATTATTCTTTATTACATTAGTTAATTACCATTCAAAGGGGACCACAAGAAGCCATGACTGACTTCAATTCTAGATTTCAAAAGACTTGGGATATAATCCCTGTTATAGTTAGACCATTACCAAGTATGACCATAGTGTTTTATCTTAAGGCTTTTAATTGAGATATATCTATTATGATTCAGTCACTTGGAGGACATACTTTGCTAGAGGCTTATGAATATGCAGTTAGAGCTGAGAACAATTTAATAGATGCTGGAAAGTTACCTCTAAGGCCTCCCATGCCCATGTTCCCAGAAATTTCTTTGCCATTACCTCAAGAAGTCCCTAAATCTATAAGCCCACCTATGTTTATGTACACTTAACCTCAACCATCTGCTAAAGAAATTGTCCCCACTTAGTCATCTAAGCTAGATGACATCAAAAATATCCTAAGGACATTTTCTAATGAGTTGATCAATAAAGAAAGACAACATAATACTTTCTCTAGGCCTCCATATCAAGGCTATCAATGAAACATATTTTCATCTCAACCAAACTAGTATCAAGGTCCTTCAAAGCAAAATAACCACCAACCAACAAACTAGTTGGTTGCAGTTACCACACCCTCACAAACTATTCCTCCTAATTCGAATAGGGATATTGTTCTAGGGCAAAATAACTATGTAGATAACACTAATGCTTGGTGTTTCCCTTGTAATAATGCTTATACACTGAGAGATTGTCCTATGGGTAATTTACAAAAAAAGGTGGCAGACTAGAGAAGAATGGATGGTTAGTTTGTGAGTTCCAGTGACAATCAAGCTTACCAGTCTCTTGGTATGAAAAATTTAGTCCTAATGGCTCAGTTGCAAGGGATGACCATTGCAACAAGAGGAAAAAATATCCCTAAAATATGCTTTGTTCTCATGGGTTGAAGATGAAGAATCAATATTTTTGAATGAAGCTTTTGTTTCGAAACCAGTGATGCAATCAAACTACTGTTCTAGATCAAAGAGAAGAATGCTAAAACATCCCAAATTTATAAATAATGAAGCTATGAAGAGTCCTTCAATTCAATTTCATCAACACATAGCTGATAGACAAGAAATGCTTTAGACAGTGTAGAATCAAGAAGTTCTTGAACAAGTTCAAAGAAAGATAAGATATCCTAATCTTCTAAGAATTCAAACTTTTGGACCAATGAATGTGGTAGATCAGCTAAAGATGATTCCAGTACAAGTATCAATTTGGGACATGTTGGCTATTCCTAAACAAAGGACACTGTTACAAGAAGCTCTTCAAAATCAAGCAATGCCTAAATATATTGAAGGACCTACTAATAAAAGAAAGCTCAAAGACATAGTTCATCTACAGATAATAGCCTTAGTGAGAAATGTGTTAAAGGTAAGCCAATCCAAACTAGATTCCTTCCATTATACTAAGATAGGTGACTAGACTAAGCGTAATCAGGAAAAAGATAATAAACAGTTGTTAGCTATGACACATAGTGACCCCTATGAAAATTATAGCTCTACTGGTTTGGGCACTTATGTTATTTTTGAGGAGGACCATGAAATACCAAATGTTTTAAGAGAAGAGACACTAATTACTCAAGGATTCAAAAAAGATTCAGAAATCTAGACTTTAAATTTTGATTTGGCTCGAAGTAAAAATGGTGCTAGTGCAAGAATTTGTCTTACCGCTCTGAATGGTGAAAAATTTTTAAGAGATATCTATTTCCAATTTTCTTGCACTAATAATGATGCCGAGTATGGATCTTTAGTACATGGACTCCTATTAGCCAAGAAAAAGGGAATAAAGAATCTAATAGTAAAAGGAGATTCAAAATTAGTAGTAAAGCAAATTAGAGAAAAGGCAATAACAAAGAATGTCAGAATGAAATCCTATAAGCATAGAATTTGGGACTTAATAGAAGATTTAGAAGCTTTTAATATTGAAATAGTTCCCAAGACTCAAAATTCTAAAGCTGATAGGATGGCACATATTGGTTCATAGTTTGAACCAGTAACTAACCTATTAGTTAACAATGAATCAATAAAGGTTATAGTAAGGCTAGCTATCCCTGATAATGATGAGAATTGGCAAGTATTTGAGAATGATTCTCAAGTAATCTCATTCTTACAATAATTAGGGGAATTTACTGATCAATTGCAACCAAATATTGAAGTGGCATATGAGGATAAAATTATACAATTAAAGAATAATAAACTTCCCAAAGGTTTAATCACTTTAGAAAGCCTTTTTGATCCAAAAGATGTAAGCTTGGAGAAGAAAAGGTTCCAAGCAAACAAAGCAGATTATTCTGAATTAGAAGTGAGTGAAGGGAAAAAATTAAAATTTGGAAATTCTGCAACTCAAGAAGAAAAGGAAAGGCTAATTGAATTATGCAAAAAATATGACAGAGTCATAGGCTAGAGCTATGAAGACCTTCATGGATATAATAGAGACATCATTCAGCACAAAATAGAACTGAATGAAGGATCTAAGCCTGTTAGAAAAAAATAGAGACTAGTAAATCCAAGAATTGAGCCTCTAGTGGTAGATGAGTTGTAGAAACTTTTAGATTTTAAAATAGTTTTTCCAATGAAACACTCAACCTGGGTATCAAATCTGGTATGAGTTAGGAAAAAGAATGGTGATATAAGACTTTGTGTAGATTTCAGAGATCTAAACAAAGCATCTTTGAAGGATCATTATCCCTTGCCATCCATGGAACAAATCATACAAACTATGGCTAGATCAGAGAGATTTTCTTTGTTAGATGGTTTCTCTAGATACAATTAGATTTTATTGTCTAAAGAAGACCAATACAAGACTGCTTTTACTACTAAGTGGGGAACATTTGCATATGCTAAGATGCCATTTGGCCTGTCAAATGCTGGAGCCACTTTTGAGAGAGCTATGGATGTTGAATTTGGAGAACTAATAAATAAAATCAACTTGATTTATCTTGATGATCTTACTATTTTTTCAAAGAATGTTGCTGATTATTTTGATCATTTAGAAGCTGTGTTTAAAAAATGTCAAGAATTTGGAATATCCTTGAATCCTAAGAAATGTATCTTTGTTGTTCCTCAAGGCAAATTATTGGGACATAGTATCTAAAAAAGGAGTTTCCATAGACCCAGAAAGAGTGGCAGCCATAATGAACTTACCTCTTCCAGCCAATAAGAAAGTAATTCAATCTTTCTTGGGAAAAATTAATTTTGTTAGTTGGTTCATATCTAACTTTGCAAGCTTAGTAAGACCAATAACACTCTTGTTGAAAAAAGACCAAATTATCAAGTGGACTACAGAAGGAAGGCAAGCCTTTGAAGAGGTCAAGAAAGCTATCTCAATAGCTCCAGTACTTAGAAATCCAAAATTTTCTAAGCCTTTTGTAATGTATGTATATGGAGGAGAGCTCAATATTGTTGATGTTCTAACACAGAAGGATGATAAGCAGGAAGGAAAACATCCAATAGCATTTTTCTCAAGGACACTTAGGAAATATGAAACTAGATATAACTTTTTGGAAAAAAAAGCATATGATATGGTAAAAGATCTTAAAAAATCTAGACATATAGTATCAGGAAGTAAAATTTTGATACTAGTGGCACATCCAAGTGTTAGAGAATACATCATGGAGGGTGAAATTACTGAAAAAAGAGCAAACTAGATAACTAAGATCTTGGAATATGATGTATAAGTCAAACCTACTAAATTAGTTAGAGGTAGGGGTTTGTGTCAATATATGACTTAAAAGTTTGAAAAAATGATTCCTGAAGAAACAAATTTAGGAATAGAAGAAGAAATTGTATTGAGAATACAAGAAGTTAATCAGGAATCCTGAGTTACAAATAGGATTCATTTTATGAAAAATAGGATTTACCCAAGAGAACTCCCTCAAAATAAAAGAAGATACTATAATATGCAAGGAGTTCATTTTATTTTAATTGAACAGGTTATTTTCAAAAAAATTCTAATGGCAAATTGTTAAGATGTGTAGAAAAGGATGAGGCTAAGAAAATATCACATGAAATGCATCATGGAGAATCAGGTGGACATTTATTTTCAAAGACCATAGCTATAAATATAAGTGAAGCAGGTTATTTCTAGCCTACTTTATTTATAGATTGTTATCAGTTGGTTAAAAAATGCCAATCTTGTCAATATTATGTAGGGATGAGAAGGAATGCAACAATGCCTCTTAGTCCTATAATTGTAGATGAAACTTTTGTTCAATGGGGTCTTGAATTCATTGAAATGATAAATCTAGTATCTAGTATGGGTCACAAATGGATCTTAACAGCCACAAATTATTTCACCAAATGGACCAAGGTGATACCACTCAAAGAAGCAACAGAAAATGTGATCCTAGATTTTCTAGGGAGTATCACTACTTGTTTTGGGGCACCTTGCACCATAATTTTAGATAATGCTAAAGCATTTTTAGGGTCCAAAGTATCTGAATTTGCATTGAAGCATGGAATATATCTAAAAAATTATTCAAATTATTATTCTTAGGGTAATGGTTTGGCATAATCAACTAATAAGAACCTGATTAGACTCATCAAAAGAATAAGGGTTGATCATCACAAGGAATGGCATAAAGTGCTTAATTTAGCATTATGGGCTGATAAAATTACACCTAAATAGGTGATCAAAATGTCCCCATATGAATTGGTATATGGGAAACCTACCATAATTCCCCTGAGTTTGGAGATTCCTCCTCTCCAGTTGATCAAGCAGATTGAAATTGAAGAAAATGGCCCCATGCAGGTCAGACTTGAAAAACTTCTAAAAGTTCAAGAAAAGAGAGATGCAACACATGATTCATTAATTAAACATCAAAAAATAGTTAAATACTATTTTGATAAAAGGACTTCAAATCCCCATTTTGAAATAGGCTCAATTGTTTTAAAATGGGATGCAAGAGCTGCCAAACCAGGTCAACACACTAAGTTTGAAGCATTATGGACTGGTCCTTATAGAAATCAGCCATGTAAATAGCAAAATTCATTTGAGCTAGAAACAATGGAAGGTGAACCTAAAGAGATTATTGTAAAGGGAATCTATTTGAAACATTTTAGTTAAAATTTTGTTTTCTAGTGATTTTGGATCATGCGGGAGTTGTAGATTCTTTTTAAGCAGGCTCAAAAGTCCTTGGGTCGCCAACAACTATAGAGTAAAAAATACTCTACGTTTCATTCTGAGTTTTGGTTGCACATTTCAAAGTTTTGTCCTTGCATTCATTGGTCTGAGATGGTGAAGTCATGATATAGAGCATGGGCTCTATTTTCGTTTTGATTCATTTTTGCCTAAGTGTTGAAATCAAGCAAAAGTCAACAAGTGTCATCAGTTGAGGCATCCTTTCTCAGCAGAATGTGCCAAGTGTCACCATCTATGGTTTCATATCGGCACCCACATTTTATCTCTTTATAGTGAAAGGTTTCAAAAAGCTAAGTATCAAGATTAGGCAAAAAGCACCAAGTGGCAATAGCAAAAGGTTTTAGTGTTGCTTTTCTAAAAGTGATGAAAGCTACCACGTATCCCAACTAAAGAGAGTAGAAGTCACCACATGTTAGCATCTGAAATATGTTTAGTTCAATGCCTTGGTTTAATATTTTTAGTTTAATGCCTCAATTCATGTGTAAATGAAGTGCAATATTGAACCATTAAACCATTTTTGCTTTAATCGGTCAATTCAAAGGTTTAGTATAATCAAGAAATTCAAAGGATCATCCCAAAAAACCAAACCATTCAAGCGGAGGCTACCAAGTGTCATCTATCGAGCCCTTTCTACTCCATTCCTAGAAGTAGTAGAAGACACCACGTATCTTTCTAGAAGAAGTGGAATCTGCCACATGTCACCATCTGAAAGATCTTCTTCATGTTTCATTATTGAATAAAGACTGTGGTGGGTCCCAGGTTTTATTTCTAAAAAGTCTATGGAAGTTGCCAAGAGTCACCATCCATAGGAACCTAACATGTGTCTCAAACATTTCCATAGTATAGCTAAATAGTAGTGGAGTTTACCACTTATCACTATGCTCCTTTTAAAAGTTAATTGGGTAGGAAATATTGTGGGTCCTATTTTCTTTCAAGTTATTGAAGTTTTGAGGAAGCGGATTGTGAGAAGTGTCAAAAGTGAAACAGTCATGAGAAAAGACACAAAATAGTATAAAGTTATGTAGAAATTTCCATGTGTCTTCAATAGATGCTATGGAACATGAAAAGTGTCATTTTTTGGTGTCTCCTAAGTAACAAAAAGATTTTCAAAGAATTGGCTAAGTGTTACATAGCATTCAAGAGAAGGGAGCGTTAGGCAATCTACTTCAGCCAATGAACTACCAGTTCATTTAGGGGAGATTTCATTTGGGCCATTAGATTGGGAACAAGCAGACAATCTAGAGTGGATTTGGGCTATAGATAAGGGTGAAGAGGTCACCAAAATAAAAAATCCATTATCAAAGATAATTTTTGAAAGATAATTATTGTAACAAGTTTAGACTTTCTAGAGCTGTGGCTAAGTAATATCATTTGCTTTTGTCTCATTTTTTTGAGTTGGAAGGTTTACATAACTGTACATGTTTTCGCACCTTTTATGTGATTGGAAAATTCATATAAGAAGATTGAACCCTATGTCTTTGTTGATATTATCTATGTCATTTACAAAAGTAGTCTAAGCTGTAGACTTTCTAGAGATGTGATTAGGAATGACATTTGCTTTTGTCTCATTTTCTTGAGTTGGAAGGTTTACATAACTATACATATTTCTGCCCCTCTTATATGACTAAAAAAATTCAAATAATAAGATTAAACCCTATGCCTTTATTGACATTTTCTGTATTACTACAAAAGTAGTCTATGCTATGAGCCTCTATTTCTATTATTTCCATCTTTTACATTGATCATGCACTTGTTTGCTCTTAAATGTAAATGAATCCTACATATAGTCTCACTGTGCTCATAATTAAGGTCAAATTACATTCAGGCGTATCACCATGGATTAGATTTTCTTTCTTGCATTTGTGTTCTGTTAAATTCCTATGCCTTTTCCCAGTATCTACTCAATTTAAAGAAGAACCAACTTCTCAAAAATCTAGAGGTTGTTTCAAGACGTAAGTCCCATATCTTGAAGCTTCCCATTATTTTTGATTAGAATTAAGTGAAATTTTAAATCATCAATAGTTTTTGGCATGCACCTGGTGGGACCAATCTTGAAGTCTCTTTCAAGATCGTATGAACCAAAGAGCTATGAGAAGTCATAGCTATGGACCTATAACCAGATCACAATCTGCTATAAATCTAGGTATTCTTTTGCCACCTTTGGCAATAAGTCCAAGAAGAAGAGCCAACCAATTTGTACCAATACCAAGAGCAAATATGGGAGCCCCTATACCCCCAAGAAATTATGCAAGTTGGAATACTAGTAGTCCCTTAATTCTCCCAATACCACCAGACACTTGGGACCCTATCCCAGTGCATGCCCTAAAATCTCTACCTAAATTAAGTGGGAAAGACTCTAAAACACCTAAAGAGCATCTACATGATGTATCAAATGTCTGTGTTATACATGTTGTCACACAACAAAATGTGGCCATAAGATTATTAGCAGCTTATTTTAAAGGGAAGGCTCTAGAATGGTATCAGTCTTTGACCCCAAATACTATTTATACATGGGATCAACTTGAAGATAATTTCTTTGAAATATTTGTAGAGAAAGGTGATAAGTCTTCTTTATTACAATAGTTAATTACCATTCAAATGGGACCACAAGAAGCCATGACTGACTTCAATTCTAGATTTCAAAAGACTTGGGACAGAATCCTTGTTACAGCTAGACCATTACCAAGTATGGCCATAGTTTTTTATCTTAAGGCTTTGAATTTAGATATATCTATTATGATTCAGTCACTTGGAGGACATACTTTGCTAGAGGCTTATGAATATGCAGTCAAAGCTGAGAACAATTTAACAGATGCTGGAAAGTTACCTCCAAGGCCTCCCATGCCCATGTTCCTAGAAATTTCATTTCCATTACCTCATGAATTCCCTAAATCTATAAGCCCACCTATGTCTATGTACACTTACCCTCAACCATCTGCTAAAGAAATTATCTCCACTCAGTCATCTGAGCTGGATGATATAAAAAATATCCTAAGGACATTTTTTAATGAGCTGGTCAATATAAAAAGATAGCATAATACTTTCTCTAGAACTCCATATCAAGGCTATCAAGGAAACATATTTTCATCTCAACCAAACCAGTATCAGGGTCCTCTGAAGTAAAATAACCACTAGCCAGCAAACTAGTTGGTTATAGTTACCACACCCTCATAGACTATTCCTCCCAATTCAAATAGGGATATTGTTCTAGGGCAAAATAACTATGTAGATAACACTAATTCTTGGTATTTTCCTTGCAATAATAATCATACATTGAGAGATTGTCCTATGGGTAATTTACAACAAAAGGTGGCAGAGTAGAGAAGAATGGATGGTCAATTTGCAAGTTCCAGTGACAATCAAGCTTACCAGTCTCTGTGGTATGTAGAATTTAGTCCTAATGGCTAAGATGCAGGGGATGTCATTACAACTAGAGGAAGAAATAACCCTGGAATATGCTTTGTTCTCATGGGTTGAAGATGAAGAATTAGTATTTTTGAATGAAGCTTCTATGTTTCGAAACTAGTGATGCAATCAAACTACTATACTAGATCAAAGAGAAGAATGTTGGAATAGCCCAAAGTTATAAATAATGAAGCTATGAAGAGTCCTTCATTTCAATTTCATCAACACACAGCTGATAGACAAGAAATGCTTCAGCTAGTGTAGAATCAAGAAGTTCTTGAATAAGTTCAAAGAAAGATAAGATATCTTAATCTTCTAAGAATTCAAAATTTTGGACCAATGAATATGGTAGATCAGCTAAAGATGACTCCAGCACAAGTATCAATTTGGGACATGTTGGTTATTCTTAAACAAAGGACATTGCTACAAGAAGCTCTTCAAAATCAAGCAATGCCCAAATATACTGAAGGACCTGCTAATAAAAGAAAGATCAAAGACACAGTTCATCTACAGATAATAGCCTTAGTGAATAATGTGTCAAAGGTAAGCCAATCCAAACTGGATTCCTTCCATTATACTAAGATAGGTGACTAGACTAAGCATAATTAGGAAAAAAAAATAAATAGTTGTTAGCTATGATGCATAGTGACCCTTATGAAAATTATAGCTCTACTAGTTTGGGCACTTATGTTATTTTTGAAGAGGACCATGAAATACCAAATGTTTTAAGAGAAGAGACACTAATTACTCAAGAATTTGAAAAAGATTCAGAAATTTGGACTTTAAATTTTGATGGGGCTCGAGAGTAAAAATGGTGCTAGAGCAAGAATTTGTCTTACCACTCTGAATGGTGAGAAAATTTTAAGAGCTATCCGTTTCCAATTTGCTTGCACTAATAATGATGCCGAGTATGAATCTTTAGTACATGGACTCCTATTAGCCAAGAAAAAGGGAATAAAGAATCTAATAGCAAAGGGAGATTTAGAATTAGTATTAAAGCAAATTAGAGAAAAGGCAATAACAAAGAATATCAGAATGAAATCCTATAAGCATAGAATTTGGGACTTAATAGAAGATTTTGAAGCTTTTAATATTGAAGTAGTTCCCAGGACTCAAAATTATGAAGCTGATATGATGGTACAAATTGGTTAACAGTTTGATCTAGCAACTAACCTATTAGTTAACAATGAATCAGTAAAGGCTATAGTAAGGCCAACTGTCGTTGATAATGATGAGAATTGGCAAGTATTTGAGAATGATTCTCAAGTGCTCTCATTCTTACAATAATTAGGGTAATTTGCTAATCAATTGTGACCAAAGATTGAAGAGGCACATGAGGATCAAATTATATCAATTAAAGAGTAATAAACTTCCTAAAGGTTTAATCACTTTAGAAAGCCTTTTTGATCTAGAAGATGTAAGCTTGGAGAAGAAAAGGTTCCAAGAAAACAAAGCAAATTATTCTAAATTAGAAGTGAGTGAAGGGAAAAAATTAAAAGTTGGAAATTCTGCAACTCAAGAAGAAAAGGAAAGGCTAATTGAATTATGCAAAAAATATGACAAAGTCGTAGCCTGGAGTTATGAAGACCTTCATGGATATAATAGAGACATCATTCAACACACAATAGAACTAACTAAAGGATCTAAGCCTATCAGACAAAAATAGAGACCAATAAATCCAAGAATTGAGCCTTTAATGGTAGATGAGTTGCAAAAACTTTTAGATTCTAAAATAATTTTTCTAATGAAACACTCAACCTGGGTATCAAATATGGTACAAGTTAGGAAAAATAATGGTGATATAAGAATTTGTGTAGATTTCAAAGATATAAACAAAGCATCTTCGAAGGATCATTATCCCTTGCCATCCATGGAACAAATCCTACAAACTATGGCTAGATCAGAGATATTTTCTTTGCTATATGGTTTCTCTGGATACAATCAGATTTGGTTAGATAAAGAAGACCAGTACAAGATTGCTTTTACTACTAAGTGGGGAACATTTGCATATGCTAAGATGCCATTTGGTCTATGAAATGTTGGAGCCACTTTTCATAGATATATGGATGTTGCATTTGGGGAACTGATAAATAAAATCATCTTGATTTATCTTGATGATCTTACTATTTTTTCAAAGAATGTTGTTGATCATTTTGATCATTTAGAAGCTGTGTTTAAAAAATGTCAAGAATTTGGAATATCCTTGAATCCTAAGAAATGTATCTTTGCTATTCCTCAAGGCAAATTATTAGGACATATAGTATCTAAAGAAGGAGTTTCCATAGACCCAAAAAGAGTGGCAGCCATAATCAACTTACATCTTCCAGTCAAAAAGAAAGCAATTCAATCTTTCTTGGTAAAAATTAATTTTGTCAATCATTTCATATCTGACTTTGTAGGCTTAGTAAGACCAATAACACTCTTGTTGAAAAAAGACCAAATTTTCAAGTGGACTATAGAAGGAAGGCAAGCCTTTGAAGAGGTCAAGGAAGCTATCTCAATAGCTCTAGTACTTAGCAATCTAGTTTTTTCTAAGCCTTTTGTAATGTATGTATATGGAGGAGAGCTCAGTATTACTGTTGTTTTAACACAAAAGGATGATAAGTAGGAAGGAGAACATCCAATAGAATTTTTCTCAAGGAGACTTAGAGAATATGAAACCAAATATAACTTTGTGGAAAAACAAGCATATGCTATGGTAAATCTCCTTAAAAAATTAGGCATATAGTATTAGGAAGTAAAATTATGATACTAGTGGCACATCCAAGTATCAGAGAATAAATCATAGAGGGTGAAATTACTGAAAAAAGAGCAAACTGGATAACTAAAATCCTAGAATATGATGTAGAAGTCAAACCTAATAAATTAGTTAGAGGAAAGGGTTTGTGTCAATATAGGACTCAAGAGCTTGAAAAAATGATTCCTAAAGAAACAAATTTAGGAACAGAAGAAGAAATTATATTGAGAATACAAGAAGTTGATCAAGAATCCTGGGTTACAAATAGGTTTCATTTTATGAAAAATGGGATTTACCCAAGAGAACTCCCTCATAATAAAATAATATACTATAGGATGCAAGGAGTTCATTTTATTTTAATTGAACAAGTTCTTTTTAGAAAAAATTCTGATATCAAATTGTTAAGATGTGTAGAAAAGGATGAGGCTAAGAAAATATTACATGAAATGCATCATTGAGAATCAGGTGGACATTTTTTTGTTAAGGCCACAGCTATAAAGATAAGTGAAGTAGGTTATTTCTGGCCTACTTTATTTACAGATTGTTATCAGTTGGTTAAAAATGTTAATCATGTCAATATTATGCAGGGATGAGAAGGAATGTAGCAATGCCTCTTAGGCCTATAATTGTAGATGAACCTTTTTATCAATAGGGTCTTGACTTGATTAGAATGATAAATCTAGTATCTATTATGGATCACAAATAGATCTTAACAGCCATAGATTATTTCAATAGATGGACCGAGGTGATACCACTCAAAGAAGCAACAAAAAATGTGATCCTAGATTTTCTAGGGAGTATCACTACTCATTTTGGGACACCTCACACCATAATTTTAGATAATGCTAAAGCATTTTTAGGGTCCAAAGTATTTATCTTTGCCTTGAAGCATGGAATATATCTAAAAACTTCTTCAAATTATTATCCTCAGGATAATGGTTTGGTAGAATCAACTAATAAGAACCTGATTAGACTCATCAAAAGAATAGGGGCTAATCATCACAAGGAATGGCATAAAGTGTTTAATTTAGCACTATGGGCTAATAGAATTATGCCTAAATAGGTGATCAAAATGTCCCCATATGAATTGTTATATGGGAAACCTGCCATAATTCCCCTAAACTTGGAGATTCCTGCTCTCCAACTGATCAAATAGATTGAAATTGAAGAAAATGGCCCCATATAGGTTAGACTTGCAAAACTTCTAGAAGTTAAAGAAAAGAGAGATGTAACACATGATTCATTAATTAAACATCAAAAAATAGTTAAAGACTATTTTGATAAAAGGACTTCAAATCCCTATTTTGAAATAGGCTCAATTATTTTAAAATGGGATGCAAGAGCTGCCAAACCAGGTCAACACACTAAGTTTGAAGCATTATGGACTAGCCCTTATAGAATTCAGCCATGTTAACAACAAAATTCATTTGAGCTAGAAATGATGGAAGGTGAACCTAAAGAGATTCCTATAAATGGAATTTATTTGAAACATTTTAGTTAAAACTGTGTTTTCTAGTGATTTCAGATCATGCGGGAGTTGTAGATTCTTTTTGAGTAGGATCAAAAGTCCTTAGGGTCACCAATAACTATAGAGTAAAAAATACTCTACGTTTCATTTTGAGTTTTAGTTGGGCATTGGAAAGTTGTCCTCGCATTCGTTGGTCTGAGATGGTGAAGTTGTGATATAGAGCAGGGGCTCTATTTTCCTTTTGATTCATTTTTGCCTAAGTGTTGAAATCAAGCGAAAGTCAACAAGTGTCATCGACTAAGGCATCCTTTCTCAGCAAAACATGCCAAGTGTCACCATTTATGGTTTCATATCGGCACCCACATTTTATCTCTTTGCAGTGAAAGGTTTCAAAAAGCTAAGTATCGAGATCAGGCAAAAAGTGCCAATTGGTAATAGCGGAAGGTCTCAGTGTTGCTTTTCTAAAAATGGCAAAAGTTGCCACATATCCTAGCTAAAGAGAGTAAAATTCACCATGTGTCGGCATCTAAAATATGTTTATTTCAATGCCTTGGTTCAATATTTTTAGTTCAATACCTTAGTTCATGTTTAAACGACACATAGTATTGAAACATTGAACCATTTTTTGTTCAATTGGTCAATTCAATGGCTTAGTACAATCAGGCAGTTCAAAGGATCATCCTAAAAAACCAAAGGGTCAAGTTCCATTTCAAAAGGTATTAAGTTGCAACCAAACCATTCAAGCAGAGGCTGCCAAGTGTCATCTATCGAGCCCTTTCTACTCCATTCCCAAAAGCAACAGAAGATGCCACGTATCTTCCCAAAAGTAGTAAAAGCCACCACATGTCACCATCTAAAATATATTCTTTGTGTTTCATTGTTGAATAAAGATTGTGGGTCCTAGGTTTTATTTCTAAAAAGTCTACGAAAGCTGCCAAGTGTCACCATTTGTAGGAACCTAACATGTGTCCTGAATGTTTCCACAGTATAGCTAAATAGTAGTAGAGTTTTCCACCTATCCCTATGATCCTTTTAAAAATTACTCAAGTATGAAATACTATGGGTCTTATTTTCTTTCAAGTTATTGAAGTTTTGAGGAAGTGAATTACAAGTGTCAAAAGTGAAACAGTCATGACCAAAGACACAAAAGAGTATAAAGTTATGCAAAAAGTGATGTGTGTCTTCAATAGGTGATGTGGAACATGACAAGTGTCATTTTTTAGTGTCTCCTAAGTAACAAAAAGATTTTCAAAGAATTGGCTAAGTGTTACATAGTATTTAAGAGAAGGGAGCATCAGGCAATCTATTTCACCTAATGAACTACCAGTTCAGTTAGGGGAGATTTCATTTGGGCCATTAGATTAGGAACAAGCAAAGAATCTGGAGTGGATCTGAGGCTATAAATAAGGGTGAAGAGGTCACCAGAAGAAAAAATCCATTATCAGAGAGAATTTTTGAAAGAGAATTATTGTAACAAGTTTAGACTTTCTATAGCTGTGGCTAAGTAATATCATTTGCTTTTGTCTCATTTTCTTGAGTTGGAAGGTTTACATAACTGTACATGTTTTTGCTCCTTTTATGTGATTGTAAAATTCAAATAAGAAGATTGAACCCTATGCCTTTGTTAATATTATCTGTGTCATTTGAAAAAGCAATCTAAGCTGTAGACTTTCTAGAGCTATGATTAAGAATGCCATTTGCTTTTGTCTCATTTTCTTGAGTTATAAGGTTTACATAATTGTATGTGTTTCTACAAATCTTATATGACTGGAAAATTCAAATAAGAAGATTTAACCCTATGCCTTTGTAGACATTTTTTGTATTACTACAAAAGTAGTCTATGTTGTCAACCTCTTTTTCTATTGTTTCCATCTTCTACATTGATCATGCACTTGTTTGCTCTTAAATGTAAATGAATCCTACATATAGTCTCACTATGCTCAAAATTAAGGTTGAATTACATTCAAGCACATTGCCATAGATTAGATTTTCTTTCTTGCATTTGTGTTCTATTAAATTCCTATTCCTTTTCCCAGTATCTACTCAATTTAAAGAAGAACTAGCTTCTCAAAAATTTGGAGGTTGTTTCAAGACGTAAGTCCCATATCTTGAAACTTCCCATTGTTTTTTATTAGAATCAAGCACAATATTAAATCATGAATACTATAGACACTATTGAATTCAGACTTGGCTAAATATTAAAAAACATGGATAATTATTAAGACATGAAGCTCTCCATGGACTATCCTAATCAGATTAGTAGATAAAATAAGCCCAAACATGACTAAGACCTAGAATACCAAACTCTTGAGAAAAAGAGGTTCCCTAATTTTTTGAATAAATTAGGGCATATTATGCAATAATCAACAATTTGGTCCTTAATAAACTAATTTAATAATTCCTTATGTATTTTTATCTCCTTGGACATCTCTTCCATCTTACTTTGTTCTTTGACCTAGTCCACAAAGTCTTTGAGGCCATCTATAATATTTTCCTTACATTTTTGGTCAGCTTCCTAGATATTTTCATCAAGGTCCATAGTTATGTTATAAGGCACCTCTATTTTTCCCCTTTATAACCCTGATCCTTATGTTGGTCTTCATACCTACCTACCTCCTTATCCACCTATTTACCCTCAGATGAGCTCTAAATGATCTTATTATAGATACCATTATTCTTAATACTTAGATATTATAGTAAATATAAAGGTCTTATTTTTTAGATTTATAATATTTATAGATTAGATAAATTATGACTTGGTGAAGGGGAAACATATTATTACCTTTCTTGACATCTAGATTATAATAATCTAGGGAGTGAAAAATGTAAAACAAAAGGATGATAGGAAAATGATGCCTAAAATAATTGATGGAGGAAAAGTAATAGTAATGAGCCACCATGTACCTATCTTCAAGAATTATACACCTCATTATCTACTTATAAATCTTATCATATGGGAGAGGGAATCCTTCTCTCAGATAGTCTCCTTGATACTTGGTGAGATCCTTATTTCTATTAATAATTTTTACTTTTTGGTTTTGTAATCCTTGCTCAATTTAATATACTTGAATTTTTCAATCTTCATTCCATTAATGTGAGATATCAAATATTTGTATACAACTATGTAGGCCCCATTGATCTTCACTACTCATTAATTACAAATATAAGCGAAGTTCTTGGATACAAACTAATCATAGCCTTGAATCCTTTGGATAAAAGTTGAAAACCCTCCCTCATGAAGAATTTTCTAAACCTCCCCATCCTTCATCAAATCTTCTGCTAACATAGGTTCAATTCTATTTAGTTTTCCCCCAAAACTTGTATCATAATCAATTTACTTGAATTAAATTAATCTGTATGACTACATAAAAATATATTAATTGTATTTGAAACCATTTACATACACTCTTAACATGTCAATATTCAAAATCATGCTAAGAAATGGTGAGATTTAATTACATAGAACATTTTTCTCTATTATGTTTTTGGTGGTAAAATCTTCCTTTTCAAAGGAAATTAATTCATCACTAACCTTTAATATATTAAAAAATAATCAAATTATGTTGGTTATATATCATTTAGGAGAGTTATCTCACACAATGCCTCATATATGATGTCCTTTTAAACATTTGATATCTTTAACAATTCAAAGATGGAAACGTTAGCATAGTTATTTATTATTTGATAAATGATATAATATTAATTTATTTGAATGTAAGTAATTATGGGAGTTAGAGGGGGATAGGGAGAAACAATCTAAATACCTTTATTCTTCCTTGTATGGTGGGTAATATTACCTCTTATAGTAGTGACACTTAGACAATGAAATCCAATATAAGCCTTAGATGAATAAGAAAGACAAGACTATATTTGAGATAACACATATCTATAGGCATAAGAGAAACAAAATTCATCATGAAATCCCTATCAATTATGGGTAGGAGATATTTTATGAGTATAAAATTACTATTAAGGAGATAAAAATATTGATCATATGATCTAGATATGTTTGAGTATGATAGCTTACTAGTTTTACAAAGACTATGGGAATTTTTTTAGGTGACATTAAATTATAAGGATTAGACCCATAAAGATAATATGTATGTGAAATAATGTAAAATTAGATTCATATATGTATGCAAAATTAATGTAAGATGAAAGTATGTCAAAATTGAATTTTCAAGGTGTTACTCCACTTATATGATATGATATGCCCTGGGGGGGTTCTATTTAGATAGGGACTCAACCCTGCCCCCATTAAACTCAACTCCCATCTATATATAGAGGGGCTAAGATATATAGGGAGACTCCCCCTAGATAGATCTAACCCAGATAGATATATAGGGCTTGTGCCAATGCCAATGAAACTCTATATATAGATGGGAGTTACTTTCCTATATATAGAGAGGCCCCCCCCAAGCCCTATCTGTTTGGGTTTCTTTGGCCCTATAGAGATCTGATCTAACCTAGATAGATATATAGGGCCCCTCCCCCACCTCTCTATATATATGGGGAGCCCATTAAATGTATATGGTGGCCTAAGATAATACTAGATTTAAATATCTAAATTGGGGAGAGAGAGAGAGAGAGAGAGAGAGAGAGAGAGAGAGAGAGAGAGAGAGAGAGAGAGAGAGAGAGAGAGAGAGAGAGAGAGAGAGAGAGAGAGAGAGATGAATTTTATGTTCTTAAATGGCTTGGCCTTTGAGATCATTTTTGATATTATGAAATTAATCTTAAATATTTTTGAATTGGTTGAAACATTTGATGAAGAGTACATATTCCTTGGTAAGTTTATGTTGAATATGCATTTGTTTGTGATAGGTGTTGTGAATAATTTTTATAAATTAGTTTCCCCTTATAAAATTATTGAGTATGATCTTTGTGGTAAATTCCATCAAAAAAGTTATATATTTTATAATTTTATCACTAAGAAATAATTTATTTAATTAGAAATAATGAATAGGCTCTCGATGTAAAATAATTTAATTTGTATGATAAGGTATATAATTTAAAAGTTTTTTAGCAATGAAGTAGATAGTGAGACATGTAGAAAACAATTACAGGATGGGTTAGTTTCTATGTTACTATGAAAATAAATACAAAATAATGAAACATAACACTTCAAATTTGATCCCTAGGGTGAGCTATAATTACTAAAGAAAATGAATCAATACATGAAGATGAAAAATACATTCATATTCCTTGAAGACTCATTATAGATATTTTTAGGCAAATGCTTGCTTGACTTTTGGATATAGGAGTCTTTATCAATGTGTATGTTCAATTTGATAGCATCTCCCTTTCTGCTATGGATTTATTAACTTTGTATGAATAATGGTGAAGCTTATTAACAATATTTTGACATTAATTCTTTGCACATAAAATCTTAATAGAAAATGGTCATGGCCCTTGTATTTATAGCTTGATTGAACTGATATGGAATCAAAATGTGTGGTTGAAAATTAATTCAAATTTGGAGACCAATTTTAATAAATGTTGTAATTAATATTTGGAATAATGGATTGATTAATAGGCATGTATTACACAAATCATATATTTGTTACATTGATTAGGCATGGCTTGTATTTTAACCTTTGTGACTATTTATGTCATGATGATGCCACTTTTTTGAATTTTCACGTTTCAAAATTATATATTAGATAATTCAATGTGGATTCTTCACTTAATAATTTAATTGGATTTAATTAGTTAAGTGAATTTGATTAATATTTTTATAATTCTTAGAATTTGATTGATTTCCATACACTATTGGTCAAGAACATCAAGTTATTAAGTCATAATTTGACTAGAGATGAATTATAATAAGATAATGTTTTGATACATGATACTTCCCTAATTAAGAGCATATTGAAAAAAATCAATAATTCAATGTAGGGTAAATTTTAGTGGTTAATATTCATTAATTCATGAATATTCATTTTTTTGGGAAATTGTATTTGGTGATTTTGGGGGAGTAGTACAGAGGACCCTTTCTACAAAAATTTCAAGATGTAATTTTTTTTAGGGGTCAATCACCAATTGTTTACAATAATTATGGGGAAGCCATGTTATTCACCTTATATATAGTACATATGTTCATAAGGGTTACCATCCAAGTCTCATTATTTACCTCATTTCCAAGTTGAATATTGAGGCCTCCTGATAACATCCTTGTATCTGCCTGATAGCATCCCTGTAACTACTTGACTATATACTACCCCATTAATTTTGCTCAAACACATAATGTGTTTCTTGATTTTTATTTCCTAACTACATCTTAAATATACCTAGCTACTAGCACTTGATAGTTCTTCTCACCACCCAACTATTGTTTCCCAATTGTGAGTGGATCTTGAGTCCTACTACATCCTCCCTAAATTAAAATGACATAAGGTGGTAAGGTTAAAACACCAAAACAAATACCATGAAAATAGAGCATATTATTAACTCGACCAACATGTATTATCAATTTAAAAACCTTTACCTTAAATAAAAATATTTCCCTTTCACCCATATACTAAATATCATTTCATACATTGGTATAATTCAAGAAGTCATTGTCTGAATTGAAGAGATAAAACAAATAGATTGTGGGATCAATTAAAAAATAGTATCAATTTTTTTTAAACCTTAATATTATTTCATGTTTTTATTCCTCTTGAAGATCTATGTAATTTAAAAAAAAGTGTCTCAATTCAAGTTTGTATGCAAAAGTTATGGCCTCAGTAAGTTGCCATTTAGTTGCATCGCATAATGCCATCTAGAAACACATGGTGTATCATAATTGCATCATGTAGTTGGGCATCAAATGTTTACCACTTGTTTTCATGATTCAATAAGTAGTACCATGTGTCACCTGACAACATGATGTGATATAATGGAATGCCAACTTTCTGAGGTCATAAATTTTACATACAAACTCAGATTGAGATGATTTTTAAAACAAAATTATAAATATTAGATAAGATTCCAAATAGTAAATAATACTAAGGTTTAGTAAAAATTTTGATAATCTTTGTCAATTTATCCCACAACTTATATATTTTAACTATGTAGATGAGTGACTGTATGAATTCACCAAGGTTATGAATTCGATTTACCTAAATAAATCTAAGCGATATCAGATATGGGATATTAAAAATTTACCCTAATTTCACATGAATATGTGGATGAATCTGAGTATTTTAGTGGTTTTTTTCCAATTTTTGCATTATTATATGAAGTCTTTTAGACTTAAAATTTTGAAACTATAGTGGTAAGAATTAGATATCTACATGTTGACCCTATTTGATAATGCATTGTAAGACATTAGGCACAATAAAATATTTTAAAAGAGTTAAAAATTCATTAATAATAATTTTAAAATGGTCAAAGAGATAATTAGTGACCCTTGATGCTCCCTTCAGAGAGCAGGCATGGATGAAATACTAACACAGGCTCTAGAAAAGAGACAAAATAAATATAAATAAATTGGTCCCAAAAAGGGTGGTCATGGTTGATAAATAATAAGGTACCATAGTAAGGTATATTTAATCACTTGAGTTAAATATTTTCCCTAGTAGGGTAGATTTTAAATCTAAATTAAAGCATTGAAATGTGCAACAATAAATAATGAATGAATATTTGTAACATAAATTTATTACAAGAATTTAGTGTCCAAAGGAATATTATTAAAAAATTAGCTCAAAGTGTAAAATTATTTGATGATATCCCACCTTATATAATTATGTCAATATCATTAGATATGACAATAGGACCCAAAACAATACATGAATTATATAAAGTCATTCATAATGATCTAACATAAATGTTTAACTTATTTTGACCTATGATACATGTTATGGAAGTAGTAACATATACACAACATAGATGTTTAAAATTTATTCATGATGGAGATGTGCATACATTCCCAATTGATAATGATCCCTTCAAATATTTTAAAATGATGATATCCAATAATTTCATATCATGTCTCCATCATAACCTATGACACAATCCAATAATGGGATTAATTCTTAATCAATTTTTTTCAACACCTTATCATTCCCCCATAACAACTTATCCCACTAGATTAGCTCCATACATATGAGATTGGAGAATAAAGTAAAATAAATAAAAAGGACCTAGTTATGAATAGTAATGATGGTATAAAGAAACCACCACAATTTACTGTAGATAAAAATAAATAGTTCCATATCTTCCTTTTTAATTAATTCATAAGATCCTAATTTCATAGTCACAATTTGGTATGATAGTGATAGCAATAATAATGATATGTAAGAGAATATAGATGATAGTTTGTGCACCCTAAATTTCAATTGTATGGAGAATATCTATAAATATCATATGAAAAGAGAAATAATAATTCAAATGTTCCTAGTCAAAATAACTTAATTATTTACTAAAGAAAGGAAATACTTAAAAACAAAAAAACATAAATAGAATACAAACATTAATTGTGTTGTTAGATGACAAAAACATAAAAATTATTTTCTAGATTGATGTCTAAGGGTTACATCACTTGAGTATAAGATTGAATATGTCCACAATACCCATCATGTTAGATTCAATTTCACCTTTTCTTATTCATTAAATATTTTCATCCCTAAAAAATATTTAATCTCAAGTATGTGTTATAAAAAAACTACATCTACAATCAATGGTTCAAATAGGTTACACAACATTAATAAGAAACTAAGTGAAGTTATAAAAGACATGGATTAAAAAAAATTAATCACTTTTCCTCTAGTTTATCTTATGAATAAATTAATATACTATTATGTTTGTCATTTAATGTTTGGGCATCATAATAAGATTTTCTAGTCATTATAACAACATATTCATAAGGCATGATTGTAGTTATAAAATTACTAATCAACTATGATATAAATAAGGAAAATATAGTTTCCAAATGAAGGAAGTTTATACTGATTGATCTAGGATCTTATAGTACCACATCCCATTTCTAGGATCCTTGACAGGTATATAATTTTTTTTAAATAATCAAATATTCAAAAAAATAATAAATTAATACCCAAAAATAATGTGATTTCTAGTTACACTATTTACATATATTATTCATCACATGTTTAATACATGATTTTTTTAACATACACACATAGATTTAATGGTATATGAGTGTGGTGCATGATAAATAGATCATACATGGACACAGATGTTAGACCTTCCCATACCTATCGGTCATACAAATATTGAGGACATTTATTCCACATGTCACACTATCACATGTTGTAAAGATATATTAAATTTTACCATATTGAAGTATCTTGAATTATTACACATGCCTTTATATATACTCATTTCTTACAAAGTGCTACATGGATATGCTACTTTATTATAATGTGGCATTGATGTACATGGATAGTTTATACTAGTTTTACCTTTTTCTATGCTCAATTAATGTTTTTAATTTTTTAATATAAGATAATTATTGCTTGTATGTTCCCCTTTACCTTGTTTTATATGACATTTATGTCCCTCGTGTACATCCCTTTTCCTTGATTAGTGTAACATATCTATGTCCCTTGATTTTGGCCCTTACAATTATACATTAAACTACATGATTATGAGTGGATTAATTTATGATTATGTTTTCTATATTACTAATATATTTTATATTAATTAATTTTTGAGTTTTTTGATTCATATCAGACCTTTAATGCATAGTCTTATTCACTAAATGTCTCATTGATGGATAATAATGCATGTCTGACTAATATATCTATTTTGACATGACATTTATATTCCCTACATTACATATGTTACATACATGCCTTGATGAAATATACATTATTATGATGACATATTAGCTACATGTTGATATGATTATACATGATGATATCTTTATACATGATATAACTAAATCTCTTTTTTGAGATGAGTGACTTATAGGATACATCACTTACCTCAAAGTAAGGAAATATTATTAGTATTTTCATGGGGACATAAACCTCAATTGGTATAAAATTATGAATATTAGGATATAAAAAAGGATCGATATATTTAATAATGGTTTAGATATCTGATGGGTTAGATATGAGATAGATATCACACATTATTACAAATTCATTGAATATATTCCATGTATATGCACTTATTTTAGAAACATGATAATAAGTTAAAAATTTATATACAATTTATTTCATATTCCATGAAGGTGGACACACTTTAAAAGAACAAAAATTATAGTTTTTCACACATCTATACATTTAATATTCATGTTCTTAGGTTTCGTATATAGATGTATAACATTCTTATTAGTTAGAACTGATTCATTAGGGCATCATACTTATTCATAAAAATTTGTACCAATATAGATATTAATTGACACCAATTCATGGGACATGATAATTGTCCATTCACATTTTTAATTAATAACTATTACATATGTTTATTTTTAAATGAATTTTTATGGAACTGGGAAGTGAGAAAAATTAAATCTATAAGTCCATGTGTAGTGATTGATTCATATGTTTTAAGATAATTTTATTGAGGTTCATTAACACTCCATGGCCTTGACATTACTCATAGTGAGTCCATTATGTGGATACAACCTTCCCATCTTTAGGTTAAAGATCAGAGATAGATTATTTATTTCAATTAGTATGGTTAAGGCTTAGTGATGATCAACAACCTTGACACTACTCCTTATTTCATTAGGGTTGGGGAATTTATCTTCTCAACATGATATTTATAGTTTTAAATAAATTGGGATTTTATCACCCCCAATTATCCAAGTGGTTGAAAAAAAAGATCCACTCTCTAATGATTCAAAAATGAATCAAAATATCTATTGAGATATAAGGAAACATGGTTCACCCACATAAAAGTTTACTCCTTACCTACACCTAAAGTCTCAAGTTTCTTTTATAGTTCATATTTTAGATTTAATTTTACGGATATTGACTACTATACATTTGTTGTAGGTTTTTATTGGATCAAGATTACATTAAGAAACTACTCTCAAAGATAAAGTGTGTCGTACATACTCAGGTATATATTTATCCTTTCAATATAATATTTTTACTTCATTTAAATACTATAATAAAATAGGAGGAATTTTTAGATACATATGGTATTAGACATTTGGAAATTTCAACTGTGTCATAAATTCACCTTACATGACTTGTCCATACATATACGACTCTAATTAACCATTCTATCACATCCACATGATATCTATGGGTAAATTATTTCTACATTGTTATCAATAACCTATATCAAATCCCAAATTTATACCAAATTAGTAAAATATCATACTTAGACATATCTAAACCACCAAATTAGTATTCATGTCTCATAAACAATAATTTTAGACTCAAAACATTCTATCTAAGGGTATCATGTGAGTTATAGTTTATTCTTTCATAAAAGATGGTTATATATCAAAATAAAATCATTTATATGTGTTTTCCCATCAACTTGGCATGAGAAATTAACCAAAGAGTCTCATATAATTAAAAAATAAGTCACAAGGAGTAGGTCTTAGTAAAATTTTAATCACCTAAAATCCAATAAAAATTTGTCATTTTTTGAATGTTGAAATATAGATCACAAGTTGAAAACATTCGAGATAACTAATTTCACACATACATATAATGAGGAAACTAAATGTGTTTTCACTTCCCTCTTTATAATATTATATTTGTAATAAATTCTCAACTAGTCAACATGGAATGGTTGATGTTAGTTCATCGCAGCTTTCTTCTAATTTTATAGGCATAAATCTATCATTGCATGTGGAACTAAGATTTTGAGTGATGGATAAGGAATTTTATGAGTTACATGTATTATCAAACTATAAGATGAAAACAATAGTAATAAAAATTATAGTAGTAGTATCTTATATTTGAAAAAATTTATGATATTGATATGAAAAAAACCATTAGGATTTGAACAAACTAGTTGAAAACACTAAATTGAAGTTGATGATATTATCTAAGTGCACATAGAGATAAAAATATTTATCCAAACAACTCACATTCTAGCTTCATTCCTTCCTTATTGCTTGCCTATAGTTTTAGTCCTCTATAGAGTAATTAAACACTAAGTGATTTATCCTCTTTATTACTTTCCATATTTAGCAAGTGAATTCATTAAATCACTTACAACCTATTATATTCATATTTATGTTATTTTGCATACATTTTAATCTAAATTATATACATAGACATATCTTTTCAGGGTTATAACTAATCCCAAATAAGGTAAAACATATTGGTGAGATTTTATGTCAATTGAAATATTCAAAAACCTAAGTCTTATCTTAGGTTTTTATCCTTCTTTCTATGGGATTTAATATTTTTACCTAAGGGTTTTAGAAGTGATTTATAAACATTTTCCAAGTTCATAGGTGCAAATTTTATTTTTTCCATTTTACCCTAGGGTTTCATGCCTATTATCCTAAAAGGGCTTCATATATTAGGGTCATTACTTGTTTGGTTAATATATTATCCAAACCAATTATATTTTTTAAACTCTATAAGGTTTTTATATATTTATTTAGTGGAAAGAAATTCTTTTGCTTTTCACCAACATATTGTATGATTTTTCCAAAATTTACAATTTACTATTTTTGTAAAATTTAATATAAAAGGTGAATGGTGTGACTATTTTTAAAATGTATTATGTTTCATTTATATATGAATTTTTATAATAAACCACTTCTTGTTTCCAAAAAAAAATCATGATTTTCTTCATGTGTCCAGTTCTTTATTCTAGACATTTTATGAAGACTATATTTGATATTCACAATTTATATTTTCTGTTTCAAGAAATGATCTTTATAATTACATGTTGTCTAGAAAAATGTAATATATTTAAAAATATTATAATAACATGGATTAAATATTTGTTCACTAATAAGGCTAAAAATAATAATAATAAGTGATCTTAAATCTTCCTTGATTCATATTATTATAATATCCAATCTATTTTTTCCCTCTTATTGCCACTAGATTGCAGAGGACATACATGAATACTTTTATTCATCTTCCCCATAAAACCTATAGGTTATCTCAACTACCATCCTACCTCATTTTATTTTTTAATGGTTCATATTAGATTATGTGGTCCATGTTGTCACTATTAGAAGAGGTAAGATATACCACCATACATGGCAAAATGGAGGTAGTCAAAATGTTCCCCCTCATCCCCTACTACCACTCATGAAGACATACATTCGAACCAAAGGTTATGATATCACTGATGAACCAAAAAATACCCATTCTAGTATTTCCATCCTTGAATTACTAAAAATATAAATTATTTACAAGGACATCTGATATGAGGCATTGTGTGAGATAAGTCTCCCAAATGATACAAATAATGTATAATTTGCTTCTCCCATGAATACATTAAAGGATAGTGATGAAGTGATTTCATTTGAAAATGAATATTGGACCAGAAAAAAATATTAGAGAAAAATATGCCCTTTTTTGTTTAATCTCAATTACAAACTAAATTAGTTAAAGATGTATTTAAAAATAAGGGACTATGAATGAAAATATGGAAAAAAAATTCTTAAAATAATTGGGTGTCCATAAGAATAATATTCATAAATTAAATCAAATTATAAAATTATTTTTTGATAATGCACATCATATACATGTGATAGTAGGACCCAAAATATTGATTGATCTACCTTATAATTTTATCTTGAGTTGGCCTTGGATACATGTCACAGAAGTGTTTCCATATTCATTACAAAGGTATGTGAATTTTATACATGATAAATATGTGCATAAATTCCAATTTAAAAATGATCCCTTTAAATATTGTAAAATGGCATAATCCAATAATGTGAGTCATTCATAGTCAAATGTAAATTAACACCCTATTGTGACTAGATCAAAAACTTTCCCATAAAAACAACTCCATAAATTTTTTTTGAGAAATCAATCGAATAAAATTCTAAGGAAATATTTATTAGCATGAATGAAATACAAAGAAAGAAACACAAATTACTATATAACAAAAAGAGACAATTACATATCTTTTTATTTGGAGAATTTTGGAAGATCCTTATTTCGTATTCATAGATTTTTGTGGTGTAGATGAAGATAATAATGATATGTAAGTGAATATAGATGATTGTTTTCATGGCCTAAATTTCAATCCTATTGATCCAAATAAGTACTTGTCTTATGAGATGATTACACCTGTTGGTATAGGAGACTATCAATTTAACTCATATGTAAAGAGAAGTGATAATTTAAAATATCCTACTCAAAATATATCCAATATTGACAATGGATAGAAAATACTTCAAGATAAATACCATATTCAAAATAAAAAATATTTTATGTTTTTAGATTAAAAAAAACAATAAAAAAGTTCAATCCTGATGTTTAAGGGTTGCTCACTTGAGAACAAGAATAAGCATGTCCAAAATCTTGAGCATACTAGTGTTAATTTCACATTTTCCTCTTTATTAAATAGTATTGTGCCTCAAAATATTTCATCTCAAGTAATCAGTTAAAAAAATACACGTGAAATCAATGGTTAAAATTGTTTTCATAAGATTAATAAGAATCCAAGTGAATTTAAAAAAAATATGATTTCAAAAAAAATAATCACTTTTAATCTAGTACAACCAATAAGGAAATCAAGATATTGTTATGATTATCATAGAATGTTTAGACATCAAACACATAATCTTTGGGAATTAAAACAACATATTCAAAAGTAAGGCATGATTGTGGTAAGCTAATCACCAACAACCATGATCTAAATAAGGTCATTACACTTTCCCAGTGAAGTAATTTTATGCTAATTGACTAAGGACCTTACATGGGAATGAGCCACTAATTAGGTCTTTAAATAGAATATACATTTTTTCAAAAAAATTGAAAAAAAAAACAATAACATTAAAATATTACAAAAAATATTAAATTAGGACCTAAGGATGACATGATTTCTATTTACACTATTTACACATGTTATTTATCACATATTTGGTAAATGGCATATTTTTTCATACACATGAATTTTATGGCATATGAGAATATTGTAGGACATATATATTGTTAGATTCTATTATCCAACCTTGTATTGGTCCTATACACATAACAACTCAAATATTTCCACTTGAGAATATTAAGCAAATTATCCTTGCATGTGCACCTGAGGCATATAAAGGGTTAACTAGGTTGGGTCAGGGTTGGTTGGAAATGGTGACATATAAAATATGTATCATGCATATACTATTGCAAAGGGGAATACTTGTTATTTTTATACATAATTAATAAATCTATCAAGTCATGATACTATCACATTCAGTAATAACTCCCATGAATCACAACAATAGGTAAAAAAATAAAGGCATCTCATGGCAGTAAATACGAAATAAAACCATCAACAACAATGAGAATGACTAGCATAATTAATCATTATTTCCTAGTTATATGAGCCATTATGGCACTTCAATATAAAAAATCATTATTCTTCACACTTATTGTATAGTTTTAAGAATCACCTCTCAAAATCATAATTATTCATACTTATTGTTTGTCCCATTTCATAAACTTCTTGTAGACATTTTGTGTAGTCCACATTATTTTAATTTGTGTAAACTTGGGTTACTATCATGTTTTACTTTTTTATTCCTTTTGGAGACACACATTTTTATGTATTTTCTCTAAAAAAATAGTTGATCTACTATTGTCACACTTTTTAAGAGATTATTTAATGCATCTTTACAATTTTGAAATCTCTCTCCAAACTCAATTTGGTATTTATTGCTTTCCTCTTGAGCATATCCAACACCTATCCCTCTCTTTAGTATTTTTCCAGTTATTACCTCCAAATTTTATAGGTGTTTGGTCTGAGATATATTAGCTACATGTAGAAATTTTTATTAATCCTTCATGACCCATTCACATATATCAAGGGCCTTAACATCCATGGTCTCTAGCTTGCACTTTGTTACTATGTGCTTCTCTTAATATTCCTTGAGCATTATTTATTTTGAGGATAATTTATTATTTTCTTCTTTGAGTTACTCTTACACTTAATATATTATATGCCTTTATTGATTTTAGGTTGTGTTGTTTAAAAAAATTGCTTGACAACCTTTTGAGCTGACTTCACCAGCATGTTCCTTATTTACAAGTCAGTCATATTCATATGGTTCACTAAAAAAAATCACCCTTCATTATTGTATTTTTATGGAATTAATCTTATAGTCATCAATACTTCAAACCATAGCTTGTCTAAACATGTGTCTAAAAATAGGAAATATGATTTCATATTTCTATTGTTTCATGGTTGGGCCTCATTTCTACCCACATATAGATCTATTTTTCCTTCAATCCAATCTAGGATATAACATGGATGGTGTCTTATTTTTATTTCTCTATCTATGGGGTTATTTATTCTACTTATATGATTTTCCCATTTTATTTCCTTTTATTCTCTTTTTCTTATACCTCTAAATACTATTAGGTTGACCCTTATCTGATGGTTTTATCTTGTCAAGGCTATGTAATGGAGTCCATATATTTAATATATTTCATGATATAATAAACTCCTTTGTTCTTTACTACCTCCAAGTATTTCACTCTATCTAACTCCATCTCATGCCTTCATAGCTCACTCTACTCTAGCTTTGTGCACCTCTCTTTTTATAATTCCTTCTCTTCTATGTCAGTATAGGGGGAGTCCTAAATTACCCTTTCCTCTACAATCCATTGTGAAATAACACATGGTGAATCCGATACTCTTTATTGTTCTCATCCCTTTTCTTATTTTTACACATTGACTACTGAAGATGACCTTGTGTCAATAGTATTTGGATTCATGATACATTATTTCTTCTTATTTATAGGCTCATTGTTATACTCTAACTCCTCTAAGTCATACTATATAATTGATAGTATCACTAAATTTTTCTTCTTTATTTTTTAATTTTTTTATCACGACACATGTGAAATTCTTAGCTTGTAAAAGGTGTAAATTACTATCATCTTGCCCTTTTTCTCCCATAATGATACTCTTTTTCTTGGGATTCATCATATAATATAGCTTGTGCACCCAACCCTCTATGTAAATATTTTATATTACATTACTGATACACCTATTTTTATCTTACTCATCCTCTTCCTTTAATTAAATATCCCCAAGGCATGAATATTTTGTGTGGATGGTGTGTAAATATACATATATTCTTTTCACATTTACTATTATTTTCTATGAATTAGATATGTCATTCACCAAATCAATAAAGTACTATACTATTAAACCATATGTAAATTTCATCCAACTAATCATATTACCATTAGCCAATTTGATCTGCACCAATGAATAGTGTTACATTATTTAACTTGGCTTGATTATTTATCACCTCTTGTAGAATTGTAGGCATGTGACACTCATCTCTTATTTCCTCTTTTATCTATGTAAACCATTTATCCACTTGGGCCTTACATTTGGTTAATACTACCATGTGGCAAGTATAGATATAATATTTAAGCACCGAGGTTTATCATGAAAGGGATATCTCCATTGGCCCTATTTCATATCCAAAAGTATGACAATATCATGAAATACAATTTTCATTATAATTCCATAATATTAAAACTTCTCCCCAAGGTGGTGTGATTTTTTCACCTTCAATACATGAGTTTTCCAAGAACATAAAAATGTTGGACAATGTCCCCTTATCCATTTCATGTGAGATGTATATGAAAGTATTATTGATCTCCACCCACACCCTAAACCATGAAACTTGATGCTTACCCAAACAAGCTACAATCATTTTGGCCCAATCTTTGGTATTAACAATGAGGAAGTGAACCCCAATTTTTTTTACTCGATCTCCTTGACCACACACTCAACATCCTTGGTGTCTTCCAACACTTCCTTGATATCCCTACCTAACTATATTAACCTAATTACTTTATGAATTTGGGCAAGTTTGATGTTCATTATTAATTCAATGAATTATAACCTATCCTCATGGATGTAAAAGATCAAAAATCATATTAAATCCTTATAATTTCTAAATTAAGGGAGCTCATAAAGTTTGAGAACCCAAACTTCATCCAACTAATGTTTGATGGAGTAATCAAATATTGCATTCTCATTTGGGGTCTTCTTCCCCATGTAAACCATATATTAATTTATAAAATTAGCCTCGTTTCCCTCTCTAGGATGTTTTTAGTCCTCTTCATTGAACTTCTCTTATTTTGAATCACATTCCTTTACATGCATTATGCCTTTAGGATATTACATTTTTTATATGGAGTAACTAGCATATCCTTATTTTTCTTTCCATTTAGTGTGATCTTCTTTTTATTAATATCATTTACCTATTTTAAGAGGGTAGGGACTTATATTTCTTGTACTATTGATGTTTTTAATGCCACTTATTCCATGATGATGGTTGGTTTTACCCTACCATATGTGTTGATTATTTATTCTTCTAAAATGGGTGTCCCAAAATATTCATTCACATAAAATATAAATGGTTTATTATTTTATTCCTTTATTTTTTCTTCATAATCATCCTAAAACCCATCTAGAACACCCTTGGATTTATTAAATATCTAAACCCTTAAATACTAGTTATCACACACGTACTCTAAATTTGGTGTTGTGATTATTGACTCTGAGTTTCCCTTCTTAGACATTATAGCACATTACCTCTACAAATTTAAACTCACTATATCCCTCCATTCTACTCACTAAAATACCTATATTCTTAGTGTATTTGATTTTAAATTCCATAATGATCTTGTTTATATCCCTCAAATGGTGTGTTTTAGTTGTTCTAAAGTAAAATTTATAGGTTTCTTCATTGTTTTAGTCAATGCACCCTTGTGTGTTATCTTAATGTATTTTAATGAAAAATTGGTGAAAATTACATGTATTTTTCCTTTAATACTACTTGGCACATTTGTTAAAATTTTATTTTAACAATCTGGTTGTACATGTAATGGCTTTATGGCTTTCAATGTTTACAGTTTTAATGCTACCCATATTTTCATTAATTACTAGTTTGTACCAACTATTAACCACAAAAATTTCAAAATTTTAATTTTTAGGAGTGACATCATTTGGTGGTTACTATTTCTGGTGGGATATTCAACATGTGCATTATTCCTTTCTATGTTCTTGGGTCATGTGCTTCCCTTCCATTTGCATGCTTCCTTTACATATAGTACCTTATTATCATGTCAACCTTAAATATTCACCTATCATTATCACTCTTCACATCACATGATATAATTATCTAAAAGTGTTATTTAATTTTTGACCACTCTAAACTCCCCCATCCCATAATAAATATTGTGTCTAGTCTTCTAATGTAACAAATATATTTTTTTAAGTCACTTATTGCATCTTACATTCATATATTGATTTAATTTCATTAGAATGGTCACCATGGTATAAATAAACCTTCAAGATTATGAACACTATGAAATTAACAAACTACCTACTCTATCAAGCTGACATTCATTAAGAGATATTAATATGAAACTAGCACAAAAACACTTGCCCAATAAAAAAATAGGTTGTATGAGGCTATGTTGTTTATTAAAAATAATGTAACATGACTATTTTAGAAAAAAATAAGATATAATATTATAACTATAGAAACACAAAATACATAAAATAAATGGCCCAAGCCTTATTACATCATGGTTCATTCATGCTAAGCATGGTATATATTGAGCTAGCTTCTAATGAAATACATAGGGATATTTTATCCACTTAAACTACATATATTACTTGTGACACTTTCTAAACTAATGTATTTGATGTTTCCCTGGATGCTTAAAATAATTGTATTCAGAGTAGGATAAAGACTCATTCAACCAATATCTTTCCCTTTATGTGTTAGTCATGATAAGCCTTCCATTGATCCTTATCAATAGTCTAGCTCTATTGAGTAATAACTACCTTTCATCTAGCTACATAAGGTCTTCTAGGCATGAATTAAATGACTCATTGTAATACAGTCAACCAATGTATGTGATGCATAAGGATGAAACTAAGAATTCCATTCAAATCACTGTATGTGTCTAGAATAAAATATGGAAGGGAGTATACTTAATGAGGTTCTTATATCTTATCCTATAGGCCCACAATACTATGGAAAAATGGTCATAACAAATATTGGTTAGTGTCTTCTAATTAATATTTTTGTGGTACTTTGTGGTTCCATTTTATTTTATATTATATGGGGTTATCTTATGGTTTATGATCATGAAATAATCTAATATGGTGTGTACTATATTATTGATGAGATGTGTGTTTTGATAAATATTAAGCTCAAGTAGAACCTATAGTGATTGATGATATTCTACCATAATAAACACACTACCATTTTTACTATATAATAAATTTTCAACATGACCTTAGCCCATCAAATGAGATAGTCAATGGCTATGATAATACAATGTGTGCTTATCCTTCATGCAACTAGAGAGATTGAACCATAAAATCAATAGTCATTTTTAAGAATGTGCTTGGAATAGGATGAGTATGAGGGGATAAAAATATTGATGTTTAGGTTTTCCAATTTAGTAACAAACATCACACATGTGCATTTATTCCTTGGCATCATGGAAGAAAGTAAGCATTGGTAAACTCTCTTCCATATCATCCCACCCAAAGGATAAAAAACAATATATTATATGTAGTGTATTCTTAAATAGAGTGTCATATAGAAAGACCATCATGTCCTTTATGAAGCAGTCTTAGGTGCTTATGTTCTAAAATACATATATGTCATACTTATTCACACTCTATATTGTAACGATCACCCATAATGAGATGATATAGAGCAATGTGGACAATGAAATATTTATTTTCCTTATGGAAATACTATTTTGATCCATTCTCAATGTTATAAATGTAAGAATATCATCAATATTTTCTAGGACCTCATGGTTTATGTATAATTGAGCACTTGTGAGTCCATATTTGATTTTATATGCATCCACACATGTATTGATGTGCAATATGTTGTCAAGATCTAATTCTAATTTATAAGCTTTACAACCATATGAAATTAGAATTCCTAAAACAAAAAAAATCCATTAGAAGATCCTTCCATGCAACATGGGATTGTTTATAAGGTACTTTAGGGATTCATCATTAGTTAAGGAAAAAGGTGTGGCCAAAACTTATCGAGATGACATTTGTAATTTGTAAACCATTGTGAGTGCCTAACACCTAGTGGTTTCATAATTCTACTTAGTTTTTGTAATATTTTTGATATCAAATTAGATGGTATGGACCATATTATTCTCACTAGGATAAGATAAAAAGGAACTAGTCTGTATCCTTAGTACATCAATATTCACATGAAATGGGGTTTCTAATTTAAAACATGGAAAATTGGTATGCTTGTGATTTTCTTATTTAATGTATTGAATTATTTCTATTATTCCTTACCTCATATGAATGGATAAATATTGCATGAAAATTATTCCAAAGGCATGAAAATATTAGAATAGTGAAAAATAAAATTTAAAGAGTAGTTAGTATGACCTAATCATACATGAACATGTTGTTGAGTGGTGGGTGACTCTAAGTAAAGAATGAGGGCCACCTTAGAAGGGTCAACAAGGAGGTTGTCCTCATAAATCACATGGCCAATTAGTGTGCCAAAAGGTATCAAAAATATAAATTTATTCAAGTTTTTAGATATTTTAATCTAGAGATAACACTAGAACATGATTCATAGGTTGTCATGGTGATACTTTACTATCCCATAGACTATCTAAACATCTAGATATACCTGAAGGAATTGATGAAAAAATTATTTAAATGCCACTATGATGATACATGAGATGATAACATGCACATTATTTAGGCTAATTATCATGAGATTGCAGGAAAATAAACCCCATTCAATTTTGAAGGTGGTATTTAGCTTGACCTCCTCCTTAGTATGCTCTTGGTGATAGCTTGAATATACATTAGTGACTATCTAAGCCTTATAACCTGCCATTCCCTTAAGGATTTCCTTAGTGAAGGGGGTGGGAAAAGGGTCAATGGTACACACAAAATTAAGTTTTTGATAGTCAATGTATATATTAATGAACCCATATGTATTGATATTAATAAACATTGGGTTGACCCATTGATATTACTCCACTAGATAGATCATTCCTAAAACCAACATGTGATCAATTTATACCATCACCTTGGATCATAGGTTTAGGTTCTTCTAGTTTGTCCATTTCTATCTAGGCTTTAAAACATTAACCAAGGTGTTATTAATTAATCCCATGGAGGGATGAAATACATTCATCTGAACATATCCTTTTGGTAAAATCTCTTGGAGTTCCTAGATCAATTACACAATGCATGCTAATTCTATATCAGACTAGTAATCCCTAATGGTGGCCATATTGGGTTCTTATTCTAGACTAATACTTACCTTGGTTTTCCTTAGGTTTTCAAGAATATATTTTTTAATCATATTTCATGTTTACTACTTATATATCTCCTTGAGAAGTTTCAACTCATAAGTGGATAAGGTCACTCTCTTGGGACTTTTCCTCCACATTATGCACAAAAATGTGTTTTTAGTTCATGAATTTCCAATTTCATGTCATTCATGATACTTCATTGTATTCATTTGAATCATTGTTTACCTTCATAAAATAACATAATTAGGTGATTCCATTCTCACTACACATCTACCTGACCCATTCTTCTATTATATCTTAATATTATAGGATGATGTAACAAATGTATTTTAGGGGATTGAATAGCCCCATATTAGATAAGGAGAAGGAAAAATAATAGGTTAATTTGTCCTTTATATTTTTATAATATCTATTTTACGAACATGTTTCATTTACATAATACCATGTGTGGTCCCAAGTCTTCATAATTTGGTAGAAATAAACCCATAACTCTACTGGGAAATAAGGTGTGTGCCTTGTCCACCTATCTTCACATTGATGAATATGTGCCCACAAATAAAATTCACCAGTAAACATGGGTAAACCTTTGTGTCATTGATATGCTTAGATTTAAATAAAATGACATATTTAACCTTGGTCAAAGTTGGAAAACTTTACTTATGTGTATCCCACTAGTGATAAATGGTGTTATTCAAGGATTACACTAAGGCACCCATGTGATCCTTGTCCTTGGGAACACATTTATGCAAGTCATGTATAAATGGGGTAGTGCCTGTGGATCCATAATACAAATGTAATAAAAGTTTTCACTTGATTATGTATAACACTATCTTCACTTTAGATGTGTCACTTGGAATTCATATCATCTTGTTACCTAGAGAGGGATTGATGTTGGTCCATAAGGCATTTATTATGTGCTATAATTGATGTCTTGATTATACCATGCCAAAATATTAGCCAGTTAATTCAAAGGATTCAAGTACCCATCAGTCATAAGAATTTTTCATAGTGTTAAAAGTGGACTATGAATCATCCTATTTAAGGTTTCCATCCCCACTTGGTTCCAATTTATCTACTCACTATGTCTTGATATTTTAGATGTTGTTGATATCATCCTCAAAATAAACACTTTCAACATAGGGGCAACTTGATCATTTTAAAATAGAATCACCACATAAAAATAAATCTAACCAACCCAATGATTCAAATAAATTTCTTCAAGGTGTAGATGATATTTATGAATTATATATCACCTCAATCTTATCCACTTAAAAAACTCAGACCTTAGATGTTTTTCTTAGTTTTAGACCTTTCTCATTTATAAAAGTCTCAAAAATGCTCTACCTTGTTCCCCTTCACTTATATCTCTTAGTCTAAATAGTATTATGTTGATGACTTAGGCCTTCTATCTTACTAAAAATTCTAGGAATGTACTAATCTTTCATCTCTAAAATTTCTAAATATATACCTACTTTCTTGCTTTTTGGATACTAATATCTAGGACATACACTAGTATCGAAGTTAGTGTCTTGACCTAATGTAAGTGTATAGTGCCTTGAAGTCATGTATTTTTCAAATTAAATGTATCTTAATGATAACTTAGTATTTTAATGTAATTTATTACTCTAAATGGATTGATAAAAATATAATATCAACCCTCATTCATGATTCACCTATAAGACCTATTAAAATCCCAAAGAGACCAAGACAACTTATCAAAAACATTCTATCAATCATTCAATTGAATAAAACTTCCCTATTTCCACACTAGTCATAGGTATAACACATCTGTAGGTTTGAATTAAAAAAGGAGTATCCAAAGATCCTAATTTTCAAAGTTACAAGATAGGTCACTATTGTACTTACTTTCTATATATTGCATAATTCACACACAAGACAACATGTATGGGATAAATACATGAGTTTGAGGACCTATTTTGTAGTATTGGATATGTAAGCATTACCATTTAATAGTGGAGTCTTTGGGGCCAAATTGACACCTTATGCCAACTAATCCATTTTCTCCAAGCTCATAATGAATATAGAGAACTAGGGTTTTGCCATTTCATAATGAGTGATAGTCCATGACTCAAATATGAATTCACCAAACCAAAATGAGGGAAAACCTATAAGTATCTAGGTTATCACATCCTTTTACAATATGAATTATGTACATGATACTTGCATCAAATTTGAATATTATCCCAAGCTAATGTTAGTGTCTAGAGATCTATAAGCATTAGATCTAGAATCTAACAATTATTCTAGAATCTCCTTCCATCCAATTTTCTACTTTTTTATACCCATAACTGCATTAGAAGCAAATCAAGCTAATTATATTACTTATTTTTATTTTATATAATTATCATAGTTATACTTTTCATATTTATACCATCTTAGAATAATGAATTCAATGTATGCTTATATTTGGGTTTAGAATATAATTAGCCTACTCTAGATATGATTATCATCCTTGTGCCGTTTCATTTTTATATACCCCTTTAATAAAAGATAGAGATAACATTAATATCACCTAGATCACATTTTAGACTTAAAATTTTGAACTTGATTTTTTTAAATGTAAATTCTTTTGGTTCATAGAGTTTTAAACCACCTATTGTTTCAAACTATTGGAATTTTTCATTTCCTACTTCTATTATTTTTCATGCAACCTAGGTGTAGTCCTATATTAAGAGGTGTTCCTATTGAACATATTTATCTCCCACTCCCTCCATCTAATATTGATAAAACCAATGAGGGATATCATACTGTGGATGATGATGACATACATATTGATAATGAAAAACATACTAATAGGGTTATCATAAAATAAGATTATGATAATGTAAACCATGAAACAAATGAAAATGATCAAATAGACCATGATCAAGTGCATGAAAATTTTATATTTAATGAACACATTATAGAAAATTCTAAAGATATTTATGAGATCCTAAAAATTATGCTTGAATTAGAAAATTCTAAAATTCTAATAAAAACATCCATTATTGATATATCTATCATGAAATTAATAATTATTTCAACATAGATACTAGTTTCAATGCTATTAGTACTCAAACCATGTTTTCATCCCCTTTGGTGACTACTCAACTTGCTAATATTAATCTTACTAGGTCTACAATTTAATCACTTATTGAATTTATAAAGACCTTAGAGGAAAATTTTACACACATTGAACAAAATACTTGAAATACACTCATGTTATAGATTCACAAGATGCATTGTATAACCCTCTTTCACTTGAGATATCTTTACACCCTTTGCCAACTAGATTTTTTTTTAGCTAAGTTCACATTTTATGATGTCAAGGATGATCCTAAACAACATATTCAAACCTTTTATGTGGCATGCCTTGAATATTCATCAAATGATAAAATTTTCACAAAACTATTTCCAAGAAGCCTCAAGAACTATGTTTTCAGGTGGTTTTATGATTTGCCTCTCCAATATGTAAAAGAATTAAAACCTATTGTAGACTAGTTTTTAGCACACATTTTCATTAATATATCTAAAAAGGTTTCTTATGTTAAAATTATTGAAATCAAACAAGGAACCAATTAACTTATTGATGAATATGTCTTGAGATATAAGACAATGATACTCAAAATGACCAATCTTATGGTAAATAAAGAGTTTTAAGATATATTCAAGAAAATTTTGCTTGATCCTTTACATGAGTCCATTATTTTTAATAAGTTCAAATCTTTCAATTAATTATGTCATGTTGTATAGGACCATGAAATGAAGCTTATGACATTGAATAAGCTCAAGTATGTAGAAAACACACCAACTAAATACATATATAGTAACAAATTCACAATCGAGCCAAGATATAAGGTAAAACTTCTTAATCCTCAAAATGAAAAAACCACCATGGTTAACATATTTTCACAACTTAACCAATTTATCTCATCAAATGCACTAAGAAAACAATTATACCATTTACGTAAGTCCCTAGCTTCATTGCTCCCATGGTTACTAGAGTGTCATCTTTGATATGCTAGAGTGTTAAATATATTCATTCCAATTAGATAATTAAATTTTACATAATTCCATATGAACATCCTCTTAAAAGAAAGAAACTTATACCCAGATAACTAACTATCAAGCCTACTAAGGATAATTCATCATAAAAGGGTAAACACCAAGAAATGCCATTTACTAGGAAATCATTACATGAGAGACCATTACATTAGATACATATATTGGATTCTATGGAGTCCCCATATCCTACTACACACCATGTTCAGATAACTAGAACAACTAAAAATGTACATATTGTTGTTATGCCAAATAAATAAATAAATAAATAATGATGGGTTATAATAACCTCTACTCTTTCTACTCTTATTATCATTTCCTAACAAAAGAGTCCTATTTTACATACATAGAGCACCATTGATACCATAAGGACATATATTTCACCTATACATACTCCTTGATAACATAAACAAGGTATTACACTAGGTTCACAATGGGGAGACATTTATGACCATCCATTGGATGTCATCATATGATGATTTTTCCTCTTAAAAAATTTCCAAAAATACAAAAAAATAAAAAACATTCAAAAATAAAAAAAATCTTTTAGCACTTACATGTTTTATTATCTCTTTGGCATCTACATGCTAGTTTCATGTTGATTGATGCCATACTCATTTACTCCTATATACACATGTCACACTTATACTTTAATGTGATATAGATATACATATATTCATGATCTATTCCTATTTCAAATGTTTGGAATTATCTCTACTCATGTCATGAAAACATTAGGGGCATCCATTTCTTTGATATTTATGCATACAAGTTATATGATTTGATGGTCACTCTACATTATCATGTTTGAGATTACATATATACTTAAACATGTTGGAAGTAACTACTAAGAGGGGGGTTGAATCATTATACAACAATGCACATTCAACTCTAAAACCATTCCATCACATATCAACTTGATCTTATCAACATAAACATGCAAGTATATTTATCTAAAACATAAACAAGATAATACAAAAAAAAAACATCATTTACATGAGAAAACCTCTTGGGGAATAAAACCCACTCTCAATCCTAAAAACACTTGGACTACTTGTCCTATAAAGTATTATAAACCAGAGACTAGTCAAATCCTCCTAATTGGGATCTAGTCAAATAATTATTCCATAAAGAACACCAAATCCTAAGATGATCAACTCTTTTAGACCACCTACCTATAGTGAAACACCTATTTCACAAGGAGAAACTACCCCTAAGGAATACCAAGTCCTTTAGACTCTCTTTTTAAATAAACACCTCCACCTTAGAACTAATGTCCTTATTACCTAATGATGGACCTCTGATTATCACTCTTCAACTTCACTCTTTCACCCAATACTCCTTATTAGACAAAACACATTAAATACTTGTACCAACACACAAATTTCAATTATGACACATTACATATCCCAGCTAACCCCACTCTCTAACTCTTCACTCATACTCACTTCAACACACCTACAATAACTCTGTCACTACAACAACAAGCTAACCATGTGGTCATTAACATAAACCGAACACTGATCTACCTCAAAAATTAACCTAAAATCTCACACAAACATAACCTATCCTTTTCTCACACTTCAAAGCATCAAACCTGAAATATCACTTATTGTGACATAAAAATATGACCTACAGGTCATACACACAATCATAAACCAGCTCTACTCATCAACCCATCCACTGGGCACACTTCTCTTTTCTCCTCAACTCTTCACTCTAATCCACTCACACTAGCCTCTTCACTCATATTTAACCTAAAATAGCACTATTATGCCATCAAAATTATGACTCACAGGTCAAATACATGGTCCTCAATCTGCTTTACTCATCAACCTAACCATTAGGCACACTAAGTCTCCTCTTTTCTTCACGTCAATGAAATATGTACTCACTCAAGCCTCTAAAAATATAGAATCCATCTAATTTGGTTTAAATATATATAGATAAATAAGTAATTATCAAGATCATAATATTTCCTTATCATCCACAACACATGTCTTCACCCTTAAGGAATATTATATGGATCACACATAAGCACAATTCAGTTTCAAATAAGCCTAAGTCACTTTTAGGTCCTATAGAGACTCATTCATCTCTTTAACACTTCTATAAGCAAACTAAAACATAAGAAAAATTTAAAGATGCATCAAGCCATTAAACATGATCTTTATTTCTTCCTTAAGTTCCAACAACCCTCAAAATACCCTTCTACTTCATCACAATTTACTCAAACAACATTCTATGCACATAATCATCATGAACAAACACACATTCACCTTATTAAGCCTTTTTACATACTACATATAATTATTGAAACCTTAATAATTCACACATATCATATTTATGGATTCTACAATATGCTACAATATCTAATTTAAATTTAAACATCAAAATGAGCTCAATTACCCTTCTTGGGTTAGTTGCAAAACACAGCCAAGCATAGAGTCAGATTTGGAGCTTAATATACTTTTTTACATATAATTACAAATTAAAGGTTATATATATTGATGTGCCTTGTAATCCTATATAACTTCACTTTTTATACCATGAGCAAATTCTACATAGATCGTAAGATATGGCATAAAAACTAGACACTAGTCTTTTCCTTTGCAAAAATTCAAATATTCAAATTCAAATGCTCACAGTTAAACCTCAAACAATTGGCCTCATATCATGAAATCTTGAAATATTTACTCAATAGGCACTATCAATTTTTTATATCAATCATTTCTTTATATTATATCTCTCACCATTTTATCTTTCTTAGAACCCTTGTGATCATGACACTCGGTACCCTCATGTGCCTTCTAAGCACTTTAATTTTTAAACAAAGTGCACTTCTTACCTTCTTGATCAATATGAATCATTAGATAAAAATTTTAAGATCACCTATGAATTTTTGGATCTTCATTTAGTCCTAATCTTTGACTTGTGCAAAATAGAATAGTATGGGGACCATTGCAATCTATCTAATAGGCTAACTTTGAACCTCAATGAGTTTTACCTCGTTCATTTGCATGATCTCAAATTTGGACCATATGTTCTCCTCACATAGGAGAATCCAACCATGTGAAAAAATTATCTTATAACCCTCACAAATGTGAGATATAAATACATTAAAACTCTCATTTAGTTTTTTCTACCACAGAGCCAACTGTGTCAAAAACTTATCTACAAGGCCAACTTTGAACATGCATATCTTTTGTCGCACTTCAGTGCTTGAAATAAAAATTAGTGAATATAAAATAGGTAAAGAAATAAATAAACCCATATGATCATCTTTTTCTAAAACATCCACATGTGTGGGATATTCCATTACCAAACTATTTACTTGGCTCTTTCTTGCCTCATGCAAATTTGGCTAAGTATGGGGAAAAAAATGTCAAACTACTTGGGATCCTAACTTTCAAATTGAATATATTTTTTCATGCTTAGGTGAATTAACTAATATTTATCACATAAGAACTATGCATAATACTAAACAAACCCATGTGACCATTTCATCCTAAAACCTCCATCCATGTGAATGTTGACATCATCAACATGCTTACTCCACTCTATTTGAACATAGAAAATACTGTCAAAATGCTTGAGAGCTCAAATTTGCACCCACATATATGTGAATATGATTCATCTCATGAATTAAGATTTATAATATAAAACTAGGGACTAATTTGATCACAACCACATAACCAACTCCCCCTAACTCATCCACATGTGGTAATTATGATGTCAATAAACTGCCTACTTTGATTTTTTTCCACTAGACCCAAAATGTCTAGATGAAAGATATAGACAACTAGATGAAATATAATCATGGACACAAACACTAAAATAATATAAAAATTATTATGGTACCTATTTCACATTCTCAATACTTCATATTCATCCCTAAACATCTCAAGCCATGCCAAAATTGAAGATCAACCAAGCCTACTTCAAGCACACTAGGACAAGCACATTGCACACTTTTTCATTATTACATAAGTTATCAAATAAATTCATCTACTCACCAGGAGACCTACATGACATCACCATGAAATGACATACAACTCTCCAATAATCTCCCCCTTTATCATTGATGTCAACAAACATCATTCATATCACCTTGTCTCTCTTCAAGCACTCTCACAATATGAACTTTCTCCCCCTTTAACACAATGAAAAATTGGGCACCAACTGATCCTAAGGACCTAAAAATACCATCAAATAAAAGGATAATATTATAAATATTATAAAAACTCCCCCTTAACTTATGCCTACCTCTTCTTGCCTTTACATATTCCTCTTGCTACATACCAACATTATTCTTCAACCAAGCACTATAATTAATAAAAAAAGAATTAAAAAAGTATAAAAATATGATATAACTCACAAAGAAACATCTAAGAGGGACTCTCCCTAATATTTATGAGACATTACACCTTATGATCATATTCATATCTCCATACATTATGAAGAACCACCACACATGCTTACTAGCCTTCTCTTTCAATCTATCTCAAGGACCATCAACAAAACTTCATGTTACTCAACAAATAGGAAATATGCACTAAAACAACCTAATAACTCACCTTGAGATACTCATACCTTGTTATTTTGGATAATCTAAAAAAAGACACTATTCTTCTTACTAGACCAATCAAGTCTCCTTGTAACACTCCCTATAACTTGTAAAGCCCAAAAATTTTAATAAACACACCACCAAGACTTGAAACATCATATATGTATAAATCTCATATTCCCACTTAAACACACCAATTTTCAACACCTATCTTAACTTATGCAACATGCTTCCTTCACAAACCACCTTGCCAATTAGGCCTCTATCTTGAAAATTATATGAAATTAAAAAAAAAACTATGATTTGACAACCCATTTAACCCATTAATTTTATTAAGAATACTTAGACCTCAAATAATAAGGAAAACCACTTTTATAGCATATCCCAAAACCTTAGAATCTTAAAACAAATAGAGTCAAAAAATCTCCTTCTAGTCAACGTCTACCTTTGAAACTTCTTTTACACTACGAGACAGCCATTTCACACTTTTGGACCAAGATTTGAGATTACACATATTTTGGAACCCATACATCCTATAACCCATTTTAGGACCTGCATACTCTTAAGCAAAAAATGAGAAACTTGAGAGCAAACAAAAATTATCTAATTGCATACAAAAGATCTTCAAAGCTTGAAAACACTTGTTACACATCACAAAGAAGTGTATAGACCTTTTTTCACACCAAAATCTTCTTGATAATTCATAATTCTTATTATTCCATCTTAAAACACCCATTTTGACCCTAATTTCAAACCTTACACACACTACCAACATTATTTCATGATAAAGAATCACTTAACTAGGCTCAATCATACATTACAAGCATACCACTAACTAATGAAAACATTTAATATTCTCCACTTGATGATCACTTATCTCCATATACCAAAACTAAGTCATTATCATCAATAACACACACCTTAGGGTTTGTAGACATTAAAACCTCATTTAACTACCTTTCAGCCTTTGGGTTAGTTCTTCAAAAAATTGAGAGTGAACTAATCAACCAAAGATCATCTTGACACATAGGTATTCTACTCAACAAAGTCCTTCATAGTAAGCCAACACATCTTCTCATGACCTTTTTTGTCTTGCAACATCAATCAAGACCCAACCAACATCCACCATGGTTCTTATTTTTGTAAAATGTATCGTTGAAGCTTAGAGAGATATACCCCTTTGACAAAGAGAGACAAAATCCTAAAACTATGGAGAGTTCCATATCTCCATAATCTCATAAAATTTTTAGTCCTTCTTGACTTTGAATGAATCAATTAATTTATTCTTTTCTTTATATTTCTCAATAAATGATGTCAAAAAAAACTCTTGGCTTTCCTTCATGTCTATCATGGAAAATAAACCATCTTTGGTCTCATTCTGATCTCTTGTAATAGGCTTAGGTTTCCATATCCATTTGTGATCTCTTCCTTTCATAATAGAAGCTCCATAAACCTTGTTTTACTTTGACAACTCATTCATCCTATTCTTTTAGAATCTATTAATGTGACCAACTTTATGACATTTAAAATAAACAAGATCATTCATACCTTTTTCTTGATGATGATTTTGATCTTCCTTTTCTATTTGGATAGAAGATAATTTTTGTATCTTCTTCATATTTGATTCCTTCTTTGTTCTTGACTGATATGAGTTATGATTTCTCTAATATAAATTTCTTCTTCTTCTAAGGATTCATGAGAAATTATTCTTGATTGACTTCATTCTATATTCCTTAGCACTATGACCATACTTATTACATGTATAATAATGACCATGGAGTAAACTAGCATACCTTGAAGCATTTGGTTCTCTAATAGACCTTCTTGCATTATTTTCAAAGCTTGCATTTTCCTTGGCATACTTAGGTTTCATATGCTTCTTATCAAGTTTATCTAGCTTGACTACAACAAGGTCATGCTAACTTTTAAAGGACCCCATCTCAATCTTGAGTTGAGTGTACTCATCTTCTCTTGTTTTTAGATTTGCATTTGTAGTCGTTAACTAATCCTCAATAATACTAATCTTCTCTTCATTCTCTTTGGCTTTGTTGGCCATGTCTTTCAATCTATATGCTTTCACTTCAATAGACTTGATCTGTTCTTGATACTTCTTTTCTTCTTTCTCAGACTTGCCTAACAAACTTCCCTCAAGAGAACTAACTTTTGCTTCAAAAACTTTGATCACATTATTCATTTTATGGTTCATCTTCTTGTACTCCTTTAGTTCAGAAAGGTGCTCATGATCTAAGCTTCTAGATCAACTTCTTCCTCACTGTCATCTTCTCCACTATTATTACAAGGTTATTTATAAAAAATGATGTCCTTTTATTTTGAACAACTTTCCTCTTATGAACTCAAACTTGTCTTGGCATCTACTAGCTAAACCTTGAGATTATTGATAGCATTCTCATCCCTTTTGGCATCTTTCTTCAAAGTACATATTTTCCCTTTAAGTGCCTTAATCATAGCCTTCCACTATTGATTCTCTTTCTTCAATTGTTTGGCCATCTATGTACCTACTTATGATCTCCTTCAAGATGTTAATCTTCCTCCAAAGGATTTGCTCTGATATCAATTCTTGGAAGTAGTTACTAAGAGGGGGTAAACTAGTATACAACAATGCACATTAAATTACAAAAACATTACATCATATATCAACTTGATATTAGAAACATAAACATGAAAGTCCATTTATTCAAAGCATGAACAAGAAAATATAACACAACACATAATCTATGTAGAAAACCTTATTCAAGAATAAAAACCACTCTCAATCCTGCAAACACTTAGACTAATTGTCCTATAAGGTATTGTAAACTAAAGATTAGTCAAATCCTCCTAACCAAGATTTAGTGAAATGTCTGATCCACAAGAATCACCTACCCCTAAGATTATTAACTCCTTTAGACCACTTGCCTTTAGTGGAACACTTATCTCACAAGGAATAACTACCCCTAAGGAAGACCAAGTCCTTTAGACCCTCTTTTTAAATGAACATATCTATCTTAGAATTAATGTCTTCAACACCTAATGATGGACCCGTAATGATCACTCCTAACCTTTAGTATTTCACCCAATACTCCCTATTGGCCAAAACACATTACATACTTATACCAAAAAAAACAAATAAATTGTGACACATTACACATCCCAACTAACCCCACTCTCCAACTCTTCACTCACACTCACTTTAGCACACCTGCAAAAAATTTGTCATCACAACAACAACTTGAACATGAGGTAATTCACATAGACCATCCACTAGGTACACTTCCTCTCTTTGTTCCTTAACTCTTCACTCTACTCCACTCACACAAGCCTCTTCACTCATATTCAACTTGCAAGAACACTATTCTTCCATCAAAATTATGACTTATAGTTCATACACATAGTCCTCAATCTACTCTACTCATCAACCCAACCATTGGGCACACTTAGTCTCCTCTATTATTTGCTTTAACATATAATGTACTCACTCAAGCCTCTACAAATCTAGAAACCATCTAATTTGGTTTCACTACATAATCTGGAGTTCAGTTCAATAAAACTTTCCAATTTGGGATGAAACTAATTTCATAGCATAGAGCTCGTCGAGATATTTTAAACACTTATTGCGGTTTGCAAAATAGACACCGTATGCAAAAGTTATAAGCCGTTGAAGTTCTAATGCGACAAGTAAAAATGTGGTGTTGCAAGATGATGTGGTGTAATGTGGACACGCCAAGTGGACCAATCAGGTGGTGACATGTGGCAGTCAATGGGAGTCCAAAAATCACAAAGTATATAGATTTGAAATCATAAAGTCTATAGATTTGAAATTGAAAAGTTCGTAGAAACTATCTAATTTCATATTGTAATGTATTTACAAGTCCATAGAAATCCCACCAATGAGGGATAATTGTATGTTTTTAAATGTATTGTATTTAATTTGTTTGGTAATATTATACTTACCACGCCACCCACCTTGCCACGTCTTACCCAAGGAAATCTACAACTGGCAGCCTAAGTATAGGCTTAGATAAGTCTTGTGCTGAAGCCTCCCCTAAAAGGGGCATTGGCAATGTAAAAGGATGCCGCTAACCTATTAAAAGGACAACAGGCTGTTTAAACTTCCCAATGTGGGATAATGATAAGCCAAGCACCCAAAAAGGAGGCTGATAGGATTGGAACCCCTAACCTATCGTGAAAAAGGATAAGATCCTAACCAACTCACCCATGGGATCCAAGATAAGATTAAACCCACGAATTTGTATTTAAATAAGGTCATTCAGCTAACTGTGTATGAGAATTATAGACCAGTTTGTTGTATTTCATCATTTTGGAGCCCTTAGAGGCTGAACCAGAGCTTGGAGTAAACTACAAAGTTTTTTAGAATTATAATACACTCTATGTAGTATATTTATTTTCCCATTTTGGAGAATTGGTGATGCCATTTTGATCTATAGAAGTTTCCAATTTTGATTTGGAGAAGCCTCTGTGTGTGATTCAGGAAGGTGAAGGACATGATGAGTTAGCCAAGGTCTTTCAAAGGTCTAAAACACTATTTTTGTAGATATAAATGATCTATTGTTGATTTTAATTATATTTTAACTTGCAAATTTGAGCAACATTAATGGATCAGTTTGATAAGAACTTGGGGACATAGGAATTCTGAACCCCGTAAATAATTTCTATGTTTTGATCTTTCAGTTTCAGTTATTATTTAGATTATAAATTCATATTTTTAATCAAAATGCAAAATTTAATGAATTGATCATTTACGAGAAATTGGATAAAATCAAGAATTTGAAAAATCTGACGGTTTCAATGGATATTTGATGTGATCTATCAATTCAACTTTATTTCAGTTTTGAAACTTGATTTGGATTAGATTTTAAATCAGATTTAAATACTCCAACATTATAAAGTTGAGTAATTTTCCACTTCCAATTCAATTTAATTTTTGGAAATGAGAATTTAAAATATCCGTTTAAAAAATATGAAGTTCCTACTAGTGTTTACGAATCAAATTTTGGTATTAAAGCAGTTAGAAAGCTGGGTTAGCTTTTGATTGTGATTTGATAGTTGCTTTTAGTTATTGGTTTTTAATATCACTTGATTAGATTGTAGTGTGAAGTTTTTAATTTAGTGTGTCTACAGGAAACCATGGGCAAGTTATCACATAAAGCCAAGATGGAAGAGGTTGAAGCTATCAATACTCAGATTTAGGATGAGAATGCTTTTCTAAGAGCTCAATTATACTCCTTAGATGAGAAGATTGCAAGTTTGAAATTAGAGCTTGAATTTAAGGATGAGCTCTTGATCAAATTGTAGTGTGGTGAACCAAAGAAGGCCATACCTTCTAATTCAGATGCATAAACTATGACTGAATGCACTGTAAGTTATTCACCACATAATTCATCTACTTCTTCTTTCCATTCAAATTTGAATTCAAGTAATGATGTTTTTTTTTAGTTTTGAACAACACACTAACGGTATAGGATTTAAATTGTTGATGAAATTGGGATTTAATGGAAGAGGTCTTGGTTGAGATGGCCAAGGAATTACTAACCCAATATAAGTAGAGCATAGATCTCTTCATGTAGGTTTGGGTTACACTAGTGAGTAGGTGGAAATTGGAGAAACTTCCTCCATGGCTAAAGGAAGACAAGCTTCTAATAGCAAAGGACCGAGGCCACTAGTAGAGCATGTGCAGTGTAAGAGGACATGTAGCTGAGGTATTGAGATTCCACCTCCTAGTTCCTACACTAGAGTTAGCACTAAATCTTCTGATCCACTTTTTATGTTTAAGAAATTTGGATTTAACATTCAGAAGATAATGCAATCATTTCTGTGTACTTTTGTGGGTTGCATAGCCATAGTGTTGCATTTTATTGGAATAGACATGCTTTACTTAAGCAGATTATAGGTGTTAAGAACCATTCTCATCATGGTAAAGTGAGAAGAGGTAAAAGGGAGACCTCACGTAAGAAGGTTGTTTACACTCATTGCCATATGAGTGGACATCGGATTGATGATTGTTTTAAACTTTAATCATCTTCTCATTCTAGAAATGGTAAAACTAAGATGATTTATCACCCTGTTAATAAGGTTAATAAATTTAAATCAATCCATAATGATGTTAAGGAATCCACTAAGGAAATCAAGTTAACTAGGTAGAAAATTTGATTAAGTGGATTTAAAATGCACTTGTCTGTCAAATCATTGTTAAGAATTTTATTAAGGGAAACAACAAGCTTTGATGATGCATTAATAGAGTTTGTGATAACACTTCGAGATAGGTTTATCATTTGAAGTATTTCAATTCTCACCTTATGTTTAATAGCTCTATGTTTTAGAATCTCTTATTTATGCTGTGTGAGTTGTCTAGAGGACTTGAACTCATTTGATAAGTTGGATATAATAGAAGAATGCATGTTATAGGTTGAGTTAATTCCTTACAACACTTATTTGACTATTATTTTTATAATGTATCTATTTTTGGCACATGGATGTATAGATGCATTGTAAGACCCTATGGGCATGTTTGAATGCTAGGCAATATATACTTTGTGGTGTTTATATTTGCTTAGCATATAAGTCCCATACCACGACATTGTATTGTAACATAATTACAAAAATCATTGTATGTTGTTGGTGTTAACAAACTTGTTTTGTAGTTACATCAAGGATTGTTTCAGTTATTGACCATTCACCGCTTTATAGGATGTGACATGGGTAGATAGTTTTGGTATGTTGTGATCAAGTTATTGGCAATTACCGATTCCTTTACTCATACCATGTGTAGGCATTTTAAGTTGAGTTTTGAATCATTTCTTTTGCCAATGTTTATCTCTTTACTATGATTGGGTTCTGTTTGATATGATGTAGTAGACTAGTTATTAGTTTTAAGGAGATCATAGACTTTTGGAGACCAAAAGCCTCTTTTGTAGGGAGGTGTGATCTAGAATTTAGTTTATCAAAAGTTTCCAAGTTGGGATAAAACCAATTTCATAGCATAGAGCTCATCAAGAGATTTTTGACACTTTTCATGGTTTACAAAATGGGTAGTGTATGCAAAAGTTATAAGCCATTGAAGTTATGATGCGACATGTAAAAATGTGGTGTCGCAAGATGACATGGTGCAATGTGGACATGCCAAGTGGACCAATCAAGTGGTGACATGTGGTAGTCAATGGGAGTCCAAAAATCATAAAGTTCATAGATTTGAAATCACAAAGTCCATAGATTTTAAATTGCAAAGTCTATAGAAACTATCTGATTTCATATTGCAATGTATTTACAAGTCCGTAGAAATCCCACCAATGAGGGATAATTGTATGTTTTTAAATGCATTGTATTTAATTTGTTTGGTAATATTATACTTACCATGCCACCCACCTTGCCACATCTTACCCAAGGAAATCTACAACTAATGGCCTAATTATAGGCTTAGATAAGTCTTGCACCCAAGTCTCCCCCAAAAGGGGTGTTGGCAATGTAAAAGGATGCTGCCAACCTATTAAAAGGACAACAGGCCATTTAAACTTCCCAATGTGGGATATTGATAAGCCAAGCACCCAAAAAGGAGGCTGATGGGATTGGAACCCCTAATCTACCATGCAAAAGTATAAGAGCCTGACCAACTCACCTATGGGAGCTAAGATAATATTAAACCCATGAATTTGTATTTAAACAAGGTCATTCAGCCGATTGTGTATGAGAATTATAGACCAATTTGTTGTATTTCATCATTTTGGAGCCCTTAGAGGCTAAACCAGAGCTCAAAGTATACTACAAAGTTGTTTAGAATTCTAATACACTTTATGCAGTATATTTATTTTACCATTTTTGAGAATTGGTGATGCCATTTTGAGCTATAGAAGTTTCCAATTTTGATTTGGAGAAGCCTCTGCGTGTGATTCAGGAAGGTGAAGGATGTGCTAAGTCAGGCAAGGTCTTTCAAAGGTCTAAAACACTATTTTTGTAGAGAGAAATGATCTATTTTTGATTGTAAGTATATTTTAACTTGAAAATTTGAGCAACATTAATGGATCGATTCAATAAGAACCCAGGGATGTAGGATTTTTGAACCCCATAAACAATTTCTATGTTTTGGTCTTTGGATTCATTTTTGCATTTTAGTTTCGGTTATTATTTAGATTATAAATTCAAATTTTTAATTAGAATGCAAAATTTAATGAATTGATCATTTATGAGAATTTGGATAAAATTGAGAATTTGAGAAATCTGATGGTTTCAATGGATATTTGATGTGATCTATCAATTCACCTTTATTTCAGTTTTGAAACTTGATTTGGATCAAATTTTAAATCAGATTTAAATACTCCATTTTTATAAAGTTGAGAAATTTTCCACTTCCAATTTAGTTTAATTTTTGGAATTGAGACTTTAAAAGATCCATTTAAAAAGTAGTGAAGTTCCTACTGGTGTTTACGGATCACTACATATAGATAAATAATGAATTAACAAGTCCAAAATCTTTCTTTTTTGGCCACAATACATGCCTTCACCCTTAAGTAATCTTATATGGGTCACACTTCTACTTTTAAATAGGCCTCAGTCACTTTTAGGTCTTATAGAGACCCATTCATCTCTTTGACACTTATCAAAGCAAACTAGAACATAAGAACACTTTTTAAATACATGGACCCATTCAACATGATCAATAGGTCCTCCTTAAGTGCCAACAACCATCATAATACCCTTTTACTTAAGCATAATTTGTTCAAACAACATTCTATGCACACAATCATCATGAAGTAACTCCATTAGAATTATAACCTACAGGTCATACACATAGTCCTTAATCTACTCTGCTCATTAACCCAGCCATTGGGCACACTTAGTCTCCTCTTTTATTTGCTTGAACGAACATTGTACTCACTCAAGCATCTACAAATGTAGAAACCATATAATTTGTTTTCACTACATATAGATAATTAATGAATTATTAAGTCCACAATATTTCCTTATTGTCCAAAACACATGCCTTCACCCTTAAGTCATCTTATATAGGTCACACTTAAGCACAATCTACTTTCAAATAAGCCTAAGTCACTTTTAGGTCATATAGAGACCCATTCAACTCTTTGACACTTCTATGAGAAAAAAAAACATAAGAACACTTTATAAATGTATGCACCCATTTAACATGATTTATAGGTCCTCCTTAAGTGCCAATAACTATCACAATACACTTCTGCTTAAACATAATTTGCTCAAATAACATTCTATGAACATAACCATCATGAATGAACACATAGTCAGCTTTTTAAGCCTTTATTCATAGTTCATATGATTATTCAAAAATTCATAATGAACACAAAGCATAATTATGGAGTCTAAAGAATTATCTAATAGATAATTCATCATTAAACATCAAAACAACATCAGAACAAGCTCAATTACCCTTCTTGGGTTACTTGCATAATATAGTAAAAAACATAGTCAACTTTTGAGGTCAATAAATTTGTCTATGCATAAAATAGGACCTTAAAATTCATATTTATATATGTGCCTTTGAATCCTCTACAACTTTTCTTTTCACAACATGAGCAAATTCTACATAGATCAGAAGAAATAATATGAAATGTAGACACTAGTCTTTTCCTTTGCAAAATTGAAATTCAAATAGTCATAGTTAAACCTGAAATAGTTGACCTCATGTCATGAAATCTTGAAATATTAACTCAACATGCACCATAATTTTTTTTGGATCATTCAAGTCTTTATCTTATAGTGCTCACCATTTTATCTTGCTTAGAACCCCCATGATCATGACACTTGGCACCCTCACATGCCTTTTAAACCCTTTGATTATTAAACAACATGCACTTCTTACCATCTCACTCAACATGCACCATTATATCAAAATTATATGATCTCTTTAGAAACTTGGATCTTCATTTGGTCCTGATATTTAACTCATGTAAAATAGACTAAGTATGGGGACCATTACAATCTGTCTAAGAGGCCAACTTTGAACCTCAATAAAGTTTACCTTGCTCACTCACATGATCTAAAATTTGGATCAATGATATTATCACATAGGATAATTTAAACTTGTGAAAAAATACTCTTTTAATCTTCATGTGTGTAAGATATAAACACATTAATTTTTCACTTAGATTTTTTTTCCACAGAGCCAACTATGTCAAAAACTTCTCTGGAAGGTCAACTTTGAACATGCATATCTTTTGTCACACTTTGGCTCTTGACCTAAAAATTAGTTCAAATCAACTCGGCACAAAATTGAACAAACCCATATGGTCATATTCTTCTAAAAATTCCACATGTGCAAGATATGCCATTACCAAACTACTTACTGGGCTCTTTCTTGCCTCATGCAAATTTGGCTAAGTATGGGAAAATAATGTCAAACTGCTTGGGAGCCCAACTTTACACTTGCATACCTTTTATCACATTTAGGTTCATGACCTAAGGTTTAGCACAAAATAATTAGGAATAATAATTAATAAACCCATGTGACCATTTCCTCATAAAACTTTTATGCATGCAAATGTTGGCATCATCAACATGCTTACTCAGCTTTATTTGAATATAGAAAACACTCTCAAAATGCCTGAAATCCCAACTTTGGACCCATATATATTTGAATATGCTTCATCACATGACTTGATATTTAATGCATAGAAACTAGGGACTAATTTTATCATGACCATATGACCAAATCCCCCTGACTCATCCACACATGGTAATTATGATGTCAACAAACTACCTACTTAGATTTTATACCATTGGACCCAAAATGTTTAGATGAAAGCTATGGACAACCAGATGCAATACATACATGCACACAAACACTCAAAGTATATAGAACTTCTTATGTTAGCTTTACACATGCTCAATATTTAGATCCATCCATAAACTTCTCAAACCATGCCAAAACTTAAGATCAACCAAGCCTCCTTTAAGCACACTAGGACAATCACAATGCACACTTAGTCATTGTTACTTAGGCTATCAAAGTACTTCATCCACTCACTAGGACACCTCCATGACATGACCATGACATCACTAAAAAATCTTAAATAACACATGACTTTATCCATGATTATATCTTTATTAAGGTACTTTATATGCTATACACTTGATATTTCTTCTTAACACATTAATCCATGGGATATCATGACATATTTATACTAGTTTATTATGCTTAATTTATGCACTTCCTTAAGTTTCTTTCCTTTCTCTTTTATTTTTTGTTCAAGAATATAAATATTCTCCTTTTTTTTATCCCCTATGCATATGCATGCTTTGTTTGATATTTGAACATGTCATGGTTTATTGTATGGACATTTTAATATATCATCCTTACCTTTATGGTGTGTGGAATTTTAACATTACCCTTATTACATTATCATTGGATCATTGCCTTTTGACTTGCCTTTGAGTGCTCTCATGTGTGTGATTATTTGTTTTTTGAGCTTGCATTATTATATATCATAAACTTTTTTCATATACATATATAATTTTCATGCATCTTAGGCCTACATGTAATCACATTGGTTCTATGTGATTCAATTTTGTATCTACTTAGACATGTTCCTTATATATGCTACATGGTCACATTCATAGGTCATACAATTGTCTTATCCTTTTGAGGTGAGGTAACTTTCAATCCCTATCTTTTCCTCACCTCAAAGGGGGGAATATTGGTGAGGGAATGTCATAGAGTTATCCACACTTGGCATAATTATTATATTTAGTGCGACCATGCTTTGGAAACATGTTATCCACATTCATTCAGTATAAGGTACTTATATCAATTTTTAGTTTTAGTTGGGGAATGTCATGTGGGCATGGCTTACACACATTCAAATTTATTAAGTTTTATGGGGTCATGCTTTGAAAGCATGTTATCCTCACCTTTTCAATATTCATAATCTCCATATTATATTGGGGGCATGTTTTGGAAACATGTTCTCTATAATGGTACTTATTTTAGTTTTCAAATTTCTCCACACTTATATAGTTTTAAAAATTGGCCAAAGCACATAGTTATATGATTTGGATTCACCATTATGGTATAACTATATACATTGGCACTATGTTATACATACTTTCATCATGATACATATCTAAGGTGCATATTCTATGATAATTGTGCTTAATATTACAAAATCTAAATCAATTTTAGATTACAAAACTCTTTTATATAGTGTTATCACATCATAAACTTTTTTCATACTGATACACCATAGACTTTTATGGGATTTATTGAGCCAATATACTAAAATATTTGTTTCAATTTTGGTATAGCTAAAGAGATAAAATCACTAAATATTTCCAAATTTTAGGTTGGACTTGATTGTTTCATCTATCCTCACCAAATTATAAGTATCATTGGGTTTCATAGTTGAGTTATTCAAAATTGATAGGTGGTAACTCACTTTTATTCCAAATTTAGGTAGATGTTCCTTCTAATATCCATCTCCTTATCTTTCTCTATCCCTTTAGATGTATGCACTTTCAATATTTATCTATATTTATCCTAATCTTAGTTGTAGAGCCTTACAATGATACATAAATATCAAAACAACTTGTCAATAGGCAAGTCAGTTATATTAACATATAGGTTGACTCCTAAAGCTTGATCTTTAAGTTTTAATATATTTTAAGTACTATCAATTCTATATTTTATGCATTGGTTATACACTATAACATGCTCTTGGTTGTAGGTCAGCCACTAGAAAAGAACTCAAGCTAGGAACATGAAAAGATCAGGTATGCATAAACACATAGTTATGAATTTTGTTCCTTTCAACTACAAATTTCATTACTAGATTAAATGGGGGGAATGTATATGATATTTATGGATTATATAACACTTTCATCTTGCATACTTGTAAAAATAAGACCCTGGTTATTCTTATTACTTATAGACCTTTCATATTTTTTCAATTCTTGCATATACTCTACCTTATGCCCATTGGAATTTATCACTTAGTTTGACCAATCTTATATTGATGACCTAGGAAAAGAATGCTTAAAATGTACAACAATGTTTGGGACATACACTACATTGATGTTAGTGTCTTGACCCAACACAAGTTTTAGGTTCCTTAAATTCATCTATTTTATAAATGAAACATATCCTCGTGATCAACCTATGTGATTTAATGTGATTTATTACTCAAAAAGGATTGATATAAATACAAGATCAACCCTCATTCATTTTTCACCTACAAGTCCTATTAAAATACCAAAAATACAAATGTAACTTATCAAAATATTTCTATCAAGCATTAAATTTAATAAATATTTCATATTTCCACATCATTCATAGGTATATCACATCTATAGGTCTGATGTAATAAAGGAGTATCCCAAGAGTCTAATTTTCCAAGTTACAAACTAGGTCACTATTGTTCGTACTTTCCACATATTTCATGATTCACATACAAGCCAATACATAGGTGATAACTAAATGAGTCTACGGCCCTATTATAGATTAGTGGATATGTAGGTAGTGCCCTTTGATAATGGGGTCTTTTGCGTCATTTTGACACTGTGTTACTATTAAACCATTTTCCCTAAGGTCATAATGAATATGTAGAACTAGGGTTTTTCCATTTGACAAGGAGAAATATTCCATGACCTATATCTAAATTCACTAGAGTGAATATGAGGAAAAACCTATAATCATCTAGGTGGTTGCATCCTTTTCTAGTAGGTATTCCATATAGGACTCTTGTGTCGAACCCAGATAGCAACACTAATGTAACCATCCTAGACTAATGTTAGTTTCCAAAGCTCCAAAATATGATAATTATTATATAATATCATTCCATCCTACTTTATACCTATTCCATATCCATATATGTATTAACTTTAAAACAAGGTAAGTATATTACTTCTTTTTTATTTCAATACTTAGCATAGTGATACTTTATATTTTTAGACTATATCAACACAATGAATTCAATGTATTCCTATATCTAGGTTTATAATCTAATTTGAATATTATATATCTTGTTATCACCCTTATTTCATTTAATTTATATATAAACATTTAATTAAATATATGGCTAATGATAAGATCACCTAGTTTGCATTTTAGGGTTAAACACAAGGTAATTAAGCCAAATATGAATACTTAAGTCATAAATATTAGAATAAACCCCCTAAAAAATATTATCCAAATATTAAAAATTATAAATAACTTATATGTGCTATTGATGTTGATTATGACCATTAATATACTATGTCTCAATCCCTGAATGTGGCTAAGGTTAACTACTTTAATAATCCTTCTCCCAAAAATTATGTTACTAAACCTAAGAAGCCATCTCTAAATGAAATGCTTCTTAAGGATACCAAAAATTATACTAACGCACCACCTCATAGCAGGTCCAATACACCACTAGAGTCTCAACCTACTACCATATATTGTAAGTAAATATTTTGAATCTACCTAAATATTATTATGGTTCTTAACAAAAATCATCCGAATAGAATTAATTAGATTAGCTTAACATCATGATTAAAAATATTCATTTAGAAAAAAAATCCTGAACACATCACCATATGATTTGAAATTTATCATGAAATATCTACAATACATAAATATATAACCATAATCAATTTAAATTGAACCATATTCTCAACATTTTGAAGGTCCAAAACATACACAAGTGCATACCATTGAAACCCCTCATCCTCAACCTTCTAAGAAACTCTATATATAGTTTCCTAGGGATGATATGATCAATGAAAAAGTAATATTCTATGTTTATGGGCAAATTATATTTATTTGGATAAAAATTAATCTTGAATAAATAAGGAAATTCTTAGTGGATGAATATTAAAGAATTAATGTCACTTATTTATGGTTGCCCCAACAATTAGGATTTTCCAAAGATCATATTAAGCAAACAAGAAGTACTCACTATGAATTTTAAAATAATAAATAAAATAAACTTGGTTTTATTTTTATCCCTCTTACTATTATACCCAAAAAATATGCACAAAAATATGGTTATAGATCTTTTACTTTGTTACAATCTCCTCTTAGGTCATCCTTAGACTCTCCACATGAGAGTTATCACTTCTTATGGTGGAAAATGCATCAAGTTAAATAATTATGGTAAAAATTAAAATTAAAAACCTTAATATAATAAATGTGATCTCAGATTTACCAATAATAATTTATAATATCATATTCCTACTATTAAACATATTAATACTCCTCCTATAACTGGGTTTGTCAATATGCATCCTGATATGTAAAAAACTATTTTTAACTCTAATGGTGAATAACATAATAAGATTATATAATTTTATAATACCAATATATTAACACCTTATATATTTTAATTTATTTATAAATATCTTTTACCATAATATATTTTAGAAATCCAATTCCTAACACTATTTGTGTCAAAATTGTCAATCTTACTCGAATTGCACTCAAATGCACATTTTAGGTCAAAATCACTAAAACATCCTAAATGGTTTGAAATTTTCATTTAAAAGTGATTATTTAGGATAAATTATCCCTAAATGGGGTAATTTATTTTATGCAATCCCTAAATTTGATCAATTCATTTTGAGTTAAAATGATGATTTCACCTTTTTCTGCTCTTGATCTCTCTTTTCTTTTAATTTATTAGTACATGTCACATACCTTTGTTATTTTTTATTTGAAACATCTTAAATAATAATAAAGTTCTTACACATCTAACATCACCTTCCAACTCTTCCTGAGTTAAATTAGAACCTAGTAATATGAGTTTCTGACCATTTTGATTAATTGAGGGCCAATTTCCAAAGAATTACACAAATATTGATTAATCTTGTTCAAGGTTAATTAATTAAAATAAAGAGATTAAATGGATTTTATATGGAGGTTATTTAATATTTATTTTTGTAAATGTATACCTATTTACCATATCACCTAATGACATCATCTATGGGGTGGCATCTAAAAGCCATAATTGTAACAAATATCATGATTGTAACCTCCCATGCCTCTTTAATGCCTCCCATGCCTCATCAATTCCAATTATTCCCAAATTTATGAGGATATTTGTATATTTAATTAAAAACATTAGATTAATTCATGGCCACACATATCAATCTTGAGATGGATGGTCATGGTTAGTCTTGACCAATTCTAAAAATCTATAAATAGAAGGCCTCACACTATCATTTTTAAGCTTAAATTGTGTAAACTTATAATGCTAAAATATCTCCACAAGTCATTTCTTTTTTCATTATTGTGTTATTTAAATTTGGGTAAGATTCATGGATAGTCTAGATTAGAGATTCAATCTAGTTTGAGCCTAGGTTTTACAAAGTGTTCTTGAGACATTGGAGGATTTTGTCCACCATTGTTAGCAAAGATAAGAATGATTGATCAAGGGAAGAACATGTTTGAAGCCAATCTTAGGTGATGGAATTTATTTAGTAAGGTAACTAGTATTTATTTATTTCATTTTGTTATTATTTATCATTAATAACCCCTATATGAATAGTTTAGCTTGATATGTTTAGTTATTTATGCATTTTTATTTATTTTATTGACTAATGCTTGGCTAATAAAATCTTGTAATTCACTCTACATTTTGGAATTCTTGGTGGGACTACACCCCATGAATTTGATCAAATAACATCTAAAATTAACATCCTAACAATTTTCATGTAGGATCCTGGAGTGTGGGAGCAAAAAGAGTGAAAATTTTGATCAAAAACTAATTTTTTGGAAGTCATGGTTTTGTCACTATGGAGTCATAGTTTTGTCCTCTAGAACACAGTCCTGCAGCTGACATAGTCATGAATTTATTGTTTTAGTCATGATATTATGTTTAACTATATTTTTAGACTAACTTTGTCTCTATCTACATATCCATTAGAGATATTTCAATACCACTACTCACTAGTAATGATATTACAATAGCATGATTCACTATTAAGTGATATTGAAATACCACTACTTATTAGGAGAGATATTGCAATATTATGATTCTCTAGTAGTGATATTGTAATACCATGAATCGAAAATCATGATATTCCCTATCTAATTAATGATATTATGGTTAAACCATTAGCAGTTAAGCAATAATATTGTAACTCTCATAGTGGTGATATTGAGTTGTGACTTAAATTATTGTTAAATTGAATATCAATATTGTTGATTTCCATTGACTAATCCATGAGTAGCCATATTGTGTTAACTAGTCAGAGTTTTTTAAAGTAGTAGGATTATACTGTGGAGTTGTAGGATTGTACTATGTGAACCCAAGAGCTAAATCTATAAAGTTATTTATTTCATATGGAAAAGTGCTTCAAGGCTAAACAAAACTCTAAATTTTTAATTGTAGGGCCCATTTAAAAAATCATCAAAATAAGCTTAATCTAGACTTTTAACTTTTTTTTGGGTGATTAAAAAGGATTAGGAACATTCATTTTGGTGATTAAGGAAATACTTTGGTGTTTACTTGAATAGCTTGTAGTTGTTCTTTACAATTTTATATAACTTAAATTTGAGGGGCTAAAAGAAGACCACCAAACCTTTAATTTAGTGCTTTAAAATTGAACAAACTCCAAAGCTTTTGCAAATTTGTTTATCATTGTCTATTTATTTATTTTTTATTGTGCAAAAAAAAAGTTGTGTGTATGCTCTCCCCTGTCCCATATAAGGAACTTACGAGATCAAAAGCACCTTATTTATTAAAAATTGCCTTAGTCCAAAGGCATAAAAGTGATGTTGAGAAGGCTCTCCTCAAGAAAGCATGGCTTGGTTGATCTAGAAACAACCTTTAAATCTCTTTTAATTTTATTTTATTTTCATTGCATCTTGGATTGTGAGGAAGATTTAATCACCTCCCATAAGTTCTTTAGGGAAGCTTCAACCTATGGTTTCATCTCTCAGAATCATCTTCAACCCCTCTCCATAGGGGGAGGGGGGAATATAAATTGGGAGCACCCCAATATGATGGCGGTTTAAGAGGTTAAACCATCTCTTATCATTGGGACTAATCTTGGGACATATGATCATGTTGGAAATCAAACTACATTGAACAAGCAATGGATGTAGTGGTTGTAAAAAGGGAAAACCTTTTATAACAATCCATATGGCATGGACCCAATTAATGTGTTTATTCTCTTGAATTTTAATGTGAAATTCTCGTGCATGGGATCCATCTATAAATGTTTAAAAAATTGATAGTTTAGTTAACTCCACATTGCCACACCTTGTCATTTTAGGGCTTAAGATGATTAATTAGTTGACTTGTATTTGTCTTAGACTACTTGGTCTTATTTTGGGTAGAAACTTCCTTGTTAACCAAATATCATAACCAAACACATTATCCAATTTATTGAACAAGGAGGAGTTGTGTTGTCCAAGTGAAAATCATTTTTTTTCCTTGTTCAAATTGTCATCTTAAATATTATGTCATATCATCCATTTGGGTATAGTTATGTTGCACATTTTATTCTTGATCATTTTCCAAATTTTATTAAGTCCCTCATTGATAATTTTAATTTAGAAGTGGACTTTTATAAGTTTTAAAGGTTGATGTATTAAATTAGGTTTGCCATTTGCACTTGACTTGTTTTAACATCGGTTCAATTTCCTATTTGAATTAATGGCCATTTATATAGACTCATAATCACATTATCATATTTGGTGGACTCAAGTCATCTTGCATAGCACTCACACTTTGAGTCATAAAACACATTTTATACTACCATTCCTATTACCATGTGGAGACATTGTGCTGCCCATTTGGTTTTAGCTTTATACTTAGGAATTCTTGTGTGTTTCCACATCATGAGTTTCTTGGTTCACATTGTCTCCTTCCTAATCTGAAGGAATTTCTTCTAGTTTTCTAGTAGTAACTCATTAAAGTTAAACTAGCTTTTATGGTATCAATGTACCTTAAAAGTTTATGTTTTGGTGTATTAGTGACACTCTAATATTTTTGAGTTATCATACCCTCTTCCACATTATACAATTTCAGACCTACCCAAGGTTGAGTAATTTCATGAACACATTCTTCTAATTGTGTGTGGTTTTAATCCACCCTCCTAGTATTGTCTCTTTCGTACCTTAGTCACTTATTTAGAAGAAATATCAAGTCGCATACCTTGTTTACATGTTTGTAAAACATTGATATAAATTTATTCAAATGTATAAGGTAAAAATTAATAAACATGATTTAAAGGTTCACTCATAGTGGGGCCCTTACATCCCTATCTATGAGGATGAGTAATTTTATGATGGATAAGACAATTTCATTTTCTTTGAGGGCATTCCTACAATTTCAAGATCTGAAGGGGATTATACTAAATATAAAGAGAACCAAGATGAAACACACCTTAGATTGATAGAATCTAGTTCTATAATACCCTTAAATTTTCCTATAGAGCAATTTTACACCCTAGTTAGAGAATGAGAAAAATAGTAGGAAGAGAAAGCTTTTGTTTAAACAAACATACCTTCTTCCTCTAATAAAGGTAAAGAAATACTTATAGAGTCAAAACCAACCAATCAAGATCTTGTCAACAAGATTAAGAACATAAGTTAGTGATATGCTAATCAACTTATTATGTATTTAATAGACTCTCTATTTTCTAATTCAATCCACAATGATGCTTTCAATGAATAAATAAATCTGATTGAACTTATGCACCAAACATTGGTTGATAACACTACAATAATCGATCAGGGTGTCTCAAATGAACAAAAAAACACAAGAGGTAGTGAAAAATGTTCCATTTGACATGGAACACAAATTCTTTAACCATAAATAACCTCTTGTTACTTTACAAATATAGATACCTAATCATTTGGTTTGAAATGAGGAGATCCCTTAACACAATTTGGCTAGTTCATCTCAACCAACACACCAATTAGTTACTAGACCAAAGACTCCCCAAAATAAAAAAATGTGTATAATTCAAGGAAATATATTCTAAGGAATCAAGATCCTATTTACTTAAATCTAAGAGAAAATAAAAAACATGTCATGGAACGTAGGGTGTACATCCCTCCCAAATCCATGAAACAATAGGGGCACATTCCACCTAGACAAAAACAATAATAGGGGTATATTTAACCCTAAAAACAATAATAACAAGGTCACATACCACCATAATAGAACTATTTTCCACTCATGAATGCACAAAATATGCAAGAGTGGAACCCCATGAAGGAGATTGTGTCATGTATAGAGACTGGGAACATGATCAAAAAGTAAAATTTTGATGAGATATATCCATATCTATTTGATTTAAGAATTCTCAAATTCCCATTTGTGCATCATTTTGATGCACCTAAATTTTATAAATACAATGGAAAGGGTGACCCACAAGAACACATCCAAGTATTTTTCATATTATACCAAGAGGTTGCTTACAATAGCATGTTCTTACTTTGATTATTTTCATGAAGTTTGAGACAAGATTTAGATTAGATACTTAAGTCACCCAAAGGATCAATTACATATTGGAATGACTTATCTAAAAATTTCATCAACCATTTCTCATATAACATAGAGCATGAATTGACTATCGTTGACTTGTGCAAAGCCAGACAATGAGATAGATAAAGCTTTGCCATAAATTTATAGAGATGGAGAGCATTAGCAGGTTGCTTTGAACATAATTTTCCAAATAAATAGTTGGTAGATATATTTTCATATAACTTACATCATGAGGTCATACACAATCTACATCTAGCTTATGTTAACTCATTTGAGGAGATCATAGACAAAGGTATTCATATTGAGAAAGATCTTATTGCCAAAGGACTTGTTAAGATCTTTACACAGGTTCAAACATCAAATCAGACCCCATCTTCTACTTAGATAGTTACACAAGATAATCATAAAGGCTTTAAAATAAAAATAACATGGTTGTAAATAGGGTGACTAAATAAGGCATACAAATGGTATAGGCTTCACCAGCCCCTAATTTATAATTAGCTCCCCCTAATCCACCACCTAATTTATAGAGACAACCTCCTTGGAGAGAAAACCATGGTAGTTTCAAGGTATTTAGTAAATTAGAAGAACTAATTGAAATAGTGTTCCAAAAGCTCATAGAAACTAACATAATTATATGGTCAATAATAAGGCAATTTCCTTAAGATCAATCAAAACTAGATTGGTATAAAGAGAATGAATGGTGCAACATTCATCATTTTGTTGGTCATAGTGCTTATCATTGCATATAATTATGACATATTATTGAAGATCTCATTGAAAGTGGTGAAGTTGAGATTAAACTAACCCATAATTAGGACATAAATTAGGATATGGGAATCTAAAAAGACCCATTTCCTTGACATAATCAACCAATACTAAGAAAAAAAAATAAGGACAAAACTAAGGACAAAGGTAGAATAAAACTAGAATTAGGGTCAAAATCATAATCAACATGAGCATAATCATGATCATAATACCCTTACTAACAATTTGGGTTACCACAATATGCCTTATGACTATAACAATATCATGGGATGTATTTTTACAAACCATATTACCATTATTACTATTAAACCATGTGAACCATCTTGTGTTCCTCATAGTATGGGACACATAATTATAGGATCAACATCATCTCTCTAGTAATACCATGTCAAGTTCTCATAATTCAATTGCAATTCCATTTGTATGAGTTACTATTTTTGGAAAATACCCTTATTCTAATTATAATGGCTACTTACCAACTCAAAATTGTAGCAATGTAACTAGATGCCCATGAATCACCCTCTAAATCCCTTTGCCTTTATATTTTGATTATGTTGGCTCCCTACCACCTCTATGTTGTGTATTCATAACCAGACATTCATGAGTTATTCTCTAGGGCCCTTCACCTACTTCTTCCATAGAACCTAATGTGAAAATTGCACCAATGGATCCAAAGCCAACTATTATTCCAACCAAATCCAAGTTGTCTCATCCTAGTATTGAAAACCTTTATAGTCTATCAGACTAATTAAGCAAAACCCCTACACATATTTCTATCTTGGGTCTCTTTTAGACTTTTGAAGTCCATAGAACTATCATAAATAATCTTTTACAAAAATCCACTATTCCTAATGATATAAACCCTACATAATTCCAAATCCTTTTGGGGCATTTATCTTCAATTCATCAAGTGACATTTGATCAAAAAGACATGTATATACTTAGACCTAGCCAAAATAACCAACTATACATTGAAGTAATCATTTGAAAACCATAATATCAAGTAAGTTCTTATAGACAATGGTTTGGGGTTGAACCTCATATCTCTTAAGTTGGTAAAAAGATTGGGCTACACTATGAAAGACATTCAACTAGAGACAATCACTATCAAGCCTTATAACAATTTCAAAAGGGAGTTTATTGGTACTATTTAGTTGCCAATCATTGTTAGGTTTGTTTCACATCATACATTGATTCATATTTTGGATATTAAATTACCTTATAACATACTTCTTGGCCATCCTTGGATCCATGAAGTACAAGTCATTCCTTCTACCCTACATCAGTGCCTTAAGTTTTCCCATGATGGGATCGAGGTTACTATTCTTGATGATCAACAACCTTATAAATATTAAAAACATACTAAGGCCTAATTTTGTAATTATAACTATTTTCCAAGTTCTAAATTCATTGTAAAGAAGAATGAAACTATAGTTTCACATACACTTCTATCTAATTATATCAACTCTAGTCATCTCACTTCCACTTCGGCTGATCCATTTCCCTCAACTCTAATGAAGTAGGTTGTTAGGGTACATTGGCATTTCCACATACAATTTTAAGGATGCCTTACATATTTTAAAATTTCCTCAAACTCCAAAAAAATTGGTAAGCCTATACCTTCAAAAAAACCTAATGAACCCACAATTATTTGGAAATCAAAGAAGACACAACAAAAACCACATGTGGTTTTTGTACCTGCTATTATGCTAAAGAAATATTGAGAGAATTTGACTAAGGGAGATTAGTTATATTCTGAAGACCTTGAAAATTTATTTCAAAACCCAAAGTCTTCAGAATAAATTTTCAAGTCGGGTGACTAAGCATGACAAGAGTTATGCAAGGATAAATTTGGCCTTTTAGGAAAGTTTGAGGCATAGCTAGCTTTGTGGTAAATTAATTTGAGTGAGTATATTAATGGCATTATATGTCATAGTGAAAAATATTTAGAAAGAATTGATAATATGGATTTGTTCATTTTCATGCTTAGTTTATATTATCCAAATTTTACACCAAGTAATTGAGTGAATCAGAAAATATGAAGGTGAAAAGTTAGCCTTCTAGGCATAATTGAGATTGGTTCCATATTTAGTCAAATATACACAATGTAAAGTTCAAGCTACTTGGAAGATCAATAGTTCATGCTTAATCAAACATTAGAGATCCAATAGAGCACGATGAATTCAAAGTGTCAAAGGTCCCTCCAAGTTAACACATAAATGATAAGTGTCACAATCATGGAGCTTGGACAATTAATCTATGGTTTATTATAAAGTCAAAAAGTTAACAAGCAATCTGAGGATGCCAAGTGTCTTAATAGCAATAAATGATAATAATGTATAGAAGGCATGAACTTACACCAATTGTCATATCCTTGAGGGTTAGATAGAGTTAATGATCGAGCTTCTCAAAAGATATAACAGTGTGTGGGTGATCATGCAAAGGAGATCCAAAAGATCAAATGGACTCAAATGTGATAAAGTGCTTGATTTTTATTGACATAGTGGAAAATTAAAGACTGAGCAAGTTCAAGAAGATCGATGGAGTGAAAGTGATCCAAAGATATAAGAAGCTAAAAGATGAGGTCAAAGTGTTGAAGTGTATTAACCAAGTCAAGGTAAATTTCATGCATCTTCATAGATCTAATAACATGTGAAAACTTGGATGAGAGAGATCTAATGGAGTGAGTGGACTCAGATGGAACAAAGTGATAGATTTTTAACATCTTGATCTTTGGATATCAAATGGAGAGCATGAGTATATCATAAAATGATCAAATGGAGATGTTTTAAAGTTTAGATATTTGAATAGAGACCCTTGGATCATGGCACCAAAGGCAAGATCAATGACCAAAATTTAAAGCCATGCCCATACAAATAGTTAGTTATAGGAACATGTAAGAACATGCATATAAGCTCTATATCTTAACATAGATAATGTAATTAATCAATTTAATGAGTCAAATCTACATTAAAGATATTATGCATCAAAACGTGAGTCTAACAGATGAAATAGATAATAAAAAGACATGTAATTATGGCATTATGCATGGAATTTTTTACAAGGTGTCATGGTTTAACTACCTCTCATGGATTAATTAGCTCTAGCCATTATATAAGTCACTAACATGTTGATCCTTTGGTGCAATAATAACTAGTATGCCAATAGAGTCAAGACATGGTAACTTATAGTTTAAGTCATAATGAACTAAAGTCCAAAATTGGCATTATGTGTTACATTTTGAGTGTGAACATAGAGAGAAGAAGAAAACCCTAGATCATTTGTTTATATATATGATATTTAGGACAAAAAATGTTTCTAAATAATTACATTTTCTATTGAGCTAAATTAAATATAAAGTAGAGTGGTTGGTGAAGGCAATGAAGTGTGTCAAATTAATAAATATCTAGACACAAAACCAAAGAGAGATAATGAGGATCAGAGAGGAGGAAAGGCACAAAGAGAATGTGCATAGTATTATTAGTTGAAGATTATACTTATAACAAAAAACATAGATCTAGATTCATGTATGAATCTAATTTATAAATTGGATTTGTAGCTCCATAGAAAAGTCTAATAGGTTGGTTCCATTCGATAAGCCAAGTGGGTGCTTAGTTAGGGAGTGGGTTCTTCCTTATATTTGGTGTTCTTAAATGAGGATATTAGTGTCTCCTTAAGATTGGTTTCCTTAAACATTGTAACCAATGAGGTTTTCTAGTGAGGCTTTAAAATATGAGGTTGGATTATAATAGTAGATTTTAGTAGCTATTCTCATCATGGTTTTTACCTTTGCATTTTCCAAGTATAAATCTGGTGTCATGTGTATTTTTTTTTTATGTGTGTGATCTCTACATTTATATTTTAATATGCATATGCTTTTTAATTTTCTTTAAAAGGATTAAAAGAGTGGTTTTAATTGATATATTGATTCACCACCCCTCACAGTATCTAGTTGTGTTCTAAAAATTGGTATCATAGCCTAGGGTTCCTTTGAAGGAAGCTTAATCAACTCAAGTGGATCTTGGAATAGTGAACAAAATGGATAGTTAAGAAATATATTCATCAAACAAAGTACCTCTCTTTTATGGATCTAAATATGTATTTTAGAGCATAAGAATGGAAGCATATCTATCATCATTAGGGTTTGATGTATATATGTATATGGTAAATGTATATACATACCCCAATACAAATCCTATTGATTAGGATTGTAAGAAGGCATATGAGATCAATGTTAAGGAAAAGAATGATATTATTTATGGACTATCAAACTCAAAGTTTGTCAAAGTGATGTAGTGTCAAAAATCTCAAGATATCTAGAGCAGACTGAAGAGAATATATGAAGGATATGACAAGGTAAATTAGGCCAAGATAAAAACTTACAAAGGCAAGTTTGAGAGCCTTAAGATGAATTAAGAAGAGAATATTGTAGACTACCTCCTTAAGGTAGATGAAATAGTAAATGCAATTAGAGGCCTTAGAGAAGAAATAAAAGAGTCAATCATTGTCAATAAAGTTCTAAGATCTTTGGCATCAAGACAATATTCTAAAATATATATAATATAATAAGCAAAAGGTCTAGATAAACTCACTATTGATGAGCTACATGGGACCTTCATAGCCTATGAGATGAGAATGGGAGAGATAGACACTTTGAAGAGAGAAGCTATATTCAAAGTAGCCAAGCAAGCAAAGGAAGAAACATCAATGTCAAAATCTGAGGAGATTGATGAAGAAGAAGCTAACTTTGTTAGAAGACTAAAGAGAGGATATAGAAAGTACAAAGGTAAGTTATCCTTTAAATTTTTTAACTATGGTAAAGTAGGAAATTTTCCTACTAAATGCCCTCATAATAAAAAGGATAACTTTGATCAAGTATAGAGTAGAAAAAAGGTAAAACCCTACTATCCCAAGAAGAAGAACTTTGAAAATAAGAAAGTTCTATACATAAAATAATACAGTGACTTGATGGAAGATAGTGATATTTCAAATGATGATCATGACTATGATTTTGTGCCTAAGATAAATTAATCCCTATTCATGATAGTAGGATCAACTTCTATAAACATAGATCAAGATGAATTTGAAGACCTAGATGAAGAAGAAGGAGAAGTGGATCTAGAATGTGAGCTCATATGTTCTCTAGATGAGATTGACAAGTTGAGAAAAGAGAACTCAAAATAAAATATGCTTGGATAAATGGAAATTGAGAAAATTTCTAAAATTATTGATAAATTTGATCAGATGGTAATTATCCAAAAGACACAAGTTGAAGAGGCTAAAAGAATAGAAGATGTATTCAAAATGGAACTACAATCCAAATCTGATGAATGTGTGAAGATTGAGATATAAATAGTTGATTTGAGAAAAGAACTTGAAAAAGCCAAAGTTCAACTAAATAAAAGTCTAAAGTTGATAGGAGGATCAAAAATTCTTGATGAACTGATTAACTCTCAAAAGCCCTCAAAAAAGAGATCAAGTCTTAGTTATGATAAGGGAAAATTTCCTCAACTAGTGCATATGCTAACCTATATGAAAACTTCAAAGTAAAAGGAGAATCAGGAGTAAAGAAAGAGAAAGATTACAAGGATACAAATATAAAATCAAACACAACTAATGTAAAGAAAGCTGAACTTGAAAAGAAGCTTGAAGAGAAAAAGAAGACGAAGGCAGATGATGTTGATTGATACACCAAGGTGAGAAACCTTAAGAAGCCACAACTTAGAAGAATTCCTCATGCTAAATCAAGAAATGCTATGATTACATATTCCTCATATGTTTATGGTTATTTATGTATATAATCATTTTGGTCATAAGGCTAGTAATTTTAGAGTTATAACTATAAGGAAAATCAATTTTGTAAGTAAAAATTCATTTGCACCCTTGGTAGATACAAATTTAAGGTGTTATAATTCCAATAACTTTGGTTACATAGCTAAAAATTATAGAAATATCTTTATAAGATCAAAATTACACAATGTAAAGAAAGAAATAACTTTCAGTGTGAACAAAGGTTCACAATTTTCTAAAAAGAAGCTATATAAGAAACTGAAGGATGTGTGGAGAGTGAAAAATCAATCCATGTTTTCATAGAATTTACTCTATGACAAGGAGAAAAATTTGTAGGTGATAGATAATGGCTGCTCAAAGCATATGTTTGGTGACAAAATCAAGCTCACTAAATTGAGAAAATGTAAGGAAGGATCTGTCAACTTGGGAAACAACATAGAAATAAAGATCAAAGGTAAAGGAACCTTGAACATAGATGGTAAACTTCCTACACATGATGTCCTTTATGTTGAAGGATTGAATCATAATCTACTAAGTATTAGCCAAATTTGTGATGATGGATATAAGGTAACATTTGATGTAGAAGGTTACAAGCTAAAGAGATCTATAAAAGTAGTTGTAGAATTGAAAAGGATTGAGAAAAATATCTACAATCTTATTGAAGTGAATGGTAATAGTTTATTGGTGGGAAATATTGATGAGACCTAGTTGTGGTATAGGATAATGGGTCATCTCAACTTTGATAATCTAGTCAAAGTGATCTCAAATAAGTGTGTAAGACACATGCCAAAGATAGCTAAACTTGTAGATACTACTTGTAAGGAATGTCAACTAGGCAAGTAGACAAGGGTTATATTTAAAATAAAGGAGTATGCAACTACCAAGCTTCTACAATTAGTTCATATTGATCTTTGTGGTCCTACCAAGATAAGTAAGGATCTAAAGGAGAGAATTAATTCATGTTATTTGTATATGACTACTCAAGAATGACATGGGTGACCTTTTTGAAGGACAAATCTCAAGCCTTTAAGAGATTCAAGATCTTTAGAGTCATGGCTGAAAATGAGATTAAAATAAAAATTGAATGCTTAAGATTTGATAAAGGTGGAGAATTCACCTCAAATGAATTCATAGATTATTGTCAGAATCATGAGATTAAAAGGCACTAATCTATAGAAAGGATCCACAACAAAATGGATTTGTTGAGAGAAAGAATAGAACAATCAAGGAAATGGATAGAACAATGTCAAAAGAGTCCAAGTTCCCTAATGGATATTGGAGAGAAGCAATCCAAATAGTAGTATACATCTTGAACATAGTCCAACTGAGGTTAGTTAGTGATAAAACTCCCTATGAGATATGGTATGGAAAGCTTACCTTTGTTAAGTAATTCAAAGTGTTTGGAAGTAAATGTTGTATTAAAAGAAAGGGGATAAACTAGGAAGCTTTGAATCAAGATGTGATGAAGGAATATTTATTGGTTATTCCACTCAAAGCAAATCCTATGTATGTTACAATAAGAGGCTACACAATATGGTGGAGAGCATAAATGTTAAAGTTGAAGAAGGCATAAATCATGTTGAACCTAATAAGGAAATTGGTAATGAAGAGACAAATCTTGAAGAAGAAAAAAATAGTGAGGATTTTGAGGAAAAGAGTGAAAAATCACCTCAAATATTTGTTCGAAAGGATCATCTTAAAGACAAGATAATTTGAAATAATAATGAAGGATTTAATATAAGGATAAGAGCTATAATGAATAAGGAGCAACTAAGTTTTGATTTAATGTTTGAAATTGACCCTAAGAGCTATGTTGAAGCCAACAAGAATGAGAATTGGCTAAAATCCATGGAAGAAGAACTAAACCAAATAGAAAATAACAAAACTTGGCAATTAGTTCTAAGACCCTCAAACAAGAATGTGATAGGAACAAAATGGGTTTATAGAAATAAGCTCAATGAGGATAGATTTGTTACAAGAAATAAAGTGAGATTGGTATGAAAGAGATATGCACAAGTAGAAGGCATAGACTTTGAGGAAACATTTGCTCTAGTTTATAGATTGGAAGATATAAGAATGTTTCTAGCATACTCTATTTATAAAAAGTTCAAAGTCTATCAAATGGATGTAAAGTATACTTTTTTGAATGGGAACCTAGAAGAGGAAGTCTATATTGAACAATCAAAAGGTTTTAAGTTGTCAAATGAAGAATATTATGTATGCAAACTTAAGAAATCACTATATGGTCTAAAACAGACACCTAGAGCATGGTATTCAAGATTAGACCAATACTTGCAATAACAAGGTTTAAACAAAGGATGTACAGATAATAATCTATACTTCAAATCAAAAGGTGAGGATATGTTGATTGTTTTTTGTTTATGTAGATGACATCATATTTTGTGGTAGTAATAAAAAAATATGCAAAGAATTTACTACATAAATGGAAAGTGAATTTGAGATGTGTAAGCTAGGAGAACTTTCCTTCATCCTTGGTCTAAAAATAACATAATCTAATGAAGAGATATTCATATCCCAAACCATGTATGAAAAGGAGATGCTCAATAAATTTGGAATAGATGATAGCAAAGCAGTTAGTACTCCCATGATAATTGGATATACGTTGAGCAAAGAGGATGAGTCACTTAATGTAAATCAGACTATGTATAGATTAATGATAGGTAGCTTACCATACCTAAATGCATTAAGACCAGATATCATGCAATAAGTATGAATGGTTGCTAGATTTTATGCTGATCCTAAAGAGTCACATGCCAATACAATTAAAATAATATTTAGATACATGAAGAGCATAATTGACTATTGCCTATGGTATCCTAAAAGTGAATATTTCATTTTGATAATGTATACAAATGTTGATTGGGTAGGAAGTGTCAATGATATAAGAAGCACTAGTGTTGGTGCATTTTTCCTTGGAAATAGACATGTTTCATGGCTAAGAAAAAATTAAGAGTTAATTACTCTTTCTATAGTAGAATCAGATTATGTAGTAACAGTGGCATGTTGCACTCAAGTCTTATGGATGAAACAAACACTCAAGGACATCAAGGTTGAGTATAAATCACCTATTTCTATTATTTGTGATAATTCAAGTGTTATAAATATACTAATAAATCCAATTATTCATTCAATAACCAATCACATATCAATCAAGTATCACTTCTTAAGAGAAAGGGTTGTAGATAAAAGGTCACAATGGAATATGTGCCAACTAAAGACCAGATTGTAGACATATTCACCAAACCTATTCCCAAGAAACAATGGGAATATATAACATAGAAGTTGGGAGTAGTGGCTCATACACCACATCACTAAATCCCTAGTGATAGGGCATGAGTCCAAGGGAAGTCTCATGAAATCTTTATTAATCCCTAGAATAAGATAAAAAGTCAACTTAGGTGTGTATGTTTCTAAAAATTACTAATGAGTTGAAAGTTGTATATTCTTGGAAAAAGCCCTCTACCTAATAAAGGGGGAGAAATATTTATACAAATAGTCAACTAGATTCCCTTTGCCATTAATGTCAAAGGGGGAGAAAAAGGTGTGAAATCTCTTTGTAGGAGAAAGAGAAAAATGTTCTCTACAAAAGCCCAAATGTAAAAGAAGAAGAGAAAGTGTCCAATTTGAGTATTAGGAAAATGTGCCATTGCCTAAGGTGGACCAAATATGGTATGAACAATTTTAGTTCATACTCATTAGAAGCCAATGCAAGTAATGCTAGAGAAAGAGCAAATTCTTAGAAGATTAGATCATTTAGTCTGACATTAATGATAAAGGGGGAGATTATTGGAAATATGATTGTCATTGATGTCAAAAGGTATATTATAAGCATGTCATTAATGGTCAATGAAGAATATGGTGATCATGGTGAACCCATCAGAGATCAAGGATAATTGGAATGCTTGTGTGCATGAATGGAAATCATCTAGTTCTTCATATTATTCATCTAGACATTTTGGGCCTATGATAGAAAAGATGAGAATGTGTTTTTCTAACATCACCATTACCACATGTAAATGAGTCTAGGGGAGTTGGTCATATGGTTTTGATCACATTACTCCCTAGTTGTTATGTACTAGGTTTGAAACCATGAAAATAAGTGTAGTTGAAGATATAGGGATGCAAAGTTGGCTATTAGGATAAAATTCATTAAGTTTCTATACTTAGCCAAATTTCTGAAAAAGGCTAAACAGAGCCAAGTAAGCATATTGATGAGGTTAGTGTTTGCACACATGGAGGTGTTAGGACAAAATGATCACATGGTCTATTCATTTGGTTTATAGTTTATTTGCACTAAATCTTAGGTCACGTGATTTAGTTTGACAAAAGATATGTTTGAGCAAAGTAGGACTCCAAGGCATTTTGACAATGTTTTCCAACACAGTCAAATTTACAGGTTACAAGAAAAATTTGAGAAGGAATTTTAATGATGTCATATCTTTTATGTATGAAGGATTTAGGAGAAAATCATTATATGAATGGAATACTTTATGTAAGATGATCATATGCGCTATTTTGTACGTCATGCGACTAAGCATGATAAGAGTTATGCAAGGACAAAGTTAACCTTCCAAGAAAGTTTGAGGCATAGTTATCTCTATAGTAGAATAATCTGAGTGAAAGATTAATGGAATTATATCTCACATGAACAAAGGATTTAGAAAAAATTAAGTATATGGGTTTGTTCACTTTCATGCCTAGTTTATATTATAAAATTTTTAGACTAGGTAGTTGAACAAAGCAAAATATATGAAGGTACAGAGTTAGACTTCTAGGCATAATTGAGATGGTATCCATACCCAGTAAAATTTATAGAAGGTAAATTTCAAGATAGTTGGAAGATCAATGGTTCATTCTTAATCATACATTGGAGATCTAATGGAGCACAATGAAGTCAAAGTGTCAAAGGTCCCTCTAAGTTAACATGCAAATGACAAGTGTCACAATCATAGAGCTTGGATAGTTAATCTATGGTGCAAGATAAATCAAAAAGGTTAATAAGTAATTTGAGGATGCAAAGTGTCTCAATAGAAAGAACTAATAGTGTATATAATGCATGCTCTTATGCCAAGTTTCATATCTTTGAGGGATGGACATAGTTAATGATACAACTTATCAAAAGATCTGACAATGTGCAAGTGATCATGAAAATGAGATCCAATAGAGTGAATGGACTCAAATTATATAAAGTGTTTGATGTTTATTGACATAACAGTAAGTTAAATACTGAGAAGGTTTGAGAAGATTTATAGAATGGAAGTGATTGAAAGATATAGGAAGCTGTGAGATGAGGTTAAAGTGTCAAAGTTTAATGACCAAGTCAAGGTAAAGGCCATGAATATTTAGATATTAAATGACACATGGAATCTTGGATGAGGAAGATCTAATACAGTGAGTAGACTTAGATGGAGTAAAGTGATAGATGTTTAATATCTCGATAGAGATGAAAAAAAAGTATGCATCTTTTGAAATCGAATGAAGAGTGTGAGTCTGTTAGAGAATGATCAAATGGACACATTTTAAAGTTGAGCTATTTGAATACATATCACTATAGCATGGATCTAAAGGCAAGATTAATGACTAAACTTTAAATTCATTTCCAAACAAATGGTTAGTTACAAGAACATACAAGAACTTGTGTATAAGATCTATATCTTGACACATATAATGAGATCGATCAATCTAACCAATCAAATCTACATTAAAGAGCCTATGCATCAATAATTGAGTCTAATAGATGATATATATTGTAAAGAGACCTAAAATTATGTCATGATTCATGGAATATATTATAAGGTTTCATACTCTAACTACGTCTCATGAATCAATTAGCTATGGCTATTGTATAAGGAACTAATAGGTCAATCCTTTGGTACAATGAAAATTGATGGACCAATAAATTCTAGATATGTAAGATTATAGTTCAAGTCATAATGAACTGAATTCCATAAATTATCATGATGTGTTATAATCCGAGTTTAAAAATAGAGATGAGAAGCAAACCCTAGATCATTTGTTTATATATATGATATCTTGGATAAAGAAAATGTTGATAAATAATTGCATTTACTATTGAGCCAAATTGAATATAGATCAGAGTGGTTGGTGAAGGCAATGAAGTATGTCATTTAAATAAATATCTAGACATAGGACTGGAGAGAGATAGTGAGGAGTAGAGAGGAAGAAAGTCATAAAGATAATGTGTAGAGTATGATCAGTTGTAGATTAATCCTATAACAAATAATAGAGATTTGGATTCACATATTAATCTAATTTGTAATTTGGAGTTGTATCTCCTTAGAATAGTCTGATAGGTTAGTGCCATTAGATAAGCTAATTGGGTGATTAGATTAGGGAGTGGGTACTTCCTTAGAGTTGGTACTCTTAAATTAGGGGATTGGTGTCTCCTTAGGAATGGACCTTTAAACATTATAACTAGTGAGGTTTGCTAGTGAGGCTAGATTAGAATCGTAGATTATAACATCTATTGTCACTATGGTTTTTCCCTTTGGGTTTTCCATGTATAGATCTAGTATCATGTGTATTTGTGTGTGTGTGTGATCTCTTCATCTATTTTTTAATCTACATATGTTATTGAGTTTGCTTAAAAAATATTAAAGGAGTGGTTTTAATTGATATACTGATTCATCTACCCCTCTCAGTATCTAGTTTTGTTCCAATAATAAAGGCCTTGGCTCATGAACATAAAGAATCCTAAAACCCATATCAACTGGAGTAATTAATTGGAATCATGGTCATGAATATATACTACATGGGGGTGCCCTGATGATTTTTGATAGTGACTCTTCTAAAATGACTAGTCATGAGACTCTTTGTAATGACAAAGCATCTAGTATTTTTCATGATCTTGTTGACACATACCTATTTGATTCAAATGTTATTTTAACCTTAACCATTAAATCTTCCTACCCTGAAGCAAAAACCCATTCTATTGGTGTTTACCTTCTTAAAGTAGAACATCATATTTTTACCATTGAAGTTTCCCATCCTAAAGCAAACCCTTATTGTTCCCTATGCCATTGCCATCCTAAACTCATTGATTGGGACTAGAAAAATTTGGTCATATACCCTGATGAGTTTCAAAATAAAGAATCACTTGTATAATATATTGGATTAAGAGATGGATTTCCCATTGGTGATCAAAAACAAGGCTTTGATTTTTCATTGGATCCTTCTACTTACTTTGGAGAGCAGACACACTTTCTTGGTAACACTAAATATCAAACATTGATATCTTTGGGTGAAAACCTCTTTGAGACACTCATCTATTAGGGAAAATTTAAGTAAAAAGACAAGGCTCTTAGTTAAAACTTATTTTAGACACTCTTAGGTGGGAAATTTTGCTTATCCCCTCAATATGTAGAAGGTCCATCTAGCCCAAGTTCTATGGCCAGTAAAAACATCTCTTCATAAAAACAACAAATGTTTAAGCATCTTACTCTTGAGTTTACAAAAAAAAAATTCTACTTGGTCTTTACATGAGATGGTAGATTTTGATTCATCACAATATCTATAACTTTGGGAGGAATAACAAGAAGATGTAGCTAAATAAAATGATCATGATCATACCTTGCCTATAATTCTAGAATATGAATCCACACTTCTTATGAAAAACACAACAAAAGTGAACCTAGGAACCTATGAGGATCCCAAAATGGTTTATCTTAGATCTTCCCTTACTAAAGTAGAACATGCACAAATTATATCCCTTTTAAGGGATTATATTGACATCTTTGCATGGGCATACTCTAACATGCTAGGCTTAGACCTAGATTTAGTTGTGCATCACCTTATTGTCCATTCTGATGCTAAATCAATCAAGAAAAATTTGAGGAAGATACATCCATGCATTGCCCTATTGGTTAAGGTAGAACTAGAAAAGTTTCTAGGAAAAGATTTTATCAGGCCATTAGATTATTTTGAATGGATCTCAAACATAGTCTTAGTGAATAAAAAGGCCCTAGTTTTATGTCTTTATATTAATTTTATAGATATCAACAAAGCATGCCATAAAGATGATTTTCCTCTACCCAACATTGACATGATTGTCAAATTGACTATTGGGTATGAGATTCTATCCTTAATGGATGGATTTTTTGGATACAATCATATCAAGATAGTCTAAGAATATCAACACAAGACTATATTCACCACTCCATGGGGAAAATTTTGATACCAAGTTATGTATTTTGTCTTGAACAATGTTGGAGCCACATATCATCATGATATAACTATCATCTTCCATGACATGATTGATGATATTGTTAAGGACTATGTTGATGATATACTAGAAAAATCAAGAAAAAAAGATAGACATCCTAATGTTCTATGAAAAATCTTTGAGAGGCTTCATGAATATAAAGTTTGCCTTAATCCTAATAAATGTGTCTTTAGACTCACATCAGGGAAATTGCTAGGTTCTATTTTATCATAGAGAGGGATTGAAGTTGACCCTACCAAGGTCAATGCCATTATATAAATGCCTCCACCACACAATCTTAAAAATCTATGAACCTTATAAGGAAAGATCCAATCTATACGTAGGTTCATTTCTCAATTAGTAGATAAGTGCCACCCATTTACCCACCTTTTGAGGAAAGGGGTAAATTTTCAATGGGATGAATATTTTTAGATATAATTTGTGAAACTTGAGACATATTTGGCCAATCCACTAGTCTTGAGATTGCCAACACCTAGAAGACCACTAATTCTTTACATATTAGTAATAGAGCATGCACTAAGGTCACTTTTGGCCCAACATGATGATAAAGGTAAAGAACATGTATTATATTATTTAATTTTCAATTTGGTGTCTTATGAACATACTCATACACATATTAAGAAGTTGTGTTTAGCTATGGCGTTTGCTACCCAAAAGTTGTTACATTATATGTTAAATAATAAAACTATTATCATTGCCAAGGTAGACCCTCTCAAATTCCTATTATCCAAAGTAGATCTTCAAAGATGCATGGCCAAATGGGTTATGCTCCTAAGTGAATTTGACATTGAGTATCATAATCATAAAGTAATCAAGGGGTAGGTTATTTCTGATTAACTTGTAGAAAACCCTATCACGGCTACTCAACCATTGAAATTTGAATTTCTAGATGACTATATTATGACAATGAAATAAGCATCATAGGAACCTAAACAATGGAAGTAATAATTTGATGTCTCCTTCATGTCCCATGGATTTGGAGCTATCATATTGTTGATTACACCTCAAGGGGATCTAATTTCCAGAGCATTTCATATATACTTTCATTGTACAAACAATATAGGCAAGTATGAGACTTTGATTACAAGGATTTGCCTTGTCATATAGTGGGATATTCAGAGTTTAAAGGTCTGTGGTGATTCAAAATTAATCATCAATTAGACCATTGATTAGTATCAAACCAAAGACAATAAGCTTGTTTCTTATAAACAAATTGTTGATAATCTCAAAGGTCATTTTAAAACTCTGGAGTTTGAATAGGTTTCAAGAGCAAGCAATAGATTAGCTAATGTAAATACAATGATTAGGTCCATGATATAGATTTATGAAAGAGATAAAAATTATTAGTTCTTGATTGAAAATATTATTTAGCTTGCACATGTTATACCAAATTTAGAAAGAGTATGCACAATTGCTAGTCCCACTCCCCAACTTGAATTACCCTGATTCTAAAACTTTTATAACTACTTCCATGATCATGTTTTCCCAACTAACCTATCCAATATATAAAAAACTATTCCATCACCATTTATCATGTTATAACTCCTAGGAGAAATACTTTATTATAAAGGCTATGATGGAATGCTTCTTCATTAGTTATCTTTGGGAGAATCCAAGCAAGTGTTAAGGGAGGTTCATGAAGGAATGTGTGGAGACCACACCAATGGTGTAGTATTAGTAAATAATATCCTCAAAAAAATATATTATTGATGAAAAATAGAGACTAATGCTTGTAATTATGTAAATAAGTGCATTCTTTGTTAGTAACATGGAAATTTGATACACACACCTTATTTACCACTATACCTAATCATAACACCATGGTCATTCTCAACATGGGGCCTTAATATCATCAAGAAAATAAACCGAACATATTTAGATGGCCATAATCATATCCTAAGTGTTACCAAGTATTTTACTAAATGGATTGAGGCCATTCCTCTCACATCATTAAGAAGTAAATTGCCAAATTCATTCATTACCATATCATTTATTGATATGGCATCCCCGTACACATTATATCCAATAATGGTATATCCTTTATAAACCAAGATGTAAAATTTATTTGTGCACAATTGAAGATAAAGTAAAAGAAATGAACTCTATATAACGTACAAGGTAATAGGAAAGTCAAGCCATCAAACAAAAACATTGTAGCCATTTTAAATAAGATTATCGATGATGCTCACTATGATTAGCACTTGTAAATATTTTATGCCTTATGGGCCTACAAGCCTATTCATCAAACCCCAATAGGAGCCACTCCATACTCCCTTATCTATGGCATTAAATATATTATCCTGATAGATATCAATCTACCATCCTTATGAGTATCACTAGATCATATTGAAGATGGTGAGGACTAAAGAGTCTCAAGGTTGCAAGAACTATAAATTCTTGATGGAAAGCATTTTGCTGCCCTAGAAATCTTGTAGGCCTATCAAAATAGATTGTGGAGAATTTAAAACAAGCACATTATCCCTCAAGAGTTTTAGAGTGGTGATTTGCTCCTAAAAGAGAACCAAAAGAACACACGCACTGAACGTAAGTAAGAAGGTCAGTTTCAACCTAATTGGTTGGGACCATTTGTTATCACGTAAAACTATGGATCAAGGGCATATCAACTAGCTAAACCAAATGGTGAAGACCTTCTAGAGCCCATGAACATTATGCACCTTAAGAGGTTCTACACATGACAACTTCAAACCATTGTCTACAAGACCCCTTACTTGGGGGTAAATTTTGCCAAAGTCTTTTATCCTACTATTTTATACTACCCTGAACCATTATCACATGAACCCTATTACATTTATAACTTTAGATAATGAAATCTTTTGGACTATTGGTACTCTGAACACATTTTACCCTATCCTAGACTATCCTTTGTTGGACCATATTCTTTGGGCCATTCTCTTTCATAACTTCTTTATTTATCCCACCTTGGAATATCTATTTGTTAAACCCTATTATTTGGACCATTCTCTTTGAGAACCACATTATTTGTTATATCTTGGCATTATTATAATCTGAACACTTTTATCCCTTAACTAATTATGATCTTGATTATGTCTCATCAACATTATGAACACCTTCAATTCCTTAAATTCATCTAGAATATTATTTTTTATCTTTTTATATAAGCAAATGAATAATAACACCTTTGAAACTCAAGAACTTTTGCCTGCTACATGGTTCTTCTGATTGATTTCATGCTGCACAATGTCTTATATTACATTTGCTACTCTTTGGTAAACATTATTGTCTTTTTAGGATCATATCTCTCATTATTTTCAAGCATATGCTATTGCAGCTAGCTTTAGTTATTATTAGAAATCTTAGCTAGTTCCTTGGTCCATTAGATATATCCATGATTGCCATTACAACTAGCTTAGCTATTTAATAGAACTTATACTATCAAACGAGCATATCCTCAACTAGTTGGTCCCCTTTGTACATATTTTATCCCAAAAACACTAAAAACATAATAAAAAAATACACAAAATAATAAATATATTATCTTATGCTTTTTTACATTCTTGTCCTCATGATCTTACCATTTTGTAAGCATTTTATCCTACTAAATTTCTACTATGTAGGTCAGCTTGTTCCATGCACTTATCATTTTTTAGGATTATTTTCTCTCATCCCACCACCTTGCCATTTTTTAAGACCAATCTCATTTGTATAGTCTTCCCTTTTCTTCTGCAAAAGTAATCATATATTTATGGTCATCACCTTTTCTTCTATCCTACTTCCTAAGAGAAATATGTTTGGCCTAAAGTTCATGTTGGAACATGCATCCATATAACTATGTAGGCAACATCCACTTGTCTTGTACATCTAGAGACAACTCATCCAACCCCTTCCTTTTCTTATTTTCCCACATTTCTTTTATTATTGTTCCTCTTTAATTAAGGAACCATTTTTTTGTCATTGTTCTTTGTTATGTTGTGGTGGAAAGTAATGCCTCTCTTGCACATGCACGAGCAATTATCTTTAAACCAAATTAAATTGGTTTTTGTTCTTATGTGTTTATTTTAGTTTTATTAGTGTTTTGTTGTTTTTTATTGGTGTTTTATTGTGCTTTTTCACCTCTCCATTTATTTCTTCTTCTTTTCTCTTTTTGTTAATTCTTGTCTCGCTCTAGTCTTGTGCTTCCTTATTTTATTTTGATTCTCTTTTTTGTGTTCAAGAACATCTTGATGGGCCACATCGATCTTGATTATTTATATCTTGGTCTCATTTTATTAACTTGTTCTTGTTTTGTTTTTAAATTTTTATGTTCTTACTTGAATCTTGAATGTTCATATCTTAATTTTAAGTTAATTCATTTATATTTATCCTTTTTATTTGTATTCACTTTTTTTAAAAATGTAAATAGTTATAACTCTAGTTTTGGTCAATATTTACCATTATCCTTAGTTATAGGTATTCACATTTGAACTAACTCTATGCACTTGAAATGCCATGTCTTCATAAGTTATTCATACTTATGATGCCCAATTTATTTTACAAAAGTAAGCACTTTTTTCTATAGATTTAAGTCTTAATGTCAACATAGATCCAATGAATAGTTCTCAAGAATGCTATGCATTAACTAGGATCAATAGGATTAACACTTGACTCAATGCTTAGACATGCATCTCTTTGCATACATCATGAGTCTAATAAATATTTGGTTAGTTTCTCATTTTCCCTCATTCCATTCTCTCCCACTTTTGGGTGAACTACATTGGCCTAAAGTTCATGTTGGAACATGCATCCATAAAACTATGTAGGTAACATCCATTTATCCTATAGATATGGAGTCAGCTCATCTATCTTCATTCTTATTTTCATCTCTTTCATCACTTTGTGCATTCTCATGTGCTTGGTTTTTGTGGATTGTTCTAATCCATTCCACCATCACATTTATGTTTATGCTCACTCATTTTAATATATATATTTAGGTTATATTCTTGAGCTAATTACTTATCAATTTTCCCACACTGGGGCACCATATTTGAGCCTACTATAATAATCAAATCATCCCTACAAGGCAAACCATTATTTATTCTTTATCAGTGATCAAAATTAGCCATGTTGGGGCACACCTATCTTATCATGATCAAATTCCATCTACTAGGGAACTTATTATTATCTTTATGGAGACCACATTCTGTTTTTCCTCTAATTCTAAGATCTCCACACTTTTATCTATGATGGCAATGTTTTAGTGTGCAACTTGTCTTGGGATTGATCAGTGTTGTAAGTGTGCAACTTATACTCTCAAATGGGGTGTGTACAAAGTGTGTTGTGTATTTGTTTGGATTGAATCCTTCCCAATGCCCTCATCTTTGGGGCCCATTATACCTCTAATTATATTTTGATTATTGATGGTAACCACATGTGTAAGCATTAACTCATCTAGATGTTATCTATTTTATGGGTTAATCTCTCACTTTCCCTCTCTTTTTGAAAGTCTATCCTTCTCTTTCATCTTAGTATATCCTCTCAAGGGGCATCATGGATCATTTCCAATTTTTTCTTGACAACTCTTTTCTTTTAAAATATATTTCCTCACCTAAATGTCTTTTTACACCTTAAAATGGGCAAAATGTAGACATCCAATTCCTAACACTATTTATTTTGAAATTGTCAATCTTACTTGAATTACGCTAGGTCAAAATCACTAAAACATCCTAAATGGTTAGAAATTATCATTTACAATTAGCGATTTATCCCAAAGTATCCCTAAATTGTGCAATAGATTTTATGTGATTCCTAACTCTGATTAATTCATTGAGTCAAAATGATGATTTCACCTTTTTGTGCTCTGAATCACTCTTTTATTCTAATTCATTAGTACACATCATATACATTTTTTATTTTGTGTTTCAAACATACTAAATGATAATAATATTTTAATACATCTAACATCACCTTCCATTTCTTCTTGAATCAAATTATGACCTAGTAATATCACTTTCTAACCATTTTGATTAATTGTGGGCTAATTTCCAAAGAATTGAAAAAATATTGATTAATATTTTTTAAGGTTAATTAATTAAAATAAATATATTAATTGTATTTTCCATGGGTTTTATTTAATATTTATATTTTGGAAATTGATTCCTCTTTACTGAATCACTTAATGACATTAATTATGGGCTGGCATCCAAAAGCCATATTGCAACAAATATCATGATTATGGCCTCCCATACCTAATTAATTCCCCTTATTCCTAAATCATTATGAGGATATTTATGGATTTAATTATAAATATTAGATTAATTCATGGCCACACATCTCAATCTTGAAATGGATGGTCATGGTTGATCCCGACCAACTCTAAAAATATATAAATAGAAGGCTTCACACTAATATTTTTAATCTTAAATTGTGTAAAATTATAATTCTAAAATCTTTCCACAAGTCATTTTTATTTTTATTATTATTTTATTTGTATTTGGGTAAGCTTCATTGATAGGCTAGATTAGAGATTCCTTCTAGTTTGAGCCTAGGTTTTACAAAGTGTTCTTAAGACATTAGAGGATTTTTTACACCATCGGTGACAAAGATAAGAATTATTGATCAAGGGGAGAACATGTATGGAGATGATCTTGAGTGATGGAATCTATTTGGGAAGGTAACTAGTATTTTTTTCATTTTGTTATTCATTGTCATTAGCAACCCTCACATGAATAGTTTAGTTTGATATGTTTAGTTATTTATGAATTTATATATTTTTTATTGACTAATAAATTATTTTAATCTACTATATGTATATTAAATCTCCCTTTCTTGAATATGATGGTGAAATTACACCCCCTTATAATTATAATGAAACTTACTATATGGAATACAATTATTAATGTATTGAAATTAGGGTGGATAACCTTTTCTAAGATACATTATCACCTTATCTAAGAGATTTTAGATAAATTTGTGTGTAAGCTATATACTTTCAATGAAAACTCTCAATAAATTTAACACACTTGTAATATTTCCCCATAATATGATCATGATTATATCATTTACTAAGCCTACTAATAGACTTTAGATTTTATTAATTATCAAAATAATCTTGATGTAATACATGATTTAACATGGAATTTTAATTAGTCCACCATTCCCCTAAAATATATTCAAGTGATGATGAGGACGAGGATGAAACTAAATTATTCCATAGTCTCACTAATCCATGCTTGAAAATAATCTCACTAGATTCTTTAACATATATCTATTTTTTCTATAAACCTATACCAATAAGTATTTATAAATGATTTATGGACATTTAATTTTTTTACATTATCAACAATACAAATATACTTTAGAAACGCCAAAATATATCTAGTTGTATCGATAGGCTAATAAAATTTGGGCAAAAATGCATCAATATTACCTAAATATGTCTAATTTTATCAATCATGGAGATATTTTAAGAATAAACACAATAATCTAATGATATCAACTAGAATATAGATAGTTTGGATAAAGTTTTAAAATAAGTTCCTAATAAATCCAACTATATCAACTAAAACCATAAAGTGATGATGCCATGTTAAAATCTTCATGTAATCATAATAATATTGATCAACATATCTATGAAACATATTATTTTGACATGGATAATATTGTATCATAAATTTATGAAACACATATTAAACATCTAGAGATTACCTTAGATTCTGACATTATTATGAGATATATCCACTTATAATCTGACAACAAAGGTAATAAGAAAGTTTATTTTCAGGTATACACTGAGTATTATGGTCCATTACCTACTTTACCTAGTGATGAAGACATATTATAACTCCTTCATGTAATGTATCCTCAAATCCATTAAAAACATCATAAGCTTGGCCATTTTGAAGATACCCATCATTAATTTCAAAAATTTATCACTAGTATTGATCCTAAATTATATTCCATTTCCAAGGTTTCTCTTACACCATATCATCTCCAAGACGTAAATGCAATTATCATTGAATAAACTATGGGATCAAACTTAGGAACACTTTAATATCCCAAAGTTATCCATATATCTAAGTAAATTTATCTTTATATTTTTCTCATGAGGATATGCATGGGATTGATCCTAGAATTTTTATCCACATCATCACTTATCCTAGTGTGAAACTCATTCATCAAAAGCCACAAAAATTTCTCATTATTTTTAAGAAAATTTTCCCAAATAAATCATAAACTTATTTGATGATACATTCATCAAATTCATACATTAATTAAAATGGATCTCTAAAATAGTAACCATTCATAACAAATTTACAATGGTCGTTAAATTTTCATCAAATTTTATAATATCAACTTAGTGTTTCCTAAGTAATATTTACCATTACCTTCCATAGATGCAATTATGTATTCTCTCTATATATATGAGATGAATTCCCCCATGGATTATTTTTCAAGGTATAATGAGATTCATATATCCCCTAAATATAATAATAAAAATACATTTACTACCAATTGGTTAATAATAAAACTACATTTATCTCTCAATAAATGTGTTAATCTTGTCTAGATCGATGCCATTCAAAACTATTGTAACAACATGAAGAGATCCATACTTCAACCTCATATCTTATAAACACCTTCTAGATATCACCCTCTCATTTTATACACATATTGTACCTTCATATATGTTTTAAAAATTCTTACATAACAAGATGAATGTGATAAATACCATGATATCTATTACATTAGTCATGTATTGATTAAATATGAAACCCACTACACTAAGGTTGAGCATGATGATATTTATACTTAATTTTCCACCAAAAATATATGGAACTATATGATTTATCAAACTACTATATAATATTCCATTTTAACCCTCTAAAAAAATTATTCTCCAAGGCATTATTTCGTAGATATTAGATTGAAAAATGGATGACTCTCTTGATGGAATTTGAATTTAGGATCAATAATAAAAAAATGTATCATGATGAAAGTGATCATGAATACACTTGAAACTACACCTATACTAGCTTAAAAAAACATAAATGATACTCTTATAGATTAATATATAATTTTGATTTAATTCATTGATCAAGACTGATCTCTCAAAGAATACTTCAAACAATTCATGAATGACCTTAAGGATTGATACTTTGAAGAATTCAAAATTTAAGTATTTAATCATAAAACCTCTAATAAAACCATACAAAAGCATTTAAGTTAAGTGATAGTCACATTTCATGAGGATAATTGGACCCTTGATTTTGAGGGAGCTAATTACCTTCAATGAGATGGGGTAGGATGTGTCCTCTATAACCCTTTTAACAACATTATTCTTATATCCTTTCAGATAAAATTTGATGTTAGAAATAACAAGGATAAATATTAGGTCATCATCTCTTGGATGGAATCAAAATTTGATTTAAAAATATCCTACCTGCATGATTTAGGTGACTCTCATCATTTTTCACCAGATTAGTGGAATCTATCAATACAAAACTATAAACTTTATATCATATCAATAAATTTATAATACCCTTAATAAATATTTTTCATTTTTCACCATCAAGGTAATCCCATAAAAAATATATATATCACATAATATCTTGCCTCATTAGCATACCCTTTTCACCCACATTAGGTTCTACATGAAAAATCATTTCTCATCCACACTAGGAAATATGCATCCACCTTATTGTCTAATGATGATTCTATTATTTTACACATATAATATTTCAGTAATAGATAGATATATTGGTATTAATACATAATAATATTCACTAAAAAATAAACATATATTCCTTAAGTTGACTCTTGTGAAAATACTAAAACTTACAAGTATTTCTTCAAGTATTATTAAAATAGAACATTTTATAATATCATAACATTTAAATTATCCTAATATTTGTATTACTAAATAATAATTAACTTCTCGTATTGACAAAAAACATGGGGCATAATAGACATATTTTATGCCATAAATTCCTATGTATGGTTTACTATTGGCCTACCCTCAACAAATATACCATATTTTTTGGTAATAAGTGTAATCACTTCTTTCTCAATGATGATATTATTAATTTTACATTGGGAATAATTTAATCCCTTGACTCTCCCTGGATTTTTTTATATGTGGGTGTTAGATCTCATTGGCAAGTTTTCTCGATGAAAAGATGTCCAATTTCATTATTACCACCACTAAATAATTTATTAAGTGGGTAAATGAAACTCCCATTATTTATGTTACTAGTGTCACTATACCAATCATCTGTCATTTTTGGATTCTTTACACCATCATATCTAACATTGGTGGGCATTTCAAAAATAATGAGATAAATCAATGCTTTGATAAATTAAAAATTATGAATTTTTTTTCACACATTATGACCCCCATTACAATGGTAAATTTGAATATATCAAAAACATTTTAAATAAAAATACTATCAAGTATTTTTATTTCAATTGGTATGTTGAGATTTATCCTCCACATTGGTCCTATCACATTTGTATTCACATTCTAAACTAGGGAATCTCCATTTTCTCTAGTCTATGGCTCTAAATCCATCCTCCCAAAATAAATGGAGTTACCCTCATTATGAATTTATATTATTGACCTTATTATCGATGAATAAATTTATGGATCCTACATTCATGCCTTATGAATCAATGAAAAATGATGTATGAACACTCTCTAACACAATATTCAATATAAAAATCATATCACTAAGAAACACAACAAATAAATACCTTCGATGTAAGATATTTAGTGTTGAAATTGGATTACACCAATAAAAAAGAGGATAAATAGACCAAAAAGTGGTGGGGTCCTTACCTTATCAAAAACGTCCTTGGACCTATAAAATATTGATTAAAAAACAATGAAGGGAATATCTTCAAATAATTGAAAACACTCAATTATTTAAAAGTTATTTTATTTTAAATTTGTTATTATTAGATTATTTTTATCCATGCCTTTCCTATCTTATATGCCATTTATTTGTTGCACATATTTAATCTCTACTTCATCACATGTTAATGCTTTATTTAAGGTTTTATTCTAACCTTTTATGTTACATCTTAGCCTTTCTTTATATACCTTCAAATTTCTTATCATTATCATCAACACTTATTCTTGGTTAATTTGTATCTATTCATTTTTTCACCTCTTATTTTTTCAAATTTTGAGATACATGGTAAGACCTTGGGGAATAAACCAAACCAATCTCATATATGTCAATCATCTTAATTTTCACCTTTAGGCTCCCCTTTCACCCTTTACTACACCTCCCTTATCACTTTTTGGTACATTTTAGAGTCTCTTCCTTTTAGGTTTATCTATACATTACTTCCCTTGTGGTTCCTTGGTATATTTTATTATTATTATACCCTTTGGGTATTGAAATCTTCTTAATATCCTTTATATTCATCATAACATTATCCTACATATATTTTTCCTTGTATTTTATAGTTTTTGAGTTACATTGTAATACATTGGGATCTAAAGTTAGGCCTTCCTCATAAGTTACCATATACTTTATATCCTTACCTTACTCCCAAAAATAAATAGGTGTTTCACTAAAAAGATAATGAAATGGTCAATAATGGTGTTTTATCACTTAGAGTCAGTTATAATATTTTATGGAACCACTATTATAGTATATAAAAATGTTCTCATCCACATTTTAACTTCTATTATGATGAAATATAAAACTTGTCTATCATTGTATCATATCCCTTTATACATTTTTCTGATTGGTAAAATCCAATATTTCTATGCTCACCTCTATTTTTTGCCTCTTTTTGAGCATACCAAGGTTAGTTTTAAAATTTCACTCTTTTATAAGATGCAAATCAAGGATTATCTATCTTAGTCTATAGGTGCTCTTCCTTCGTGTCTAGGTCTAATATATCATGTGTTAGTAATATTTATCACCCATTACTAGTCTTTTGAACTCGTATGGAAGAGGAAAATAAAAAACTCTAAAAAAATAAAAATGAAAAAAAAGTAAAGAAAGAAAATATCAAAAGTCAAATCACACCAAAGACATGATAATATCATTAGAACACCCATATCCTAATTGAATCTCAAACTCCAAAGTTGGTTTTGTGATAGATTAGAGATGACATAGGGTGTCATATGATAGTAGAATAGGGTATTAGGTTTTTTATATATCATTAGTGCAACCTAATTTCTCATGAAAGTACACAATCCTCATAGTACGCTGATGAATTTGTAAGGGGTCATGAGTAATATATAAAATTTTGTGATAAATTAGTATAATTTTATTTTTCAAACATATTAACCTTCATGGTATTATCTTTACACTTCACTAGTTATCCAAAACTTTATGCTTTCTGGGTTGGGTTCCCTAAGGCCATTGAAGTTAATCACTTTGAGTCTTTCCAAAATAATTATAGTGTATTATTTTTTGTAAAAAACATATTTTTCCTTTATTATGCCTTAATATCCCTCCCTCCACTATTTAGCCTTGATAGGTATTTTTTTTATAAATCTATCCCACCTTATGTATTTCTCTTTTATTTTGTTTGAGACCTATTAACATTATGATAACATTATAATTCAAAGGTTAATCTTTGAAATATAAAATTTTGACTAGAAGTTGCATCTTTGAGATTCCCTCATGAACATTTCCTTATTTTTATATGATTCCTCTTAGTTATGTTTGATAAAATTAGTTTTGTTTTAACTTTTTATGGGACATCATGTCCCATTTATCCTTTTCATGCTTTCACATTTTACTTTTTTGTCAGATGTTTAGTTCTATTTCTACTTCTCATGCTTTATTTTATATCACTTATTTATCTTTTACTTTATGTTTATTATAATTTATCCTTTTGTATTTTATATATCATGTTTTCCTTTGTTATAATATTCTTCCTTGAATATTTTAGTTATAATTTATTTTTATAATGACAACTTACTAATTTTTGGGGGTTTTATAATATTTTGATGATATTTTACCATTTAATTTAATTTAATGACTATATTCTATATTCACACATTGATTTTATAATGTTTTTATCCTTGTGTCATTATAATGATTATGTATGTTTTATCATGAATAAGACTAAAATACTTGCACATATAATTTATTTGGGTAGGTAAGTCAAGATACACATATATTACTTTCAATTTTTCACTTTTTAACATTTATAACAACATTTAATTTTATATTTTTATGTTACTATGTATATTTACAAAATCGCCATCCAAAATTATAAACTTGTGACATGTGATGATATTTGGTTTCGAAATACCTATAGAATAGTGTTTTTCAACATTATATTTTATTGATGATCACTCTTTCATGACTTGTCAATATATCAATCTCCATAAGTGCACATTCTAAGGAGTGCATCAAGAAAGGGGTGGAGTTAGCTCATGATAATTTTCAATAGATGTCAACATAATATAGTCATACTTAAATCACTATTATCTTGGTCTCCCCTAATTTTATTTATACTTTTCCTTTTCTACCTCTTCCCATTCAATTTTATATCCTCCCTTCAATTCCTACTATATCATCCTTGGTAATACTATTGTGTCTTGTCTATTTATCCTTATATGTATTGACACTATAAATATATTTATAAGATATTTATACTGTATCATAATTGATGATACAATAATGTTTATATTGTATTATATTATGAATGATGATACAATATTATGTCTTTTGATACAATTATATTTTATTGATCTAAATTAATATTGTCATATTAGATTAATAGTTAATTTTTATGTTTGGATGCATACATATATGGGTTACAAATATCATTTCAAAGACACAAAACACTCATCTACCCTTTCTATGATTTAATTTATACCCTTAAGTAGTATAAAAAGGAATTAGTGAATAGAGGCTTATTCTTATGAAGGTTAAGACTTTATCAAGGCCATTGCATTTCAATAGGAGGAAGTTGAACCAAGGAGGTTCCCCTTATTATTTTGGGTACCTAATTAAGGACACTTAGTTAATCATCTTTTCCATTTGAGGTATTCACTTAAAATCATCTCTTATAAATTTTCACTAGAGCCAAGGTGGATATTGATTCATAAAAAAATCAATTCAATGTAAGTATCTCTATTCCTAATATATTTAATTTTATTTAATTAGTCAATGTGTGTGTGTGTGTGTGTGTGTGTGTGTGTGTGTGTGTGTGTGTGCGCGCGCGCGCGCGCGCACGCACATGTGTGTGTTTATTATTAGTACTCTTCATCCCAAAAAATTGACACAATAGAAACACACATAAAAATAAGCCAATTTTTTTAGAACATAACCCACACATTATAAAAAATTGTATTTACCAAGTGAAAAGGAGGTAATGCCTAATTGTATGCATAATTAGTATGTGACCATGTAAGTCCCACTTGATCTAATAAACCTATAGGATCTCACACAAGCCTACAACTCTATGCACAATCTTAATGAGCCCTATGAACCCAAGAAATAAAAGAGATAAATAAATAAATAAATGGAGGTTTGTTATAACAACCACTTAATTAAATGGTATATCCTCACTCAAAATAGTGTTCAAGTAGTGTTATGAGTGATTATGGTAAAAAATAGGGCTTAGTTCACACTTAAGGCAAAAACAAAGTCTAATTTTTAGTTGACTTGTATTATTAAAGAACTATATTTTAATCCTCATAGGTCATAAATATTTAAATAAAATATCTCTTTTACGCCCTTTGATATTGGATCAACCAATCTCCACTATCAAATCAAACTAATCTTGACCATCAGATCTGGTAAAAGTAAAAAGTGACCTAAATAAACTTATAAAATCCATAAGGTATTCAAATCATTCACTAAGTTGTAAACTCATATTTATTTAAGGAAGGATGATGTGTTGGAGGATTAATTTTGTCATATACATCCCCCTTCTCCTTCTTCAACCCTAGATGACTACCATTAATGGAGTCTTTGAGCATTAACAAAATAAATTATATAACATAATGTAGAGATGCATGAGGTTGTTTTTTAGGTTCCCAATTTGACTAAAATATCATAAGAGGTCTTAGCCTCCCATGATTTCCAAATAGGCCTTAAGATCTTCAACCTCCACCATTAACATTAATGCATGCCACCATATTCAAGGTGAAATTTCAAATTTTTTTTAGTTTTAGATTTAATTTATTTCTCATACTAAAGTTGACACAAAAATAATATGGTTCCCATTTTGGGTCAGTTTGTTTCAAGGCTTCAAAGAGTTTTTGGTAGCCAAAAGGGTCCAAAAATTCCTCTTAAGGATAAAATAAGAATGAAGTGAAAACCATGAAGTTATAGGTTCCAAAAATAATTGAAATCCAAAGGGGACAAATTATTTAGAGGGGAGTGGATTTTGGGTTTGTAATCATGGTTATAAAATGATTTTTCTAGGTTACAAATAATTCTAAAGCATCTCTAAGGGGAAAGGGGTAATAACTAGAATTTTTATTTTCTAGGTCTCAAAAATTATATCATGCAAAATAACACAAAAAAATTATGGGGTTATCTTTTGGGGCCATCCCACCTCTAGGCTAGTAGGTCTTTGCACTGGATGGAATAAACCCATGTATATAAGTAGTTAATAGTTTTGGTTCTAAAGTGGTAGTTATAGATTAAAAATTTATTAAAATAAAGTTGAATTTTTAATAATATAAAATAACTATTTTATTATATTGGATAAGCCTAACTATTAGTATGAATAACCAATGTGACCAATGTTGAAAATGTTAGTGGCTATAAATCCACTCATCTAATAAATCATGTCATTACTCTAAACCCCAACCATTCACATGAGTAAATGTCCTAACTATCATGATAATAAATCATGTCATTACCACCTTGTTATTATACACTATCCCATTAGGGGCCTCCACCCAAGATTTCATGATTGCATAAGTGTTTGTTGGCTTTAATAATATCCTACCTTCACTAAGTGGTATGTGCCCTACTAGAGGGCTTATGTATTCTAAAATTACCCTATAAACAAGTATATTTATAAAATTCATATTGAGAAACCCATGAGTCAAAAATATGAAATTAAAGTCATCAAGAACAAAAAACTTAGAGTTTCATAATCAAATTATTTTTAACTTTCTAATGCACCACTATACAAGAGAAATAATGAGATGAAGTGAATGAAAATTATAGAGGTATAAGGATATTTAGTGAATTAAATTTAAAAATTAATATAAATTCACTAGTAGCTCCAAACATTATGTCATAAATTTTAATAATTCTTGGATTATCCCTAATTTGCATTACAACAAAAAATTTGAGTTATTTGAAATATTTCAAGTGCATGAAAATAATATGACTACATCTATCCTTCGTTGGATTCACATGAGTTGATGAATTTCATAGTTTTAGGAAAGAGAAAAATTTCATTTATAGTCAAATATAAAAAGTACAAAGATAAACATGTGAAATTTAGATTATATGATTCTGACTTGAACAAAAACTTGTCATTTTATTACTTTTATAATCTGATGCACTCACTAGGAGTGTATGCAAGTGTTAATGGAACATCATGCTATTTCTAATGACTAATACAATTTTTATTCCAATATATACATAATTTAAACTAAAATAATATCAATATCATAGATCTTAAATATCCAATATAATATCCTTACAAATTTATATAAAGTGTTGAATAAGTTGGTCTTCACATGGATTACACATGCAACCACAAGACCAATATAAGGAGGGCTCACCTCCCATCCTTTTTCCATCATCAGGTGGCTACCCTAAGCACCCCTAAATGTAAAAAACATATCATTTAGAATCATCACATCATTATTTAAGGTAGACAAGTTGATAAAAAAGGGTTTAAATGGTAACAAGACTAAATAAGGAACACTCACTAGCAAATGCATCTAGGAGGCTATAAGTTCAACCACATAAAATATGAATCCATCTCCAAAACTAGCATACAAGGAAATAATAATGTGGGAATAATTCACCCTTTTTGTACCAACTCTTATATATGGGAGGTCACACACACCTTAAACCATTTAAAATAAAAAATAGGAGGGAATTTGGAGGTCCAATTTATATTACCAATATGGATATTCAAACTACATATAAGGGCATTTAGATTTTGGTCCACTTACCACTAGTAATACATGAGATTACACAAAAAGCATCTAAATTAACACCAAATTTAGTAGTATATCTTTTACATATTAAAATAGAAAAAATGTAATAAAAACATCCAATACTTTATGATGGATATCATAAGTCCAAGCTCAAATGTGAATCAAAACCACATGGTGGCCATTCACACAACCATGGAATAAAAGTAAAGAAAGAGGGTATTTAAAATGACCTTACACATTTTGAAAAATGCAATGAAATGAAATAAGAAATATAATTTTAATATAAATAATATTAAATCAAATGGGGGCATAGAAGTCTACATTTGTTCCTTAAATCCACTCAAGAACACCTATTACAAGCTTTGGGTGATAGATATATTACTAATTTTTTAATATCCTCCTCTTTCTCCTTTTATTTAATTAAAAATTTCCAAATTCAAAATGAGATAAATTTCTATAAAGGAAGGATTTACTTCTTCATATAGTCTCCACTTATTTCAATACAAACTAATGGGAATGTGACATGTCCATTTTAATATCTTATTCATGGTAAAAAAAATATTCCCTCTCTATAACTCCACTTATAATCCCATGTGGACAAGAAATAAATTCTATAACTCATAAATTATGCCACAATATCATACCATAAATGGCACATGGGTTGTTTAAAAATTCCTCTTTCTCTCTTAGAAAGACTCTCTAACATTCTTATTGGTCCAAGGACATAAAAATTAGTATAAAATATCTAAAAACTACTTTATGCCACTCTCTAAAGTTGGTTATCCAAATCCATCCGAGTTTTGAGTTAAAGGGAGCCACTTAAGTGGCTTACAAAACACTTTATTAATTAAATAAAACTAAATAGAACAACTAAGGTTAAGAATGAAATGTGTGAATAGTATCTAAGGGTGAATAGTGATAAGAGTTTTAAGTATATACTTCCTAATAGGTCCATGTTGATATAATGAGTTGTTTGGATCATGGAAGAGTCAGGTAGACATGTCACCACTCTACCCATGATGTGTTAATGCTATATATAGTGCTAGTTCTCTCATTTCCCTCCTCTATCACCTACACAACATTGTACACATAAAATTTCATACCCTAGAAAGTTAAAGATGTAAAATATAATATTAAAAGTGATCTTGATCCACACAAAATTCATACCATATATCAAATGCATCATAAATAAATGGTAATAGGATACTATCAATCATCTAGATATATGTATAGCTCAAATACATGATTAAGAATAATAGCTCTGGTGGCATGGAATTAATGAGAATTAATATAGACAAGAAAAATGATGTAAGTATAATGACATCACAATGAATATAGTTAGCTAATATAACCATATGGATATTATTAATTAATCAAAATAATATCATCACATAATGTAAAAAATATATGTCTTAGACATAAGGGACCAATAACATCTCATGTCTCAGCAACATACAAGACACATCTCAAAAGGACATGTGTATGATAAAAAATGTCTAAACTAGTCAATGTGAAAATTGGGGTCTCACATCACCCTCCACTTATGTATACTTCCTCTTGGAAGTGATAGAGGTCCAAAATTCTAGTTTAGACTATGTTATAACAATCAATAAGAACCATGTTGACTCAACTCAATGGTCATAATAGAGTTCAATGAAATATAATAAAATATCAAATATCACAACATAACCCATCTCCACCACTCTCATATCTTGGAATAAATAAATTATAATAATTAACATTAAAAATAAGGCTAAGGATCACACTATCCTTGCAATATCTATAGAATGAATAAGTGAGATGATGTATCCGAACTTGCTTAATGACTTAAATAACAAGTCATAAGTTTATGTCAACTAATAATATAATAAGATAATTTTATACTCCCATACATGATCAAAGTGAAAGGTACACAAATTTTCTCATTAAAACAACACAATCAAATAATTTTAGAATATACCAATCCAATTAAGGATTAAAATCAATAGGCTAACCAACCTAGAGCAATCCATAAAAGGAGAATAGATAAAAATATTAAACAACCTAATATAATCCAAAGAATAATGAAGGTGAAAATGGATAGATAACCCACTCTAATAAAAGATTGAAGATAAGAAATAAAATTAGGATCTCCAACAATCAATAAGGTTTCAAAATAATAAATTAATAAATAACCTCCAAATCCATATAAAGTAAAATCATAAAATATCATTCCAATCCACTTATAAATATAAATCAAGAACTGAAATAAATTCAAGGTTTATCACATCACATAATAAAAGTTTACAATTTAAAATACAATAATATATAATAGTGTGGATTTAGAATGCCAAAAGTTGAGAGTAGGGAGATAGTGTATTAATAACAAGAAACATAACTTATTTGATACCCTCACATTGTATGAATAATCCATTGTAAATTCAAATTGCCACAACCACTACACACTTAGCATCTTATAAGTGGTAAATAACATAAAACATTTCCAAAAACTAAAGGAAAATGATTAAACTAATGGAGGCATCAAGTCACACCATACAAAAAACTTGTCTAGATAAAACAAAGTAGAAGACACCATTCTATCAATTCCAAGGAATGTAGTAAAAATACACTAAAAAAAGTCTATGATCAAAGGAACACTTACTTAAAATCATGAAAGATATAATATACTCAATGGAATTATAATTATGTCACTTGATGGTGATATAGTGTCAAATCATCTCAGTGTTATCCTAGTGTTAATCATCACCTCTTATCAAACTAAGGGAGTATATGGAATACTATCCCAAGGAAAAAACCTAACACATAGGAAGTGATTATAAAAAATAATATACTTCTATAATATGAGGATAATTCCCACCAACATTGTGTGATTCTAATCCTTTAGGGTATCATAAGATGCCCTCCCCTAGAATTTACATCAGTAAGTCACAGAACCTAACTACAGGTGCACACATGCTTAGGTGAGAAGAATCATATATGGGTTAAAGACCCACTACACAAAGCACAAGTGGCCCTTAGTGACTTTTATTACCAAGAAAAATGTCTAACCATAACCAAGGGTGATTGATATAAATTTATTGATAAGGTTATAGGAACCTATTACTCATGAACTTATGAACTATGTTAGGTAATCACCTACTGAACATGGTATACAAAAATCATTCTCAAGTCACTTGGTTAAATTAACCATTTAATAACTTTAAGAAAACATAGGTGCTCCCTTAATGATACACACTCATTTTACCACCAAGCCCTATCTCAAAATTGTCCTCAAAGTAAAATTCCAAATTTTAATACTTATGTTCCATATCCATTAGAATGCCTTAGAACTCAATACCTCTATGTCAGTTTAAAACATACCACACAATTATTCTAGGAAACTCATAAAATAATTGGTGAAAACTTAATGAATAATGGGGGTATATCATATAAGGAGTCAATGTATAAATGAAACTCCTTGATTATTAATAAAATGACACAACCATAGAATGCATCCTCTTAGGCAAAAAATTTCCAAGAATCAAGGATGTGCAACCTTGCACTACTCATCAAGCCATACTCAAGGATAGCCCAAAATTCACAATCCAAGAAAGGGTGTAGCATGGTTATGAAAATGATACACTAAAATCCCCAATAAAAACATGTGATATGTTATCATATGCCATTATATTTTGCATGCATCTACACAACATGTACTATCAAAATGATGCAATGGCCAACACAAAAAGAGAAGGGTAAATTCAAATGGTAAACACCCATAAAATTCTTGATACCATGATAAATCCTAAACTATAGAATATAAGAAGCTAGAATATAATCTACCAAATCAAAGGCATACTCTTTATCACAAGCATGTTTAATAATGAGGAGGTACACCCACTTCAAGGTTACTTCTAACTCTATCTCCAAAATAGACTTATCTTACTATAATAATATTGTTGTGTCTAACACCCCTTATTCAAATAAATGGGGATCCCCTCCAAAAAATTCCCAATTAAAAGTGCCTAGATTTTTAGCCTCTATCTAAACATCTTTCTATGAAAATCCTTAAATTCATGTCCTAACTTGGTCCACCTAGTGTGTAATATGATTAAAGTAACATTTTGGTCTCTAATTTAAAACCCATTTGGCCTTTTAGATTAAATAAAAATCAAGTCCTTATTGTATTTTATAAAATCAAAGTAATTTCATACTTATAATAGTTTTTTCATGCCAACTTATTTTCTGTAGATTTGTAATTGTATTAAAGTTCCCATAGTGTCAATTCTTGGAGCTAACTCAATTTCCTAGAGTTGTAGTCTATTACAGTCCTATATGGTTCCTTATAAATCCCTTCTAGTATGCATGTGAGAATATTGATTATATATGTATATTCCCTTTATTACTTAGTATCTTTTTCATGAATTTCTGTAGGAGGGACAAATTAATGAAAGAAGACCATATGGACCCAATGTCAAAGTTGTCAATCTCCTTGACCTATCAAAGATGTCAGATCCTAAGATATCTTGAATAAATGAAGGAACAATGTGGTTTCTGTTATATAATGACATTATCTTAATAATAGATGTCAAAGATTAGGAGAGCTGAATTAAATGAATGAATGCCACATGGATTCTCTTAGAGTATGTCATTATCCTGAGCCTATTAGAGATGTCAAATCCTAGGATAAATTTATCAAATGAAGGAGCACCATGTGGATTCTATTATAGTATGTTAGTATCCTAGGACTATGAAATATGTTAGATCCTAGGAGATCTCAACCTACCAAACCATATGACATGATACTCTATATAAATTAGTAGAAGAGGCTCAAAAATCCCCAAATGGTTAGAATGAGGTACATATAGATCTAAAAGGTTAATAAAGGTATGCAATGAATAATCTCACTCCTATAGCTAACAAATCCTACTCCTAAAAGTGTAAAGGTGAGGTACCAAGATACGCCTAGGTGGTATCCATTACAAATCCTAACCAATTAGCATTATATGTGTAACACACGCTAAAATCTACTCAAGATGCCATAAGGGAAACATAGCCATGTGTATATCATCCTCCTAGTATTAAATAAATGTGAAAATGGTCCATTATTGGATAATTTATAATGTCACATCACAATAACCAAATCTAGCAAGTGATACATATTTAGAATCCTTGAGCTATCTCCAGATTGGGAAATAAATGGAAAGATCAAGCTACCAACTTGAATTTGAATTTGTAATGGGTGAGTTTCCAAATGACATCAATGTAGGAGATTTTTGCAAATACCTATATGTGATAAAGAACAAAATCATTTACTATTATTTTTCCCATCTTCCCATATTTACCTCCTCTCTTTTAGTTCATTCTAAAACTCTCCACAACCTTCCTAATAAAAATTCACTATCAAAGATATCTATCCCTTTCTACCATGGTTGTTTCATCCTATAACCCCAAAGTTAAGCCTAAATATAGAGACACCACATTTATAAATGGTCTAACCCATTTCAAACACTGTAATGATCTATTTAAATCAATTGATATTATTCCCAATCTTGGATCTAGTGATGATGATGAAGCTAAGATATAAGGTGCCTTTTGGGCATTCAAGAAGTGTGGATTAAATATATATGTAACCAAGACATAATTCTTCATGTGTGTTGACCTTTTTAGTAATTTGTTTCTCATTTCCAAGTGAGTACATGATGGCATTCATGATTTGGTGTGCTATGTGGGATCCTAACATAGGATCATCAATATTTTGGGTAGTGTATTCAAAGCCTACTATAACCACCTTTAATACACAATATCCTTTGATGCTATTATAGATGATACATAGACCAACATTTACAAAATTTATTATTTCTTAAAGGAATTGATGGAGAACCTAAATTCCAAATGGGTTAACAAGGTGGGCATATACTCTTACATACTTCACACCTTCAAAGAAGGGTTCCATGTAGGGATGATATTAATGGATAAACTATTTGAGGTAATTGAATATGTCCACATCAATATATTATTGGTGTCCATACTACATATAATCTTAAAATCCAATCAAGTCTCGTACCTTAGAGTCATGGTAAATGTTGACCTTGTCAAGGTGGTATAGGATGCTTGGTGTGGAGGTAATTTTTATATGATAAGATAATTGGTGGATGTAATTAATGTAACCATCATGTTTAATCCATTTGAATTTCCACCATGGGTTCTTGAAGGCATAGTGGTCCATGTAGTTTTTATGAACTATATGTCCACCATTACCAAAACCACATCTGAGAGATTTGCAAGTCTTTCTACCTAATTGTCTATATGGTCATCAATGACATAGCCATACCTTGGCTCTCCAAGGAAATAAGGGAGTCCCTCACCCCCATTGTTGAATACTAGTATTATAGGGATGACACCATAATTTGAGTTGTTATCATCCTCATATCTCCCCTTTTTTTTACCTATCAAGTCCCAGAGTGGCTAATAGAGCAAGAGATTGTTTTTCAAAAAGTTAAGGGCATATTTAGTCACTATATCAGTCACTAGTTAAAGTCTTGCCTAGACTTACACATAGCCATTAGGAATCACATGTCCCATAGTCTTCCCCCATTATATAAAATATCTATAGGTAGCTATTCTTATGCCTTGATTAGGGTAGATCAAAAATATTGGGGCCCATATGGTGTTATCAGGGCCCATATGGAAAAATATAGAGCCCAACTCAATAATAATTATAGACACTAGCACAGTGATGAGGATTAGTTCCACCTTAAACCTATATATGATAAGGAGGTAATTTTAAAAATTGATTCCAAGAAGAATAAGAATTAAAAAAAGGTGAGCTTGGGCTATCAACCAAAGTTGGCCTTGCTTCCCATATGTCAACTCAAGTTGAAGGAGATGTTTATGATAATAATCCTAAAATATAAAATATGATATTATAAGGAATATAAACCCATTATCCTCCTATACCTTCTCCTCTATGATCTTCACCTCCAAAACCCTCTTCTCCAACTTTAACACCTCTTATGGATTAGGTAACTTAGGTTTATGAAACTCAATCCTAGTCAACTAGACTAGGTGCTAAGATTTAACATCATCAACAACATGAATACAAACACAAACCATGACCATCCATATTTATTCATGGATATAATATCTCCTATTTTAATAATCTACCAAAAACCTAGTGGATTAACCCTTGGTTTCCTTTTCCCTTAATGACCCACTCAAGTGGTGCCTCCCTTATTTCCCATTACACCCCCTCCATAATTTACCAAAGTGCCTCCTTACATTCCAATTTTCCTCTAATTAATCTATTCCATCATTAGGGATCCTTATATCTTGTCTCAAACCTCCAAGTTCTTCATTTACCCATCCTTTTTCACCTCCAATAGTTCTTCCATAGGTCTAACCACCTTTAGGTGCACCCACATTAGGAGGATCAGCTCCACCTATAATAATAAGTGGACCTATGTGCATATTTAAATTTTTATCAATCACATCAACAACACATGTAATCACCTAATAATTTCCTTAGTTGACCCCCATTTCCTCTTCCATTAGAACTCCTTCCATGATATAAGTTCAATTTGGTCTGAGTAAGAGGCCCATGAAGATGCAAAAGGTAGATTTGGCCCTTCATCCCACTATTGCTCCCCATATAATTCTAATTCCTCAATTTTCCATTATCCTAGGTTACCAAGGTTTTGGATTTAATAACATAATTCCATCTTTCCTACTAAATGTCCCTCTCATTGATGTTATTTCCCCATAAGTTAACTTGACCTAGAATTAGTGGTAAGCCTTTATTTTCCCATGGGATTCCACTTTCATCCTACCTCCTTTCTACCACATATTTCCTCATCTTACATTAGTCTGATCCTTTACTCCCTCCACCTCATTAATTACTCCTATATATGTCATCTCTATCTCTACCACCCCACCAACATCACCTTCTACCTTGAGAGTAGCCACGATATTGTAGGCACCTAAGATGATAATAAAATGAGATCCTAAATTACAATGGGAGTTTTATAGGAACTTAGGGACATGAGGAGGATATTAAAATATAAATTCATCTAAGGAGGATACCTCATGATATATAATACTCCACAAATCATATTCTCACTCACCAAAATGAGAACATTTATAAGAGAAAAGAGAGTGGTTGAGGATCCAATCTCTATGATCCAAGCCACAAATGATATGTTAGATAAAATAATATAAGATATGAAGGAGTAGGTCAAGGTAATTAAAGCACAAGTGAATGTCTCCTTACCTTTTGAATATATGTAATTATTCTATGATGCTCTCATGTGACTTTTATTAGATCTCGGTGAGTGGTCAAAACATTGATCGATAATAAGGCACATATCCTAAGGGCACAAACATATTTAGAGAGAATTACCCTCATAGATAGAAAATATATAAATCTCATCATGGTTATACAAAAGGGCATGTTCCCAAAGCAAAAACTCATACCCATCTCATACTTGAGCCTTTATTAGATATACATTGGGATCATGAGTACATCAATTAAAGAGTGGTTAGACTTGGCACAAATGATCATGGAAATTATAGAATAAAGCAAGGAAAAGATGTTGGCCTACTTAATGGAGGTCAAAATAATTTTGTTACTCCACTTGGATGGCACCCTATTAGATCAAGGCAAGTTCGGTGTTCACCTAGGTCACTTTGACCATGTTATGAGGAGGAAAGTAGTGAAAGCCACCAAATATTGAGCCAAGTTAGTGATGAAACTCTTAACTTAGTCCATTACAAGAATTAGCTAGGTCTTAAAAGTAAAATTGTCCATAGAACCCCTAATCTATCTATATCAAAGATTGATGGCCCAATCAAAGGTGATATTTCAATAACCATCAATGAGTTTGGCTAAGTTGGACTAAGAGTTTAACATAGTGGTAGTTGATGCTAGTTAAGGAATCACAACCCAAATATATGGGAGGTGAATCATATCCAACTTATAAATAGATTAACTAAGTGGGCCCATGGGGCATGTTTTAGTATATTAGAGGATCTTTTGGTTATTTTTTTAATCTTATAAATTGAAAAAACTTTGAGTAGCCTTCATGCCCAAGGATGGGGAATATTATTCTACTTGGAGGTGAGCCCCATCCTATATATATATATATATATATTGTAAATTGCAATAATTTTTAATGTTTGGTAATTTATGTAAAGTAACTCTATTCAAATCAATAGAAAAAAATTATTTGTTTTGATCTAGTTTTATGATCATGATGTGTAGTCCATTGTTTCTAAGTTTTAAGTGAACATTTATGTGTGAGGAATGATTCTATGCTCAGGTTATAGAGATGAATATGCTATTTAGATTATACATTTTATAGTCTAACCCCTCATATTTTCTTTTTATTATTTTGTGAATAATTTATCATTATGTAGTTTCAATTATAAAGTGTTTCAAATTATTTGTATGTTAATCATTGAAAATATTTTGAGGTTTTACTTTTTATGGATGATGTACAAGTAACATACTCATATTGGTGTCTCTTTGAAGCTTTCATACTGAGTGGATAAAATTTGTACAAATGTTGAACCAAGCACATAATGTTATAACTATGACTTGGAACATTTCATTTCTCTAAGCATCAACATTATTTGAACTAGAAAACCCATTTTTCTGCCTTACCCTACTGTCCCTTTTATGTTTATTTTGTAAATAAGACTCTCCCTATTTTATTAAACTAGTAAAATTTAGTGTATATGAACTATTAAGTAAGGGTTTTCTTTATATGATAATGGATTCTAAGTGTAACCAAACATATTGAGACTCATGTGGTGATAAATTTTACTCTCTGAGTAAAACAAGGTTTAACTATTTAGTCCTTGGAATGAACCTGCATCAGTCTTACAATTAATGAAGGGATATATTTATCCCATACATTATTCCCACTTTCCCCCTTTTAAATAGTCAAACTCATGAGTGCCTTTAGACTCAATGATTCTAGGCCTGATAAAATTAGTGATAGAAGGAGGGCCTAAAGTAACTATTAGTGATAAACCAAGCCTTGCAAGAACATTATATTAAGGGAATTATAACTAAGATTAAGAGGAATCCCTAGTAAGGAATTTTTAACCCACTAGTTTACCCTTGAGAATATGTGTGTCCTAGTACATGGATTACTAAGTTTAAATTTGGGTAATTTATACTAATTATTTCACCACTATAAGTGAATCAAAGAGCCTAGTTTCATGGAAATAGACATAGGCCTATAGTTATTCCAACTATCTCATCCTCCTAGTCTCCCCCAAATAAACCACCCATAATAGCCCTCCCTATGGCCTAGTTAGTTGGGTCATCTATCAACATTCCTAAAGCTTAGAGTCATCCATGACTTACCTAGGAATCCCAAAATGTACCTTTCCCACTTCACTCTTGGTGTGGGGTGAAATACCAAAGAACATGTGACCTCATAAAAGACCACCCTTAGGCATCTAGATGTGGAACATGAATATGTAGCTTGTAGATTATTTTTATTCAATTTGATGGATTCATCCTTTTACTAATTCCTTAATCTCCCTGAGAACTCCATTACAGGGTGAGAATAATTTAGCAATACCTTTATTACTCAGTTAAGATAAGTCATCAAACCTGAAATCCTCTACCATTAGTTTGTTTGCATTAGGTGAGAGATAAATTAACCCATTATAAATCTAAATGCTAGGTTTTAAAAAATGTATAACTAAATCATTATGCTCTATCAATAAAATGCCCAAATATACCTTAAAATGTATAAAAATGCATTGTAACCTTGGATGAACATGTTCCTAAGATAATACCCACTCATAATAGACCTACCTTTGGACTATACAAAGTTCATAAAGATTGGTAGACAAATGAACTCCTAATGTCATAATATGGCTCCCATTCCTAATGTCTTACTAAACATGTTGGCCTTGAATCACATTCTTAATGTAAATTATAACTTGCCTCTATCTCAACTGCTACCTATAACCAACCAAATAGATTTAAGACATGATACCCATAATTAACATTTGGGTTTTCTTAGCCTAGTGAATAATGAAATAGTTTTTCATCTGTAACACCAAAACTCATTGGTGGATATGAACAATATACAATCCATACCCTAGGAGTTAAGACAAAAAGAACTGGATGTCATCTAATAGATGTTTAAAAACTTTAGTAATGAATTCCTTGGCCTGTAAAGGTAGATGGATAGATCTAATTCTAAAAGTTTTAATATTAAATTTATGTACCAAAGGAAAAACATAAACTACAATCCCCATAATCAACAATAACCTTCCCTAAATAATTTGTTTAAAGTTAACATTTGTGAGATATCCCTTCTAAATTAGTGCCATGTGTGTAACACATTCTAACATAGTGAGATTGAGTGCATAGAGTTATTTATAGACTTAAACATATTCTATATATAAATAGAAGAATATGAAATGGTTCTAAGTTATCTATAATATTCCAATGTAGGTATACCCCTTAGTACTGCTATGGTATTAGAAACCATGGAGTTTCCTAGATGTGAAGAAAATGAGTCAAAAGAGAGTGTAAGTTAGGTACAAACCTTTCAAAATTTTCAAATAAATAATTACACCCTTAGGAATAAGGTGCCTCAACAATCCCTCACCATGTCTACACCTCCCATTAATGGTACAACCCCACTATATCATAATGCTAGGAATGACCCACCATTTACAAAACCTCAAGAACCAAAGGTCTTGGTGGAAGCCCAACTATTAAAAATTAAAATTTTATATAATCTATTATAATACATGAACAATATTAAAGTGAATATCAATCTTCATGAGCTTTCTCAAATCACTAAGTAATATTATTTTCTATTAAAGTCATTAATCAAAAATCCTACCAAGATAACCCAAATGAAGCAAAAGGATACTCATACTAATGTACTTATTCAAAATAATAATTTTGAGGTCCCTCCCTTTCTTTTATATGTTATAATATATGAGAATAATTTACATAATTATCTGGTAGACTCGAGAGCTTAAGCCAATGTGATGCTTATAAGCATATATGAAAAATGGTTTTAGTTCCCATTAGATTAGATAAAGTCATAGTATAAATCGACAAGTTTGAGGTTAAGGTATTTAGAAAGATCCTCAATATACATATGTAGTTAGAGTTATAACCTTGTATCCAACATTGACATTTAGGTTATGGAGATTCTCAAAGAGTATATGATGATCCTTAGTTGAGATTAGTCAACATCCCTAAATAGGTATATGCCTATAGATTTCTCCCATATGTTATTTACCTAAAAAGGTATATCCAATCAAATCATAGTAGATAAGGAACTTTGGATAAATCATATGTCAACTAAATACAACATGATCAATGAAAAGGTAAAACTAGTATAGTCTAACTTAAGGATCTATAACTAAGTATGAAAATTGAAAAAGACAACCATAAATGAAAATGAATTTCTAAGCTTGTGGTCTCTATATGTTGATGGGGTTTGTTCCAAATAAGTTAGTGGAGTAGGTATTCTAATAAACCCACAAGGAAAGAGATACCTAGGTTAAAACAGGTTATGGTTACCCTACACTAACAAATTATTGGAGTATGAAGCATTAATCCATGGGATACAATTTATATTGAATCAAAAGGATAGAGAACTAAGAGTGTTCAATGATTTCAAGTTAGTGGTAAATCAATTTAAGTGTAGATTTTAGTGTAAAATTTCATACCCAAGGAAGTAAAAACATAAGGCATGGGACCTAATAAAAATATTCAATGCAATCAACATCATCCCTATACCTAGGGAAGAAAATCTAATTGTCAACTCAATAGAATCCTTAATTATGAGCTTAACTCCCTTAGACAACATTGAGATGAAAGAAATTATTGTTGAATTGGTCCCTTGCTCCTCTATTCTTAATACCATCATGAATTTATAGGTCTTTGAAGATTACCATCACATCATCTAATTAATTAATAATGTTTGGGTGTTTAAGGCCAAAATAATAGATGAAGATGAAAGGGATAATCTAAGGAAATTGGATCCCAAAGGGGATGATTTATATATAAAAGGCATTAAAAAAATTCAGCCTTATTCCTAAAATTTAGAAACTTAAATTTGTAGAGAAAAAATATCTAGCTATTAACCTAGGCTCCTTGGAAAGGCTCCAAACTATCAACATAGGTCCTAATTAGATGGACATGTAAATTTAGTAGTTATGATCATTGATGCTAAGTTTTAAAGATATAATTTATTACACCTATGGAGACTTCAAAGTCTTATACTCAAGAGTGATCACCCACACCATCTTATTGAGGCCAACATAACCCCATTTTGAAAAATGGGGACCCTTGTTTCAAATTTTTCAAATTTATACTTTAAATTGAAATTGAAACTTGATCAAAGTTCTTTATTTAAAGATAATCCACACTTTTTTCTCATCTACCTTAACTGACATGTCTTTATTTTTTCTTTGTATTATTTTATCTAATGTTTCTAATGGTTGCTTCATGTGGTTTCAAGTTGTAGGTTTATTGGAGTCTCAAGTGTGTGAACATTATTCAGGATTGTGAAATTTAATGTTAATTTTATCCCATTCATTGAACCTTGGTATTTTAATCAATTATTTAAATTCATATTATAATTTATAGAAACCCTTAGTCTAATTATGTTATCCTAAGTTCTTTTGAATTTAATTCAAATTTACAGGGGTATTTTTTATTAAAAATTGCATGGGAACACTTTATATCTCCTCAAGAATTTGTTTATATTTTATCATAAAGTTATAATCATATTATTAATAAGAATAAAACCTTAGTGTAAACTTTTATGCTAAGTTATTTATGTCTTAAATCTCCTTAGCCGCTTTTATTATTCGTCTATACTAACTAAGTGAGGGGATACTTTGTTATGTTTTAAAAACTTATCTTAATATTTTTTGTCCTAAAGTTTTTATTGTATTTATTAATATAATCAAAACCTTAGTCCTAAATTTTATCCTATGTCCCATACATTACCTGACAATTTACTTATTTATTTCATTTTTTGCAGGAATGAACCAATTATGTTTAACTTCACAGATCAATATCAATGATGCACATTGATCCATCCAATCAAGATATAATAATGTGAATATAAATTTAGTAAGTCAATAAACCTTAATAAAGTGTGGAGATGACAAGTGTCACAACTATGACTCATAGTTAAAGATTGAGGACTATCCCAAATATCGATGGCACATGATTAAGCATACACATTCTAATCAATGGTGAGCAGTAAGTCAAAACTTCAAAGAAGCCCCAAGAAGATAAATAAGGTGATAATTTTCACCATCACAAAGATTATGTTAAGAAATAAATGATATACAGAGCAAAGGATAGAACCCAAAGGATTGAGATCGATGGTGCATGTTGATATGTGCAACTAGAATCTAATGGTGCAAAATGAAAGCTATCTTTTCAACAAGACTAGAATGAATGTTATATAAATATGTTTCATGTCCATGATGAATGGAAAAAATATTGAATAATAGAATTTAACCTCCTAGATCTAATTAATGGTGCAAAGAGAGGTAGACTTTTTAGAGGGCCCAGACCTAATGAGGTGTTGTCATGTGTCTTAAGGGATAATAGTCATATTTAGAAAATAAATAAACATAATGACATGAAAATTCCACATCAACATACATGTCAAGTTAAAATATCTCATGGACCCAAAAATGCAAAGGTATAAATATGAGATTAAAATGAAATCTAAGTCATGAAGCTCAAAATTTAAAATTCACTACTACCATTAAAACTCTGTGAAAAATTGATTGAACTTAAAAAATTACATAGCATGTATAAAATACCTAATTTGACCTTGTTTTCATTATAATAAAGATAAGGAGAATTGAATTGTTTCTTATGTAAATAGAATTCAACTCAGAACTAAATTGTAGCCCACTAGAGAGAAATTTGAAAAAAAATTACAACAATGGCAACTCAAAAGGGTATTTCAAAGGAAGACATCAAGATTTATTTAACCACAGATGCTAAGGGATGAGTGTTTAGGGACACATAATTTGTTTTCAATGCCTTGAACACTAGAGACAATAACTGGTCAAATCTATTCTAGACCGTTGAAAATCAACCAACTATTACCTAGCAAGAGGAAAAATATATATCAACCAAGAGACTATATGATGACATAGTAGAAATTCAAATGATAAGCCTTCATTATGTAGTAGATAACCTTGAGGTACTCTTTTATATAGACATTTTTAATCCTATTTTTAAAGATGGTAAAATTGATAAAGGCATGTGAATCAATGAGCACAATCATAAAAAAGTTGCATATATTTCTGCTATGGAATCTGAATCCTATTACAAACTATCTCACCCCAAATTAACCTAACCTTAATCAATACCTAGGCTAAATAACATGATTTTAAGGACACCATAGCCATGTGGTTATACTCTGGGAACTAGGTCATTTTAGAATTCAATAAGAACATCCCTATTAGTTAGTTCAGACCAAGGGTAAGGATGATTATGATAATGGTATATAGATTATGTGGGAATCAGACCATAGCCTATGTAGACCTAGTATGGGTGCCAATTGTATATTTTATGGTTGAAAAAGGAACTCTTCCCCCTCTAGGTGAAATAATAAATAACTAATTGAGTAGGTAGATTTTTGCAATTAGGAACAAGAAGAAAAACTAGATTTTCATGATGTCATACGTCTTAGATGCTCTCTATGTAGCACCCAAGATACCAAACCTGAAAGAATGGTCACCCATTAAAACCCAAACTATTTCATAGTATTAGTCAAAGATTTACATATTCAAATATAGAGACTACATTCAATTCATTTATGATTGTGTTTATCTAGCCCTAAGTGAGGTTATAGCTAGGATTCTAATGGTGAGGGTCAACCCATTAATCAAAGTGTCTATTAAAGCAATAGGGGATATATGGATATATCTATACTACATTATTATAATGGTTGAGGTAACACAAATTTCTCCTCTCAAGATACTTATTCATGTCCCTAACAAGCTAGTTGAGCAAGAAGTTATATATCAACTATTTCATGGCATACATGGTATCTACAAGACAACAATAAATGGATTGCTCCTAAACCACCCAATAACAATTGGTAAGACCATATTCAAGTAATGAGAGAACATTTAGGTAGCATCCAGGCATAAAACATCCCCCAATTTATAGTTGGATGAGTTTAGATAGTGTTACCCTTATCTAAAGGTTAAAGAACATTTGAAAATAAAGGGAATGCTAAATGTACCTTATGATCATCACCCCAATGGTTTTGAACCTATTTACACCAAAACAACTTCATACTTTGAGGTCACTAGAAGGTTAAAAAAACACAACCTTAAACCTAAATCTAGACTTGATAAGAATCAAAAGGTTGACGATAGATGGTACTTAGGCCATAGATAATATCATTTGATAAGTAGTACATATTCTAGACCTCCACCAACTCAACCACAAGAATAACTCAAACCTAAATTCTAGATCGAGCATAGGTCTGAAGATAAAAGAATGGATGAGATTGCTTCCTCTTCATCTTAGGTAGAGATTCAAATGGTAGCCCTTGACCCTAATGAGTCTATGGAGGATGCATTGATAATTATATCTAGCACTTATGAATTAGATGATGAAGAAGCTCAAGTTGAATAAACCAAGGGAAAAAAAGGGAAGGAAGTATGAGACTTAGTTCTTGTTGGCATCCCCAAGAGGAAAGTTGAGTTGGCCATTATTTCCAAAGCTAAGAAACCCAAAGTGACTTTCACTCCTCATTTAAGTGAAGTTAATCTATTTATTTAAGAAAACATTATTTATGGTCAAGTTATTCTAGAGTGGTTCATCTATGAACCTAGATTATAGAGAGTGCCTATTGTGCATCATCCTTGATCCATGGTAAAGGCTATAGACATCCCCTTGAAATAAGAAATGAATCCATATATTATGGATTTATAAGAGGAATAGGAGAGAATATTGGCTATTTTAGGTCAATAAAGTGAAGCATAAGTAGAGATCCCTACTCCTCAAGTGACTCAATATTTAGTTGGAGTCAAGTTTGACCCAAAGACTACTGGCTTGATGAGGGCGATAGAGAAAAATATCATAAAAGTGATAAAGAAATAAGATACTATAACGTAGAACCTTTTGTTGGTTTAACTCAAGTAGGAAAAAAACTTAGAGAAGATCCAATTTGTGAAGATGTCTTGGAGTTGGCTGAGGCATAGAATGAACAACTAAAGGCTACCATTAAGGGCTCAAAACAACAAAAGAAGAACTTGAAAGTGTATTCTATCCTATCTATCCTAAAAACTATGATTAGTTTTTTTTAATCTAATTTATATGATATGTTTAATTCTTTAAAATCAATAAGGTCTAGGTAGGTTGTGGTGAGCCAGTAGAGCACTATGGCCATGAGCCATATCCACCATGGTAGAGTTCAATAAAAAAAAGTAAAATATTTGATTAATATTTTATCTAAATATCAAATCCCTAGTTTCAAAATAGTCATTAATGAAGAGATACATTCTTATACTCTACCTTTACCTCAAACTCTGATACCTATATACATAGATACTTTCATTTTTAGGTCCTCACTCTTGTCTTCTTTGCCAATTCTCTTTGAAAATTCATGTCATTCTCTTACTAGATCTTTTTTTATTCTTCTTATTACATTCTTAATTCCTTTAGAATCTTCATATATCCCTCATAAATTCACCTATCCCATTCTAGTCACTTATATCCTCTAAATCATGTTATTCCACATGCCAATCCTCACTATGATATAGGCTTATTTAGACCAAAACATTTGGATTTTTAAATAAGATATCCTATAATAAATATTCCAACTTGTATAGTACATCATAGGAGAATAAGACTTGTCCTATACTCATTCACACTCTCTATCGACCCCAATTCCCTTATGGCCATATCAAGCTTACAACCTCCCTTCACGTATTTGCAACATATAATCTTTTATATATGATTATACAAAATCTACCATTTTAAAACCATACAAATATTCTCTCTTATATAAAAATATATCATACTTACAAATTGTAGTGATTTTTATTAATGAAAATAAAATTTATTCCATTTTGTATGTTTCTAGCACAATCAATTTGTTGGTATCTCAAGAGGGTCCAATATAGCCTTTATTGGTCTTTGAATTCTCCCAAAACCTATTAAGACCTCAATACAGTCTAACTTTTGATTCTTTACATTTTACAAACTACAACTTACTTGGGTTAACAAATCACCATTATATCACTAGGTTTTGCCAAATTCTACAAATATAGTTAGCTTTTAATAAAGTAAATAGCAAAGTTTTGAGGTATATTTACTTACCAAGAGGCCTAAGCACTTGTACTAGAGTCTTCACTCACTACCTTGTCAATATACACTATCTTTATTCTTTAGAATCCTTTAATTCAAATTCAATTCAATCTTTCAAATTGTTTTTTGACACATTCAAGTTCATATAAAGCATGCATAAAGAACTTTGTTTGGGTATTGGTATATTCTTTTTGGGAATTAGGTGTTTAATTCTTAAGTAAATAAATGTCTAAGTAAATATAAATTAGTAATTAATGTGTCTAAATCAGCCCACTAATTTGTATAAATAGATATGTATTTTACAATTTTTAAAAATAGTAATAAGTGTACAAAAATCAAATTTAGCTTATTCTGGGCTAAAATAGATGATGCATGGTCTAAAAATTACTATGTAGGGATGGCATACTATCTTTAATAGGACCTATAACTCTATTTATGAATTGGATAGGAATTCCAAACTTAGGAAACCTTACTACTTGTAATTTTACTCCACTTTCAACACTGGTGTCCACTTCTAGTGTTGTTATCTTGGTGGTTTGGCTTTTCTAAGTTTTGCTTGGTAGGCTTGTGACACCCTAGAAGTGAAATATTGAAGCTTGGGTTTGTGTAAATATTTTTATGTATCTAATTAAATCTTTAAAACCCTTAGGAGATCTTGGTGATTGAAATTGAGTAAAAAATTTGGGAAAGAGAGGATGGATTAGTGTGTAAAGGATACGTTATATGCACTTCACACCCTATGTGTGGGTGTGTTGCCTACATACTAATACTCCAAAGAGGGATCAAGATAATTTAGTTCTCCTATTTGAAGTACTTGGTTCAATTATGTGATGTATGAAACTAGATGAGAAACAAAAATGTACTTTGGATGACCAGGTGCTGGTATGAGTGCTTTAATAGGCTTGAATTGGTCTTGAAAGGCTATATGTAGAGAATAGGGAAGAGTGCTTGAGTGTACTTGCTTGTATTCTTACTTTTTTCTTGTGAGTAAGTTCCAACCCTTCTAAATGTAAATTTAATGGCCTTTTATATGGAAACTAATTATCATGGGTTATATGAGATTGCATTAGACTGATAGGGGAAAAGATAAGGATTCAAGAAAAAAAGATCATTTGAGGCTAAAGTGAACTTGGAAAATAACATTGGAAATGAGACACCCTTGATTTATAGCTCTCCTATCTAAACTAGTCAATATTATCATAGGAGGATGAGACTTGGGGGTATGGATCTAGGTCTAAGAGGGCTACTTGGGTCTCAAAAATCTATGTTTGGGAAGCTATGGGTGACTAAGAATTAGTGAAAGTCTAGTCGAGAAGGGTTGAGTGAGTAAGAAAGAGGACCTAGAGGTTGGGTACTTTTATCCATGCCTAATTCATCCAATTTTGAATTTTATATGATTACATTCCCCCCCCTTTATTATAGTGATGTATCAAAGTGAAATACTATGATAAATTAAAAATAGAAAGCACACCTGGACTTACCTATAAGGGAAAATCTCATGAAGCTATGCGATGTTAGATGTGTATAGAGAGAGCACATTGTGATATGTGAATCTATAAATAAAAACATGAAGTAGATCAGTTCTACACTATATATGTTATATCTAAAATAAGAATGTATAAAATCTTAGTAAAGGAAGAGAGAGGAATGAATACACCTCACCAGTTATGTGAACCAATACAAAACTTGTTGTGATGCTAGATTGTGGTGAGTCTATGATAAATTAAGAGTAATATCATGAACAAATCTGAGTGCTTAATTATCTATAATGTGGCTAAATAATGTAAATGTTGGAATTTTATCTCCACCATCACCAACTAAGTGAATTTAATGAATCATGTGTGTGTTAATCGGTGTCTAGATCGTGTGTCCAATCCCTCTGAATAGGTGTCTCAAGAATACATAGGCTAGCCCTTTGGCTCCATCACTACCCCATGAAATTAAACTATAAAGTGATATCAATATATAATATATTTCTTATGATATGGTTAATGGATCCCATGAATGTGTTGGAAATATGACACTATGGTGTGGATAACTAAATGTGTGCAAAAAACTAGGCCAATATTGGTCATTTCGAAAGATGGAGATTAGTGTTATACAAAAGCCACTTCAAAACTAATGTGCTAGGCTTATATGAAAGCCAAATTGAGAACTTGAATACTCAAAATGATAAAACTGTATGAAATTTTAACTTGAATGTGATTCTAACCACCTATAGATGGAGTAAGGTATGTAACAATTGAGAATGCCTAGAATAAACTAAACTTGGAAATCAAAGAAGATCAATGTGTTGCACACATTTCCTCTAATCACTGATGTTTAAAACATGGATTTCGATCTATAAGTTATTCCAACTACCCAATCTGAAATAAAATTGAGAACCATCATGTTGTGCATGATAACCCCCTATATCTAAGAAAATTGTGCTGAAATTATCAAATCTAAAGGATCTAAAAGTGCAAAAAATATCCATAAACTAGAATTTTTGCCTATTTTTGTAAACCTCAAGTGTTTTTATACCTAAAATAGAGTTCCAAACTATGAACACCCCTATTTTTTGTGCTACTATGCATTTATAGTGCTATTGTCCATTTTTGGCATTATTGTCTAGTGTGAAAACTGACCATTGATATATGAATGTGCCTATTTTTTTGCTTTAATTTGTCTAGTTTGCCCTCTATATTCTATGCTCATTATTCTAAATGTTATTATTTTGATTGATAGGGGTTTTATCTCTATGACAAATCCCCTATTTGATTCCCCCTCTTCTGAGGGTAGGAATGATAAACCTATAATGACTTCCCTTATAAGAAAAGAGTCTTATAAGTGTGTTAATCTGAATATATATATATATATATATATATGATATATCATTTGATATTTGACAATATATTTCAAGATATAATAATTTTTGTATTGATAGATACTTTTAGATCAACAAGGGTATACCTAGATAGATATAACAATGTAAGAGCATGTGCATTATACTAAACTAGACTGGTAATGTTAGATATTAGTTGTTAGTTGGAGGGATGGAGCATGATGTCCATCATGGCATCCAAGAAAGAAAATAAAATGCATGATATGGATCATTTCATTCCACATATTTGATAATAAATAAGAAAATAAGTAATAAGTAAGAATCAAGAAGCAAGAATCAAGAAGCATACTAGATGGGCTAAGGGTCCATGTAAACAAGGGACATGGGCACATGTCACTAAAACTATAAAAAAGTATGGAAGGCATGTTCAAATTCGACATACATATATAAGTGAAATAAGAAAATTTCAAAAATAGGCCATAGGCACATAGAGGAATACAAAAAAAGTACATTGGCAAATGTCCTTATTCACACACATGAAAAAGAAGCAAAAGACATTGGCAAATGTCCTTAGGCATAAGCAGGAGATAAGCTATAATTGAATATGTAATCACACAAGCTAAGCTAAGAAATTAGAGAAATCATGTAATAACTGAAAAGAGAAAAGCACATCTAACTCATCAAATCAAATATGAAAGTATGCAAAACATGTGTAGTAAAAGACTGGGTATATATGAAGAAATACACAAGTGTTAAATACTACTGAGATGTCGATATAGTATTTTATGTGAGCTATAATGTGATGTAAATCAGCATGATAACTTAGAGTGTGTAGTGTAGGAATGACATAACCTAGATGATGTAGTCATGTAGAAGATGCCCCTAATGGGTGTGTATAATAGTGTATGTCTCGAATGTAGAAGTAGGAATGCCCCCTCTATGGGTAGAATGAAGCAATCAAGTAGCTAGATGTCACTGTACACACTGAAAAAAGATCAAGTAAAGCATGGTAATGTGTAAAATTAGAACACAATAGCATGAAATAGCAAATGTAAGTCCTATCATGATAGTAGTGATGTAAAGCATGAATGATGCATATAATCAAAAAAAAATTGGTGTTTTTGGAATTGTTTAAATGTTTAAATGTTTTGGATTTTTGTATTATTTTTGAAAATATTTGAACTATGTATAATCAAGCAAGAAATGATATGTAAAATCAATGCTGGGAAGAAATGATACTAATCAATGAGTCTCGAGTGAGATCCCATAACATGGTGTCTCGTATCAAATAATGGGATCATGTAGGATCATGAGGCATGATAGAGTGTTTGAGATTGTGCAACTAAAATCCATGTATTTTATAACTACTCTAAAATCTCTAAAGTGGAAACTAAATGTGGGTTCCCCCTATGAAACTGAGAAATGGATGCAACTATAGGGATTGTAATAACCCATAAAAGTAGGAGAATAATATTTATGAATAGGTGCTCTCTATGTAGCTATATGAGACTATAATATAACTATTCAAGGTGTGAAAACTCTAACTAGAAGCTATCTAAAATCCTAAAACTATAAGGGTGTATGAACCCTTTGAACTGGTAATAGATGTTGTAACTATGGTTGAACCTAAACTGGAATTGGAATAAAATCTAGAGGAGAAGCTAAAACTAATGGGAGAACTAGATCTAGTGACTGCAAGCTGGTAGATGGCTATGAAGTGGGGAGTGGTGACTCATAAGGAATTTTTTCAACTATAATAACTTGATTAATGTGAATGAACTTCACACATCTATGAATTGTAGATGGTACTAACTTGAGTTTTTGAATCCATGGTCAACCAGGTATTATGTCAAAAACTCTTATGCTAGGAACTATAGTGAAAGGTGTGGCCACATGTGTATGACCAATCTATAGTGGAAGTACTATCTTGTTAAATTAACTTTGAATATACACACTAAAACCACTAATAATTATATCGATCAGAGTGATATCCTACTCTAAATAACCCAAATGTTGTAGTATTATGAAGGTGCACATATTAAGACTAGAACCATTGTCATTGAGTACAATATAGATAGGTTGATTATGGATATGTGATTTTATAAAAAATACATTATAAATTGTATCATCCTCTATAATCTCTTGATCTAAAAAATATATCAAAGGCTTGGCTAGAACTTTGGACTCATACACACCTATCATACCTCTCAAAGGATATTCTTCAATTGAAGGTTCCTGGTATATAAATGGTGGAGGATGTGTATGGTATGTATGATGAACGCCTAATGTGTCCTCTTTCTCTTATTTTGAATGTTGTGGAAATGGATCTAAAAATATTTTCAAAGCTTTATATTTTGTTAATTTTGCCTTTGGAAGTTTAACTAAAGTTCCCAGATCAATTAGATTGTCATCTATCAAGTCGTATATCTTATGTTTCAAACTGATGCATCTATTTATGGTGTGGCTTGGTGCCTTATGAAAATCATAAAATACATGTTGATCATATCCCAATGGAAGATGTTTTGATGGATCTATTTCTTGAATAGATGGGAGAGTGATGATGTTACATTCCAATAACTGCTCTAGAAATCTATCTAGAGAAACTGGTAATTTGGTAAATGCATGTCAAGGAGGTGTTGATAAAACCACATGCTGAGGGGATCTAAAGCTACATTGACTATTAGTTTACTCTGAATCTTATTGTCACTAATTTTGACCTTGTATGGGACTTTACTATTGTTCTTGTTTTTTATGTCTAAATTACTTGAATACTTGAGTTTTCCCATTGATATTAACTTGACTTATCTTCCCTTAATTGTATGACACAATTCAATGAAAAAAGAGAATCTTTTGAACATAATGGATTTATGCAATGTAAGTAGAAGGCTATATTTGAAGATTTCCTATAGATCTTGATTAGCCATGGGGCTAGTTAGCTTAGCTAGAATAGTCTTGTATCTGAGAACATAATCCATGAGGGGCTCATTTGACCTTTATTTATATTGTGTAATCTATGCATATGAG